>JAWRVZ010000175.1:467500-1067500 GCA_037043235.1 Rhodeus uyekii | reverse complement strand
TTGAGGCTGAACACCAAGAAGAGTGTACTTTCTCCTGCACAGAAAACCACTTTCTTGGGAGTCATTTGGGACTCAGTGGCCATGTCTGCTCGGCTTTCCCCCGGGCGCATCCAGGACGTTCGTTCAGCCGTCAAGAGCATCAAGCTGGGCCAGCCATTCACGGTGAAACACTTCCAGAGAGTGTTAGGGCTCATGGCAGCGGCATCCAGTATTATCCCACTGGGCCTGCTGTACATGAGACCACTGCAGTGGTGACTAAAAACCAAGGGGTTCTCCCCCAGGGGGAACCCGTTTCCCATTATCAAGGTCATGAGACGATGTCTACGCACCCTGAGTATGTGGAAGAATTCTTGGTTTCTGTCTCAAGGCCCGGTCCTGGGGGCTCTGGTTCGGAGAGTCTCTCTCTCGACAGATGCCTCCCTCTCGGGCTGGGGGGCGGTCCTGAGGGATCGCTCCTCACAAGGTCTTTGGAGCAGTCGGCACCAGACCTGGCAAATAAACATGCTAGAGTTACTGGCGGTCCGCAGAGCACTTTGTGCGTTCCTCCCGGACCTTCGCGATCATCATGTCACTGTCTTCACCGACAGTATGACGGCAGTCGCATATATCAACCATCAGGGGGGTTTGCGTTCGCGACCACTGTACAAGATGGCGTGGCAGATCCTCCTCTGGGCCCAGGGGAGGTTGCTCTCTCTCAGGGCAGCCTACATCCCGGGGGTCCAGAATGTGGGAGCAGACGCCCTATCGAGACAGGGGGCAAGACCAGGGGAATGGCGGCTCCACCCCGAAGTGGTGGAGCAGATTTGGGAAAGATACGGCAAGGCACAGGTAGACCTGTTTGCCTCAGTAGACAACACCCACTAACCTCTGTGCTTTTCACTGGCACATCCAGCGCCTCTGGGGCGGGATGCTATGGTACTGGCGTGGCCGAGGTTACGCCTGTACGCCTTTCCCCCGATCGCTCTGCTCCCGGGAATTCTGGCCAAGGTTCGCCGGGACAAGGTCCGTCTCATGCTAGTGGCCCCCCACTGGCCTTCCAGAATATGGTTCGCGGACCTGGTGGCCCTCCTCGACGGAGTCCCCTGGGAGATTCCGGTCAGGAGGGACCTTCTGTCCCAGGCGGAGGGTTGCATTCTGCACCCTCGCCCAGAGCTGATGAAACTGTGGGTCTGGCCCCTGAGGGGGTCCAGCTCATAGAAGCCGGTCTCTCAGCCGAGGTTGTGGAGACCATCCTTCAGTCCAGAGCTCCCTCCACGAGGAAACTCTATGCCTTTAAGTGGAAAATCTTCACGTCTTGGTGTAGTGAAAGGCAGGTGAACCCAGTAACCTGTCAAATCGGCAAAGTGCTGGAGTTCCTGCAAGAAAAATTTGCGGCAGGGTTGTCCCCCTCCACCCTGAAGGTTTATGTGGCTGCGATTTCAGCTTGCCATGTACCTCTGGGTGGGGTGTCCTTGGGCAGGGACCCCCTAGTCACTCGTTTCCTCCGTGGCACATTGAGGCTGAGACCTGCGGCACAGACTAGGGTGCCTGCCTGGGACTTGTCTGTGGTACTCCAAGGCCTGTCCCAGGCACCCTTTGAACCTTTGGAGGAGCTTCCTATCAAACTCCTTTCCCTTACGACCCTGCTTTTGCTGGCTAACACCTCGCTTAAGAGGGTCGGGGATCTTCAGGCCCTCTCGGTGGCTCCCTCATGCCTCGAGTTCGCGCCCGGGATGGCGAAAGCTTTTCTCCACCCGAGGCCAGGCTTTGTCCCTAAGGTTTCCATTAATGTGGCTCAGTCTATTACGCTGCAGGCCTTCTGCCCTCCCCCGTTTGGCGATCATGAGCAGGAGTAAAAGAACAGGGTCTGTCCAGTGCGAGCACTGGACGCTTACGTTTTCAAGACTGCCCCTTGGCGTAAGTCGGACCAACTGTTCGTTTGCTTTGGGACCCCCAAGGGGGCTCCAGCTTCTAAGCAACCACTAAGCAGGTGGTTAGTCGAGGCTATCTGTCTAGCTTATGAGTCGGCCGGACATGCCTCTCCTTTGAGGGTCCGGGCCCACTCCACTCGGAGAGTGGCGGCATCCAAGGCTCTCCTCTCTGGAGCTTCCTTGTCTGAGGTTTGTGCTGCGGCTGGCTGGTCCTCACCGCACACATTCATGAGGTTCTACCAGCTAGACCTCGATGCCGCCCCGGGGACCAGGGTGCTCTCTCAGTGAGCTGGGACACACCCGGATGCCGGCGTCGCTGAGGTGGCGTTGGTATAGCGTTCCCCTAGCGATTGACGCAGCTCGAGTTCCCTGAAAGGGAACGTCTCAGGTTACGAATGTAACCCTGGTTCCCTGAGGGGAACGAGACGCTGCGTCTTTGCCTCAGCTCCTTGCGCCTCCGGGCCCGCTTCAGACACTCTGTTGCTGGCGCTTCCGGGTCCCGGGCGTGCTTTTATGCTCTTCCTCATGACGTCACCGGCTCACGCCGGCGGTGACGCATTCACACGCGTTCGTCTCTCATTTGTTGCACAGATCTTCACGTGACTGACGCAAGGCTATTTCCCCTAGCGATTGACGCAGCGTCTCGTTCCCCTCAGGGAACCAGGGTTACATTCGTAACCCGAGACGTTCTTTAGTACAGATGACACAGTTTCTCATCATATCATCTCTGTTCACCTTTTATTATCTGCTTAAATGCATCTTTTATCATATTCAGTTTTAAGTTTCCAGGAATTCAAAGTGCAGATGATTTTACGACAAAAAAGTGGAAAAAGAGCATGAAAGTCACTTTCATATCCACAGTTCTCTCATGTTGTTTTCATTAAAAGATCCTCCAGCATCTGTTGGTTTGTGTTTCAGGAGTTTCTGCTGATGAACGAGAGGAAATGAAGAGAAAGTCAGTGAAGGAGGGAGAATCTGTCACTTTAGATCCTGCTGTAACAAAAAACACAGATGATGTGATTAAGTGGTATTTTAATGAGACTCTCATCGCTGAAATCACTGGAGATCAGAGTAAGATCTGTACAGATGATCAGTGTGATGAGAGATTCAGAGACAGACTGAAGCTGGATCATCAGACTGGATCTCTGACCATCATGAACACCAGAAACACAGACACTGGAGAATTTAAACTACAGATCAACAGCAGCAGATTCAGCATCACGAGGAGCTTCAGTGTTTCTGTTGTTGGTGAGAATCATTTATTCATTCAGTGCATTTTCTCTTTAGCCTCTAAAGAGAAATATGAAATATTGTGTTTCTTGGCATTACTATTTTTAATGGTATTTTTTAAAATGTTGTTGGATAGATTAATGTAGAAAACAAAATACTGTGGAATTTCAGTGGGACATTTCACAAATATCTGAAGTATTTTTTATATTTGTAATATTTGTCTATCTATGCCAAATTCATTATGAACTTGTTTTTATATTAATTTTCAAATATATTAATATTTCTGTTGTTTATCAAGTTACACAAGATGATTTTACAGTTTAATGGGTTACATTATGAATTCATTATAAAATATATTATTTCTCCTCCTACAGTCTTAATGAATCATTTTCACAGCACTTTGCTGTTTATCATTTTGTTTATCTTATAATAATCTGTTCATTTCTTCAGGAGTGTCATTGATGGAGGGAGATTCAGTCACTCTACACACTGGTGTTACAATGATCCCGACTCTCATCGCTGAAATCACTGAAGATCAGAGTAAGATCTGTACAGATGATCAGTGTGATGAAGGAACTGAGAGATTCAGAGACAGACTGAAGCTGGATAATCAGACTGGATCTCTGAACCCCACAAACACAGATGAAGGAGAATATAAACTACAGATCAACAGCAGCATCATAAGAAACTTCAGTGTTTCTGTCACTGGTGAGTGTCATTCAGTGTTGCACAATTTCCTATTAAGTTACAATTGTCCATGACATTCATGTATGTTTGTCTGAAGAGTGAAAGTGTAAATCTATGATGTTCTTCTGCTGTTTGTTTGCATGTGTTACTTTGTTTCACTGCATTTGTGTTTTGTATTTATTTGGTTTATGATTAATTGTTTATTTCTTTGGATTTGGTTCAGGTGGAGTGCCAGTGTTACTGATGGAGGGAGATTCAGTCACTCTATACACTGATGTTACAACAAACCAACAAAACAGAATCAGATGGTTTTTTAATGGCATTAGTATCGCTCGAATCACTGGAGATCAAAATAAGATCTGTACAGATGTTCAGTGTAATGAAGGAACTGAGAGATTCAGAGACAGACTGAAGCTGGATCATCAGACTGGATCTCTGACCATCATGAACACCAGAATCACAGATGAAGGAGAATATCAACTACAGTTCATTAGCGACGACGTCAAATTCAGCTTTACAAAAATCTTCAGTGTTTCTGTTCATGGTGAGTTGTTCTTTTTAAAATCAAGTCTTTGTACTTTTAAATCATATCAGCATTAATGATATACATTTTTTAATGACATTCAGGTGTAATTTCTTTATCTCTATATATTATTTCACATATAGTGTGCAAACTTAATGTAGTTTAACTGCAAATTTAGTTCTAATATATTTTGTTATTATCAATATGATTTTTTTTATTGCTGTCACAAAAACGGGGGCTGTGTGATGCAGATCAATGGCGCGAGCACGAGGATCTCAACGAAAATATACTTTAATAACAAACGATAAACAAAAGACATGGCAAGAAACAAAGAAGACACTCAATGGTGCAAACCTGGAAATACATGGCAAAACACGGGACGACATCCAGTCACCGACGTAACTACACGTAACTTCAAAGACCCAGACAAGGGAGCACAGGAGGGAATATATAGACGAACACAGGATTAGAACAGCTGACGAGACTTGGGCAGTGATTAGACGCAGATAGGAGCGTGCAGGACCTGGAAGATACATAAAGGAAAACAGACATGACAGATGCGACAGGACAAGACTGTGACAATTGCCTAGTTTTACGTTTTTTAGTTTCTCATAATCTCTGTTCATCTTGTATCATCTGCTTAAATGCATCGTTTCTTTCAAACTCAGTTTTTAGTCCACCAGGAATTCAAAGTGCAGAGGATTTGATGACAAAAAAGTGGAGAAAGAGCATGAAAATCACTTTCATATCCACAGTTCTTGCATGTTGTTTTCATTAAAAGATCCTCCAGAATCTGTTGGTTTGTGTTTCAGGCGTTTCTGCTGCTGAACAAGAGGAAATGAAGAGAAAGTCAGTGAAGGAGGGAGAATCTGTCACTTTAGATCCTGGTGCAACAAAAAACCCAAATGATGTGATGAAGTGGTATTTTAATGAGATTCTCATCACTGAAATCACTGGAGATCAGAGTAAGATCTGTACAGATGATCAGTGTGATGAGAGATTCAGAGACAAACTGAAGCTGGATCATCAGACTGGATCTCTGACCATCATAAACACCAGAATCACAGATGAAGGAGAATATAAACTGCAGATCGACAGCATCAGATTCAGCATCATGAGGAGCTTCAGTGTTTCTGTTGTTGGTGAGAATCATGTATATGATTCATATCATATGATTCAGATGTATATGAGATATTGTGTTCCTTTGCATTACTTTAAGTACCGGTAATTTTAAAATAACCGCAGATGTTGGTGGATAAATTAATGTAGAAAACAATATACAGTGGAATTCCAGTGGAACATTTCACAATTATCTAATGCATGTTTTTAAATATTTGTAATGTTTGCCTATCTATGTAAAATTCATTATGAATTTATTATATTTGGTATGAATGTTTATCTAGTTACACAAGATGATTTTACAGTTTAATGGGTTACATTATGAATTCATTATAAAATATATTATTTCTCCTACATTCTTTATGAATCATTTTTACAGCACTTTGCTGTTGTATCATTTTGTTTATCTTATAATAATCTGTTCATTTCTTCAGGAGTGTCATTGATGGAGGGAGATTCAGTCACTCTACACACCGGTGTTACAATTATCCATAAGGAGGATATTAAATGGTATTTTAATGAAACTCTCATCGCTGAAATCACTGGAGATCAGAGTAAGATCTGTACAGATGATCAGTTTGATGAGAGATTCAGAGACAGACTGAAGCTGGATCATCAGACTGGATCTCTGAACATCAGAAACACCAGATCTGAAGACTCTGTCATAGGTAAAATCCAAACAAAGCATCAAACCTTCTCCATATATGATGGTCCTGATGGGAGTTTCAGAGACAGACTGAAGCTGGATAATCAGACTGGATCTCTGACAATCATGAACATCAGAATCACAGACTCTGGACTCTTTACACTAGAGATCAACAGCAGCCTCATAAAAAACGTCAGTGTTTCTGTCACTGGTGAGTGTCATTCAGTGTTGCACAATTTCCTATTCATTAAGATACGATTGTTTATGAGATTCATGTATGTTTGTCTGATGAGTGAAAGTGTAAATCTATGATGTTCTTCTGCTGTTTGTTTGCATGTGTTACTTTGTTTCACTGCATTTGTGTTTTGTATTTATTTGGTTTATGATTAATTGTTTATTTCTTTGGATTTGTTTCAGGTCGAGTGCCAGTGTTACTGATGGAGGAGGATTTAGTCACTCTATACACTGATGTTACAACAAACCAACAAAACAGAATTAAATGGTTTTTTAATCACATTCGTATCGCTGAAATCACTGGAGATCAAAATAAGATCTGTACAGATGATCAGTGTAATGAAGGAACTGAGAGATTCAGAGACAGACTGAAGCTGGATCATCAGACTGGAGATCTGACCATCATGAACACCAGAATCACAGATGAAGGAGATTATCTACTAGAGAACATCAACATCAATAAAAGCGTCACCATTACAAAGCACTTCAATGTTTCTG
Organism: Rhodeus uyekii; assembly: GCA_037043235.1. Classification (NCBI taxonomy): domain Eukaryota; kingdom Metazoa; phylum Chordata; class Actinopteri; order Cypriniformes; family Acheilognathidae; genus Rhodeus; species Rhodeus uyekii. The sequence continues at coordinate 1,060,653 of JAWRVZ010000175.1, read as the reverse complement.
TTCATGGTGAGTTTTAATGTTTAAAGTCCATTCTTGTACATTTCAATTATATCAGCGTTAGTGATATATATATATATATTTTTTTTTTTTTTTGCAGTGACATTCGGGTGTTTTTTCTTTACTTATATATATTAGTTTGCACACAGTGTGTAAACTCAATTTAGTTTAACTGCAAATTTAGTTCTAACATATTTAGTTATTATCAGTATAATTTAAAACGATGACACAGTTTCTCATTATATCATCTTTGTTTAGATTAGATTAGATTCATCTTTATTGTCATTACACAAGTACAGGTACAAGGCAACGAAATGCAGTTTAGGTCTAACCAGAAGTGCAATAGCAGCGCAGGATACATACAATGGTTACATAAGTGTATGGAGATGTGCAGGAATAACAGGTAATATGTACAATGAATATAATATACAGATGGTTATTACTATAACAGGTGAGTGTGTGCTATAAATATAACTACAGGTGTCTCTTACTATAAACAGCATTTACAGGTGAATATGTACTATAAATGTAAATATAATATGTCTCTAACTATAAACAGAATTTTACAGGTAGATGTATACAATGTATGTTAGCTTAAGGTAAGCAGTAGATTTAAGGTAGTGCAATGAGCATGTACAGTGCAAATAAGTGTGATGCGAAATGCATATTTTAACAGTTGGTACTGTATGAACAGTTGGTAGTGCAAATGAGCATGTTCCAGCTAAAGTACAGTAGTGCAAGGTGCAAATGTAAACAGTTGTTACTGTAATTGAACAGTCGGCAGTGCAAATGGCGCAAATAAGTAACAGAGTGAGCGAAGAGTCTATGAGGGGAGTGGGATGGTTGGGGGGGGGGGAGACGAGTCTATGAGGGGAGTGGGATGGTGTGGGGGGGAGACGAGTCTATGAGGGGAGTGGGATGGTGTGGGGGGGAGAGAGGAGTCTATGAGGGGAGTGGGATGGTGGTGGGGCGGAGAGAGGAGTCTGAGGGGAGTGGGATGGTGGGGGGGGGGAGAGGAGTCTATGAGGGGAGTGTGATGGTGGGGGTGGTAAGAGGAGTCCATGAGGGTAGTAGGATGGTGGTGGTGGGGGGGAGAGAGGAGTCTATGAGGGGAGTGGGATGGTGGGGGGTGAGAGGAGAGTCTGTGAGGGGAGTGGGATGGTGGTGGGGCGGAGAGAGGAGTCTGAGGGGAGTGGGATGGTGGTGGGGGGGAGAGGAGTCTATGAGGGGAGTGGGATGGTGTGGGAGGGGGAGAGGAGTCTATGAGGGGAGTGTGATGGTGGGGGCGGTAAGAGGAGTCCATGAGGGTAGTAGTATGGTGGTGGTGGGGGGAGAGAGGAGTCTATGAGGGGAGTGGGATGGTTGGGGGGTAAGATGGTGAGAGAGGAGTCTATGAGAGGAGTGGGGTCAGCAATGTTTAGAGTTCAGTAAAGAGACAGATCTGGGGAAGAAACTGTTCTTTAGTCTGCTGGTTCTAGTCTGGAGGCACCTGAAACGCCTGCCGGAGGGGAGGAGGGAGAACAGTCTGTGGGCTGGGTGAGAGGAGTTCTTAAGGATGCTGCGAGCTCGATGCAGACAGCGTTTCCTCTGGATGTTCTCGATGGCAGGAAGTGGAGTCCCTGTGATATTCACCGCCCGCTGCAATGCCTTTTGCTCCGCGACAGAGCAGCACCCATGCCATACTGTGACACAGTTCATCAGGATGCTTTCTATTGCGTAGCGTTAGAAGTTCACCAGGATAGCCGAGGAGAGCTGATTCTTCCTCAGTGTCCTCAGGAAGAAGAGGTGCTGGTGAGCCTTCTTGACCAGGCTGGAGGTGTTGGTTGTCCAGGTCATGTCAGCCGAGATGTGGATCCCCAGGAACTTGAAGCTGGAGACACGCTCAACGGCCATTCCATTGATGTGGATGGTGTCATGTGTGCCTCTTGACTCTTTCCTGAAGTCCACGATGAGCTCCTTCGTTTTGGTGGTGTTGAGGAACAGGTTATTTTCATTGCACCAAGTGGCCAGGTGCTGGATCTCTTCCCTGTAGCCAGTCTCATCGTTGTTGCTGATGAGACCAATCACCGTAGTGTCGTCTGCAAACTTGACGATGGCATTAGATCCAAACACAGGCTTGCAGTTGGAGGTGAAGAGGGAGTAGAGAAACGGGCTTAGCACACAGCCCTGTGGTACACCAGTGTTAAGAGGGATGGATGTGGAGCAGGTGGATTCAGATCGGACATTCTGGGGTCTGTTGGTCAGGAAGTCCAGAATCCAGTTGCAGAGTGAGGTATTGATGCCCAAGTCTTCAAGTTTGGCTATTAACTTGGTCGGGGTGATGATGTTGAATGCTGAGCTGAAGTCAACAAACAGCATCCGTGCATAAGAGTTCTTATTGTCCAGGTGTGTGAGCACAGAGTGCAGTGCCATGGCAACGGCATCCTCTGTGGTCCTATTGCTGTGGTAAGCAAACTGGTGTGAGTCCAGTGTGGGTGGTATAGAGTCTTTTAGGTGTTCCAGGACCAGCCGCTCAAAGCACTTCATGACGATGGGAGTGAGTGCTACGTGCTACGGTAGTCGTTGGGGCACCTCAGACTATAGTGTTTTGGCACTGGCACAATGGAAGTGCATTTGAAGCATGTTGGTACAGCTGCTTGGGCAAGAGACAGGTTGAAAATGTCTGTAAAAACCTCAGCGAGCTGCTCCGCACATGCCCTGTTTACTTTTATTATCTGTTTTAATGCATCTCTTATTTTATACTCAATTTTTAGTCAACCAGGAATTCAAAGTGCAGAGGATTTGATCACAAAAAAAGTGGAGAGATGAAAATCACTTTCATATCCACAGTTCTCTCATGTTGTTTTCATTAAAAGATCCTCCAGCATCTGTTGGTTTGTGTTTCAGGAGTTTCTGCTGCTGAACGAGAGGAAATGAAGAGAAAGTCAGTGAAGAAGGGAGAATCTGTTACTTTAGATCCTGGTGTAACAAAAAACAAAAATTATGTGATGAAGTGGTACTTTAATGAGACTCTCATCACTGGAGATCAGAGTAAGATCGGAACAGATCATCCGAATGGATCTCTGAACATCAGAAACACCACAAACACACACTCTGGAGAATATGAACTACAGATCAACAGCATCAGATTCAGCATCATGAGGAGCTTCAGTGTTTCTGTCACTGGTGAGAATCGTTACTTATTTTAATGGCTTTTCCTTTGAGAAATTGTAGCATAAAGTTCAACAGGTCAATCTAGTAAATGTTTTCATTTTGAGATTAATTGAGATCATCTTGATCTTCACATGCACATCATGTGACACTCATTTCTCACCACAATCTCATGCTCTTCACAAGATGTGAATATGAGAAATGCATAAAATCAGTTTTCTAGTGAATGCTGGTGTTTCCTGTAGATCTCACAGTGTTGATGCTGTTTCAACTCTTCTTCAAAAACACACTAGATTTATCAGTTAAATCAATATCATACAACTGAAAGTAGAAAGCTGTAAATATCAGTTAGAAATATTGGATCGTTCATTCGGTCATTAGTAACAATGACTCTCTGTCTTTATTGTTCCAGGTTCAGGTCTGTCTTCAGTTCCTTTAGCAGGAATACGTGTCTGTTCATGGAAAATGTGTCTGTTCATGTTCTGTTCATGGCTTTCACTGCTAGTGTGATTTACTCTTACAAACGCCGAGCAAGCAGAAACAGTGAGTATAAAATACAAATGACTTAATGAAGGACATATGAGAAAATATATAATGTAATTAGTATTTTATTAGAATTACCCAAAGTAATGTGTTAGATTGAGTTTCCTTTCAAGGGAACTCGTGCTGCGTCGAACGCTTTGGAGAATACCTGGATGATATCTTGTGAAGCACATATGTAATTGATCGACTGAGTGTGAGTGACGGTCGCAAGTTGGTGATGTCACGAACCAGGGTGATAAAAGATGCGACAGAAGCTGGTGCCGGCAGCTTAGGTGTCTTCACAAGCACTGTGTGACAGAGTGTGTTGTTGTCGCGCTGGCTGTTTGAGTTTCCTTCGACTGAACTATTCCCTAGACTAGTTTAAAAGAAAAGGGCTCTGGAATTTTCAAAATGGCGAATCAAAAATTTGTGCACTCACTGTGCGTGTGTTTGTTGGGAGCAGAGCATGTTCGGACAGCGCTTGAGCGTGCTGACTGTAATCACTTTAGCCAGCCACCGCTGCAGGTGCTCCGCTCCCGCCTGCCGGCCTTTGATACTGAGTCCGCCCAGGCTCGCGCTCCCCAGTGTTCGGATCCCGCTGTAGTCGAGGCTCTGCGGCGATCTAGGTCCTGGGGTTCGCAAATGGATCTGACGTCGAGGTCTGAAACGGGCGCTGCCTTATCTCATCTGATCAAGCAGAGGCACAGTCGCTGCAACGATCTGTCTCTGAGAAGTTGGACGTTGTCAGCATTAAATGCTGAGAGAAGATTCGCCACTTTTTTTCTCTAGCATTTGAGGAGTTAATCGAGGAAGTGACTCTCCCGCCATGTTGACTATGTATTACCGGCGGGACAAAGGAGCGTTCATCCTAAGAACATAAATAATTAGACGAATGCGTCCTGTCAGCGCAAGTCAAGTCACATTTACTTATATAGCGCTTTTTACAATACAGATTGTTTCAAAGCAGCTTAACAGTGGTCACAGGAAAACATTATAAACAAAGTTTGGTTGGCTGAACGGCAGCCTTAAAGAGCAGGCAAATTAATATAATTGATGAATATTGTTAAGTTTTGATTATTGATTGATTTGATTGATTGATAGTTTGATTATTATATTGATAACAATTCAAGTCCAATATTAAGTCCAATTTGGTCCGATTGGAGATGGGTTCATGATCTTCACAGGGGAGGGTTTAGTAGAGTCACGGTCTCAGCAGACACTTCAGGGCAGTGCTGTGCTCGTGTCCAGGTGCAGGTCCTTCATCTGATCTGGATACGGCCCAGATCCGGCTGACCACTGTAATCTCGGAATAAACAGAGAATAATATCAGTGTAGATGCCATTCTTTTTCTGATGTATCGAGTACATCAGATGTTATGGGAGTGTTCCCGGTTCCGGCTGACCTAAATGATGCAGCCTAACAATCATTTTACATTATTTGGATTAAAAATGTATGGATAATGTGTTATGTGTATGCCAGGTTGAAGAGATGTGTTTTTAGTCTAGATTTAAACTGACAGAGTGCGTCTGCTTCCCGAACTGTATTAGGAAGACTGTTCCAGAGATTAGGAGCTAAATAGGAAAATGATCGACCGCCAGCAGTTGACTTTGATATTCTAGGTATTATGAGCTGGTCAGTATTTTGGGATCGCAATAGACGTGAAGGACTATAATGTGTTAAGAGATCACTCAAGTACTGTGGAGCTAAACCATTTAATGCTTTGTAAGTCATTAGAAAGATTTTAAAATGTATTTGGTGATTAACAGGAAGCCAGTGCAGGTTTGACAGAACTGGGCTAATATGCTCTTACTGGTTCTAGTAAGAACTCGAGCTGCTGCATTTTGGACCAGCTGGAATTTGCTTATTACGCGTGCAGGGCAACCACCTAGTAATAATAATAATAATAATTCATTACATTTATATAGCGCTTTATCAAAGTCTCTCAAAGTCGCTTTACATGGAAGGGGGAATCTCCTCAACCGCCACTAGAGTGCAGCATCCACCTGGATGATGCGACGGCAGCCATATTGCGCCAGAACGCACACCACAAACTAGCTTTATTGGTGGAGAGGAGACAGAGTGATGATGCAGCCAATCAGAGAAAGGGGATGGTTAGGAAGCCATGATGGACATATTTGGCCAGAATGCCGGGGTTACACCCCTACTCTTGCGAAAGACATCCTGGGATTTTTAATGACCACAGAGAGTCAGGACCTCGGTTTATCGTCTCATCCGAATGACGGTGCTCATTTCAGTACAGTGTCCCCGTCACTATACAGGGGCGGTAGGACTCACATAGACCAGAGGGTGAGCACCCCCTGCTGGCCTCCTAACACCACTTCCAGCAGCAATCAGTCTCCCATCCAGGAAACGACCACACACATCCCCGCTTAGCTTTTGTGAGCAACCAGTCGTAGGCTAGAGGGTGACATTGCTGCCGGCATTACAGTAGTAGAGCATTACAATAATCTAGCCTTGAACTCATGAACGCATTAACTAACTTGCAGTAGTCTTAACTAACGCTGCAGTAGTCCAGTCTGGAAATGACCATGGCCTGCACCAGAAGTTGCGTAGCTTGCTCAGTTAGGAATGGCCTGATCCTTCTAATGTTGTACAGTGCAAACCTGCATGATCGAGCTGTCTTTGCAATGTGGTCCTTGAAGGTCAGCTGGTCCTCAAAGATCACTCCAAGATTTCTGACAGACTTTGAAGGGGTAATCATGGTAGCACCGATCTGGATAGTGAAATCATGCTGTCGGGTTGGATCGGCAGGAAAGACTAAAAGCTCCGTCTTTGCCAGGTTGAGCTGCAGATGATGCTCTTTCATCCATGTCGAGATGTCCGCTAGGCAGCTTGTGATTCTCGCAGCCACCGTTGGATCATCTGGTTGAAATGATATGTAAAGCTGAGTGTCATCTGCGTAGCAGTGATAGGAGAAGCCGTGTGCCTCTATGATGGGACCCAGTGATGTGGTGTACATGGAGAAGAGAAGTGGTCCAAGAACTGAGCCCTGTGGAACACCGGTGATCAGTTGACATTCTTTGGAAACCTTACCGCACCATGCCACCCTGAAGGACCTATCCGTGAGATAGGATTCAAACCACACAATGCCGTCTCGGTTGAATGGCCCTTCTTGAAGCCAGACTGGTTGATGTCCAACCGGTCATTCTGAGACAGAAAAGAAGATACTTGGTTAAAAACAACACGTTCAAGAGTTTTAGATATGAATGGTAGGAGAGAGACAGGCCTGTAATTGTCAACGAGTGATGCGTTCAATGTGGGTTTTTTGAGCAGTGGGGTTACCCGAGCATGCTTGAACGCGGTGGGGAAGGATCCCGTGTGAAGGGATGTGTTAATGATGTGAGTGAGTGCTGGTAAGATTGTAGGAGAGATGGCTTGTAGAAGGTGTGAGGGGATTGGGTCTAAAGGGCAGGTGGTTGGATGGCTGGAAAGGAGAAGTTTAGATACGTCTACCTCAGTGAGTGGAGAGAAGGTTGAGAGAGTGTTTCTGGTTTCAGAGGGCGGTGTACATTCGTGTGTGAGTGGAGGTGAGAACTGGCTACTGTTAGTTGCAGTTTTGTTAATAAAGAAATGGGCAAAATCATTTGCAGTTAAAGAGGTAGAGGGTGGTGGTGGAGGGGGACAGAGGAGAGAGCTGAATGTTTTGAAAAGTGCATGCATGTTGGAAGTGCTGTTGATCTTGGTGTGAAAGTGTAAAGATTTAGCAGTATGGACGTCAGTAGAAAAGGTAGAGAGAAGAGAATTATACAAACTCAGGTCAGACGGGTCCTTTGACTTGTGCCATTTTCTCTCAGCTACCCTTAGCTTGGGCCAGTGTTCACGAAGAACATCAGTTAGCCAGGGGCTAGAGGGAGTAGCACGTGAGGACTTGGAAGAGAGTGGACAGATATTATCTAGGCAAGACGTTAGAGTAGAACATAAGGTATCTGTTGCTGTATTCACATCTAGAGTTGAGAACTGTTTGTGAGAGGGAAGAGAGGATGAGACGATAGGAATAGAAGGAGAGAGCGCATGTTACGCCTGAAAGTGACTGGAAGAGGGGTTGGTGTTGCAGGATTAGTAAGATGCATATGAAATGTAATGAAAGAATGGTCAGAAACATGCAGTGGTTTAACTAGAGTGTTGTCTGTGGTGCAGTTCCGTGTGTAGATCAAGTCGAGTTGATTGCCCGACTTGTTAGTACCTGTGGTGATGAGTCGGTTGAGGTCAAATGAAGCTAGGAGAGAGAGGAAGTCTGTAGCGCCAGGCTTCTCCAAGTGTATGTTGAAGTCACCAAAGACGACCAGTGGAGTGCCATCTTCAGGAAATGAGGACAGCAGCATGTCCATCTCCTCAACAAAGGTGCCCAGCTGACCTGGAGGGTGATAGATTACAACAAAGTGGATTACTGCAGTGGATTACTACATACAATCGTCCTGTTTCAAGCATATAAACCAGGGTTATTGGGGGACATCGATGAGAGCGAAATTGTTGCGACGGTCGTCGATAAGTTCTAGGAGGTTGCCTGTGTTCAAATTAGGGTCTGTGAGCCAGCCACAGCCACAGAGTTCCTCACACCTCTGAGGCAGAGTGTCGCAACCCGCTAACCCCTCCAGAAACCCGGGGGGTCGGGCTGGCACTCCTAGCCTCAGCCCTCTGGCAGGAGGACGGATCTGAGGATCGTCATCAACGCCAAGAAGGCTACATCAAAGAGTTCCTGGCGCTAAGGTACCAGGCCTCGCACAGGCGTCCCTCCTCAGCTGCCACCCTTGAGTCTGGTTGCTCTGAGGAGATTGCCCCCTCCGAGGAGGGTCCTAGAGCATTCACTCCAGTCGTACCACTGAAAACCGGGCCCTGGAGTGTCTGCCACTCAAGCACCAGAAGCCAGCCTTGAGAGGCTGATTCCCTCGTTAGAATTTCTGGTCGCTTCTCATGTCTACCAGAAGTTTCTCATTTGGTCCTGGAAAAAAAATATATATATTATTTTCCTTTAGCAGGGTTCTACCCTCCGTGGTGAACCCTGAGCGGGCTCAACTCACGGAACCGGAAGTAGACATTCTGTTGAGGCAAGGGGCCATAGAACATGTACCCCCCTCGGACAGAAAGTCATGCTTACAGTCGTTACTTCATCATTCCCAAGAGGGATGGAGGGTTGCAGCCCATACTAAATATGCGCCTTCTAAATTCTCGTCATCAATTTGACTTTGAACCAGATCGAGGACTGGTTCAGGTCCGAGGACTGGTCTGTCACATCGACCTGAAGGACGCATATTTTCATTCCATCCTTCCACAACACAGGAAGTACGTCAGGTTTGCCTTTGGGGGGAAGGCTAACCATAGTGGTTTACGTCCACTATACAAACTGGTGTGGCGTATCCTTCTTTGGTACTGAGGGAGACTGCTCATAGATTCTGGTTTCTCAACTGAGGTTGTTGAGACCATACTCCACTCCAGAGCTCCCTCCACAAGGAAGCTGTACACCCTGAAGTGGAGACTCTTCACTTCTTGGTGTAGCAAAAAGGAGGTGAACCCAGTTACCTGTCACATTGGCAACATGCTGGAGTTCCTGCAGGATAGATTTGCTGCAGGGCTGTCCCCGTCTACCCTGAAGGTCTACGTGGCTTCCATAGCCGCTTACCATGCACCTCTGGATGGCATGTCCATTGGCAGGGACCCCCTCGTCACACGCTTCCTCCGTGGCACTATTAGGGTGAGACCTGCGGTGCAGTCTAAGGTTCCTAACTGGGACTTATCCCTGGTCCTTCAGGGGTTGTCCCAGACACCTTTTGAACCTTTGGATGAGGTTCCCCTTACGTTCCTCACCTTAAAGACATTATTCTTGTTGGGTATTGTTGGCTACATGTTGGCTATTCTTGTTGGCTACATCGCTAAAAAGAGTTGGAGACCTACAGGCGCTTTCTGTAGCTCCCTCCTGTCTTGATTTTGCGCCTGGGATGGTAAAAGCCTTCCTCCATCCCAGGCCAGGCTATGCACCCAAAGTGCCCACTCATGTGGCCAGGTCTATTGTACTGTAGGCCTTCAGCCCTCCCCCCCTTCGGTGACCAGGACCAGGAGTTAAAGAACAAGATCTGTCCCTTGGTGTAAGTCAGACCAGTTGTTTGTTTGCTTCGGGACCGCTAATGGGGCCCCAGCATCCAAACCTACTTTAAGCAGGTGGATAGTCAAGGCTATCACCTTGGCTTATGAGTCATCCGGATCCCCCTCGCCTCTTAGGGTCCGTGCCCACTCCACTAGGAGCGTGGCTGCCCCTAAGGCTCTTATATCAGGTGAGTCTCTGTCTGATGTTTGCGATGCGGCAGGTTGGTCCTCCCCAAACACTTTTCTGAGGTTTTACCAGCTTGACCTCAGCTCCGCTCCGGTAATACGTCGACCTTCGTCACTGAAATAGCGTTGGTACATCCTTCCCCAAAGCATTCGACGCAACGCGAGTTCCCTTGAAAGGGCACGTCTCAGGTTACGTATGTAACCATAGTTCCCTGAAGAGGGAACGAGACGCTACGTCTTTGGCCTCAGCTCCTCGCGCCTTCCGGGCTTGCTCAGACACCTTTCTAAGCTGTCGGCACCGGTATCTGGCGCATCTTTTATCACCCTGGTTCGTGACGTCACCAACTTGCAATCGTCACTCGCACACGGTCGATGGATCGTTCGATCGTTTACATATGTGCTTTGTGACATATCGTCCAGGTATTCTCCAAAGCGTTCGACACTGCGTTTTGTTCCCTCTTCAAGGAACTATGGTTACATGCGTAACCTGAGACGTTTTCTGTTATTCAAACAGGAAGGAGGAACAATGATTAGGAGAGATATTGTGAACATGAATCATTCGGCCTGCAAAAAAACAGATTCAGATCTGTAAAAAAAATTTTTTTATGTGGTTTGATTCAGAATAACTCTCTTAAAGACTGTAATGCTTTTGTTTTATTATGTAACAAAGAACAGTTTTATAAATACATATTATATATCATAGAATTACAGTCATTTATATAGGATTATTATCATAATTTCATTAATTTGTCATAGGCTGTAACAACATTGATCTGCAGTTTTGGTGAAGTGACTCTGAAACTGTAGTTTTAAAAGCTGCTCAAGTTATTAAAGATGCAGTCAAGCTTCAGAAATGATAACGTTTTTCACTAAACTACAGATAACTATCAACAAGTAGCTTCGCTACATTAAAGTTGACTTTTTACAATGATGATGTAAAGTACAAAAAGACGAATAATTGTTAATGAAGAATACTTTAAGTAAATGTGTGGTATAAAACAATGTAATGGAATACAATTATGAGTTCAAAGAATATTGTTTCATTCTAGAGGTCTTTCCATTGCTTAAGAATACAGTAAAAAAAGACTTTTCATTCAATATTAATAATTCTAAACTGTTTATCTCTTCTAAAAATGCTGTTTTAGTACAGCAGCTTTACCCTTGAACATCAAATGATAAACCATATACACATCAAACCATACACTGATATTAAAAATGTAAAACACTATCTTGTGCTTAGTCAGTGTGCAGGAGTTTGCCACGTGTACATGTATAGTTGTGTGAAAAAGTTTTTGCCCCTTTCCTGATTTCTTTTTTTTTCACTTAAATGTTTCGGATCATCAAAGAAATTTAAATATTAGTCAAAGATAACACATGTAAATACAAAATGCATTTTTTAAATGAAGGTTGTTGTTATTAATGGAAAGCGAAATACAAGCCTACATGGATGAGATGTATGATGTATGTCTGTATGTCTGTTTGGGCCTCCAGTGAACCACAGTTAGAGCCATTATCCACAAATAGAGAAAACATGGTGTAGTGGTGAACCTTCCCAGGAGTGGCCAGCCGACCAACATTACCCCAAGAGTGCAGTAATGACTCATTCAATAGGTCACAAAAAACCCACAACAACATCCAAAGAACTGCAGACCTCACTGGCCTCAGTGAAGGTCAGTGTTCATGAGTCCACCATAAGATAGAGATTATGGCCTGCATAGCAGAGATCGATGACAAAAACAACTGCTGAGCAAAAAGAACATTAATAGTAACACAATTCATTTTAAAACGACATGTTTTTGTTTACTTGTGTTAATCTTTGACTAATATTTAAATTAGTTTGATCTGAAACCTTTAAGCATGACAAACATGCAAAAAGAAAATAAATCAGGAAGAGGGAAAACTTTAGAAAATTAGAGAACAAACAAGTGCAAGGGTGAAAAGGTTTTGATTTGTAAGTGATTAAATCATGTTCTTACACATTATTGTTGAGTGGAAGTAACTGGGAAATGAATGAGTCTTTTAACTCCAGTGTTTCTCAAATGAAACAAGAGCTTTTAGTTCTGAATGATGAGTCTAATGTGGAGAACTATCTGTGTTTGAGTCAACCTTTTAGAGTGCAAGACTCTTTTTTTTTAAACAACCGTATCTCAATTCAGTGTTTTGACCAAATGATGACTTTTTGAATCGGGTTTGCTGTGTTTTGATTGAGTTAAATTAGAATGTTTTTTTTGTTTTTGTTTTTAAAATCTAGTTTCTATTTACTTAACAAAATTTGCTTTTGGGAAGAAAATTTTAATGTATGTTGTGTTACTATTAAGAGTTTAGGAAAAGTACTTTAATCGTAAATTCTTGTTAACAATTGTATTAAATAATAATAACAACAATAATAATAATAATAATAATAATAAGCATTTTAGATGTGCAGATTGCTTAGAAAACATTAATATGAATTTTCTAAAAATTACAAGAAAAATATACAAACCAAACATCAACTTCATCCTGAATAGTTTGTAATTGTTTCAATAATAATTATAATTTTAATCAGGCACTATAACATTGTTTAATGTAGTTTATCAAATTAAGAAACAAGTGCATCTAATACATTTTGTCACTTACAGTGGGGTTCGGTTATGTCGACGGCGTCGGGGGTCGGGAAAAAGCATCGAGATAACAGTTTTGCGAGATGACCCATACATCATATATTACATATATTAACATACAACCCATACATATATATTACCGATTTCCCCACATATAACCCTCAGATGCAGATAATCCGTACACAGTGCTTGTGGGCGAAATTCACGCGATAAGAAAGCAATAAGAAAGTCACAATCAGAAGAAAAAGAAAGAAAAAAACATTACATTATCGTCACATTAAGAGAAGAGCCCGCCTTCATGGCAGCACAGCCAATCACGCTTTCTTGCATGATTGACAGGTCAGACAGCCAATCAGCGCAGCTGTCAGAGTGACGGTGGCGGACGACCTGTCAGCATGTCCGTCCAAAGATAAACAACCCTCAAGACAGTGTTTTTCAACTAGTGTGCCGTGAGTGATCGTCAGGTGTGCCGCGGAAAATTATTCAATTTCACCTAATTTTTCTAAAAAACACATTTTGAGCGGCTGCAAGCGGCAATGGTGCGCGTCTGTAGTGATGTTACGTCTGACACCGACGCTCCGAAGCTTGCTTCAAACTCGAACGAGCTTTGCAATGAACCACTGCTTCGGAGCTTGTATCATTACGTCACTAGTCACGTGAAAATGACGTTTGAAGCAAACACACTGCTTCACTCCGGCAGTGAACCACCTGACTCTGACAGCCCGATCAGTGTTGACGAGTTTGAAACCTGCCGGTTGTATTTCTTATAAAAGTGAAACCAAACCGTGGGTTGTAGTAAGAGAAAGAAAAATTAAAATGTATGGATGTAAATGAGAAAAACGTTTTGGTGTTTTTTTACACAACAGTGTTGCCGCGATTTGTTTGATGAAGCGATCGGTTGAAATGTTCAGAGTCTCTTCCAGCACGGTGCGCATTTGATTCTTAATCCCCGAACAACTTGCTTCTGTTTAACCGCTGCACTCTCTCCACAAATCACTTTGAAGACAATGTTGTGCCTCTTTTTGAAACTTTTCAGCCACCCCGGATTTGCTTTAAAGTCGAGTCAAATTCTTTGCAGCAAGAATGTCCGCCTTCTCCATCAGCAAGGGACCATTGACGGGAAGGTTTGTTGCTCGTGTATTTGTGAACCACTGAAACACTGCATCGTCGACATCTTTGAGATTGATTGTCCAGTTTTCTCTTAACACCTCCATACATTTTTAGAAGAAAAAAAACACAGAATGCCTGCAGTGTGTTATCCCTCAGATCAACGCGAGTGAACTGTCGCTGAAGTGAGCGCGCGCTGCACCTGCAACGCAAACTCAGCGAACGAGGTACGCTCATGAGTCACGAAATACCCATGTGAAGTGGATAATTTGTCTCTCATTTATGCTCGAGATACTAGATTTCGGCGACATTAAGGAATCGACATAACCAACAAGAAAATACTGAGACAAATAGGGAGTTTGGCGGTTCCACTTCAAAATCGTCGACATAATAGTATTGGCGAGTTAACCATGACTCGAGATAAGTGAACTCCACTGTATTTTAAAAGAGCTTCACACGTTCCTCAAATGTCATGGAAAAACACAATTCCAAGTCTGCAGTATTTTTGTGTTTATTTCTTGTATGTTCTGTGAATCTGTGTTTTCTTACAGGTGAATCATGTAGACGACTCGTCCCCTAATGACACTGAAACAAGCTGATCAACACTTCAGACTCCAGTGTGACACTTTCTGCTGTTTTGAGAGAAAGAGAAACTCAAGAGAAGACGGGAAATGAGAGAAAAGCATCAATTCACTTTTGGAGAAATAGTGTCTAAATACTAACAGTGTCTAAATACAAATACCAGTCATTTAATGCTACTCATGTGACACATTTACTATTTCAGTTTTGGCATCTTGAACTACATTAGAGGAACGATGAAAATTATATCGGAAAAGAGGTTTTCTTCAACTTTGCATCTGTCAAAGTGCCTTAAATTTAAGAAATACAGTGATCCCTCGTTTATCGCGGTTAATGTGAACCAGAACCCCCCACGATAGGTGAAAATCTGTGAAGTAGGATTGACCCCCCCTAGGAATTTCCATATATATGTGTGTAGGTACCAGAATGTTTAAAATATGTATTTTTATACTTTATATATATTTCAATTAAATCTATTTAATTATAAAACCTTAATATTATACATTTACTCTCTCTCTCATACAATACGTATTATGGTGTTCTACACTCATCAATGACAGTAGTATCTTGAGACTCCAGTAATGACGACGATGACAGACCTGTGCGGTGATGAATGTGATGATGATGTTGTTACTGCACTGGTATAATGAGGTCTTTAAATCAGTTTGGGAAGCGCCTCATCGTCAGATATCGGCGCTGGATCGTCAACATTTGCTTCTGAAAGAGGCTCCCACTCCACTCGTGCTCTCATTGGTCAATCTCGCGCCGGGAACCAATCACTTGCTTGTCTGAGTGCCTGTTGGCGTGTACAAAGGCTCTTTCCGCAATACGGCTGCCGATATGGAGGTATTTTTGAATTTTTATTTTTCAATGAATATTTTCGAAAAATCTGCAATGCACTGAGACCGCGAAACTTGAACCGCGAAGTGGCGAGGGATTACTGTTAAAGCAGGGGTCGGGAACCTATGGCTCGCGAGCCATATATGGCTCTTTTGACAGCCGCATATGGCTCTTCTGACGCCACCACAGATCGATCGCTCAGCTACTTCTGCGTTCGGAGGACAGCAGATCGCGACCCCTGGTTCCCGACCCCTGCTGTAAAGGAATAAACTTGTGAAATGTTTGTGTGACAAGTGCAATTAAAAGTGATTAGATTCTGACATTTTTGAGGACTTGATATGAACGCAAAATCTAATCAACTGTCATTTAAAAAGCGTTTTTACTTGAATAACTAGTAACTATTGTGAGGGATTTAAAAAAAAATATTTAAAAAATCTAATTTTACAAAGAGTTTTAGAATATAAAAAAAACGTTTTCTGCTCTAAACATGAGAGTGACGATGTACTTGTGATTTTTGTGACATTGACAACATTGACAAGCAATAAATATTTAATAATTAATAATTTATTTAATAATGAACTACAGGTACATTTGCATATATTTTGTGATTAATTAAAATGAGAGCATTTAGTTGTGATTCTGGATGCTTGTGAACCACTAAATATTAAAGAAAATCTTGTACTTCTTGATTTAATTTGTCTTGATTTGTTGTTAGAACCATATCAGATCAATTTTTAAGATGCTCTTTTCGTTTTCCAGATGTGAAAGGTCAGTGGTGTTTTACATTAGTTTGTTTATTATTATTGGTTCTCTATCAGTTCTTCACCGAGAACAGCAACATCTGTTTATAGTCACTCTATCAGTGAAAGCAGTGCTATTTTTGGACAGGTGATTGTCTGCTTTGGACACTAGAGAACGATGATGTGCTTCTGCTTCAGTTTCTCAATGTTTGCAATGCTCTCAATATTCAGTTCATTTCTGTAAGTTTCACATCACAATGAAAGGAGGAAGAGAAGCGCTGCTGAAGGGATTTAAAGCTGTTCAGAGCCGGCAGAAACACATTTACACAGTAAATACAGTTCTACTTTTAGAGGCTGAGCTGATCAGAGCAGGAGCAATTTGGTGCCTCGGATGAATAAAGATGATTAAAATAATAAAACATGCAGTAAATGACAGACAACAGAGAACAAGGAAGGTTGTGATGGATATTTAATTATGAAAACTGTGAATTCATGTAATCAGCTATAAATCGAACATTTTAGTTGAAAAGAGCAACAAAATGTCAGACAATCATGACGCAATTGATGATGATGATGATGATGATGAAAGATTTTGAGACAAATCTGTTATAATAACAGAACAGAAGAGCTGGAAAATATGAGAGAATAAACAAACAGACATGGATAAAATAATCTCTCTTATTTTCTGTTATTCTGTACTTTTTTCTGTTTATTACTTCAGAAGATTCATAGAATATTTACATTTCCCAAAAGAAAAAAAGTGGATGCACTGATTTAAAAAAAAGTATAAAAGTAATTTCTGTCGATCAGTGAGTGGATCTCATAATGATAGTCAGTGTTCGAATGAGATAAGAAATGCAGGAAATTATGCAAACTGTCAAGCAAACTCACTAAACATGAATACAGTCGGATATCAAGGCGCTTCAGTAAACTACTGAACTGGGTAATGTGTGTAAATTCAGTGATTTTTATGGTCTGTCTGTTATGTGCATTAGCTCATTCAGGGCAGTGCTGGATAAAAAAAGCACATTTCATACTTTAAACAAACTAGTTTAAGGAAGAAAGGATTTGTTTGGCTTTTGTCGTAAATAGCTTGAAGACCGTCTAGGTGACTATTACAACTGCCTTTCCTTGATGGGGGAATGGAGACGTTATGTCAGAACAACTGACGAATTGCCTTAGATCTCGCCTTAGAGACCAATCATCTTCGAGTGCAAGTAAATGAGTCAATGCAAATTGCCATGTCAGATTGGCATCACATGCTCCGCCCACCCAAAACAGATATACAAGGAAAAGCATGCGTGGTTGGACATTTTGGTTTTTGATGAGGAGCCAAGCCGGTGGTCCAGCCTCTTAGCGGTGTGACAGCAATTGTGGCAATGGGACTTAACGTAGCTGTTCTATCCTTCAGGGAATGGGGGTTATAATAGTAACTTAGATGTTCCCTACTAGGCAGTCACGTTTAACTTTACGTCAGAACGACTGACGAAATGGGATCCCTCCCAAAGCACCAATACTGTCCCTTGCATAAAACCTTAATGCAGGAAAAGTAAATCACTGCTGTCCCTTGTGACCCACTCAGTGAGATTTTTGGATAACACAGGGAAAGCGTACCCCAAGAGGGGAACGCTACGGAGGCCACATCCCACCCACAGGGTGGTATTACACATATGGAAGTGGTGTTAGGAGGCCAGCAGGGGGTGCTCAGTATAGTGACGGGGACACTGTACTGCAACAAGCACCGTCCTTCGGATGAGACGTTAAACCGAGGTCCTGACTCTCTGTGGTCATTAAAAATCCCAGGATGTTCTTCGCAAGAGTAGGGTGTAACCCCGGCATCCCTGGCCAAATATGCCCGTTGGCCTTGGTCCATCATGGCCTCCTAATCACTCCCCTACATTAATTGGCTTCATTGCTCTGTCTCCTCTCCTTAGCTGGTGTGTGGTGAGCGTCCTGGCACAGGTTGCCGTCGCATCATCCAAGTGGATGCTGCACACTGGCAGTTGAGGAGATCCCCCCCCCCCTCCCAAGCGCTTTGAGCTCTGGAAAAGCGCTATATAAATGTAACTGATTATTATTATTATTATTATTATATGGACTGGCCATCTGGGCGGTGCTACATATGGAAGATCTCTGTGGTAGATCCAACCTAGAAGGGGTGAAGTCAGTACCACACAGAGACAGCAGGGTTCCAGGGAAAAACACGTGCTCCAAAGGCGGGATATCCACATACTCCTTGGCCGCCAAACCATTGAGGGTAGGCACCAGCTCAGTTTCGGGCAGAAAAAGGTGCCTTCTACAAACTGGTAACCTGCTCGTGCACTTCCGAAAAGTGGGCTGCCCTGAGATACCAGTTGTCTAACTTTGAGCATTCAGGACATGGTGGTCTCCACTTGAGGACTCTTAACAATGCTAGAGAGGGGACTCCACCTCTCTTGAGGTATTTTGAGTCTTGACCACAGCACAGAGATTGTGATTTTCAACATCTTTAAAAAAAAGACCACATCTTTAAAAAATGCAGCGTCACATCTGTTTACTCTTTTAGGGAATTGGTCTCTTATAAAGTGCTGAAACACACATGGCAAAGAAGCAGCGCCGTTACTCACATTAAACTGAAGAGATTTACCGCGACTTATAAACACTTGCTTTTCTCATAATACGCCCAGTTCAGAGGACAAACAGCTCGGCTCGGAAGAAAAGAGTAAAGAGTAATCATGCGATTGCGAAGCTGTAAATCTCGCACGTACGGCATCTTGGATTGTCTCGTTTAGAGATTCGAAGATGATCGTTTCTTAGGCGAGATTCAAATTCGTCAGGTATTCTGACGAAACGTCGAACGTTACTGACTGATGGGGAACGTGACGAGGCATCATGACGTCATCACGCTGCAGTGCGTAGGGATTCTCCCAAAAGTATTACTTTTACTGTAACTGGAGAAACAAAGGACGCGCCCTTACGGAGATTAAAAAAGAGACAGAATCTGCATTCAATTTCCTGCATTTGAGGAAATAAATAGTGAAAATGAAGCTTGTCTTAGTTTTGCTCCTGTTGTTTTGTTCACTTGAACACGGTAAGACATTTCGATATTCAATCTCTCAATGTTAACGATTAAAAAAAACGTGGTGTTTATTTTAGTGTCAACTCTGTTCGCTTTATATTCGACACATTTTTTTTATTTTACTCTACACTTAGTTATTTGCTTTAAACGATAAAATGCGTGAGTGTCTTAATGCGCATGCGTGAGAGTCTTAATATATTTAAAATGATTTGTTTATTTTTTTCTCCAGGTTTTCTCTGGTTGGATGGAGTCGGAGTGCCAGTGTTTGTGAAGCAGGGAGATTCAGTCACATTAAAAACTACTGATATTGAAATAGACCAACAAGAAGAAGTGAGAGATTATATACTTACAATTACATGGAGGTTTTATTACACTGTTATAGGTAAAATCCATAGACGTCCGGATAGTTTCATCTGTACAGATGTTCAGTGTAATGAAGATACAGAGACAGACTGAAGTTGGACAATAAGACTGGATCTTTGACCATCAACAACATCACAAACACAGACACTGGGGTTTATGAACTAGAAATCAGAAAAATTGGCAGCATCGGAGGAAAGATCTTCATTGTTGCCGTTCATGGTGAGACTTTATGTTTTAAAGCAAGTCTTGTTCTTTAGTCACATCAACAATGTGCTAATTGATGTTTTTGCATTGACTTTTACTCTTTACCTTTTTTTTATTGATGAAAATAAATCACAAACCACAGTGGATATTTCATGCAGATGTTATAGTAACATTTATAGAATATAAATGAACTTTAATGAAACAATATTGGAAGATAAAAGAAAGAAATATTCTAAACTAGAGCAAGATTTTCATACTTATGTCGTGTCTAACGTTTGAGCAGATTCTCTTCTCAGATTCGCAAATTTCTACCGACAATTCATCGGCAACTTCAGTTCCATCACCTGTCCACTAACGTCACTCCTGAAGGGAAAGCCCTAGTCTCTGTCCTGGAATCCCGAAGCCATGATGCCCTTTGACACCTTGAAGGGGACCTTCACCACCGCAACACTCTTCATCCACCCTGACCTTACCCTGCCATTCATTGTGGATGTCGACACTTCCACCACAGTTATAGGAGCGGTTTTACCTAATGGGCCAGTCACACAGCGAAAACGCATGAATCACGCACGAATTATGCACAGATTTTCGTTTCTGCGCGGAGCGTGCGTCGTATGCGTATTTCGCCGGTGGAACGAACGTGGACCATCAGTGATTGTAAGTGGATGTGCGTCGAAGGCGGTTTGTGCGTGATTTTGAGTTTTGAACGGTTCAAAATTTTGTGCGTTATTCATGAGTCGGCGTGCGTAGTTTATGCGTCGAGTATGCGTGACTGTGCGAGGGACACGCGTTGGCCATCAGTGCTTATGCGTCGGAACTGGTTCGAAACCGCGCACGTCCACTGACGCCCCACCTTCATATCACGCATGAACCGTGCACGTATCACATTCATTCCACTGACAATGTGGATTCTGAAAGTGCTTGTTCCAGCGTCGCGGTAGTCCAAAATCGGAGCATCTAGTCGGCTGGGAAGAGAATGGTCCTGAAGAAAGATCATGGGTCCCCAGAGATGACATTCTTGACCCAAACCTACTCAAAACCTTACATTCATCGCACTGCAACTGTCCAACACCCCGAGGAAGAGGTAGACCACCACAACATTGGGAGCGGGCTGTGTGCCCTCAAGAGCAGGCCATGGAGGGGAGAGAATAGTCACGGATGCAGCCGTCTCTTTCACCTCAACACGCCCACAATCACCTTCACCGAGGACTGGTTACGCACACCTGTTCCTCATCACCACACACATCACTGTCGTACATAAGCACTCCCCTCACTCCAGTGCACTGTCCAACCTACTGTATAATCAGGTCTACTCTCTGCTATCCCCTTGAACACTGCAAACACAGATGTGCTGCATAAAAATGATGTTTCATATTTGGTAATGCAGTGCCTTTTATCTCATGGATTACAGGAGCGTTGAATAGTAGGTATTAAAAGCAGATATTTATCACGTATAAGAATTTTGTTCTGAGGGATTTTCACTGAAAGGGATTTAAATAAAAACTGCAGTGAAAACATAGTAAGATGTTCATTCTCACTCTCTTTCCGCTTCCTCTTAAACCCAATGGAAAACCATATCCTGTGGAAAATACTGCAATAATGTTTTTAAAAATTTGTCATATTTATTTATTTACATTTCTGCATTTGGCTGACGCTTTTATCCAAAGTGACTTACATTGAATTCAAGAAACACATTGACATTCCAATCAGTTCTTGCTTTTCCTGGGAATCGAACCCATGACCTTGGTGTTGCAAGCGCCACTCTCTACTGTTTGAGCTACAGGAAAATAATTTATGTAAAATTCTATATGAGTCTATGAAAATATTTGGTTGCATGCAAATATCTGCTTAGACAAAGAGTGTAAAATATGAGTCATGATGTGGGTTGAATGATGTTCATGGAGTTTTTAAAGATCCTCCATGAGATTCATGTATGTTTGTCTGAAGAGTGAAAGTGTAAATCAATGCTGTTCTTCTGCTGGTTTGTTTACATGTGTTACAGATTTTCTACTAACAATCTTTTATGTTCTGCAAAAAAAAAAATTTTGAAAGCACTTTTCCTGTTATATAATTATATTAGGCTTATAATTAACTATTAATTTCTTATTCAGGATTTTTCTCGGTGTTGGTGCTGATGGAGATTCAGTGTTTGTGATGGAGGGAGATTCAGTCACTCTAAACACTGGTTTAAAAAAAAGCCAACTTCAAGATATTTTATGGTATTTTAATGGGAATCGCATCGCTGAAATCACTGGAGATCAGAGTAAGATCTGTACAGATGATCAGTGTGATGAGAGATCCAGAGACAGACTGAAGCTGGATCATCAGACTGGATCTCTGACCATCATGAACACCAGAATCACAGATGAAGGAGATTATCTACTACAGATCGACAACAGCAGAATCAGCATCATGAGGAGCTTCAGTGTTTCT
The DNA here is from genome assembly GCA_037043235.1 of Rhodeus uyekii. Classification (NCBI taxonomy): domain Eukaryota; kingdom Metazoa; phylum Chordata; class Actinopteri; order Cypriniformes; family Acheilognathidae; genus Rhodeus; species Rhodeus uyekii. The sequence continues at coordinate 1,038,775 of JAWRVZ010000175.1, read as the reverse complement.
GTCACTGGTGAGTGTCATTTAGGTATTTTAATGGCTTTTCCTTTGAGCAATTTTAGAATAAAGTTCAACAGATAATGTATTTTTTTTCATTTTGGGCTGTTAGCAAATATTACCTTTAATTCAATACTAAAAATTCAGATCATCTCTGCATTGATCTTCACATGCACATCATGTGACACTCATTTCTCACCACAATCTCATGCTCTTCACAAGATTTATCAGTTAAATCAATATCATACAACTGAAAGTAGAAAGCTGTAAATATCAGCTAGAAATATTGGATCATTCAGTCACTCATTAGTAACAATGACTCTGTCTTGAGTAACAATGACTCTGACTCTCCAGTTTCAGGTCTGTCTTTAGTTTGTGATTGTTTTAATAACAATGATCGTTTTAATCAGGCAAAATTTTACAACATTCAAATCTTAATGTAGTTTAGAAGATGTCAGTTTAATGCAGTTTATCAAATTAAAAGAAACATCCTTTATTTAATACATTTTGTCAGATATTTTAAAAGAGCTTCACACGTTCCTCAAAAGTCATGGAAAAACACAATTCCAAGTCTGCAGTATTTTTGTGTTTATTTCTTGTATGTTCTGTGAATCTGTGTTTTCTTACAGGTGAATCATGTAGACGACTCGTCCCCTAATGACACTGAAACAAGCTGATCAACACTTCAGACTCCAGTGTGACACTTTCTGCTGTTTGAGAGAAAGAGAAACTCAAGAGAAGACGGGAAATGAGAGAAAAGCATCAATTCACTTTTGGAGAAATAGTGTCTAAATACTAACAGTGTATAAATACTAATACTAGTCAATTAATGCTGCTCATGTGACATATTTGCGATTTCAGTTTTGGCATCTTGAACAATATTAGAGGAACATGATGAAAATATCAGAAAAGAGATTTTATATATTTTGTTTTTGTTTTCTTTAACTTTGGGACTGTCAAAGTGCCTTAAATTTAAGCAATAATGGAATAAAGTTGTGAAATGTTTTGTTCGTATGACAAGTGCGATTAAAAGTGATTTCTTTAGCCTCATAGCATAATTGCCTAAGTCATATTTCAGCGTTTTTGGAAAACAAGATAAAACTCAAAACTGCCTCAGTCAAAGAGATGACTAATTTATAGTGTTTTTGGATCCTAATAAGTGTTGTGATTGGCTAAGGACATTGGCAGAAAGGCAGGATGATGCAGCAGCGGAAGGACAGTAAAAATAGGCAGATATCACAATTTGGCCAAAAAATGACTTAGGCAATTATCCTATGAGGCTAACGATTTGTTTCTCATAATGACTGGAATCTGACATTTTTGAGCGACTAGATATGAACGCAGTATCTAATGAACTGTCGTTTTAAAAGCATGTTTACTTCAATAACTAGTAATTATTGTGAGGGGAAACTCTTTTTATAAACTTTTTTTTAAACCTTTTTTCATTTAAAAAATCTAATTTCACAAATAGTTTTAGAATATGAAAAAAAATACGTTTTCTGCTTTATGTACATGTTATTTGTATTAGTTCATTCAGGGCAGTTCTGGATAAAAACAGCACATTTCATATTCTAAACGAAAGAGTTTAAGAGAGAAAGTATTTGTTTATCTTTTGTCGAAACGTCATTACTCATCACGCTGCAGTCCTGCGGATTCTCCCAAAATTATTACTTTCACTGTAACTGGAGAAGGAAAGGACGCGCCCTTATAGAGATAAAAAAAAAAAAAACAGCAGAATCTGCATTGAACTTTGAGGAAAAAAATAGTGAAAATGAAGTTTGTCTTAGGTTTGCTCCTGTCGTTTTGTTCTCTTGGACACGGTAAGACATTTCTATATATTTCAATCTCTCTTTATGTCAATCAATGATTAAAACAAATGAGGTGTTTCTTTTAATATCAACTCTGTTCAGTTATTATTCTACAAAGTCTTTTTTTGTATATTACTCGACATTGTTATTTTCTTCAGACGATGAAAAACGATGAACTAAAAACAACTATAAAAATATCGTGAGTTTATCAGTCCATAAACAGGTCAAATATAGCTTGAATACAATGCAGTAGGACTAAAAATAAAATATTTGTAGAAAAACGAAAAGGTTAAAAAACAACTTTCTGAAGTATTATCATGACTAATATAGTCATCTGTCATAGTCATGGATTGAATGATGTTCATGAAGTTGTTGAAGATCCTCCATGAGGTTCATGTGTGAAAGTGTAAATCAGTGCTGTTCTTCTACTGTTTGTTTACATGTGTTATTATTATTATTACATTATTTCACTGCATTTTAGGTTTATATTTTTGTTTGGCTTGTGATTAACTATTCATTTCTTCTTTAGGTTCCCAGTGTCAGTGATGGAGGAAGATTCAGTCACTTTATACACTGATGTTACAAAAAAACAACAAAACAGAATTAAATGGTATTTTAATGAGATTCTCATCGCTGAAATCACTGGAGATCAGAGTAAGATCTGTACAGATGATCAGTGTAATGAGAGATTCAGAGACAGACTTAAGCTGGATCGTCAGACTGGATCTCTGACCATCACGAACACCAGAAACACAGATGAAGGAGAATATAAACCAGTGGCGTAGACATGGGGGGGCCTGGGCCCCCTCATTTACATGTCCGGCCCCCTCAGATTTTAAATTGGTTAAAATGGCAACTGTCAAATATCTTTGTGCTTAGATATACGCTACGCACCCCCCATTTTAAGCTGGACCACCCCCCAAAAAAATGGATCATCAGACTGGATCTCTGACCATCATGAACACCAGAATCACAGATGAAGGAGAATATAAACTACAGATCATCAACAGCAGATTCAGCATCATGAGGAACGTCAGTGTTTCTGTGATTGGTGAGAACCATTTAGTTATTTTAATGGCTTTTCCTTTGAGAAATTTTAGAATAAAGTTCAAATGATAGAAAAAGGATGAACAAACTTGCCTGTCTTAATATATTTTTTTTCTGCTGGTCTTCACTGGTTGGTCATGCCGGTGTTTGTGAAGGAGGGAGATTTAGTCACTCTAAACACTGATTTTGAAATAAGAAGACAAAACCAACAAAAAGATTATTTATATATTGTATGGATGTTTGATGGCAGTACTATAGCATTAATCCAAAGATTTGAGGACAGTTTAATCTGTACAGATGCTTAGTGTGAAGATGATATAGAGAGATTCAGAGACAGACTGAAGCTGGACAATAAAACTGGATCTCTGACCATCATGAACATCACAAACACAGACTCTGGAGGATATGTACTACTGATCCGAAGCATGAGCAGCAGCATCAGAGAAAAGATCTGTTACTTTTCATGGTGAGTCATTATGTTTCAAAGCAAGTTTTTTACTTATTCGCATCAACAATGTGTTTAATGATGTTTTTGCATAGACTTTTACTCTTTACCTGTATATTAATTCACTTTAACTTTTTTTATTGATGAAAATAAAACACAAACCACAGTGGGTATTTTCTGCAGATTTTATAGTAACATTTATAGAATATATATGAAGTAGGTAAGTAAACAAAAGTGAAACATTTAAAAAAAGCAATATTGTAAACCATTTCTCCAGAGCGAGATTGTCAAACTTATGACCTGTTTGAGCAGATTCTCTCTGTAACTCTCATTGGTTTCCTATGAATTACATAATTCATTCAGATTGATTGAATTGGTTTATTTACATTTCAATCTTCAATCTTCCTATAGATATAACTCTTATCGTAACTGAGGCACGTATACTTGAAGTTTCGGTTCATATTTCATATAAAGCCAACAGTCAAAGTCTGTATGTATGTTTGAATTGATTATATATTTTATATATTGTCTTTTGGTAAAGTAGCATTGATCAGTATTGAGGAGGGCGATCAATTTTACCCCCTTGATTTGAACATTTGTTAGTTTTTCTATTATTTAACAACAACAAAAAAAGTATGGTTCTGCAGAGCACAATAAACATCTTAACATTCCCTCTTGGTTGTATCCATTTAATATTTCTAACACCTGTAGATCATCCCAAAACATCCTCCTAAATCCTCTAAATGTCATATGGTGTCCATAATGTCGGCTGCTGCAGATCTGCCACTTTTAATCTTTTTGTCATGGATACATCAGGCTCTTTCACACCCACAATCACCTTCACCCGAGTACTGATCACACACACCTGTTCCTCATCACTACACTCATCCCTGTCATACATAAGCCTTCCCCTCACTCTAGTGCACTCTCCGGCCTACTGTGTACTCAGGACTTCCGAAGAGCCTCTCCTGGCATAACCCACAAACTGCACTTCAACCCGTCACTCACCCCTACTTCCTGGAACCTGCACATCCCCATTGTGGTGGCAAAATATTTTATCAATTCTGAATAAGGGACAAATATCCCAATTGTGAGTTATAAAGGTTTATTTTCTTGCAAGAAAAGGTCAACAGTCATACAGACATCCGAAGCTGCCCTGGAGAGTGTGACAAAGAAGGGAGGTGCTACTTCGTCACTTATATCTCTAGTCAAGGCTAAAGGCTCAGTTGTAATTTTCTATTCCTTATAAGGAACACATTATCCTCTCTATACCTGAAACGTATTTCTTCCAACTTAATATATCTTACCTACTAGTTCTACAAAACAGAAAATGTCACACAATCAATAATGTCAAGAAATAAAATATAACTGTAGGGGAATTACAGTTAAGACCCGAGGAGCAGATATGTTGAATGAAGACCAGGAGTCAGAAGTGCAGTCAATAGAAGACATTTTAGTGAAGTTTAGTTGATAGTTTCATCAGCAGAAGCTTCAGGTCTCTCAAGGAGTTTGTAGGCCGCCCCACACACAATAACATTGTTACAGCAATTATACTCTAACAGAGGCTACATCATTACTGAAGATTAAATGATTCTGATTGGCTAAGACAGAAAGAAAGGTAAACAAAACTAGTAATTTTCCACACAAGAGCAGACAGTCTGAAGCATATCTCCGTTGATCACATGGTTGACGGGTTCCTGACGTGGCTTGTCAAGAACAACTCATTCCGTCTCAGTATGGTGCCAGTTAATCACCTCAACAATACAGACCATATTAACACACATACATACACACACACACAGACAGGCGTTTGGATTGGCGTTTCTTCCACACGGATCCGGCGTTTTGGGAGACTGAATCCGCTCTTTTTTTGATACCGGGTCCTAAAGTGGATAAATCTGATAACGACACCCTTGCGGACTCGTGTGGACAGCCAATCCGTATATATTTTGTGAACCGATGATGTCATCACATCACGTGTCGTCATGTGTAACAGCAACTGTTGCCAGATTGGACTGAAGATTTCCAGCCCAACTACAGATTAAAACCCGGCCATTTAAAAAAATACCAGCCCAAAGTGCGTACTCTTATAAAAAATGAAATGCATCAAATGCATCAAAAACCAGCCCAAATTTTATCAACCAGCCCAATGCATTTTTCCCCATCGGACGTGACCAAATTGGGCGGGAACCTGGCAACACTGAACAGCAACAACAATGCCATGCTCAAAGTCTTCTTCTCTGTGTATAGTGTATATCTGTGGCAGAATTACAGCGCCCCATACTGGTCTGGCATATATACTACACCATTTTCAGTCGGTTTTAGTGGTTTCGTCTGGGTGCTGATATTTCTTCCACCGACGTCGTGTTTATGATCGGATAGGGAATGCACCGGCTTCGTGTGGACGTGGCCTTAGACTGGTTGTTATACTGTGTGTTCTTCTTCGTTCCGATTAAAGTTCATAAACAGATCCTCCCTTGGCCTGTCATAGAACTACTTCAGACATTACAATATCTTACCTAATGCAGAAGAAGCCGCCTTTTTTTTCCGAGATGCGTAGATGTCCACTGTCTTCTCTTCTGATAGATTTGACACTTTTAGTAGTGGATTTATTTAAAAAAACGACAAATATCAATTTTGTTTATTTGTTTAAGAGCGTCCACACACGTACCGCGATACTTTGACATTCGCAAATCGCGGGAGAATGTAATAAAGCTACAGTAATAAAAATGTAAATACAGTAATTAAAAATTACTTGTTCATTCTATACACAGAACTTATAAGATAAGACAAATAAAACGAGAAAGTATGAATTCTGTAATAAAAAAAAAAATTCAAAGCACAAGGCAGGCATTAATTGGGCAGTTGGGCAGTGCCCCCGCCCCCCCCAAACTCCGCCTATGCTTTACACATTCCTCAAATGTCATTGCAAAAACACAATTCCAAGTCTGTAGTTTTTCTGTGTTTATTTCTTGTATCTTCTGTGAATCTGTGTTTTCTTACTGGTGAATCATGTAGACGACTCGTCCCCTAATGACACTGAAACAAGCTGATCAACACTTCAGACTCCAGTGTGACACTTTCTGATGTTTGAGAGAAAGAGAAAGAGAAAGTCAAGAGAAGATGGGAAATGAGAGAAAAGCATCACTCCACTCTTGGAGAAATAGTGTCTAAATACTAATACCAGTCAATTAATGCTGCTCACGTAACACATTTACTATTTCAGTTTTGGCATCTTGAACTACATTAGAGGAACATGATAAATTATATCAGAAAAGAGATTTTTATGTATTTTATGTTTGTTTGTTTTCTTTCTTTAACTTTGCGTCTTAAGTGCCTTAAATGTACATAATAATGGAATAAAGCTGTGAAATGTTTTTGATCATGTGAAAAGTGCAATTAAAAGTCATTTGATTCTCATAATGGCTGGAACATTTTTGAGCGACTCGATATGATATAATTTTAAAAGCATTTTTACTTCAATAACTAGTACCTATTGTGAGGGGAAACTTTTTTTTTTTTTTTTTTTACCTTTTTTCATTTCAAAAATCTAATTTCACAAATAGTTTTAGAATATGAAAAAAAAAATATGTTTTAAGTACATGTTATGTACATTAGATCATTCAGGGCGGTTCTGGATAAAAATGGCACATTTCAAATGATAAACTAACTAGTTTAGGAGAGAAAGGATTTGTTTATCTTTTGTCGATTGAAGAACGTGACGAAATGTCATGACGTTATCACGCTGCAGTCAGGAGGGATTCTCCCAAAAGTTTTACTTTCACTGCAACTGGAGAAACAACGGAAGCGCCCTTATAGAGATTAAAAACAACAGAATCTGCATTCAACTTTGAGGAAATAAACAGTGAAAATGAAGCTTGTCTTAGTTTTGCTCCTGTTGTTTTGTTCACTTGCACACGGTAAGACATTTCTATATATTTCAGTCTCTCTTCATGTCAACGATTAAAACAAACGCGGTGTTTCTTTTAATATCAACTCTGTTCAGTTATTATTGTACAAAAATTCATTTATTTTTGTATTTTGCTCGACATTGTTAGTTATTTGCTTCAAACAATAACGACGAACGAACGCGCGTGAGTGTCTTAATATAGAAAAACGTTTTCACAGCACTTTATCTGTATTTGATGTATTTATACTACATATTTAAAACTATCTGTTTTGTTCTTCTCCAGGTTTTCCCTGGTTTAATAAAGTCGTACCAGTGCCAGTGTTGGTGAAGGAGGGAGATGCAGTCACTTTAAACACTGATATTGAAGAGTTCAGAGATAATATCAGAGATAGTAGATATATTATATGGAGGTTTGATGAGATCATTATAGCTGAAATTAGTAGCTCTCCGGATAGTTTCATCTGTACAGATGTTCAGTGTAGTAACTACACTAATAGATTTAGAGACAGACTGAAGCTGGACAATAATACTGGATCTCTGACCATCATGAACATCACAAACAAAGACTCTGGGGCTTATAGTCTACAGATCATCGTCCCCGTCTGGAGAGAAAAGATTTTCATTGTTGCTGTTCATGGTGAGTCAATATGTTTCAAAGCAAGTCTTTTACTTTATTCGCAGCAACAATGTGTTTAATTATGTTTTTACTTTTACTCTTTACTTGTATAATAATTCACATTCAAACTTCTTTTTATTGATGAAAATAAAACACAAACCACAGTGGATATTTCGTAAAGATGTTATAGTAACATTTATAGAATATATATGAACTTTAATGAAACAATATTGGACATTTAAAAAAAGGAATATTTGAATTAATTTCTCCAGAGTGAGATTTTCGATCTTATGTCGTGTTTGAGCAGATTCTCTCTGTAACTCTCATTGGTTTCATATGAATTACATAATTATTTTAGATTTGAATTGGTTCATTTACATTTCACTCTTCAATCTTCCTATAGATAAAACTCTTATCGTAAGTGAAGCACGTATACAGTAAGTTTCAGTTCATATTTCATATAAAATAATCATAAAACACAATAGAATGATGTCAACATAAACAATATGAGATATGCCTCACATGGCTTGAGTCAGCATGAGCGTGAGATTGAGAAGCTCCTGTAATTTTCCCGTTCTCTGCTGTGATATTTCCCTGATTTTTTTGTGATTCTCCTGTAAAATATGATGACATGCTGCTCTGAATCATTTACACTTTTCTTTAATTTGTCTTGCTGTAGTTTTTATGTTGAAATTGCCTATTATGTGACATTATGAAAAGCTGTCATGGATTAATGCCATTGGAAGCAGGATCATCATCCCAAATCCTCCAAATTTCATATTGTGTCCATCATGTCAGCTGCTGCAGATTTATCTACTTTTAATCTTTGGAGTAAAAATAAATTAATTTGATGCTTCCAAAAGTTTCTGAAAGTTTCTCATTTCCATTATTGAAATGCTGGACCAAAATAATGTCATGTTTTCATCAGCAGTAACTTTATTGTGTTTAGCTTGTGTTTAATATGTTCAGTCTGTATTTGAACATGAAAGTCCAGGATTTATCTGTCTTTGTCTATCTTTGTTTATCTTTATGTTCTGTAAAAAAAAAAAATTTGAAAGAACTTTCCCTTTTATAATTAATTGTTCATTTCTTCTTCAGGTTTTCTCGGTGTTGGTGCTGGTGAATGTTCAGTGTTTGTGATGGAGGGAGATTCAGTCACTCTAAACACTGATTATAAAACCAGCCAACTACAGTTTAGATGGTATTTTAATGAAACTCTCATGGCTGAAATCACTGGAGATCAGAGTAAGATCTGTACAGATGATCAGTGTGATGAGAGATTCAGAGACAGACTGAAGCTGGATCATCAGACTGGATCTCTGACCATCATGAACACCAGAATCACAGACTTTGGAGTTTATTATCTAGATTTCAACTTCATCACAGGCGGCTGGAACAGGATTATGGCCTTAAGTGTTTTTGTTCATGGTGAGTCATTAAATTTAAATCACATTATTGTGTCTTTATTGATATTTTGCATTTTGACATTCAGCTGTTTTTTCTTTACAGGTATATTCACATATTTCTTCAAATGCATTAATTTAAAAGGGAATTTATAGTTTCAACTACAACATTTAGTTGATTTAAATATTTTGTTTTAAAGAACAATATTTTTTAATATTTTTTTGTTGCCGTTATGATAAAGAACATCTTTGAGAAAAACAGGCTTAGTTACGTTCATCCTGTCGTCATTTAAACAACCGTACAGTTGATTTCAGCAGAAGATCCTCCAGAATCTGTTGGTTTGTGTTTCAGGAATTTCTGCTGATGAACGAGAGGAAATGAAGAGAAAGTCAGTGAATGAGGGAGAATCTGTGACTTTAGATCCTGGTGTAACAATAAACCCAAATGACACACACACAAAAATGCCAAATGATGTGATGAAGTGGTATTTTAATGAGATTCCCATCGCTTACATCACTGGACATCAGAGTAAGATCTGTACTGATGTTCAGTGTGATGAGAGATTCAGAGACAGACTGAAGCTGGATCATCAGACTGGATCTCTGACCATCATGAACACCAGAATCACAGATGAAGGAGAATATAAACTAGAGTTCAACAACAACACCACATTCAGCTTCACGAGGAGCTTCAGTGTTTCTGTCATTAGTGAGAATTATTTGATCATTCAGTACATTTTCTCTTTAGCATCTATAGAGATATATGGGATATTATGTTCCTTGCCATTACTATAAGTAATGTTAAAATAACAACAAATGTTGTAGAAAACAAAATAAAGTGGAATTCCAGTGGAACATTTCACAATTATCTAATATATTTTTTAAATATTTGTAATGTTTGCCTATCTATGCAAAATTCATTATGAATTGGTAAATTGGTATGAATGTTCAAATATTTCTGATGTTTATCAAGTTACACAAGATGATTTTACAGTTTAATGGGTTACATTATGAATTCATTATGAATTACATTATTTCTCCTTTATGAATCATTTTCACAGCACTTTGCTGTTGTATCATTTTGTTTATCTTATAATCTGTTTGTTTCTTCAGGAGTGTCATTGATGGAGGGAGATTCAGTTACTCTACACACCGGTGTTACAATGATCCAACGTGAAGATATTAAATGGTATTTTAATGAGATTCTCATTGCTGAAATCACTGGAGATCAGAGTAAGATCTGTACAGATGATCAGTGTGATGAGAGATTCAGAGACAGACTGAAGCTGGATCATCAGACTGGATCTCTGAACATTAGAAACACCAGATCTGAAGACTCTGTCATGGCTAAAACCCAAACAAAGCATCAAACCTTCACCATATATGATGGTCCTGATGGGAGATTCAGAGACAGACTGAAGCTGGATAATCAGACTGGATCTCTGACAATCATGAACATCAGAATCACAGAATCTGGACTCTTTAAACTAGAGATCAACAGCAGTGTCAAAAAAAGCTTCCGTGTTTCAGTCACTGGTGAGTGTCATTCAGTGTTGCACAATTTCCTGTTTATTAAGTTCCGATTGTCTATGAGATTCATGTATGTTTGTCTGAAGAGTGAAAGTGTAAATCTATGATGTTCTTCTGCTGTTTGTTTGCATGTGTTACTTTGTTTCACTGCATTTATGTTTTGGATTTATTTGGTTTATGATTAACTGTTTATTTCTTTGGATTTGGTTCAGGTGGAGTGCCAGTGTTACTGATGGAGGAAGATTTAGTCACTCTATACACTGATGTTATAACAAACCAACAAAACAGAATCAGATGGTTTTTTAATGGCATTAGTATCGCTCGAATCACTGGAGATCAAAATAAGATCTGTACAGATGTTCAGTGTAATGAAGGAACTGAGAGATTCAGAGACAGACTGAAGCTGGATCATCAGACTGGATCTCTGACCATCATGAACACCAGAATCACAGATGAAGGAGATTATCAACTAGAGAACATCAACATCAGTGCCAGCATAACCATTACAAAGCAGTTCAATGTTTCTGTTCATGGTGCGTCGTTGTTTAAAATCAAGCAGTTTTATTGACTTTTTGGCAGTGACATTCCGGTGTTTTTTTTACCTGTATATATTAGTTCACATGCAGTGTGTAAACTCAATTTAGTTTAAATACAAATTTAGTTCTAATATACAGTGGAGCCCGGTTATGTCGACGGCCTCGGGGGTTGCAAAAAAGCGTCAAGATAACTGATGATCGAGATAATCAAAAGCCAATATGGCGATTTGTTTTTTTAATGAAGCGATTGGCATGCTATAAAAATGTACATACGCTGTATATGTTTGCTAACAACAAAAGGCATATGTGCTCCAACTAACACCATAATTTACTGTTTCTTTGTTCCTTATTTTATTTGTGATGTTTGTCCGAGTTTTTTTTGTGGTTTGTACTTACGCTCTTCTTTACATGTTTGAGAAGAGTGTGAAACCCATCTGTAAAGCTCGTAATCTGGGCAGTCGTCAACCACTCTGACAGCCAGTGCAAGATTTACCAGTATACGATAAAAACCACCTTCGATTCTTGATACAAACTTTTAATCATATTCTCAAACACTGCAAACACAATTTCATTCACATTACATAACAGTCATTTCGCTCTGACACAGTTCTGAAAGTATTGCACACGCGGTTACTATGGTTTCTTTAAACTCTAAAATGCTTTGTTGCGTTTTGCCTTTAACGGTCTGCTTGAAAACAAATGTTTCTAAGCTTCTATCAGTAACTACGTCTTTGTCGATATCAATGTAATTATATATCACAAAAGTGCTCGAGGTCACAATTATATAACATGAAAATATAAAAATTTCACAACACACAGCCCTCATGACATGACCACACAAACTACTGCGTCCTACCGCTGTAAAATCACAATCTGACTGGGCAAATGTAAAGCGGCCGGAAGGACCGGAAAGACCAAAAATGGTCATGGCATGATGTGCAACGCGAACTCGGCGCATGCGCAGTGAACTTGGTACTATCTTTGGGGATTGAGATAAACTATTTGAAGTGGCGAATTTGTTCCTCTTTTGTGCTCGAGATATCAGGGTTCGGGGACATAAAATAATCGACATAACCGATAAGAAAATGCTAAGAAAAATAGGGAGGTTGGCGGTTCCACTTCAAAAACGTCAACATAATAGGATTGGCGAGTTAACCGTGAGTCGAGATAAGTGAACTCCACTGTATTTAGTTATTTTCAATATGATTTTTTTTGTCATTGGTTAGTTTTACGTTCTTTAGTACAGATGACACAGTTTCTCGTCATATCATCTCTGTTCACCTTTTATTATCTGCTTAAATGAATCTTTTATTTCATACTCAGTTTTAAGTTTCCAGGAATTCAAAGTGCAGAGGATTTGTTGACAAAAAAAGTGGAGAAAGAGCCTGAAAATCACTTTCATTTCCACAGTTCTCTCAAGTTGTTTTCAGCAAAAGATCCTCCAGCATCAGTTTGTTTGTTTGTGTTTCAGAAGTTTCTGCTGCTGAACGAGAGGAAATGAAGAGAAAGTCAGTGAAGGAGGGAGAATCTGTCACTTTAGATCCTGGTGTAACAAAAAATCAAAATTATGTGATGAAGTGGTATTTTAATGAGACTCTCATCACTGGAGATCAGAGTAAGATCTGTGCAGATGATCAGTGTGATGAGAGATTCAGAGGCAGACTGAAGCTGGATCATCAGACTGGATCTCTGAACATCAGAAACACCACAAACACACACTCTGGAGAATTTAAACTAGAGTTCAACAGCATCAGATTCAGCATCACGAGGCGCTTCAGTGTTTCTGTCACTGGTGAGAATCGTTGCTTATTTTAATGGCTTTTCCTTTGAGAAATTTTAGAATAAATTTCAACAGGTCAATCCAGTTATTGTTTTCATTTTGAGATGAATTGAGAAATTCATAAAATCAGTTCCCTTTCATGGGAACTCAAGCTGCGTCAAAGAGCTAGGGGAAATACCCTGACGTTAGTCACGTGAAGATGTGTGCAACCAATGAGAGAAATACGCGTGTGAATGTGATAAAAGCATAAAAGCCCGACGGAACCTGGAAGCGACAGCTTTGAGTGTCTTCAGCGTGCGTGTGTCGGAGAGATTGTGCTTGCGAGTTTTACAACCACCATTTAGTTTAAAAAGCTGCATCCCTTACGGGCTGGGGAGCGGTTCTGAGGGATCGCTCCTCACAAGGTGTGTGGAGCACACGGCACCAGTCCTGGCACATAAATCTGCTGGAGTTACTAGCAGTCCGCAGAACGCTGCTCATGTTCCTCCCGGACCTTCGCGACTGCCACATCACTGTTTTCACCGACAGTACGTCAGTGGTCGTGTATATCAACCATCAAGGGGGTCTTCGCTCGCATCTAATGTACAAGTTGGCACGACAGATCCTCCTCTGGACTCAGGGTAAGCTGCTCTCTCTCAGGGCAGCTCACATCCCTGGAGTTCAGAATGTGGGAGTAGACTTCCTGTCGAGACCCGAGGAATGGCGGCTCCACCCCGAGGTACAGGTGGACCTCTGTCGAGAATTCTCATTGCCCTTTGTGGTTCTCCCTAACACATCCAGCACCACTGGGGCGGGATGCCATGGTGCACACATAGCCAAGGCTACGCCTGGACACCTTTCCCCCGATTGCTCTGCTCCCGGGAGTTCTGGCCAAGGTTTGTCGGGACGGGGTCCTTCTCACGCTGGTAGCCCCCTTTTGGCCCAGCAGGATGTGGTTTTCAGACGTGATATCTCTCCTCGAGTCCCCTGGGAGATTCCTGTACATCGTTCTCCACCCCCACCCAGAACTGTTGAAGTTGAAGGTCTGGCCCCTGAGGGGGCCCAGCTCCTCGACTCTGGTCTCTCAGCCGAGGTTGTAGAGACTATTCTCCACTCCAGAGCTCCCTCCACGTGGAAACTTTACGCCTTGAAATGGAGACTCTTCACTTCCTGGTGTAGCGAAAGGCAGGTGAACCCAGTTATCTGTCAAGTTGGCAAAGTGCTGGAGTTCCTGCAGGAAAAATGTGTGGCAGGGTTGTCCCCCTCTACCTTGAAGGTTTATGTGGCTGCCATAGCGGCTTGCCACATTCCTCTGGGTGGGGCGTCCTTAGGCAGGGACCCCCTAGTCCAGGGGTCGGGAACCTATGGCTCGCGTTCCATAAATGGCTCTTTTGATGGCTGCATGTGGCTCGATCGCTCCGCTACTTCCACTTTCGGTCGGTGCTCCACCCGAGGCCAGGCTATGTTCCCAAGGTTCCCACTAATGTGGCTCGGTCTATCATGCTGCAGGCCTTCTGCCCTCCCCCCTTTGACGATCATGAGCAGGAGCAGAAGAACAAGGTCTGTCCAGTGCGAGCACTGGACGCTTACGTTTTCAGGACTGCCACCTGGCATAGGTTGAACCAACTGTTATTTTGCTTTGGGATCCCGATGGGGGCTCCAGCTTCCAAGCAAACCCTAAGCCGATGGATGGTTGAGGCTATCTGTCCGGCTTATGAGTCGGCCGGACAGGCTTCTCCCTTGAGGGTCCGGGCCACCTCCACTAGGAGCGTGGCAGCCTCCAAGGCTTTTCTCTCAGGAGTTTCCTTGGCTGATGTCTGTGCTGCGGCTGGCTGGTCTTCACCGCACATATTCATGAGGTTTTATCAATTGGATCACGATTCCACCCTGGGAACGAGATTGCTCTCTCAGTGACCTGGGACACACCTGCAGGCCGGTGTTGTTGAGGTGACGTTGGTATAGCGTTCCCTTAGCGCATTGACGCAGTTGGAGTTCCCATGAAAGGGAATGTCGCGGGTTACATATGTAACCCTGGTTCCCTGAAGTGGAACGAGATGCTGCGTCTCTGCCTCAGCTCCTTGCGCCTCCGGCCCCGCTTCAGACACTCTATAGCTGTCGCTTCCGGGTTCCGGCGCGCTTTTATGCTCTGTTCATGATGTCACTGACCTGTGACTCGCATTTACATGCGTCTTTCTCTCATTTGTTACACACATCTTCAAGTGACTGACGTCAGGGTATTTCCCCTAGCGCTTTGACACAGCGTCTCGTTCACCTTCAGGGAACCAGGGTTACATACGTAACCCGAGACGTTTTCTAGTGAATGCTGGTGTTTCCTGTAGATCTCACAGTGTTGTAATGCTGTTTTATCTGTTCTTCAAAAACACACTATATTTTTCAGTTAAATCAATATCATACAACTGAAAGTAGAAAGCTGTAAATATCAGTTAGAAATATTGGATCATTCAGTAACAATTAGTAACAATGACTCTCTGTCTTTATTGTTCCAGTTTCAGGTCTGTCTTCAGTTGCTTTAGCAGGAATACGTGTCTGTTCTTGGAATATGTGTCTGTTCATGTTCTGTTCATGGCTTTCACTGCTAGTGTGATTTAATATTACAAACGGCGAGCAAGCAGAAACAGTGAGTATAAAATACAGATGATTTAATGAAGGAAATGTGAGAAAATATATAATTTAATTTGTATTTTATCAGAATTACCCAAAAGTAATGTGTTCAATTGAGTTTGTTGTTATTCAAACAGGAAGAAGAAAGAGGAACAATCATCAGGAGAGATATTGTGAACATGAATCATTCTGCCTGCAAAAAACAGATTCAGATTTGTGCCACGATTCTGATCCTGTCTGCCCGCCTTTGTGATTCCTGCCTGTTTTTGACCACTCTTAATAAAGACATTGCGTTTGGATCCCTGCCTGTGAGTCCCTGTTGTTACACACACACACAGGGGAAATGTTATTTATTTTTATTTTACTTTTTTCATTTTAAAAAAATCTAATTTTACAAATAGTTTTAGAACATGAAACAAAGGTTTTCTGCCTTAAACATTAGAGCGATGATCTTGACAAGAAAACAAGCAATAAATAAGATCCTTATTTCATAATGAACTACAGATACATTGACATTTTTTGAAGTACTAAATTGAGAGCATTTTGTTGGGATTCTGTATGTTGGTGAACCACTATATGTTAAAGATAATCACGTGTTGCATGATTTCACTCTTTTGATTTGTTGTTGAAAACATACCAGATCCATTTTTAAGATGGTCTTTTTATGTTCCAGATGTAAAAGATCAGCTGAGTCTTGTTTAACTATAATTGTTTATTACTGGTTCTGGCAGTTCCTTAGAGAGAACCGCATAAACCACTGTTTATATAAACTATACGAATATAAACCACTGTTTATAGTCACTCTATCAGTAAAGTAGTGCTGTTTTTGGAAAGGTAAAATGCTTTGCTACATTTTCTCAATGTTTCTAATGCATCAATATTAGTTTCTGGCTCCTAGAACATTCTGGGAACCAAGGGCCGGTGCACCGCTACAAGGGTGTGTTGGGGCGGAAAAAAATATATCGCCTCTTCACTCTTAATAGAGCAAACAAAAGTAAAAGGGAAATGGTCAATCACGCAGCACCGTGTAGACCGTGTCCCGATCAGGGAATCCACAGGTGAGCTTTCAGGAAGACCAGGGTACCTGAAGCGCTACCTGGTTAGGGAATCCAACGAGGCCGGAGGAGCTCAGCCTCCGGTTACTCCACTTCACAGTTAATACATGAGTCATCATCTGGCGTATGTGACCCACATGCTTTAGCACAAGCGAGTTTACCTTTGTAACTTCTGTACGAAGTTGGACAAACTCACTACCCTCTCAGTATTAACACTCAATTATATCTGCATCACATTCCCGTGTCGTCTCTTCTTCTCCCCTTCTTACTCTCTTTCCTCTAACTTCTCCCACTTCCCAATGGCATCTTTCTCCAAACAAAACTGACATGTAACACACCCAATCAGAAAATTGATAAACTTTACACACTTAACAGTCAAGGTAATTTTCAAGGCAATCAAATTGGTTACAATATGTATAACACATATAAACAAAACTAAGCACTGACTGACAAGCAAAAAATAAAATATAATATAGCCATATTTTCACACGGGCTACACGTAAATAGAAGGTTTGCTTAACCTCTACATCAAGATATGCCTGTATGCAAATAATCAGTCTATAAACTACATCTTCTAAATTACTTATTGCATTAACATCACTGTGTTTACAGGTCTTTCAATTTCATGAAAACGTCTCGGGTTACGAATGTAACCCTGGTTCCCTGAGGGGAACGAGACGCTGCATCAAACGCTAGGGGAAATAGCCTTGCGTCAGTCACGTGAAGATCTGTGCAACCAATGAGAGAAGAATGCGTGTGAATGCGTCACCGCCGGTGCGAACGGTGACGTCATGAGGAAGAGCATAAAAGCGCGCCCGGGACCTGGAAGCGCCAGCAACAGAGTGTCTGAAGCGGGCCCGGAGGCGCAAGGAGCTGAGGCAAAGACGCAGCGTCTCGTTCCCCTCAGGGAACCAGGGTTACATTCGTAACCTGAGACGTTCCCTTTCAGGGAACTCGAGCTGCGTCAAACGCTAGGGGAACGCTATACCAACGCCACCTCAGCGATGCCGGCATCCGGGTGTGTCCCAGCTCACTGAGAGAGCACCCTGGTCCCCGGGGCGGCATCGAGGTCTAGCTGGTAGAACCTCATGAATGTGTGCGGTGAGGACCAGCCAGCCGCAGCACAAACCTCAGTTAATGAAGCTCCAGAGAGGAGAGCCTTGGATGCCGCCACGCTCCGAGTGGAGTGGGCCCGGACCCTCAAAGGAGAGGCTCATAAGCTAGACAGATAGCCTCGACTATCCACCTGCTTAGTGTTTGCTTAGAAGCTGGAGCCCCCTTGGGGGTCCCAAAGCAAACAAACAGCAGTCTTGAAAACGTAAGCGTCCAGTGCTCGCACTGGACAGACCCTGTTCTTGTGCTCCTGCTCATGATCGCCAAACGGGGGAGGGCAGAAGGCCTGCAGCGTAATAGACCGAGCCACATTAGTGGGAACCTTAGGGACATAGCCTGGCCTCGGGTGGAGAAAAGCTTTCGCCATCCCGGGCGCGAACTCGAGGCATGAAGGAGCCACCGAGAGGGCCTGAAGATCCCCGACCCTCTTAAGCGAGGTAATAGCCAGCAAAAGCAGGGTCTTAAGGGAGAGGAGTTTGATAGGAAGCTCCTCCAAAGGTTCAAAGGGTGCCTGGGACAGGCCTTGGAGTACCACAGACAAGTCCCAGGCAGGCACCCTAGTCTGTGCCGCAGGTCTCAGCCTCAATGTGCCACGGAGGAAACGAGTGACTAGGGGGTCCCTGCCCAAGGACATCCCACCCAGAGGTACATGGCAAGCTGAAATCGCAGCCATATAAACCTTCAGGGTGGAGGGGGACAACCCTGCCAAAAATTTTTCTTGCAGGAACTCCAGCACTTTGCCGATTTGACAGGTTACTGGGTTCACCTGCCTTTCACTACACCAAGACGTGAAGATTTTCCACTTAAAGGCGAAGAGTTTCCTCGTGGAGGGAGCTCTGGACTGAAGGATGGTCTCCACAACCTCGGCTGAGAGACCGGCTTCTATGAGCTGGACCCCTTCAGGGGCCAGACCCACAGTTTCATTAGCTCTGGGCGAGGGTGCAGAACCCTCCGCCTGGGACAGAAGGTCCCTCCTGACCGGAATCTCCCAGGGTATTCCGTCGAGGAGGGCCACCAGGTCCGTGAACCATATCCTGGAAGGCCAGTGGGGGGCCACTAGCATGAGACGGACCTTGTCCCGGCGAACCTTGGCCAGAACTCCCGGGAGCAGAGCGATCGGGGGAAAGGCGTACAGGCGTAACCTCGGCCACGCCAGTACCATAGCATCCCGCCCCAGAGGCGCTGGATGTGCTAGTGAAAACCACAGAGGGCAGTGTGTGTTGTCTACTGAGGCAAACAGGTCTACCTGTGCCTTGCCGTATCTTACCCAAATCTGCTCCACCACCTCGGGGTGGAGCCGCCATTCCCCTGGTCTTGCCCCCTGTCTCGATGGGGCGTCTGCTCCCACATTCTGGACCCCCGGGATGTAGGCTGCCCTGAGAGAGAGCAACCTCCCCTGGGCCCAGAGGAGGATCTGCCGCGCCATATTGTACAGTGGTCGCGAACGCAAACCCCCCTGATGGTTGATATATGCGACTGCCGTCATACTGTCGGTGAAGACTGTGACATGATGATCGCGAAGGTCCGGGAGGAACGCACAAAGTGCTCTGTGGACTGCCAGTAACTCGTTTATGTTTATGTGCCAGGTCTGGTACCGACTGCTCCAAAGACCTTGTGAGGAGCGATCTCTCAGGACCGCCCCCCAGCCCGAGAGGGAGGCATCTGTCGAGAGAGAGACTCTCCGAACCAGAGCCCCCAGGACCGGGCCTTGAGACAGAAACCAAGAATTCTTCCACCACTCAGGGTGCGTAGACATCGTCTCGTGACCTTGATAGTGCGAAGCGGGTTCCCCCTGGGGGAGAACCCCTTGGATTTTAGCCACCACTGCATTGGTCTCATGTACAGCAGGCCCAGTGGGATAATACTGGATGCCGCTGCCATGAGCCCTAACACTCTCTGGAAGTGTTTCACCATGAGTGGCTGGCCCAGCTTGATGCTCTTGACGGCCGAACAAACGCCTGGATGCGCCCGGGGGAAAGCCGAGCAGACATGGCCACTGAGTCCCAAATGACTCCCAAGAAAGTGGTTCTCTGTGCAGGAGAAAGTACACTCTTCTTGGTGTTCAGCCTCAACCCCAGCTCTCTCATGTGTGCGAGCACAGCATCTCGATGTTGTGCTGCCAACTGCGGCGACTGCGCCAGAATAAGCCAGTCGTCTATATAATTTAAGACACGAATGCCTTGTAACCGCAGTGGAGCTAGACCAGCGTCCACCACTTTTGTGAACGTGCGGGGCGAGAGACCGAACGGAAGCACCCGATACTGGTACACCTTTCCCCCAAAGGCGAACCTCAGGAACTTCCTGTGTTGCGGAAGGATGGAGACATGGAAATATGCGTCCTTGAGGTCGATTGTGACAAACCAATCCTCGGACCTGACCTGCACTATGACCTGCTTGAGTGTCAGCATCTTGAACTTCAGACGCCTGACTGCTCGATTTAAAAGACGCAAATCCAGAATAGGCCGCAACCCTCCATCCTTCTTTGGAACTATGAAGTACCGGCTGTAAAACCCGGACTTGCTTTCCGCGAGGGGCACATACTCGATGGGCCCTTTCGCCAGCAGAGTGTCTACTTCCTGTTCCATAACCAGAGCCTGCTGGGGGCCTACCACGGAGTGTAGGACCCCCGAGAACCGGGGTGGTGAAACCCCAAACTGAATGGCGTACCCGAAGGTTACCGTGCGCAGGACCCACTGAGAGATCCCGGGTAGCTGTGACCACGCAGCCCGGAATTCTACAAAGGGAACCAGCCTCACCGGGCTGGCCTCTGGTACTGAGAGCATTTTCACCACTAAGCCGGGGATTCCGGAAACCTGGGTGGAATGCTCTAGGACCCTCCTTAGAGGGGGTGGCTCTGCCATGGCGGGCTGACGCTGCACATGGGAGACACCACCTAGTTGCGGCTTGATGTCAGGACCGCTTTGTTTTAGCCTTCTGGTTCTTAAGGAAGACCTTGAGATCACCTTTCTTGCCAGAGGACTGAACTTGGACTTGTCGGCCCGACTTTCCAGGTTTTACCGGAGGGAGTCGAGTCGCGACACTTTCCTTCTGAGCGGCCCTGTGAGCGGAGCTCTGAGACCGCGACTGGTCGACGGTCTCACATGGAGGGCGGCGGGGAAGAACTTTGCTGAACGCTGCCTGCTGTCGTGCAGCCTCCTGAAACTTGTCGACGACGCTTTTTACGGCATCGCCAAACAAGCCTGAAGGAGACAGAGGAGCGTCCATTAGCACAAATTTATCCCTATCTTTCATAGCCGACAAATTGAGCCACAGGTGTCTCTCCGTGGCCACCAGAGCTGCCATGGAGCGGCCGACAGAGTAGGCCGTCTCCCTAGTGGCCCGAAGAGACAAATCCACGGTCCCCAAGCAACTCCGCTTGCAACCTCAGCGAGATCCATTTGTGAACCCCATGAGCGCGAGCGCCGCAATGCCTCGGCAGCAGCAGGTCCTGACCCAAGGGGGAACACTAGCCTGAGCGGCCTCTTTACAGACCGCCAGGCGGGAGCGGAGCGTATGCAGTGAGAACTTCTCACAGTCCTTACAGCCGGCATTCTCAAGTGCCCACCGCGCATGCTCCGCTCCCAGACAAACAACACACATAACATGTGTATCCCTGCCCGTTATAAAACGCGGACAGGGAAAAACACATGGTCTAAATGTTTGTTCATCCGCCATAATCTTTCACACAGTCCCTGATTTTTAAACTAGTCTTAGTTTTCAATCACTCTCAGACAGACATACAGCACGCTGAAGACACTCAGAGCTGGCGCTTCCGGGTCCCGGTCGCGCTTTTATGCTCTTCCTCATGACGTCACCGGCTCGCGTCGGCGGTGACGCATTCACACGCTTTCTTCTCTCATTGGTTGCACAGATCTTCACGTGACTGACGCAAGGCAATTTCCCCTAGCGTTTGACGCAGCTCGAGTTCCCTGAAAGGGAACAGTCCACATAACATCAATGGAGGACTTTAGACTGTGTGGTGTCAAAATCTTTTATCAATTCTGAATGAGTCCATTATCCCAATTATAATCTATTAAGCTTTATTTTCTTGCAAGAAAAGGTCAACAGTCACACAGACATCCGAAGCTGCCCTGCAGAGTGTGTGCCCTGCAGAGTTCATGCGTTCATGAGCTCAAGGCTAGATTATTGTAATGCTTTACTAGGTATTTCCCCTGTACGTTTAATAAACAAATTCCAGCTGGTCCAAAATGCAGCAGCTTGAGTTCTTACTAGAACCAGGAAGTATGAGCATATTAGCCCAGTTCCATCAAACCTGCTCTGGCTTCCTATTAATCACAGAATACATTTTAAAATCTTGCTAATTACTTACAAAGCATTAAATGGTTTAACTCCCCAGTACTTGAGCGATCTCTTAACACATTATAGTCCTTCACGCCTATTGCGATCCCAAAATACTGACCAGCTTATAATACCTAGAATATCAAAGTCAACTGCTTGCGGTTGATCTTTTTCCTATTTAGCTCCTAAACTCTGGAACAGTCTTCCTAATACAGTTCGGGAAGCAGACACACTCTGTCAGTTTAAATCTAGACTAAAAACACATCTCTTCAACCTGGCATACACATAACACATTATACATACATTTTTAATCCAAATCATGTAAAATGATTGTTAGGCTGCATAATTTAGGTCAGCCGGAACCGGGAACATTCCCATAACACCTGATGTACTCGATACATCAGAAGAAGAATGGCATCTACGCTGATATTGGTCTCTTTTTATTCCGAGGTTACCGTGGTCAGCCGGATCCGGGCCGTATCCAGATCAGATGAAGGACCGGCATCTGGACACGAGCACAACACTGTCCTGAAGTGTCTGCTGAGACCTTGACTCTACTAAACCCTCCCCTGTGTAGATCATGAACCCATCTCCAATTGGACCAAATTAGACTTAATATTAGACTTGAATTATCAATATAATAATCAAACTATCAATCAAATCAATCAATAACTTAACACGTAATATTCATCAATTTTATTCATTTGCCAGCTCTTTTAAGGCTGCTGTTCAGCCAAACAAACTTTGTTTATAATGTTTTCATGTGACCACTGTAAAGCTGCTTTGAAACAATCTGTATTGTAAAAAGCGCTATATAAGGTAAGGTGACTTGACTTGCCACATTCCTCTAGGTGGGTCGTCCTTGGGCAGGGACCCCCTAGTCTCTTGTTTCCTCCGTGGCACATTAAGGCTGAGACCTGCGGCACAGACCAGGGTTCCTGACCAGGCCTGTCACAGGCACCCTTTGAACCATTAGAGGAGCTCCCTAATAAGCTCCTCTCTTTAAAGACCCTTCTTTTGCTGGTTATCACCTCGCTTAAGAGGGTTGGGGATTTTCAAGCTCGCTGGCCCCTACCTGCCTCGAGTTCGTGCCCGGAATGGCGAAAGCTTTTCTCCACCCGAGGCCAGGCTATGTTCCCAAGGTTCCCACTAATGTGGCTCGGTCTATCACGCTGCAAGCCTTCTTTCCTCCCCCCTTTGTCGATTATGAGCAGGAGCACAAGAGCAAGGTCTGTCCAGTGCGAGCACTGGACGCTTACGTTTTCAGGACTGCCACCTGACATAGGTTGAACCAACTGTTTGTTTGCTTTGGTACCCTAAGGGGGCTCCAGCTTCCAAGCAAACCAAGAATGGTTGAGGCTATCTGTCTGGCTTATGAGTCGGCCAGACAGGCTTCTCCCTTGAGGGTTCGGGCCCACTCCACTAGGAGCGTGGCAACCTCCAAGGCTTTTCTCTCAGGAGTTTCCTTGGCTGATGTGTCTGGCTGGTCCTTACCGCACACATTCATGAGGTTTTATCAATTGGATCACGACTCCGCCTCGGGAACAAGAGCGCTCTCTCAGTGAGCTGGGACACACCCACAGGCCGGCTTCGCTAAGGTGACGTTGTTATAGCGTTCCCCTAGCGCTTTGACGCAGCTCGAGTTCCCATGAAAGGGAATGTCTCGGGTTACGTATGTAACCCTGGTTCCTTGAAGGGGAACGAGATGCTGCGTCTCTGCCTCAACTCCTTGCGCCTCCGGCCCCGCTTCAGACATTCTATAGGTGTCGCTTCCGGGTTCCGGAGCCCTTTTATGCTCTGTTCATGACGTCAGTGACCCGTGACCTGCATTTACACGCGTTTTTTTCTCAATGGTTGCACACATCTTCTCGTGACTGACGTCAGGGTATTTCCCCTACCGCTTTGACTCAGCGTCTCGTTCACTTTCAGGGAACCAGGAGAGACGGGAGACGTTTTCTAGTGAATGCTGGTGTTTCCTTTAGGTCTCACAGTGTTGTGATACTGTTTTATCTGTTCTTCAAAAACCTACTAGATTTATAAGTTAAATCAATATCATACAACTGAAAGTAGAAAGCTGTAAATATCAATATTTCGAGGTTATTAATATTCACTTAATATTCAGTTCATTTCTGTAAGTTTCACATCATAATGAAAGGAGGAACAGAAGCGCTTCTGAAGGGATTTAGAGCTGATCAGAGCAGGAACAATTTTGTGCCTCGGCTGAATAAAGATGATTAAAAGAATAAAACATGCAGTAAATGACAGACAACAAAGAACAAGGAAGGTAGGATCGATATTTAATTATAAAAACTATAAATTAATCAGCTATAAATCAAACATTTTATTTGAAAAGAGCATCAAAATATCAGACAATCATGACACACGATGATGATGATGATGATGATGAAAGATTTTGAGATAAATCTGGTATAAAGAGAGAACTGAACAGAAGAGCTGGATAATATGAGAGAATAAACAAACAAACATTGATAAATTAATCAGTCTTATTTTCTGTTGAGTGTCTGTGTAATTCGGTACTTTTTTCAATTACTTCAGAAGGTTCATAGGATATTTACATGTTTCCCAAAAATGTGAAAAAAGTGGATTGATTTATAAAAGTTTAAAAGTAATTTCTGTTTATCAGTGAGTGGATCTCATAATGATAGTCAGTGTTGGAATGAGTTCAAAAATGCAGGAAATGACGGAAACTGTCAAACAAACTCACAAAACAAATACAGTCGGATATCAAGGAGCTTCTGTAAACTACTGAACTGTAATGTGTGTAAATTCAGTGATTATTATGGTCTGTTATGTGCATTAATTCGTTCAGGGCAGTGCTGGATAAAAACCGCACATTTCATAATATAAACTAACTAGTTTAAGGGAGAAAGGATTTGTTTATCTTTTGTTGATTGAAGAACGTGACGAAACGTCATGACGTCATCACGCTGTGGTCCAGCGATTTCCTCCCAAAAGTTTTACTTTCACTGTAACTGGAGAAACAACAGACGCGCCCTTATAGAGATCAAAAAACAGCAGAATCTGCATTCAACTTTGAGGAAATAAATGGCGAAAATTAAGCTTGTCTTAGTTTTGCTCCTGTTGTTTTGCTCACTTGGACATGGTAAGACATTTCTATATATTTCATTCTCTCTTCATGTCATCGATTAAAACAAACGTGGTGTTTCTTTTCACATCAACTCTGTTTGCTTTATATTCTACAAAAAATTCATTTATTTTTGCGTTTTTCTCGACAAAAACGATGAACAAACGCGCGTGAGTGACTTAATATAGAGAAACATTTTTACAGCACTTTTCTTTGTTTTCACTTTTCTTTTCTTCTTTTTTTCTGCATATTTAAAATTATTTTGTTTTTTTTTCTTCTGCAGGTTTACTCTGGTTTGATGGATTCGGAGTGCCAGTGTTTGTGAAGGAGGGAGATTCAGTCACTTTAAACACTGATATTGAAATAGACCAACTAAAAGATATAAGAGATTATCGGCACAATTTATATGTTAAATGGAGTTTTAATTTCACCACTATAGCTCATGTTTCATGGATATTTCATGACACTGATGTGGCTAATATCCGTAGAGAGGATCTGATCATCTGTACCGATGTTAATTGTAATGAAGATGCTGAGAGATTCAGAGACAGACTGAAGCTGGACAATATGACAGGATCTCTGACCATCATGAACACCAGAATCACAGACTCTGGAAGATATTATCTACAGATCAAAAACATCACAGATAAATTCTTCACTGTTGCGGTTCCTGGTGAGTCAATATGTTTCAAAACAAGTCTTTTACTTTACTCACATCAATAATGTGTTTAATGATGTTTTTGCACTGACTTTTAATCTTTACCTGTATATTAATTCACATTCACACTACTTCTTATTGATGAAAATAAAACACAATCCACAGTGGATATTTCGTACAGATGTTATAGTAACATTTATAGAACAGATATGAACTTTAATGAAACAAAATTGGAACACTTTTAAAAATTAATATTTTAAATAATTTCTCCAGACAGATTTTCAACCTTATGTCGTGTTTGAGCAGATTCTCTCTGTAACTCTCACAATTACATAATTTAGATTTGAATTGGTTCACACACACACACACACTCTCTCACTCACTCACTCACTCACTCACTCACTCACTCACTCACACACACACACACACACACACACACACACACACACACACACACACACACACACACACACACACACACACACACACACACACACACACACACACACACACACACACACACACACACACACACACACACACACACACACACACACACGGCTGATTGTTTGCTTTGGAAGAAGAACATTCATACATACAAGGTTCTATGTTCGGAGAATTTGTTATTATTTGAAATGTTATACAGTTGTTTTATTTCTTAAGGGTTGAATTGAACTGTGAATGTTGTATTTTATTTTTATTGTGACTTATGGTGATTATTGTACTTTCCTTTTCATTGATTTATTTTGGGTTATCTCACTGGTTGAATAATATCCTGCTCTGAACAAACTGCTCTGAAATCCAAAGAAACTCATTTAAACTAGGCTATGATTATATTTATTTATTTATTTTATTTAAATATCTATAGGTGTGAAATTAGTGAATAATTCGAAATAAATTACACAATTAGAATATAAATTTAAAGAGAAAAGTAAAACAGAGCTGAAATGAACACCCAAATGTTAAATGTATACGGAGAAACATCAAAAAAGCAAGCATTGTGTTCACAATTTTATTTAGTTTCATTGTTATTGTACTTTTGTTTAGCTAAATTGATTCCATTTTTTCCCCACATATGACATAAATTGATACAGTTTCTACTGTTGTCTGTTATCTGTACTGTATAGATAATTGCCCTCCGTAGCGAACCTAATCCAGTACCTGATTTTCTCCAATTCAAATAGTAAAGAGAGAAACTGAGAGTTGCAGTGCTGCAAAAAAACAGGCGATATGCCTCGCATGGCTTGAGTCAGCGTGAGTGTGAGCATGAGAGGCTCCTGTAATTTTCCCGTTCTCTGCTGTGATATTTCAAGGATTTTTTGTGATTCTCTTGTAAAACATGATGTCATGCTGCTCTGAATCATTTACACTTTTCTTTACTTTGGCTTGCTGTAGTTTTTATGTTGAAATTGTCTATTATGTGACATTATGAAAAGCTGTCATGGATAAATGCCATTGGAAGCAGGATCATGATCCCAAATCCCTTTGGAGTAACAAAGAAATAAATTTGATGCTTTATATTGTTTATTATTTCTGCATGATTCTTTATTTTATTTCTTTGTTTTTCTATCTGGTTCTGCAACTGGAATTATATTTTTATAATTATAACTGGAGTTTTATATTTGATAATGCAGATATTCATCACATGTTTGAAATTTGTTCTGAGGGATTTAAATAAAAACTGCAGTGAAGAGATAGTAAGATGTTCATTCTCACTCTCTTTCCGCTTAATAATAATAATACATTTTATTTTATATAGCGCCTTTAAAAGTTATATGTCAAAACGCTGCACAGAAACATATAAATACAATAAACATACATTATAGTTAATTTAAAAGAAAAAAATATATAATAATAATATAAAAAGCAAAGCAGAACACACAATAGTAATCACTTATATGCAAGTCTAAAAAAATAAGTTTTAAGTGAAGATTTAAAAGCACTATAAGAGTCAGCATGTCTGATTTCATTGGGCAGAGCATTCCAGAGTTTGGGAGCAAAAGAAGAAAAAGCCCGGTCACCAATAGAGCGCAAGCGTGTTGGAGGAACAATTAAAAAAACTGAATTAGATGAACGGAGATTGTGTCTTGGGGTGTATGCAGTTAAAATTTCAGTCAAATATTATGGCGCTAAACCATGCAAGGCCTTATAGGTGAGCATTAGAATTTTAAAATCAATGCGAAACCTGACCAGGAGCCAGTGCAGAGACTCCAAGATGGGAGTGATGTGTTCACTTGTCCTGGACCTTGTCAAGATTCTGGCTGCTGAGTTTTGGACATACTGCAGTTTTTTATTGTAGTTATAGAAACCCCAGAAAGCAGAGCATTACAATAACGAGAGAGATAACGTAGGGCGCCATCGTGCAATGTTTCTGAGATGAAAAAATGAAGTTTTGACCATATTCTGTACATGCGGAACGAATGTTAGATTTGCATAAATATCACCCCAATTTTTTACATTTTGTTTGAAATTCCAAAGCAGAGCCATCCACCATTAAAGTTACAGCATCAGCTTTGCGAATTTGTTGGGGTGAACCGATGAGCATGACCTCAGTTTTGTCACTGTTGTGACAGATAAAATTATGTGACATCCATATTTTTATCTCAGAGATACAATGTTCTAAAAATCCAACAGCCGTATTATCTCCAGGTTTTGAGTGAATATAAATGTGTGTGTCGTCTGCATAAAAATGAAAATGAAGACCCAAAAATCTGAGAAGTTAACCCAGTGGAAAAATGTACATACGAAAAAGCAAGGGACTCAAAACAGATCCCTGGGGAACTCCCAATTGTACTGCCCCAACTTTGGATCTACATCCACCCAGTGACACAAACTGCCTTCGATCTGAGAGGAAAAATTTAAACCAGTTTAATACTGTGTCAGTAACACCAAAAACGGATTCAAAAACGATTGAGTAAAGTGATCCACAGTGTAAAAAGCTGCCCTAAGATCGAGGAGAATTAAAATTGAGAGACAGCCAGAGTCTGCAGCGATCAACAGGTCATTTGTGACCTTAACTAATGCTGTTTCTGTGCTGTGTAGTTTGTGGAAGCCAGATTGGAGGGGCTCAAAAAGGTTATTGACAGGGAGGTGAGAATTTAATTGAGAAGCCACAGTTCGCTCAAGCAATTTAGCAAGAAAGGGGAGATTTGAGATGGGACGAAAATTATTGAGGTTGACCTGGTCTGCGTTGGTCTTTTTTGGTATAGGTGTAACTGCAGCAATTTAAATTTGTACTGCCTCTTAAACCCATTGGAAAACCATATCCTGTGGAAAATACTGCAATAATGTTTTGAAAGTGTAAATCAAGGATGTTCTTCTGCTGGTTTTGTGTTAAGAAATGTGTTACTTTATGAATCTGACAGATTCTCTACTCACAATCTTTGTTTTTTAAAAAGAAACAAAAACAGTTGAAAGCACTTTTGTTATATAATTATATTTGGCTTATAATTAACTTAATTTCTTTTTCAGGTTTTCTCGGTGTTGGTCCTGTAGGAGATTCAGTGTTTGTGATGGAGGGAGATTCAGTCACTCTACACCCTGATTTTAAAAAAAGCCAACAGGTAGATATTAAATGGTATTTTAATGGAAATCGCATCGCTGAAATCACTGGAGGTCAGAGTAAGATCTGTACAGATGATCAGTGTGATTGGAGATTCAGATACAGTCTGAAGCTGGATCATGAGACTGGATCTCTGACCATCATGAACACCAGAATCACAGACACTGGAGTTTATAAAATAAACTACAGCAGCAGATTCGTTGACAAGATCTTCACTGTTTCTGTTCAAGGTGAGTCATTATGTTTAAAATCAAGTCTTGTACATTTAAATCACATCATTGTGTCATATTTGACATTTTGCATTTTGATATTCAGCTGTTTTTTCAGCTGGATTTTGTGGTCGATTGTATCAAATGCAGCACTAAGGTCCAGTA
Source organism: Rhodeus uyekii (assembly GCA_037043235.1). Taxonomy (NCBI): domain Eukaryota; kingdom Metazoa; phylum Chordata; class Actinopteri; order Cypriniformes; family Acheilognathidae; genus Rhodeus; species Rhodeus uyekii. The sequence goes on along the minus strand of JAWRVZ010000175.1, from coordinate 1,008,941 downwards.
ACACTAACAGAGAGATACAACCACGATCGGATGATAAGAGCAAATCATTTGTAACTCTAATGAGAGCAGTCTCAGTACTATGAAATGGTCTAAATCCTGACTGGAAATCCTTGTAGATGCTGTTTCTTTCTAGAAAGGAACATAGTTGTGAAGATAATGCCTTTTCTAGAATCTTTGACAAAAAAGGTAGATTTGATATCGGCCTGTAATTAACTAATTCTGTAGGATCAAGTTGTGTTTTTTTAATAAGCGGTTTAATTACGGCCAGCTTAAAGGTGTTACGCCCCGTCTAGGGAAAAGGGTGCAACATGAAAAACACCAAAAAGTAATATCTCAAAAATGATAAATTTATTAATCTCAATGATGGGACATGATTCAGGAGCCGACAAGGCCAAAACAACAAACAAAAATTCCTTATTTTAAAACCTCTTACTTAAACCCTAACCCCAAAGTAAAGAAAATACAAATGTACAAACCTAACTCCCTAACCAAAAACAAGGATCAAACAACTTACAATAAACAAAAATGGCGTTGGTCTCCCTACTTTCCCAAATAATAAGTATATACAATATTTACAATCAGGCAATCCAAAATCAGTGTCAAACAGGCAAATTAGTCAAATCCAACAAACTCTTCAAACACAAACTAATTCAAACAAAGACTCACAGTTTTCAACACTCTTAATAATAACACAGCTTCTACAACATGCATCAAAACCTCCTCTCTCCATTCTCCCCAATATCTCTCTAGAGGAAGTGATGACATGCTTCTTTTAAAGTGCTGTGCACCAATCAGGAGAGAGCATCAATTGGTCTGTAGGAACCAATCAGCATGAGACACAAACACACAGAAATACTAACAGAAAAACAGAAATAATAATACAGAAACATAGGGTCTTAACAAAGGTTTTTGGTACGTATCCTAATGACAAAGATGAATTAATAATATTAAGAAGAGGATCTATGATCTCTGGAAGCATCTCTTTCATTAGCTTAGTTGGTATTGGGTCTAGCATACATGTTGTTGATTTTGATGATTTAGACAACTCTTCCTCCCCAATAGCAAAGAAGGAGTGGAATTTTTCTTCGGGGACACTAAAATGTACTGTATTTTGTGATATCGTAGTAGACTGTTGCATGGTTATAATTTTATCTCTAATAATATGAATTTTGCAAGTAAAGAAGTCCATGAACTCATTACTGCTGTGCTGTTTTAAAGTATCTGGGGTTGAGGCTTTATTTCTTGTTAATTTAGTCACTGTATTAAATAAATACCTAGGGTTGTATTTGTTTTATTCTAAGAGTGTAGAAAAGTAAGTAGATCTAGCTGATTTTAAGGCCTTTCTGAATGCAATAGTGCTGTCTTTCCATGAAATGCGAAAAACCTCTAGCTTAGTTTTTTTCCAGCTCCGCTCCATTTTTTTGGCTGCTCTCTTGAGGGCCCGGGTGTGCTCGTTGTACCACGGTGTTGGACTATTTTCTTTAATCTTCTTTAAGTGCAACGGAGCAACAGTGTCTAAAGTGCTGGAAAAGAGAGAGTTAATAGTTTCTGTTGCAACATCAAGTTCTTCAAGGCTATCTGGGATGTTAAGTAGAAACTGATCAGGAAAATTATTTATAAAGCTATCTTTTGTGTTAAGAGTGATAGTTCTACAATATTTATAACCGGGAGTTAGTTTTTCGACTTTGACTAAGGGTAATCTACACGCAACTAAGTAATGATCTGAGATGTCATTGCTCTGCTGCAGAATTTGAACAGTATCAACATTGATCCCATATGACAATATTAGATCTAAAGTATGATTATGAGAATGAGTGGGTCCTGATACATGTTGTGTAACTCCAATAGAGTTTAAATTGTCTCTAAATGCCAATCCCAATGTGTCTTTTTCATTATCTACATGGATATTAAAATCACCGACAATTATGACTCTATCTGCAGCCATTGATCATTCTGAGAGAAAATCAGCAAATTCTTTGATAAAGTCTGTATGGTGGCCTGTATAGAATAGCCAGCACAAAAGTTAAACAGGAATTATTACTTGCCCTAGATAATTGTGCATTAAGGACCATCATTTCAAAAGAATTATATTTCAAATTAGACCTTTGAGCAGTACTGATGGTGTTACTATAAATTACAGCAACACCTCCTCCTTTACCATTCAGATGAGGCTCATGTTTATAACAGTAATCTTGAGGGGTGGACTCATTTAAAGTAATGTAATCGTCTGGTTTTAGCCTGGTTTCTGTCAAACACAGCACATCTAGTTTATGATCTGTAATCATATCATTTACAATAAGTGCTTTTGAGGAAAGGGATCGTATATTCAGTAACCCAAGCTTTATCATTTGTTCATTTGTGTTATATCCGTTCTTAGTTGTTTGTAAATCAATTAAATTTTTACCCTGAAATGGTTTTTAGAGTTTTTTGTATTTGCTAATTCAGGGAACAGACACAGTCACTATAGGATGATATCTAGGAGAGAGAGTATCTATGTGTTGGGATTTACCTGACCTATGTGACGTGAGACAGCTTGCAGATGGTCGGTTTAGCCAGTTTGTTTGCTTCCTGACCTGGGCCCCAGTTAGTCAAGGTAAAGCTCTAAGACTATGTGCCAAATTACTAAAGAGAAGAGCGGCACCATCCCAGGTTGGAGGAATACCATCTCTTTTCAACAGGTCAGGTCTTCCCCAAAAACTTTTCCAATTGTCTATGAACCCTATGTTATTCTGCAGGCACCACTTAGACATCCAGCCATTGAGTGAGGATAATCTGTTAAGCATCTCATCACTCCTGCTCCTAGGAAGAGGGCCAGAGCAAATTACAGTGCCTGACATTGTACTTGCGAGTTCAAACACCTCTTTAATATTAGTTTTAGTGATCTCCGACTGGCGAAGTCGGACATCATTAGCGCAGACGTGAATAACAATCTTAGAATATTTTTGATTAGCCTTAGCCAGCACTTTTAAATTTTGTTTTGACGTCAGGCGCTCTGGCTCTCGGCAAACATGTGACTATGGTGGCTGGAGTCTCTATTTTCATATTCCGAGTAATAGAATTGGCAATCACTAGGGCACTTTCAACAGGTTTCTCAGTGGGTGCATCACTAGGGAGTAGGGAGAACCTGTTTGATGTTGTGATCGGAATGGAACAGTGGTTTTTTGACCCACGATTATGCCGTCTCACAGTCACCCAGTTACCCTGCTGCACGGCTCTACACCCGGAACCGAACAATGTACAGGGTTTGCTAAGCTAGTCGCATCCAAAGCAGTATCTAAAGCCCTTGCATTCTTACTATCCTCAAAGTTTGGATGCGTGTCTCTAATTCTGAAATCTTCTCTGTCAGCCTGACGATGTCCTCACATTTATCACAGAAACAGAGAAACAGACTATGCATGAAGCAGGCAGTGCATGTAACAATTACAAGAGAAGATGACATGACTCACCGCGTGTGTTGATCCAACTTGTTGACCAGTTGTTTGATGAAGTCGGAAAAAAGGCACGAGCAAGAAAACGCTGTATGCACAGACAGTAATTAAGATACAAACAAAATAAATAAACCCCCAATAAAATACAATCACCTCTCCTAACTAACCAAAAACAGGAGAAAACTAATATTCACCAAGAAAATGGCAACCTCTTCCCTACAATTACCAATATATATAAATATTAACAAAATAAGATTCAGAAATAAACATAAGTTCACAAGGGAAAAAGAAGCTGAACACACAACAAACTTAAACCACTAGACTGGGGCAGGAGAGTGGAACGGCCAAGGAACCGCTCAACCTGGCGGAGCTCTCTAGCGGTTTCAGTGTTTGTGATTGGAGGGAGATTCAGTTAGTCTATGACCTGGTTTAAAAAAAAAGCCAACATGAAGATATTAAATGGTATTTTAATGAGATTCTCATTGCTGAAATCACTGGAGATCAGAGTAAGATCTGTACAGATCAGTGATCAGTGTGATGAGAGATTCAGAGACAGACTGAAGCTGGATCATCAGACTGGATCTCTGACCATCATGAACACCACAATCACAGACTCTAAAATAAACTATTTCTCTGCTTTTAAGCACTTTAGCTCATCAATACAATAGCCCGCAGCTGAATTAGGACCTGCAAATGGAGGAAGAGAGAGAGAGAATGAGCAAGTAACAGCCAGTACACACTAAGGATTAAATAAATAAAACACTTAACGTCCAGGGACGCATCATTGTGATAAAGAACATCTTTGAGAAAAACAGGCTTAATTACGTTCATCCTGTCATAATTTAAACAATTGTACAGTTGATTTCAGAAGAAGATCCTCCAGCATCTGTTGGTTTGTGTTTCAGGAGTTTCTGATGATGAACAAGAGGAAATGAAGACAAAGTCAGTGAATGAGGGAAAATCAGTCACTTTAAATCCTGCTGTAACTAGAAACCCAAGTGATGTGATGAAGTGGTATTTTAATGAGATTCTCATCACTGAAATCACTGGAGATCAGAGTAAGATCTGTACAGATGATCAGTGTGATGAGAGATTCAGAGATAGACTGAAGCTGGATCATCAGACTGGATCTCTGACCATCATGAACACCACAGTCACAGATGACGGAAAATATAAACTACAGTTCAAAAGCAGCAGCTTCAGCTTCACGAGGAGCTTCAGTGTTAAAGTCGTTGGTGAGAATCATTTGATCATTCAGTGCATTTTATCTTTAGCATCTATAGATGTATATGAGATATATGAAGCTTGTCTTAGTTTTGCTCCTGTTGTTTTGCTCACTTGGACATGGTAAGACATTTCTATATATTTCATTCTCTCTTCATGTCAACGATTAAAACAAACGCGGTGTTTCTTTTCACATCAACTCTGTTTGCTTTATATTCGACAAAAAATTCATTTGTTTTAGCATTTTTCTCGACAAAAACGATGAACAAACGCGCGTGAGTGACTTAATATAGAGAAACATTTTTACAGCACTTTTCTTTGTATTTGCTATATTTATTCTGCATATTTAAAATTATTATTATTTTTTTCTTCTGCAGGTTTTGTCTGGTACAGTGCACCAGTGTTTGTGAAGGAGGGAGATTCAGTCACTCTAAACACTGATATTGAAATAGACCAAATAAAAGATATTATAAGAGATTATCAACGACTTTTATATGTTAAATGGAGTTTTAATTTCACTACTATAGCACTAATACACTATATCTTTGATGACACTGACGTGGCTAATATCGAAAGAGTGGATCTGTCAATCTGCACAGATGTTCAGTGTGATAAAGATGCTGAGAGATTCAGAGACAGACTGAAGCTGGATCATCAGACAGGATCTCTGACCATCATGAACACCACAATCACAGACTCTGGAAGATATTACCTACAGATCAAAGACTTCACAAAGAAATTCTTCACTGTTGCTGTTCCTGGTGAGTCAATATGTTTCAAAACAAGTCTTGTACTTAAGTCAAATCAATAATGTGTTTAATGATGTTTTTGCACTGACTTTTAATCTTTACCTGTATATTAATTCACATTCACACTTCTTTTTATTGATGAAAATAAAACACAAACCAAAGTGGATATTTCGTACAGATGTTATAGTAACATTTATAGAACAGATATGAACTTTAATGAAACAATTTTGGACATTTTTAAAAATGAATAATTCCATTTATAATAATGAAATAATAATAATTTATTATTATTTCTCCAGACGGAGATTTTCAAACTTATGTCGTGTTTGAGCAGATTATCTCTGTAACTCTCACAATTACATAATTAATTTAGATTTGAATTGGTTCATTTACATTTCAATCTTCAAGCTTCCTGTCGAAATAACTCTTATCGTAACAGAGGCACTAAGTTTCGGTTCATATTTCATACGAAATAATCACAAAACACAATTCCACAACGTCAAGGTCAGAATTGAGCTAAAAGTAAAATATTTTATTATAATAAAATAATATCGATATAATTTGCAATAATTACAACAAAAATGCTGAAAAGATGTAACAGAGTGTTTAAATCACTGTGTAATTTAAAATAAGAAAAAAAAAGAATTAAAATATCTAAACGAGGGAAGTGTGACGTTTTGTTTGAGATTACCTCACTCACTCACTCACTCACTCACTCACTCACTCACTCACTCACTCACTCACTCACTCACTCACGCACACACACACACACACACACACACACACACACACACACACACACACACACACACACACACACACACACAATCACACACTCTCTCACTCTCACGCACACACACTCATACACACACTCAAACTCTCACACTCACTCACTCTCTCTCACAGACACACACACACACACACACACACACACACACACACACTCTCGCTCTCACTCACTCACTCACTCACTCACACACTCACACACACTCTCTCACTCTCACGCACACACACTCACCAGGCTGATTTTTTGCTTTGGAAGAAGAACATTCATACATACAAGGTTCTATGTTCTGAGAATTTGTTATTGTTTGAAATGTTATACAGCTGTTTTATTGTTTAAGGGTTGAATTGAACTGTGAATATTGTATTTTATTAAGTTGGCTGAGAAGCAGCCAACTTACTGATGTTGTTATAAACTTATTATTGGTGCTCGCAAAGCGAAGCATCACTATTGTTATTGTGCATACTTATTATTATTATTTTTCCACTTTTTTTCGGTGCGGTGTCAAACTCTGGCCCAGAGACAATACCAAATTACTACTAGAGCTTGCCCGCCGGTATTATACAGTGCATTCACCGCTAATACTACGAATCCCATAATGCTCTGCTGTCTTCCCATAATGCTCTGCTGTTTTCGCGCGCAAATCAGGACAGGACCCAGAAACGCTGTCTCCTCTGTGACAGCAGTTATAGCAACTTAGACGCTACAACTGTCAGCGAGCTAACCCTTCCCAAAAATGGCGAAAAGATAGGCAGAAAACAGGAGCTTTCTGGACAAGTGGGAGGTAGAATATCTGTTTACATATGTAAAAGACAAACCTGTTTGTCTTGTTTGTGGAGTCAACGTGGCTGTAAGTAAGGAGTACAACATTAGACGACACTATGAAACGAAACACCATGACAAATACAAGGACCTGGAGATGACTCAAAGGAGCCAGAAAGTAGAGGAGATGAAAAGAAGTTTGGTTTCACAACAGAATATGTTTAAAAAAGTCACATCACAAAGCGAGGCTGCTGTAAAGGCTAGTTATATAGTGGCAGCAGAGATTGCAAAATCAGCCCGGCCCTTTAATGAGGGACAGTTCGTGAAAAAGTGCATGATGAAGGTTTGTGACCTCGTATGCCCAGAGAAAAAACAAGCATTTTCAAACGTGAGCCTGAGCAGGAACACAGTAGTTGATCGCACATGTGATCTTGCCACCAATCTGTATGACCAGCTGATGGAAAAGGGAAAAGATTTTGTTGCGTTCTCCCTCGTTGTGGATGAGAGCTGCGACACATCTGATACTGCTCAGCTGTCAGTCTTCATCCGGGGAGTGGACTCAAATCTGTGTGTTACGGAGGAGCTATTGGGATTCAAATCAATGCATGGCACAACCACAGGAAAGGAAATCTTTGAGGAGGTTTCCAAATGTGTAACTGAAATAAAGCTGCCGTGGGATAAACTCGTTGGATTAACGACAGATGGTGCGCCAGCGATGTGCGGTAAAAAGAGTGGACTGGTGGGCATGGTTCGGGAGAAGGTGCGGGAAGAGAACTGTGCAGTTGAGCTAACTGTTTACCACTGCATCATACATCAGGAAGCACTGTGTGCCAAAGCCCTAAAGATGGAACGTTATGACCACAGTAACACAGGTAGTTAACTTTATAAGAGCCAAAAGGTCTAAATCACTGCCAGTTTAAATCTTTTCTGGAGGAGTGTGGTTCGGAATACGCAGACGTGCCGTATCACACAGAGGTGAGATGGCTAAGCACAGGAAAAGTACTGAACAGATGTCTCGAGCTGCGTGAGGAATATGTCAATTCCTGGAAGCCAAAAGGAAGGATACAGCAGAGCTCCGGGAGCAAAAGTTCCTGTGTGAGCTGGCCTTTCTGTGTGACATCTCGAGCCATTTCGATGCGCTCGATGCACATCATCACAGACATGTACGCTGCAGTGAGGGCCTTCAAAACTAAACTGTGCCTGTGGGAGAATCAGATGCTGCAAGGAAACCCTTGCCATTTTCCCTGCTGCCAATCCATAAAAGCGCAGATCTCTACCGCCTTGTTCCCATGCGCACAGTTTGCTGAAAAACTCCGTGTTCTCGCCGCTGAGTTTTTGCCAGCGATTTGCCGACTTCGATGCCCAGAAATGCAAGTTTTAACTGCTTTGTAATCCCTTCGCAGTTGATGTGGAAAATGCACCAACCAACATCCAAATGGAGCTGATTGAACTCCAGTAAAACGACACGCTGAAGTCAAAGTATGAAGTCAAAGTAGTTTCCATGGTTTATCCCTGACACAATGGTCAGCTCCGCACCCAAGCTGCTCAGATGCTCTCCATGTTTGGCAGCACTTATCTATTCGAGCAACTTTTCTCCTCAATGAAGATGACCAAAACAACTCACAGGAGACGTCTGACTGATGAACATCTTCGCTCGATACTGAGGATTTCTTCAGCTCAGAGCTTGAGCCCAGACATTGATGAACTAGTATCCAAGAAGAGATGCCAGGTATCTGGCTTGGGCACATCAGATTAGACCAGTGTGCAATAATTAACGTTTTCTTTATGCACTTTTTCTTGCTACAAGGCATGGGCTTGAATGGTTGATTTATTTAATATTTTATTTGTAAAATTATTAGCCAGTGGAAAAAGTTTATTTTGGTATTTAAATCAGAAGCTTGCAAATAGAAAAGAGGCGTACAATTTTTATTTAAACTTTATTTATTTAATAAATGAATGCCATTGATGTGGTTTTTTTATTTATTTGAAATTCGATTTTGCATGTCTCTACTATTAAATTATATATTGTATGGTAAAAAGCAATGCTTGTTCCATATTCAATGTTAAAGCAAAACTTGTTTGGGTCCATATTAAAAGGTTAATTTGTTCAATGTTGGCCCGCGACTTTGTTGAGGTTTTACATTTTGGCCCACTGGGTATTTGAGTTTGACACCCCTGTCCTAGACCCACGAATGAGGCATCAAAATGATCGGCCCGTTGAGGAGAGGTGTGCTATATCTTTTCTAAGGGGTCGGACTGACGGTGTTCCCAAAAATGCAGCCCAAAGACCGGAAAAATCCCTTTGACTTTCAAATCTAAACACTGAAGCTCATGAGAGTCAGTGCAGGGGCAGTTCTATCAACAGCCTCTCATCCAATGAGAATCAATGATGCTGCCATTCAACCTTATAATGCAAAGGACTTCATATTTCATGGTAACTTGCAAAGGGATTTTGTATTGAACATAACTCTGGATCACAATAACTTAGAGCAAAGGGGGAGGGCTCTTTTTACTCAAGCAACCAATGAATGTCTCAGAATCACTGTGAAGCTATCAAGACACGCCCTAGCAACCATTTGGAGATTCTTAGCAACCGATCCCATAGACTTCCATTAAAACAGATCGAATTCTATCTCTGGATAGAAAAGTCACAGAAACATGAGGGTGGACTCGTTTAACTCGGGCCAGCAAACTGCTATTCACCAATCATCATTAACACTTCATAGCCACGCCATAGCAACCATAGTTGAGCAACCTAGCAACCAAATACAAAGTTAAATATCTTCAGTTCTGAAAGTCATGGAGGCGTTGTGGTTGGTTTATATCATTCAAACTGACAAGCAGCCTTTGGAGTAACATCACTGGCAACTGCCAAGCCACTCCTTAGCAACCAAACAGAGTACCCTAGCAACCGTTTAGCCAGTCCTATATCGCTGCATCAGAATGTTGTAGAGACTCGGGGGTTGACTCTATTTGACAAGCAACCATTGGAGAATCATCACTGGCAGCTGATGAGCCACTCCCTAGCAACCAAACAGTACCCTAGCAACCATTTAACCAGACCTATATCTCTGCTTCTGAGCGTCGTAGAGACATGACTGTTGGCTCTCTGCCAATGGTGTCCGACACTGCCGCGTCTGGCCCGGGCCGAATTTTGCCACTGCGAGCACCACTCACATTTTCTTCAGGAAATGTACATTCTAGTAAACTTAATATTATTATTATTCTTCTCCTCAAAACCGTTGACTGTAACTCGTCCTACAGCTTTAGTGCCACAAACCCCAAACTAGGCTCAGACCTTCAAAATAGAGTGAAGTTAGTTGCTATATCTTTTCTAAAGGATCAGAGTTTCAGTTTTCCTAAAAATGTAGCCCAAATGCTGGATAAATCCCATTGACTTTCATTGCAGAATGTTCAGAATGAACCAAGAGCTTTCAAACTCCAACTGTCAAAATTAAAATCTAAACACTGAAGCTCATGAGTGTCAGTGCAGGGGCGGTTCTATCAACAGTTTCTAATCCAATGAATCAGTGATGCTGCCATTCTACCTAATATTTCTAACCCAGGACAGGAAACAGGAAGTGCTTGCACTTCCTGTTTCCCATTTCATTCCCTTCATGTTTCATGGTAACTTAAATAGGGATTTTGTATTGAACATAACTCTGCATCACAATTTTGTACACTAAAGGGGGGAGGGCTCTTTTTAATCAAGCGACCATCTCAGGATCACTATGAAGCCATTATGCCACTTATGTGACTTATGGTGATTATTGTACTTTCCTTTTCATTGTTTTAATTTGGGTTATCTCATTGGTTGAATAATATCCTGCTCTGCACAAAGTTCTCTGAAATCCAAAGACACTCTAAACTAAGTGTCTCTACATGTGTTATTGTTTGAAATGTTATACAGCTGTTTTATTGTTTAAGGGTTGAATTGAACTGTGAATGAACTTACACACTCTACATTTAAACTAAGCTATGATTTGATTTATATATATATATATATATAGGTGTAAAATTAGTGAATAATTCAATGGAAAACCATATACTGTGGAAAATACTGCAATAATGTTTTGAAAAAGTTTGTAAATGCTTATGTAAAACGTTGTTTTACATTAGCATTTACCGATTATAAGCTTTCAAAACTACCAAACATATCTAGAAGGGTTATAGAATAAGAGGCATGCATACATACATAGGAATACAGCATATATAAATGAAGATAACAGTAGTGTCTCTGGGTGTGTGTAAGGATGGGGGCCATTTTATGGCTCTTTCTTGTGGAATGCAGAGAAGAATGGGTGAAACAGAATGGTTTGTGTCCCAGAGGTGTTAAATTCTTCGGAGCCACTCCTGTTAACTCGACTTTCACAATCAAATATTTGTCTGATCGATCATTTTTATTATACATACACCGTCCATATATTACAATGTTTTGTAAAAAGAAGCAAAAACATTTTGAAAGCACTTTTCCTGTTGTATAATTATATTTGGCTTATAATTAACTGTTCATTTCTTCTTCAGGTTTTCTCGGTGTTGGTTCAGTAGGAGATTCAGTGTTTGTGATGGAGGGAGATTCAGTCACTCTACAACCTAGTTTTAGAAAAGATTATCAGTTAGATATTAAATTGTATTTGAATGATATTCTCATCGCTAAAATCACTAGAGATCAGAGTAAGATCTGTACAGATGATCAGTGTGATGAGAGATTCAGAGACAGACTGAAGCTGGATCATCAGACTGGATCTCTGACCATCATGAACACCACAAAAAACGACACTGGAGTTTATAAAATAAACTACAGCCGCAGATTCGTTGACAAGATCTTCACTGTTTCTGTTCAAGGTGAGTCATTATGTTTAAAATCAAGTCTTGTATATTTAAATCACATCATTGTGTCATATTTGACATTTTCCGTTTTGATATTCAGCTGTTTTTTTCTTTACCTGTATATTCACATATGAATTCAAATGCATTTATTTAAAAATTGAATTTGTAGCTTCAATTAAAAATGTATTTGATTTCAACATTTTGTTTTCAAGAACAATAATTTTAAATCTTTTGTTTTTGTTGTTATTTCCTCCCCAGTCTAGGGTTGGGGAAGGCCCATAATAAGAATAAAACAATTCAATTTAACGATTTCGTTCCCTCTCAAACACTATACCACTAAACAGGAGTACTTTACCAAAACATACTCTTTATTTTAGAACAAATCTTCAGGAGGGGTTATGGCCAAAATAATAGACATAAGGAATTCCAACCAAAGAGAATCTAAGCTAAATTACCTAACAAAAGAAATAACCCCCAAATAAAATACAATCACCTCTCCTAACTTCCTAGCTAACCAAAAACAGGAGAAAACGAATATTCACAAAGAAAAAGGCAACCTCCTCCCTACGATTTCCAACATATATAAATATTAACAAATTAACATTCAGAAATAAACATAAGTTCACAAGGGAAAAAGAAGCTGAACAAACAACAAACTTAAAGGAAGATATTAAATGGTACTTTAATGAAACTCTGACAAAAAAAACAAATGTCACAATGAAGTGGTATTTTAATGAGATTCTCATCGCTGAAATCACTGGCAGAGAAACAGTTTATTTTATAAACTCCATAGTGTGTGTTTCTGGTGTTCATGATGGTCAGAGATCCAGTCTGATGATTCAGCTTCAGTCTATCTCTGAATCTCTCATCATACTGATCAGAGTAAGATCTGTACAGATGATCAGTGTGATGAGAGATTCAGAGACAGACTGAAGCTGGATCATCAGACTGGATCTCTGACCATCATGAACACCAGAAACACACACTATGGAGTTTATAAAATAAACTGTTTCTCTGCTTTTAAGCACTTTAGCTCATCAATACAATAGCCCACAGCTGAGCTGAATTATGACCTGTTGTGAGGGACCAGACAATCAGCACAAGGAACACCAGCTTTTACTCAAAAAAATGGCATTTATTAGTGCCCAAACAAAGTAACTTACGACAAACAAACAAACTAAACAAACAAAAGTAAAACAAACCAGGAGGCTAACTGCGTAAGGCTAACCCCCTACACTAAACAAAGTAACAACTTATAAAGGAAAAGATGGGTCCATTACAACACAAAAAGGGGGAAACAAAATAACTACATCCTACACAATACTAAACAAATCCAAAATTAAACCCAACATATACATATACCAAATCCAATATAAAGAAAGAAAATATAATGAAACACTATAACAATGTACGACCTAAGAAATCAATTTACAAAGACAAACATTTTTCTTCCACCCCTGGGAAACGCCAGCACATAGTAGATCCGGACAGAACCAATTACTTAATCTTCTGTTCCCGCCCGGATTCCAATGTCTGTCACCCCGGGACGCCATGTCTGCCAAACAGTCACTCCTCGTTACTTAAACTCAAAAAAGAAACAAATAAACAATAGATACAATGCAACTAAAGATGTAAAACACGTAACCAACAAAGAATGAACAAATACTATCAAATCATGAAATGATTACAAACAAAACACAAGTGAGCACGTACCTACAGTTAAGGTGTTTGCATGTGTGTATGTAATGTTCACATTACCACCTTTGTGTGGCTGCCACTAGGGCCATCACACCTGTGAATGGAGAGAGAGAGAGAGAGAATGAGCAAGCAACAGCCAGTACACACTAAGGATTAAATAAATAAAACACTTAACGTCCAGGGACGTACAATTATGATAAAGAACATCTTTGAGAAAAACAGGCTTAGTTACATTCATCCTGTCGTCATTTAAACAACCGTACAGTTGATTTCAGAAGAAGATCCTCCAGCATCTGTTGGTTTGTGTTTCAGGAGTTTCTGCTGATGAACGAGAGAAAATGAAGAGAAAGTCAGTGAATGAGGGAGAATCTGTGACTTTAGATCCTGGTGTAATAAAAAAAACAGATGACGTAATGAAGTGGTATTTTAATGAGATTCTCATCGCTGAAATCACTGGAGATCAGAGTAAGATCTGTACAGATGATCAGTGTGATGAGAGATTCAGAGACAGACTGAAGCTGGATCATCAGACTGGATCTCTGACCATCATGAACACCAGAATCACAGATGAAGGAGAATATGAACTAGAGATCAAAAGCAACTTCAGATTCAGGTTCACGAGGAGCTTCAGTGTTTCCATCACTGGTGAGAATCATTTGATCATTCAGTGCATTTTCTCTTTAGCATCTATAGATGTATAAGAGTGTATATATATTATGTTCTTTAAGTAATTTTAAAATAACCACAAATGTTGGTGGATAAATTAATGTAGAAAACAATGTACAGTGGAATTCCAGTGGAATATTTCAAAATGATCAAATGTATTTTTTAAATACAGTGGAGTTCACTTATCTCGACTCGACTATATGTCTTAGCATTTTCTTATTGGTTATGTCATTTTTTTTTATGTCACCGAAGCCTGATATCTCGAGCACAAAAGAGGGACAAATTTGACACTTCACATTGTTATCTCGTGACTAATATTCGTACCTAGTTCACTGTGCATGCGCTGAGTTCCTGTTGAACGTACAGTGCCGCTCAGCGGCAGAAGAACACGCGGAAGTAGTGGAAAAAATCAAGCCTTGGAGACGTTATCTTGGAAGAGGAGGCAGGAGTTAGCATCACTGTCCAGGAATTCCCAGATTACATTGACATCGGCAAAGAAACCACACCATTTGTAAAGAAACCATAGTAACCATGTGTGCAATACTTTTCAGAACTGTGTCTGAGCTAAATTACTGTGTTATGAGCGAACGTGTTTGTGTTGTGGCTGTTTGGTTTGAATTTTGGTTTGTATTGTTGTGGCAAGGTTTGTATCGAGAATCAGAGGTGTTTTTTATTGTCTACTGGTAAATCTCTGCTGTTTGTTGGTGCACATATGCCTTTTGTTGCAAACATATACAGTGTATGTACATTTTCATAGCATGCCGATCGCTTCAAACAAATCGCCATATTGGCTTTTGGTTTTCTCGATCCTCGGCTATTTATCCGTCGACATAACCGAATTCCACTGTATTTGTAATTTTTGCATATGCAAAAATCATTATGAATTTATTATATTTGGTTACTATTATATTTAAGTTATGGTTTATTAAATTTAAGTTACACAAGATGATTTTACAGTTTAATGGGTTACATTTTTTTTATGTATTATTTCTCCTACATTCTTTATGAATCATTTTCACAGCACTTTGCTGTTGTATCATTTTGTTTATCTTATAATAATCTGTTTGTTTCTTCAGGAGTGTCATTGATGGAGGGAGATTCAGTCACTCTACACACCGGTGTTACAATGATCCAACAGGAAGATATTAAATGGTATTTTAATGAGATTCTCATCGCTGAAATCACTGGAGATCAGAGTAAGATCTGTACAGATGATCAGTGTGATGAGAGATTCAGAGACAGACTGAAGCTGGATCATCAGACTGGATCTCTGAACATTAGAAACACCAGATCTGAAGACTCTGTCATGGCTAAAACCCAAACAAAGCATCAAACCTTCACCATATATGATGGTCCTGATGGGAGATTCAGAGACAGACTGAAGCTGGATCATCAGACTGGATCTCTGACAATCATGAACATCAGAATCACAGAATCTGGACTCTTTAAACTAGAGATCAACAGCAGTGTCAAAAAAAGCTTCAGTGTTTCTGTCACTGGTGAGTGTCATTC
The DNA here is from genome assembly GCA_037043235.1 of Rhodeus uyekii. Taxonomy (NCBI): domain Eukaryota; kingdom Metazoa; phylum Chordata; class Actinopteri; order Cypriniformes; family Acheilognathidae; genus Rhodeus; species Rhodeus uyekii. The sequence continues at coordinate 993,288 of JAWRVZ010000175.1, read as the reverse complement.
AGTGTTGCACAATTTCCTGTTTAAGTTCTGATTGTCTATGAGATTCATGTATGTTTGTCTGATGAGTGAAAGTGTAAATCTATGATGTTCTTCTGCTGTTTGTTTGCATGTTACTTTGTTTCACTGCATTTATGTTTTGTATTTATTTGGTTTATGATTAACTGTTTATTTCTTTGGATTTGGTTCAGGTGGAGTGCCAGTGTTACTGATGGAGGAAGATTTAGTCACTCTATACACTGATGTTATAACAAACCAACAAAACAGAATCCGATGGTTTTTTAATGGCATTAGTATCGCTCGAATCACTGGAGATCAAAATAAGATCTGTACAGATGTTCAGTGTAATGAAGGAACTGAGAGATTCAGAGACAGACTGAAGCTGGATCATCAGACTGGATCTCTGACCATCATGAACACCAGAATCACAGACTCTGGAGATTATCAACTAGAGAACATCAACATCAGTGCCAGCATAACCATTACAAAGCAGTTCAATGTTTCTGTTCACGGTAAGTCATTGTTTAAAATCAAGCAGTTCTATTGACTTTTTGGCATTGACATTCCAGTGTTTTTTTTACCTGTATATATTAGTTCACATGCAGTGTGTAAACTCAATTTAGTTTAAATACAAATTTAGTTCTAATATACAGTGGAGCCCGTTTATGTCGACGGCCTCGGGGCTTGCAAAAAAAGCGTTGAGATAACCGATGATCGAGATAACCAAAAGCCAATATGGTGAAGCCTGTGCCTTCAATTTTTTGGTTTGTACTTACACTCTTCTTTACATGTGTGAGAAGAGTGTGAAACCCATCTATAAAGCTCGTAATCTGGGCAGTCGTCAACCACTCTGACAGCCGTTACAAGATTTAACAGTATACGATAAAAACCACCTTCTATTCTCAATACAAACCTTTAATTATATTCTCCAACATTGCAAACACAATTTCTCTCACAGCATAAACAGTCACATAAACACAAACACATTCGCTCATAACAGTCATTTCGCTCTGACACAGTTCTGAAAGTATTGCACACACGGTTACTATGGTTTCTTTAAACTCTAAAATGCTTTGTTGCTTTTTGCCTTTAACGGTCTGCTTGAAAACAAACGCTTCTATCAGTAACGACGTCTTTGTCGATATCAATGTAATCTGCGTTGTGGAATTTCGTAATCACTCTTGAACACCAGCATTCGTCCCATCAACAAAAAAAAAATCAACAAAACATTGTGTATATCACAAAAGTGCTCAAGGTCACAATTATATAAAAAATTAAAATTTCACAACACACAGCCCTTATGACATGACCACACAAACTAATGCGTCCTACCGCTGTAAAATCACAATCTGACTGGACAAAATGTAAAGCGCCAGAAGGACCGGAAAGACCAAAAATGGTCATGGCATGACGTGCAACGCGAACTCGGCGCATGCGCAGTGAACTTGGTACTATCTTTCGGGATTGAGATAAACCATTTGAAGTGGCGAATTTGTTCCTCTTTTTTGCTCGAGATATTAGGGTTCGATGACATAAAAGAATCGACATAATCGATAAGAAAATGCTAAGAAAAATAGGGGGTTTGGCGGTTCCACTTCAAAAACGTCGACGTAATAGGATTGGTGAGTTAACCGTGAGTCGAGATAAGTGAACTCCACTGTATTTTGGTTATTTTCAATATGATTTTTTTTTGTCATTGGTTAGTTTTAAGTTCTTTAGTACAGATGACACAGTTTCTCATTATACCATCTCTGTTCTCCGTTTATTATCTGCTTAAATGTATCTTTTATTTTATACTCAGTTTTAAGTTTCCAGGAATTCAAAGTGCAGAGGATTTGTTGACAAAAAAAGTGGAGAAAGAGCCTGAAAATCACTTTCATTTCCACAGTTCTCTCAAGTTGTTTTCAGCAAAAGATCCTCCAGCATCTGTTGGTTTGTGTTTCAGGAGTTTCTGCTGCTGAAAGAGAGGAAATGAAGAGAAAGTCAGTGAAGGAGGGAGAATCCGTCACTTTAGATCCTGGTGTAACAAAAAACCCAAATTATTTGATGACGTGGTATTTTAATGAGACTCTCATCACTGGAGATCAGAGTAAGATCTGTACAGATGATCAGTGTGATGAGAGATTCAGAGACAGACTGAAGTTGGATCATCAGACTGGATCTCTGAACATCAGAAACACCACAAACACACACTCTGGAGAATATAAACTAGAGTTCAACAGCATCAGATTCAGCATCACTAGGCGCTTCAGTGTTTCTGTCACTGGTGAGAATCGTTACTTATTTTAATGGCTTTTCCTTTGAGAAATTTTAGAATAAAGTGCCACAGGTCAATCCAGTTAATGTTTTCATTTTGAGATGAATTGAGAAATGCATAAAATCGGTTCTCTTTCATGGGAACTCAAGCTGCGTCAAAGCGCTAAGGGAAATACCCTGACGTTAGTCACGTGAAGATGTGTGCAACCAATGAGAGAAATACGCGTGTGAATGCAAGTCACGGGTCAGTGACGTCATGAACAGAGCATAAAAGCTCGCCGGAACCTGGAAGCGACAGCTTTGAGTGTCTTCCTTAGCATTGGGGCCGAATCGTGATCCAATTGATAAAACCACATGAATATGTGCCGTGAGGACCAGCCAGCCGCAGCACAGACATCAGCCAAGGAAACTCCTGAGAGAAAAGCCTTGGAGGCTGCCACGCTCCTAGTGGAGGTGGCCCGGACCCTCGTGGCGTGTGTCGGAGCGATTGTGCTTGCGAGTTTTACAACCACCATTTAGTTTAAAAAGTTGCATCCCTCACGGGCTGGGGAGCGGTTCTGAGGGATCGCTCCTCACAAGTCCTGGCACATAAACCTGCTGGAGTTACTAGCAGTCCACAGAGCGCTGCTCACGTTCCTCCCAGACCTTCGCGACTGCCACATCACTGTTTTCACCGACAGTACGTCAGTGGTCGCGTACATCAACCATCAAGGGGGTCTTCGCTCGCGTCTAATGTACAAGTTGGCATGACAGATCCTCCTCTGGACTCAGGGTAAGCTGCTCTCTCTCAGGGCAGCTCACATCCCTGGAGTTCAGAATGTGAGAGTAGACTTCCTGTTGAGACTGGGGCCCAGGCCCGGGGAATGGCGGCTCCACCCCGAGGTACAGGTGGACCTGTTTGCCTCCATCGAGAATTCTCATTGCCCTTTGTGGTTCTCCCTAACACATCCAGCACCCCTTGGGCGGGATGCCATGGTGCACGCGTAGCCAAGGCTATGCCTGGACGCCTGGACCCCTTTCCCCCGATTGCTCTGCTCCCGGGAGTTCTGGCCAAGGTTTGTTGGGACGGGATCCTTCTCACGCTGGTGTCCCCATTTTGGCCCAACAGGATTTGGTTTTCGAACCTGATATCTCTCCTCGAGTCCCCTGGGAGATTCCTGTCAGGAGGGACCTTCTGTCCCAGGCAGAGGGTTGCGTTCTCCACCTCCGCCCAGAACTGTCTCCACCCACGCCCACGACTCTGGTCTCTCAGCCGTTGTTGTAGAGACTATTCTCCACTCCAGAGCTCCCTCCACAAGGAAACTTTACGCCTTGAAGTGGAGACTCTTCACCTTCTGGTGTAGCGAAAGGCAGGTGAACCCAGTTATCTGTCAAATTGGCAAAGTGCTGGAGTTCCTGCAGGAAAAATGTGTGGCAGGGTTGTCCCCCTCTACCTTGAAGGTTTATGTGGCTGCCATAGCGGCTTGCCACATTCCTCTGGGTGGGGCGTCCTTGAGCAGGGACCCCCTAGTCCAGGGGTCGGGAACCTATGGCTCTTTTGATGGCTGCATGTAGCTCGATCGCTCTGCTACTTCCGCCCTCGGACGACAGATAGATCGCGCCGGCACTTCCGCTCTCGGTCGGCGCTCCGCTAGCAACCCCCCCTGTCAACAGATATATCGCCCCGCTGGTCGACAGGACTATGGCTCTACACAGTTTAATATTCCAAAAATTTGGGGTATATAGCTCTCTCAGACAAAAAGGTTCCCGACCCCTGCCCTAGTCTCTCGTTTCCTCCATGGCACATTAAGGCTGAAACCTGCGGCACAGACCAGGGTTCCTGCCTGGGACTTGTCTTTGTTACTCCAAGGCTTGTCCCAGGCACCATTAGAGGAGCTCCCTATTAAGCTCCTCTCTTTAAAGACCCTTCTTTTGCTGGCTATCACCTCGCTTAAGAGGGTCGGGGATCCTCAAGCCCTCTCGCTGGCCCCTACCTGCCTCGAGTTCGCGCCCGGCATGGCGAAAGCTTTGGCGAAAGCTTTTCCCGAGGCCAAGCTATGTTCTCAAGGTTCCCACTAATGTGGCTCGGTCTATCATGCTGCACACCTTCTGCCCTCCCCCCTTCGACGATCATGAGCAGGAGCAGGAGCAGAAGAACAAGGTCTGTCCAGTGCGAGCACTGGACGCTTATGTTTTCAGGACTGCCACCTGGCGTAAGTCGAACTAACTGTTCGTTTGCTTTGGGATCTCTAAGGGAGCTCCAGCTTCCAAGCAAACCCTAAGCCGATGGATGGTTGAGGCTATCTGTCTGGCTTATGAGTCGGCCGGACAGGCTTCTCCCTTGAGGGTCCGGGCCACCTCCACTAGGAGCGTGGCAGCCTCCAAGGCTTTTCTCTCAGGAGTTTCCTTGGCTGATGTCTGTGCTGCGGCTGGCTGGTCCTCACGGCACATATTCATGTGGTTTTATCAATTGGATCACGATTCCGCCCCAATTCTAAGGAAGTTCTAAGGGAACGAGGGTGCTCTCTCAGTGAGCTGGGACACACCCACAGGCCGGTGTCGCTGAGGTGACGTTGGTATATCGTTCCCTTAGCCAAAATTCACGTGTACAATTTTTACTAGGCACCAATCACTGAAATCAGTCCATCTGCTGTCACACTCGCTGTTTTGTATTCTAAAATACCACTTTTGGACTGTTCACCTGTATTAAAAAACAAAAAGGAAACAAAATACGACTACAACGCACGTAGCCACAGACTCCGCAATGCCACGTGACATTAATGAAATAGTTTACAGTTTTTCGTGGCCAAAACTTGGCCGACCAACGTGCTGTTGACATATTCTGTCGCTGCGGTGCATTGACGTTTGTGTACTGGCTGACACTTCTCTCCGCGTCAACGCTGTTCGTTGGTACAGAAAAGTAGCGTAATGCTAGCCGGCTCAGCAGAGGAAACCGACTGCTCTGCTATGCTGTTATACTCGTATCCAGCGGAACTACTTTTGCTGGTGTTTTGTAGGCTGCAAACTCGGCTAAGACGCTAAGATCATCTGCTCCTGGTATACTCTTTATCAGTAAAAATATTTATCTTCAATAAAAATTTCACTATCTCACGCTTGTTGGGTGTTTTCACGGAAAGTGGCCGATTTCACGGAAAATGTCACGGCCGTGAAATCGTGAATTTGGTTGGTCCCTAGTCATTAGTAACAATGACTCTCTGTCTTTATTGTTCCAGTTTCAGGTCTGTCTTCAGTTGCTTTAGCAGGAATACGTGTCTGTTCATGGAATATGTGTCTGTTCATGTTCTGTTCATGGCTTTTACTGCTAGTGTGATTTAATATTACAAACGGCGAGCAAGCAGAAACAGTGAGTATAAAATACAGATGAATTAATGAAGGAAATGTGAGAAAATATATAATGAATTTTGTATTTTATTAGAATTACCCAAAAGTAATGTTCAATTGAGTTTGTTGTTATTCAAACAGGAAGAAAGAGGAACAAACATCAGGAGAGATGCTGTGAACATGAATCATTCTGCCTGCAAAAAACAGATTCAGATTTGTGAAATGTTTTTTTATGTGGTTTTATTCAGAATAACTCACTCTTAAAGACTGTAATGCTTTTGTTTTATTATGTAGCAAAGAACAGTTGTATAAATGCATATTATATTACATTGAATTACAGTCATTTATATAGGATTAGTGACTCTGAAACTGTACAAGCTGCTCAAGTTAGTAAAGATGCAGTCAAGCTTCAGTAATGATAAAATATTTTGATAGTAAACTACAGATTACTATCAAAAAGTAGCTTTGCTACATTAAAGACTTTTTTACAATGATGATGTAAAGTACAAAAAGCTAAATAATTGTCAATGAAGAATGTTTTATGTTTTAAGTACATTTAAAGATCTGTGGTATAAAACAATGTGATGTAATACAATTATGCTTCAAAGAATATTGTTTTATTTAGTTAACTATGCAAAGATTTATATCACACTCATTTATTGCAAAACGACTGTCAAAATGTAGATTACAATATGTCACGTCTCAGCGTTCACAGCATGCCAGAAATGAAGAACTTATTTTTTAAAACCTGCAATATATTATGCTATTGTTCTGCAACAGCAGCTCAGATGTATTGGAAAATAATATTGATCAGCTGATAAGCAGTTTTAAGTAACAGATCACTGAAATATTGAGAAATAGTGGATTCAAGTCTCAGGTGTTAAAGATCTTTTCATTGTTTGAAAATACAGAAAAATGATGTGTGTGAGAGGGAAAGGACAAGTTGAAGGACGGGAATAGATGGATCAGGACAAGGAAGAAGAAGAGGAAAGGGAGAGGAGTAAGAATCTTTTTCCTCTTACACGTTGAGTGTTTGAAAGCTTATTTCCATACAAATGAAAGAAACTATGGCTCCATTTGGCTAAACTCAACACAAAACCACAGAACACAAACACACACACACACACACACACACACACATGAACATCACACATCTCTCGCAAATCATTCAAATCTGCTTATCTCTTCTAAAAATGCTGTTTTAGTTCAGCAGCTCTATATGAACAACAAATGATAAACCACATATGCATCAAACTACACACAGATATTAATAATGTGAAATACTATCTTGTGTTTGTGCAGGAGTTTGTCATGTGTGTATAAATACACTGTATATACAGTATGTGTGCACAACTTTACACAGATATTGAACTGAATCAACAGAACTGAGTTGAACTGAATAATGACACGATTGGTTTATTAGAGCAGAACTTGAATTTGTGAAGCTGCTTTAAAACAATCTGTGTTTTATGAAGCGCTGCAGACATAGAGCTTACTTGACCTCCATTTAGAGAATAAATAGATGCAAGGTTGAAAAAGTTTTATTTTGTAATTTGTTTCCACACATGATTGTTGAGTGTAAGTAATTGGGAAATGATTGAGGCTATTAAACTCCAGAATTTCTCAAAATTGTCAAATGTTTGTGTGACAAGTGCGATTAAAAGTGATTTCTCATAATGGCTGGAATCTGATATTTTTCAGTGACTCGATATGAACGCAGTATCTAATCAACTGTCATTTTAAAAGCATGTTTGATTTAATAACTATTGTGTAGGGGAATTACAGTTAAGACCTGAGGAGCAGATATGTTGAATGAAGAGCAGGAGTCAGAAGTGCAGTCAATAGAAGACATTTTAGTGAAGTTTAGTTTGCAGTTTCATCAGCAGAAGCTTCAGGTCTCACAAGGAGTTCGTAGGCCGCCCCACTTACAATAACATTGTTACAGCAATTATACTGTAACAGAGGGTACTAACCACGTCAATGATGATGGTTAAATGATTCTGATTGGCTAAGAAAGAAAGAAAGATAAACAAAACTAGTAATTTTCCACACAAGAGCAGACAGTCTGAAGCATATCTATGTTGATCACATTCATTGATTTTATATAAAGTAATCGCAAAATACAATTGTGCAATGTCAGTGTACGTGAGAATTTAACTAAAAATAAAAACGATAACATTTGCAATAATTATAATTCCAACTGAAATGCTGAAAAGATGCAACAACGTGTTTAAATTAAGTCATGTTAAGTGTGACATGTTTTGTCTGAGATGACCTGCCTGTGACGTCATCAAACGAGACACGGAAAAAGCGCGAGAAACAAAACTAGAATCTGAACGCAAAAATAGTTGATTTTGTTGCGGATGTTTGATGATTCTGCACTCTCACTACATTGTGCTTTTGTTGACGAAGTTGAACTGATTTTCATTCCCCCATCGACTCCTTTACACTACTGACTGTTGCACTACAAACTTGCAACAAGAGAGTAACTCACTCACACACACACACACACACACACACACACACACACACACACACTCACATTCTCTCTTTCACACACTACTATTTTCTACTAATATTTTACTATTATGTGACATTATGAAAAGCTGTTATGAAATAAGGCCATTGGAAGCAGGATCATCATCCCAAATCCTCCAAATGGCACATGAATGTCATATTGTGTCAGCTGCTGCTGATTTGGATACTCTTAATCTTTGGAATAAAAAAGAAATTCAATAAATGCTTACAAAAGTTGTAATGAAGGACAGTAAAGCAACAAAAATCTCAACATCCAAACCAATCACAACTTTCAAATGAAGCAGTTTTGCTACAACAGAAGCAAGCAAGAACACTGTACCAGCCTTTCTGAAGTCCATTGTTATGAGTTGTTTGTTCTGTAAAAGAAAAAATGGTTGCAAAGAATGTTGTAAATTCAGCCAAGAACTACATCCTTCGGAAGAAAAAAAACTCATAAAGCTGCTGGCAGAGTTCAAACTATACCACTTCCAATCGTTCCTCTTCAAGTGAAAGCTGTCAGCACAGATAGGGTGGTACACACGTAAGCATTTTTAGATCCAGGAAGTGCTGCAACCTTTGGCCCTTTGGCTTAATCAGATGTTTCATATCAATGGACGGAAATCACAAATCAGACAATGGGCCATGGAAAATCTGTTAACATCACTGTGTTTACAGGTCTTACAATTTCATGAAAACAGTCCACAAAACATCAATGGAGGACTTTAGACTGTGTGGTGTCAAAATCTTTTACCAATTCTGAATGAGACAATTATCCCAATTATAATCTATTAAGCTTTAGTTTCTTGCAAGAAAGGTGACAAAGAAGGGAGGGCTTCTCAAGCATTTATATCTATATTTATATCTATATTTTCTATTCCTTATCAGGAACACATTACCCTCTCTGTACCTCAAGCGTATTTCTTTCAACTTCATATATCTTACCTACTAGTTCTACAGAATAAAAAATACAATTAATGTCACACAATAATCAATAATGTCAAGACACAAAATACAGTAATACCTCGGTTTATGAGTTTAATTTGTTCCAAGAGTGAGCTCGTAAACCAAAATGCTCGTACACCAAAACAAATGTCCCCATAGGAATGCACTAAAAATCAATTTATTTGTTCCACACGACCACAAATGCCCATTTTAAATATTTTTTTGGTTTTACCCTATTAATTTCAGTTAAAATTATAACCATTAAGATCTAATATAAATACTAATTAGTAATTGACAATTAAACTCTAAAATTAATTGACAATTTACTGAAATGCACTTAAGCTGAGGAGACGAGAGGATGAGGGAGCGGGGAAAATAAGGATTCAAGTGCAAATGAGTGAATTTATTATAATAGTGCAGAAAACAAACAAAGTGATAATCCAGAGTGAAAGTGGTGGAACATGGAAGATGGGGAGCCGCGAACGAATGCACGGGAGCCGCGAACGAACTAGCGCACGGGAGCTGCAAACGAACTAACGCACAAGAGCCGCGAACGAACAAACTCAAGGGAGCCGGGAACGAACAAACGTACGGGAGCCGCGAACGAAAGCAGGGAGATAGGCAGATGATATGAGAATCAGGTGTGTCAGTGTTCAGTGACCACATACACACACACAGACAGAACTAGGAGACAATGAATTCATAAACCGTGACAGTTACTGCTTAGAGGTGCTGTATGTGTATTTCACTACGTGAACAATAGCGATCAGAATTAATGTTTATAATGAATGAGTTAAGGGGTGATAAAGGGGTTGGAACCGCATGACTGTGTTATGAGAGGCTGTGTTTAGGATATTTCCAGTAAAAATGCGAGCGACGAAGCTGAGCACAAAAATGTTTTGTTTTCCACACAAAAATGCGTGTGGGTGAGGGAATTTTTTTCTCGTACACCGATACAATGCTTGTACACCGATTTGACCCTCCATGCTTGTACACCGATTTGCTCGTACACCAAGTCACTCGTAAACCGAGGTATTACTGTATAATCATATAAAAGAAGGAAAAGAAAACATATCATTTATACAATTCCATCACAACTGTTTATAGACTAATCCCAAGTTATTAGAGACATGGAAAGTTATTAACAGCAAGTTATTAAGTGCTTGCAGTGATCTGGTATGGAGGAGCTCAGTTTTTGGTGTAGACGCCAGATCCTGCTGGCCATACACAGTCATCCTCTCAACTCTCATATATCTGTCACATAAAACATCTCCTTTCCCCTGTTTTGGGTAGATGCCCAGTGGCGGCGCGAACTCCTGGCTTAGGTTGTCCCCCATGTGGCCATTAAAGGATCTTACCCGCAATTGAGCAAATGCAGATAATTATGATCATGAATACAGTAGGATATCAAGGAGCTTCTGTAAACTATTGAACTGGGTAATGTGTGTAAATTCAGTGATTATTATGGTCTGTCTGTTATGTGCATTAGCTTACTCAGGGCAGTGCTGGATAAAAACAGCACATTGCATACTATAAACAAACTAGTTTAAGGGAGGAAGGATTTGTTTATCTTTTGTTGATTTTTGACGTCATCACGCTGCAGTCCGTAGGGGAAATTATTACTTTCACGTCAGCTAGTGAAACAATGGACGAGCCCTCACAGAGTTAAAAAGCAGAACAGAATCTGCGTTCAACTCTGAGGAAATAAACAGTGAAAATGAAACTTGTCTTAGTTTTGCTCCTGTTGTTTTGTTCACTTGAACACGGTAAGACATTTCTATATATTTCAAACAATTAAAATAAACATGGTGTTTCTTTTAATTTCAACTCTGTTTGCTTTATATTCTACAAAAATATTTTTTGTGTATATTTGCTATATTTATTCTGCATTTTTAAAATGATTTGTTTTTTTGTTTTTCGAGGTTTTCTCTGGTTTGAAACAGTCGGAGTGCCAGTGTTTGTGAAGGAGGGAGATTCAGTCACTCTAAACACTGATATTGAAATAGACCAACAAGAAGATATTATAAGAGATTATCTACATATTACATGGAGGTTTCATTACAATGACATAGCTATGATTCGTAGACTTCAGGACAGTTTCATCTGCACAGATGTTCACTGTAATGAAGATACTGAGAGATTCAGAGACAGACTGAAGTTGGACAATAAGACTGGATCTCTGACCATCAACAACTTCACAAACACAGACTCTGGGGTTTATGAACTAGAGATCATCAGCCGCAGTATCAGAGAAAAGATATTCATTGTTGCGGTTCAAGGTGAGTCATTTTGATTCAAAGCAAGTATTGAACTTAAGTCACATCATCAATGTATTTAGTGATGTTTTTGCATTGATGTTTACTCTTTACCTGTAGCTTCAGGATCCTAACTTATATATTTTTAGTTGGTAATAGTTATTTATCATTTATAATAGTCTGTGAAAATATTTCATTACATGCATCTACAAATGTATATATTGAAAAAGAGTATAAAACATGAATCATGATGCGAGTTGAATAATGTTCATGAAGTTGTTGAAGATCCTCCTTGAGATTCATGCATGTTTGTCTGAATATTAAAAGAGTCATTTCTCTTTCAATGTTGTTCTTCTGCTGTTTGTTTGCATGTGTTACTTTACGAATCAGGGACATTTCTCTACTTGTTCTGTAAAAACAAAAGCATGTTTCCTGTTGCATAATTTTATTTGGCTTATAATTAATTGTTCATTTCTTCTTCAGGATTTCTCGGTGTTGGTGCTGATGGAGATTCAGTGTTTGTGATGGAGGGAGATTCAGTCACTCTAAACACTGGTTTTAAAACAAGCCAACTACAAGAGATTCGATGGTATTTTAATGACATCCGTATCGCTCAAATCACTGGAGATCAGAGTAAGATCTGTACAGATGATCAGTGTGATGAGAGATTCAGAGACAGACTGAAGCTGGATCATCAGACTGGATCTCTGACCATCATGAACACCACAAACACAGACTCTGGACTTTATCATCTTGAGATCTTCAGCATTAACAGCATAATCAGCAACAGCAGTAGTGGCAATATAAACACCTTCAGTGTTTCTGTTCAAGGTGAGTCATTATTTTTAAAATCAAGTCTTGTACATTTAAATCTCATCTTTGTGTCATTAGAAATATTTTGCAATTTGACATTAAGCTGTTTTTTTCTTTACCTGTATATTCACATATGATTTCAAATGCATTTATTTAAAAACTGAATGTGTAGCTTCAACTACAAATTTTGTTGATTTAAACATTTTGTTTTAAAGAACAGTAATTTTAAATCTTTTTTTGTTGCTTTTGTGATCAAGAACATCTTTGAGAAACACACACTTAGTTACGTTCATCCTGTCATCATTTCAACAACCGTACTGTTGATTTCAGCAGAAGATCCTCCAGCATCTGTTGGTTTGTGTTTCAGGAGTTTCTGCTGATGAACGAGAGGAAATGAAGAGAAAGTCAGTGAAGGAGGGAGAATCTGTCACTTTAGATCCTGGTGTAACAAAAAACCCAAATGATGTGAAGAAATGGTATTTTAATGAGACTCTCATCACTGAAATCACTGGAGATCAGAGTAAGATCTGTACAGATGATCAGTGTGATGAGAGATTCAGAGACAGACTGAAGCTGGATCATCAGACTGGATCTCTGACCATCATGAACGCCAGAATCACAGATGAAGGAGAATATCAACTAGAGATCACCAGCATCCGCGGAATCAGCTTCACGAGGAGCTTCAGAGTTTCTGTCAATGGTGAGTGTCATTTAGTAATTCAAAGCATTTTCCCTTCAGCAATTCTATTAAAAACAACAACAAAAAACGTTGGAAATGTTTAACTCAAGCCAGTAAATATGTTCATTGTGGGTTGTTAAAAAGGGAGCTTAGATTCAATATTAAAATATAATTTAGATATGTTCTATCATCTTCACATCAAGATACTCATTATTCATCAAAGCACATCCTGTTTCCAAGCCTATTTTCATTACCTGATGACCAAATTAGAAATATGTAAGTATTAGCTCGACTTAATAGATTTAACTACAAATCTAGTTCAGCATGATTGAAACCAATTTGTTTTTCCAATGGTGAATTTTTAGGTTGTTACATAATTTTTTTGGTCTGTAGGAAAACATTGTTCTTTTACAGCACTTTATTGTTGTATTGTTTTGTTTGGTTTATGTTATATTTCTTTTGCAGGCTTTTTCAGTGTTGGATTTCAAACCAAGTCTTGTACTTTTAAATCACATCAGTGTGTGTCTAGTGATATTTTTGCAGTGACAATATGAGGTGTTTTTCCCCTCATTCCATATTTATTAAAAATAAATTACTTATTTACTGGATTTTGAGTACAAATTAAGTTTGTAGTTTTATCTACTAATTTAGTTCATTATGATTAAAATATTTACTTTTAAATAACAATAGCACATCTCTGAATCCCCTTTCTTATGACCTATGTAAATGCATTATTACAGACTCCAAAGTGCTAAGTCGAAACATGAAATCTCTTTCAATTTCAGTTTAAGAGCATTCTCTAAAAGAGCGTCACAGGCGGTCAGCATCTTTTTTTAAGATATCTTTCTGTCTGTGTGTTTCTGGATGCAATCGTTTCGTGAGCTCATCTGACGGCCATGATCGATGTCTCGCATGTCTAAGAGAGCGCTCGTGATAGTGCATGCTCTCATGTTGCCATTTTGGCCACGACTCTCCTACTTTAATAATACCCATTCCTCTGCCACTTCTCATAGTAGAGCAGCAGGACTGGTAAGCACTCTGGGAGACCTGAGGGTTACAGTGGGAGCCTCTTCATTTGGTCAGTCCTCACCAACCTCCCGCTCCTCCAGCATGCCACATTAGTGCAGGTCCTTCACATCAGGTATCTCGTTTGGAGCTACAGATGAGGTTTGGAAATTGATCGCTCCTTTGTAGAGTGGGCTTTGGTACTCTGGAGAGGTCCACCTTTCCCTCGGGTCAGTCCATGTGTCTAAACACCATATGTGACCTTCCCTGTTGGCAGAGTGTGGTCTCTGTAACGTCCCACACTGGATGCTTCCCCAGCATTAATAACAAGGCTTAACAACGGCAATTGAGATCCAAAGCACTCTTCCCTGTGAAATGTCATGTTAAGGAACAGCAGATATGGCTGTCCTCGCAGTAGGTCCTGTCCCGTCCATCCCGGCTGGCATGGAGGTCTAAGCTCGAGCTTACTCGGGGTGGTGGGTAGGTTCCGACGACCCTATATGAGAGCAGGTTCCATAAGGGCACGGCCATCTGCATCGCCAATACCCGTAACACAGTTCAGTGCCAGTGGTACTTTCTATGTGAATGTGACTGACTGAAAGAGTACCTCTAAGCTACTAATATAACTCCTGATGCCTGGAGGAGGGAACAGAGACATTACGTCCCCCTGCCACAGCCCTGATCTATTGCTGAATGGATGAGATCCTGTCTTGCCTCCTCAACAAAACATGACTGAAGTGAATAATACCAGCCCTATTTATACCTATATGTCTGTGCAGGTAGGACGCAGCATGGAAATATAAATTTTCCAGTTTCATTGCCGCATTTAGTTACCATATTTTCCCACATATAACTTGCAGACGCAGATAATCCACACCCTCATATAGCCCGCGGGTTTTGGAGTTTTGTGTAAATAAAATAAATATATATAAAAATAATTTGCGGGCATAACCCGCATCCCTATATAACCCGCATCCATAGTAATGAACTTTTTCACATTTCAAATTTTGAATGTTGCTCACATGAGGTCAATTCTCCATAAATGATGTTTTATTAAAGTTCGGGAGGAGCACGTTCAAATGATTAACACAACCAACACGTCATCAGCAATTACACCTCATCCTATCAGCAGGAGAGGAAGCATGTATATATAGACATGTTTGACTCACCTACAGCTCTTTGACATTTTTCGGCAGCTCGACAGTTTACGGCATTGTGGCTCCGCCTTCTGGTCACAATACACCCGAAATCGAGCTCGACTCGTTAGATGGATTCTCTACGAAAACCTCCGGACCCAGTAGCGATCCTCATCCGCCTAACACCATGCTAACTATATTATATCACCCTCAGCAATACATCACGGGTGCCAGACCAAACAAACGGGTCCTAAGCAACAACAAGCAAACGCACAGTAAGACGCGAGGCCTGTTCTCGCCACCAAGCAAACATCCGTATCCAGCAGCTCTACATCGGCCCTTTTTAATCGCTCCTGCCATTGAGAAAGGATAATAAAGCTGGTTGAGCTGCAAGCTCGACTCTCAGGCAATGCCGCTTCCTTCCTGCTAGCCAGGCCGCCGCCGCCGCGAGCCTAAGCAGACCGCGCTGCAGTTTCAGCTCACACTCTCTCTGTCCGTTAGCTCACACAAACAAGAGCAGCTGTAATCCTTCCCGGCGCTTTTATTTCAGCATCGCTAAATCACGAGCAGTTATGTCATCTCAATACTACTGTTCCGGGGAACCCACGTCTGAGATGTGATTGTTTAAAAGTAACGCGCCGCTTCCTCGCAACTCAAGCAGTAGCGCGCAATACAGTACGACCACACGCGCCGCTTCAGATCGCGCGCTCAGCCGCCCACACAAGAATCAAGTACTTATTGCCAATGCTGCCTTGTTATTTCAACTTAATCGGCTATTAAGTGGACTCGCTGGAAAGAAACCATATGCACTTCCTATTTCAAAGTAATTCTTTGCCTTCACTGTTTCAATCCTTTAAGGGCCAGTCACACAGCCGATCGCGCATGAATTACTCACAAATCACGCATAGATTGGGTTTGTGCGTGCTTGTGCGTCGAGAAATTGACCAAAGTATTCCACGAACACCCGACGCATGAATCACTGCGGGAGCGCGTCCAAAAACGCATGCTTCGCGAACATTCCACGAACAAGCACTTTCAGAATCCACATTGTCAGTGGAATGAACGTGATACGCGCGCCGCGGTGCGCGGTTCATGAGTGATATGAAGGTGGGGCGTCAGTGGACGTGCGCGCTTTCGAACCAGTTCCGACGCATAAACACTGACGGCCGACGCGTGTCCCGCGCATGTCACGCATACTCAACGCATAAACTACGCACGCCGACTCATAAATAACGCACACCGACGCACATCTGTGCGTCAGAAAATTTTTGAACCGTTCAAAACTCAAAATCACGCACAAACCACCTTCGACGCACATCCACTTACAATCACTGACGGTCCTCGTTCGTTCCACCGACGAATTACGCATATGACGCACACGCCGCGCAGAAACGAAAATCTGTGCGTAATTCGTGCGTTCTTCATGCGTTTTCGCTGTGTGACTGGGCCTTTAAGTCTATGATAAGCTTTATAAGTCTATGATATTTGGATGAACCCCTGCTTAGGGTTTATTCAAAGCCAATAAGTTTGTGAACTTTCATAAACTTTGATATTTCGATTTCCAACAGGTAAGTTTGTTTTGAATTTAAATATGCAACATGCATCTGATATAAATTCAACTGTCAATTTTATAATTGAAAGGTTTTACTTATGGAAATCAATGTTTTTTACAAACCATATTGATTTTGTTGTTTCTTGCGTGTATTTAGACGTCTGTAACCAAAATAATTCAAGAGATTGAAACACTGAACAGCAACAAGCTTTGAGCGCTTTCTCTGGCTCAGCGCCAGCCAATGTGTTCAAATTTAGCAGGCAATCATGTGATACACATTGCCACATTGTCCAAGATTGAGATGTACCAGTTTCACGATAAACTCTTCCTCTCAAGTTCCTTCACTGTATCCCACTGTCGAAAGGAGCTCTTGCACTCAACAAACACTGCAACAGAGCCTCCAACAACACCACGTGTTCGCCAGCTCTTCCGCTCCGTTGTCGCACCCTATGACGCCGAGGCTTGCCTTCACCTCCACCATCAAGACATCCACCTTCTTCTTGCCCAACTTCCTACGACACCTCAGCACTTGTATCAATAGTAAAGGAGGACGACCAAAGCAAATCTAACTAGAATAGGTCTCGCTCCAGTCAGCTGTACCATCTCCAAATCAACTCTACCTTCAAAATGAAATCAAACGTACGTTCCTTAAATCTTCATATCTCTCCCTTGCAAAACCAGATCTCCAAGCGTTAAGAAGCAGCAGCACACTGCAGTTTTCCAGCACTGCACCTCACATGCCAGCATCTAGCGACAAACGCCGCCCTTTAAGTGCGAGCTTGCCTCCGCCAGCGGTGCAGGCTTAGCAACGGCAGCACGTACCTAACCTTTCCCCTATGTTTGGCCTGCAGCCCGGCCTCCCGATTCTAGCGTGAGGCTGCCTCCGCTGACGGCACAGGCCCAGACACAGTCTTATCTTCCCTTTCTACCCTTTCTGTCTCTTTCCGGGCTCCAAGTGTCAACCCAAGCGTGAGGCTGCCTCCGCAAGTGGCTTCGCCCCTGGCCTTTTTCCACCTAATTCTCTCCACCATGCTAATTCTCCTTTCATCCTGTTCCCTGCTATGCCATTCCACAAACACTGCTGCTTGGAACCACCTCTGTCGCCAACAACAGTTGAACACAAATCTCAACTGAAGTTAAGGCTGCTGCCACCAGAGGTGGACCTATTCCCAACCAGTATATCAATATTCAGAGTTGATATTTATCGATGCCTCTAAATGTCCATTCTTCAAGCTTTTCGCTTCAAACCACTCCCTTGGAAGATTACATGTGGAGTGGAAAAGTTCAAGACTTTCCACTCCACATGTGGTCTGCTCCACATGGTCTCTACCCACGACCACCGACTCGTATTGCATTCCAATAACACCAAGAACTTCCAAGCCAGCTTCACCATGGGTTACCTAGGTGAAATCTACTTCTCACTGCCGAAACCTAATCCTCTGCTCATCAAAGGTATATCAAGAACTCAACCCACCAGCTCAGACACCAGACAACCAATTATGTTGGAAATCCGTATCCCTACTGTCCGCCAAGGATTCCACCCAAATGTCGTCCGACCACTCAACGCCACGGTCGAGCCATATAGATTCCAGTTCCTCTGATTCCATCACATCCAACCTTAATCCAAATCCATCCATAATCTGACTCGTCAGCGCTGCACAACGAAAGTAAGAGAGACCAAACCATAAGGCTTTTCTTACTCCAACAGCAACAATCCTTCGTAGCCAACCTTCATTTAAGAGATCAGGCCAAACTCCCATCCGACCCACTCTTCACAGAAGACTTAAATCACCCCACCACATGTTGTGTCCCAAAACCAGCAGATCCAAGCACTGGGCCGCAGGTCATCGGAAGCTTTCAGGAGTTACATTCCATCAAATCAGTCTCTCCAGAAATGGCTTTCACCGCCACAAGAGACAACAGAAGTCGAGGAAATAGACAATCTCCATTATCCAACACGCGATTAGTTCAGAGGAAGTTCTCCATTTCCGCAGTAGTGATGCACCTCCACACTCCCGCATGAACTCAGTTCAAATGGAAATTATTCCACTGCCGCCTCCATTGCCGCAGCCATGATGTTCCCCCACACTCCCGCAGGAGTCAGCCAAGGGGGAATTTTCCCACTGCCGCAGCACTGAAGCCATGTTCATACTGGCTTTTGGTTTCCTCAGATGCTCATAACTCACCATCACATCCACTCAGCCTACTTTCATTTCAGAAACTCTAAGGCTAAACTCCCATCCGTCCCACTCTCCATAGACGATTCCACCCCATTACAAGTTCCGGTTCCAAACTTCTTAAAGCTACGCTACCCCAAACCGGATTCCCAACAGACCATTCATCCAGCTATTCATTTCGCATAGGTGCAGCAACCACGGCTGCGTAAAGGCCTTTCCCAACAGCAAATACAAGCATTGCGCTGCTGGTCTTCAGAAGCTTTCAAGAGCCACATCAGACCAAACAGATCGCATATCAAACAAGGTCTTCTGTTAAGCATCAGCTCCTCCCCTCTTACAACTTCATGGCCACTGCTTTCCATTGCCGCAGCACTGACACTCCCGCAGGAGCCAGGTCTCTCAATCCTCCACTGCCACAGCAGCAATGCTCTGCCAGTTCTCTCTAATTATCCACTGCCGCAGAAGTGACACTCCCGCAGGAGGCAGCCAAGGGGAAATTTTCGGTTTCCTCAGATGCTCATAACATACCCATTCCTAACCCTCTCCCTTACGGCTTCTTTCCTCCTAATGTCCTTTCCCAAACCTTCCCTCTTTCTAATCCTTCCGTTCCCCCCCCCCCCCCCCCAAGCCCCAGGGGCCGACCTAAGCGTGAGGCTGCTCCGCACAAGGCCCCGGCTTCTTTTTCTCCTAATTTCCCTTCCCAAACTATCCACTGCCGCAGCAGTGACACTCCTGCAGGGGCAAGCCCTCTCTACCTTCCACTGCCGCAGCAGTGACGCTCCCGCAGGAGCAAGCTCTCTCTAACTTCCACTGCCGCAGCAGTGACGCTCCCGCAGGAGCAAGCGCTCTCTAAACTTCCACTGCCGCAGCAGTGACGCTCCCGCAGGAGCAAGGTCTCTCTAACTTCCACTGCCGCAGCAGTGACGCTCCCGCAGAAGCAAGCTTTCTCTAACTTCTACTGCCGCAGCAGTGACGCTCCCGCAGGAGCCAGCTCTTTCTAGTTTCCACCACCACGGCAGCGACGCACCACCTTGGTCCTGCAGCAGCACCGAGGGTTTTTTCCGCTGCAATGGTAGCGACGTGCCTCCTGCCGACGTGGGGGCCCAGAGGGGTTTCCCCTGCTGCGACGGCGACGTGCCTCCTGCCCCTGCGGGGGCCCAGAGAGGTTTCCCCTGCTACGATGTTGACGTGCCTCCTGCTGCTGTGGGGGCCCCGAGGGGTTTCCACTGCTACGGTAGTGATGTGCCTCCTGCTCCCACAGCGGCCCACAGCGGCCCCAAGGGGTTTCCACTGTCGCAGCAGCGACGTACCTCCTGCCTCCCGCAGCGGCCCCGAGGGGTTTCCACTATCACGGCAGCGACGTGCCCCCTGCTCCTGCAGCGACCACGGGGGTTTCCCCTACCGTGGTGGCTACATACCTCCCTACTCCTATGGCAGCCAGGGGAGTAGTTTCAGAGGTACCCCTCATACTCCCAGAAACCAAATTACACCCAATTCTCTTTCTTGCAACAAATTGAACAACAAACACATATCCAATGCTAAAGCCATATCATCCCCTCCGCACCTCAAGCCCTCTACAGTAACATTCATCTGCCCTCCCAAACTCACAATTAACCCCCCCTCAGCTGTAACCTCGCAATTCTTTGGGGGGTCATCAAAATCTTTAGCGGCTGTCCGACTAGGTTGCAATTTTTGGGGGAGTGCTCCAGGTTCGGGCTAAACACCGAGCTCGGAGCCCTCTCCTCGGACAGCACGCCAAATATGCTTACCATTTATTGCTCCTGAATCATTTGTAAGTGTGAACTCGTGAAATGATGTTTTATTAACAAAGTTCGGGAGGAGCACGTTCAAATGATTAACACAACCAACACGTCATCAGCAATTACACCCCATCCTATCAGCAGGAGAGGAAGCATGTATATATAGACATGTTTGACTCACCTACAGCTCTTTGACATTTTTCGGCATCCCTCCACCACCCCAACTCCTCACACTTAATTATTCCTATCAAAGTCAGGATACGGGGGGAGTGCTCCAGGTTCGGGCTAAACACCGAGCTCGGAGCCCTCTCCTCGGACAGCACGCCAAATATGCTTACCATTTATTGCTCCTGAATCATTTGTAAGTGTGAACTCGTGAAATGTTCAGGCTCGGTACACAGTGCTTGTGCGCGAAATTCAAACAATAAGAAAACAAACACAAGTCAGAATCAGAACAAAAAGAAAAAATAGTCTCTCCCGCTATGCAGCAGCACGTCCCTTAAGAAGCGATTCTACAGGTGTTGATCATCGGATGAGATGAGAAGAGCCCGCCCTCATGGCAGCACAGCCAATCACGTCTTCCTGCATGATTGACAGGTCAGACAGCCTATCAGCGCCAGCTGTCAGAGTGATAGTACAAGCGCCAGAGACAACAACCCTCACAAGAAAGAAAAACAGAAAGAAAATACCACAAAAAAAACCTTATGTTCTTAGGGACGTAACAAATACATTGAAATATTATTACGTGTAAAAAATGTGCGATATAACCCGCACCCCCCCTGTGGGGTTTGTAAAATCTGGTATAACCCGTTGGTTACATGCGGGAAGATACAGTATTTTCCCATAACATCAATCCGACATAACGTCTCCGTTCCCTCCTTTAGGGAACCGAGGTTACATTATTAACCTCCAGCAACTGTTGGTTTGTGTTTCAGGAGATTCTGCTTCTGAACGAGAGGAAATGAAGAGAAAGTCAGTGAAGGAGGGAGAATCTGTCACTTTAGATCCTGGTGTAACAAGAAACCCAAATGATGTGATGAAGTGGTATTTTAATGAGATTCTCATCACTGAAATCTCTGGAGATCAGAGTAAGATCTGTACAGATGATCAGTGTGATGAGAGATTCAGAGACAGACTGAAGCTGGATAATCAGACTGGATCTCTGACCATCATGAACACCAGAAACACAGACACTGGAGTTTATCAACTGAAGTTCAGCAGCAGCAGAATCAGCATCACGAAGAATTTCAGTGTTTCTGTCACTAGTGAGTATCATTCAGAAATTCAGTGACTTTTCCCTTGAGAAGTCCTCAAGATCCACTAAATGCTTTCTTTGTGGCCTTTTTTGAAATTTAATTATCATCTTCACATCATGTGACAGCTTTTCAAGTGTTTTGTTTTCTTGTGCTTTTCAAGGCCAATTCATGACCAAAGTAGAACATCAGAAGTTTCAGCTAGAAATATTAGACTGATTATCTGATGATCTCTAGTGATAGTAACTGTCAGTCTTTTGTGTTTCTACATTCAGGTCCTTCTTCAGAGTTTCTAGTATTGTATGTAGTTGCTGTTTTTGTTCTGCTGCTTGTGGCTTCACCTGCTGCTGTGATTTACTATTGGAAGCGACAAGAAAGAAGAAAAGGTGAGTGTTACATTGATGATTTAACAAGATGGAAATTTGAGAATTGTTGTGTTTTCACTCTCTAATGTGTTTGGTTTTGGATTGTTCAAACAGGCAGCGAAAGGAAGTCCAGTGATCAGATGAGATATGAAGCAAAAAACAAATCTGTGAGTTGCCAATGTTTATTGGATTTATATGATTTGATTCAACAATTTCCATGACATTTTTTACAACTTTTTTAGTTTATTGTAAAAACAGGGTCTTTATATTAGGGTCTTTTAATAATAATAAAAATAATCTACTCATAGTTCAAGCATTTTAGACGTACAGGTTATTTAGACAGATGCGTTTGAATTTTCATCTGCAAAATTGCATGTCACGATAAGACACATTTTCTGTAATTAAAAACAAAACAAAATTGGTTACATGTATAATCATACAATTTTCAATTGTCTTGATTATTTTTGTGTCTTTATTATCAGTCCAGTCCATTCATTTTATTTTATTTTTTTCAGGTGAATGGTGTTGAAGACTTGCCACCTGATCAGAATGACACTCTATTGATGAAGAACATCAATGTATCATCCATCATAAGCTCTGACTAATTTCAGCATCAAGTTTCTGCGAACTGGCATGTAAAAAGAAACATCTCTTGCACACATTCATCTTCCACACAGTTCATGCTTCAGCAATTCAAAACATTCAATCTCTCAGGGATGTACTTGATCTTAGAGTTATAAGGGGCACGTTTTGAAACCCAACGCTGTTCCCATGGATTTAATTTAGGTTTTGTCATGATTCATGTGACTGGACTGCCATCAATCCATACAGTGAACTCATGGGCTTTAAATCGACCATTTGAGGACTAAGAACTCCAGTCAATTTGCAACGTATTTGACTTGGCTGCAGACTAAAAGATTTGCTGGTGAATGTTAAAAATATACAACATTTTAGTTGAGATTCTGGATGCTTGTGAGCCACTAAATAGTAAATAAAATCATGAATAACATGATTGCACTGGCTTGATTTGTTCTTGGAAGCATGTTAGATACATTTTTAAGATTGTCTTTTCATATTCCAGATGTGAAAGGTCAGTTGTGTCTTAGTTTTGGGAATGTGTCTTTGTTTATTATTATTGGTTCTCTGTTGGCGTCTGTTTATAAAGTAGTGCTATTTTTGGAAAGTAGATTTCCTGCTTTGGACACTAGAGAATTTATGCTGCATATTTCCACAGAATTTTGAGCAGTTACACAAGCAGCCTGATCTCGGTTATATGAAGATGCCTTAAAAGGAATAAAACAAGCAGTAAATAACAGAGCACAGTGATAGATATTTAATTATGAAGCGTTCAATTCCATGTGATCAACTACAAGTTACGTGTCTGTCAGGTCTTTGTTTACTTATTGGTTCCCCCCGTAATCTCCCAGTGTTTTTTTTCCACTCACCTGTCTCATCGTCAAGCACATAATTAGTTTTCCCATCTCTGTGTTTCCTTCAGCCTTGTTCAGTTCCCATTTATCGTGTTATGTGATATCCCTTGTTCCTGAGTTTGCTAAAGTACTGATGTCCTCAAGCCTTCTTCGGACACCGACACCAAACACTATATATCAAACGTTTAGTTGAGTAGAGCAATAAAACACAAGATATAATCATGCAATTTTTGATCCCGATGGTTTTGATGATGAAAGACAAATCTGGGATAATGATAGAACAGAAGAGCTGGAAAATATGAGACAAACAAACAGACATTGATAAAATAATCAGTATGTTGAGTGTGTGATTCTGTAAGGTAATCTTAACGCTTATTTTACAAGGGTCTTTATGCATTTTAACAGAAAATTAAAGTACTTTTTTAATTCATTACTGGACTTCAGAAGATTCAAGGGATATTTGCATGTTTCCCAGAAGCTTTCTGATCATTGGTCTATAAATCTGCACACATCAGAGAAGTCTGTGTGTTAGTTCGTTCAGGGCAGTCCTAGATAAAAACAGCACAGTTCGTACTATAAAAGGAGTTTAAGGGAGAAAGGATTGATTTGGTTCTACGTCATCGAGCTGCAGTGTGTAGAAGGTCCAAAATATCTACATTAATTTATTAGACAAAAAAAGTGAAAATGCAGCATATCTTAGTTTTGCTCCTGATATGTTCACTTGTGTACGGTAAGAGATTTCTAGATATTACAACGTGGCGTTTGAAAACTATGTGAATCGCTTTGGATAAGAGCTTCTGCAAAATAAATAGAAATATACATGATAATTGACATATGTTAATTATTTGGGAGATTCAAACAGTATGACTACAAATAATTTGTTTGAAAAACAAAATTGTGAAGCATAGCACTACATTCTGAAGTATTATGTCTAATATTCATCTGTCATAGTCATGGATTGAATTATGTTCATGAAGGTGTTGAAGATCCTCCATGAGATTCATGTGTCAAAGTGTAAATCAATGTCGTTCTTCTGCTTTTTGTTTGCATGTTACTTTATGAATCCAGACCGATTTTTCCATTCACAATCTTTATAATCTGTAGAAAAACGTTTTCACAACACTTTTCTCTGTATTCAATGTATTTATTCTGCATATTTAAAATGATCTGTTTATTTCTTCTCCAGGTTTTCTCTGCTCTTCAACAGTCGGAGTGCCAGTGTTTGTGAAGGAGGGAGATTCAGTCACTCTAAACACTGATATTGAAATAGACCAACAAGGAGGAAGAAGAAACGTAATTGTATGGACTTTTCATCGCATTAACATAGCCATATTATCCTACTTTTATAGCTGTATAGATATTCAGTGTGATGGAGTATTAGGCGGCAATTTCGGAGACAGACTGAAGCTGGACAATCAGACTGGATCTCTGACCATCACAAACATCAAAACCTCAGATTTTGGACTTTATCATCTAAAGATCAACCATAACACGATCAGTAGAAAGATCTTCATTGTTGCTGTTCAGGGTGAGTCATTTAAAACGTGGCACTACAGCTCAAATGTCATGTAACATGTTAATATGCACACATTACATTTTAAATGCAGTATCATGAATTAATGAATCTGTTTTAAAGCATTAGTTTTGCACAAGTGATGTCCATTTTTATCTTAACATACTGTACAAGAAAACCCTTAAATGCACTAAAGATTCCAGCTGCGATTATAAAGCAGATATAATTTTGTCTGATATTGTGTGAGTTTGGAGTGTGTCTGAAGCCGAATGCATTATTCAGAAAGCCGCGGATAATGGCTTCTAAGCGAATAACAATAATTATCGGCTGGCTGAGGGTGAAAGTCTCTTCTCATGTTTGCTGGATAACAGGCGAGCCAAAAGAAAGCACACGTTATGCATAAACCTCTAAAATCACTACAAGATCATGCATGTATGAAGTTAATCAGTGTTAATACTAATGTCGTACATGCAATATGCATGTAATATATGCATGTCGTTCATATAATATTCATTGAGTTTTTCAAGAAAATCCTTGAGATTGTTTGTTTACATGTGTTACTTTATTAATCCAGAAAGATTTCTCTGTTCTCAATCTTTACAATCTGTAGGAAAAAAAAAAACATTTTCACAGCACTTCCTGTTTATTTATGACTAACTGTTTATGTCTTCTTCAGGTGTTCTCGGTGCAAGTATTGGTGGAGAGTCAGTGTTTGCGATGGAGGGAGATTCAGTCACTTTATACTCTGGTGGTAAAATGGACCAACAATTTAATTTGAATTGGTTATTTAATGATATTCAGATCGCTGAAATCACTGCAGATCAGAGTAAGATCTGTACTGATGATCAGTGTAAAGAAAGATTTACTGACAGACTGATGGTGAATCCTGAGACTGGATCTCTGACCATCACAGACAGCAAAAACACAGACTCTGGACTTTATCAACTAGAGATCATCAGCAATGACTGGAACAGGACGGAAGTCTTCGGTGTTGCTGTTCATGGTTAGTCATTGTGTTTAAAAGCAAGCCTTATACTTTTATCACATCATTAATGTGTTATTGTCATTTATTTGCACAGTATAAATAATTCCACAACTTTTTTCTACATGTAAAATGGAGTTTAGTCTTACCTATCATTACATTTTACAAGCACAAAATGACAATTTTGTGATAACATCACAAATTGTGATAACATTGTGATAATGATAACATCTCTGAGCACCTTTTCTCATGATCTACGTTAGCGCATCTAACAATTCATATTAGTTTAATTCAAAAAGGAATCCAAAGCTCAGAGGATGTAATGAAAAAAAGAAAACTGTGTTCATAATACCGGTAACTTAACATGGACAAGTGGAGAGAAAAAAAAGCATAAAAATCAATTAGAAATCCAGTTCTCTTATGTTGTGTTGTTGATTATTTCCAGTAGAAGATCCTCCAGCATCTGTTTGATTGTGTTTCAGGTGTTTCTGCTGCTGAACGAGAGAAAATAAGGACGAAGTCATTGAACGAAGGACAGTCTGTCACTTTTGTTCCTGGTGTAAGAATGTATCCATA
Source organism: Rhodeus uyekii (assembly GCA_037043235.1). Lineage (NCBI taxonomy): Eukaryota > Metazoa > Chordata > Actinopteri > Cypriniformes > Acheilognathidae > Rhodeus > Rhodeus uyekii. The sequence goes on along the minus strand of JAWRVZ010000175.1, from coordinate 966,759 downwards.
TATTCTCATTATATGGTATTTCAATGACAACTGCATAATTCAGAATGAGTTGCCTAGACCTGGTTGGTGTAAATATGGTGAGGAGAGATTCAGAGACAGACTGAAGCTGGATGAATATACAGGATCTCTGACCATCACAAACATCACAATCACAGACTCTGGAGTTTATACATTGAAGTTCAACAGCGGTAGAAGCACGAGGAGCAGCATTGGTTTCATCATGAGTTTCAGTGTTTCTGTCATTAGTGAGTATCATTTTATCATTCAGTGCGTTTTCCCTTGAGAAGTTCCCGTTATGTGACAGACAGCTTTTCGACGCCAAATTGACCACCAAAGTAGAACGATGTAAATATCAGCTTGAAATATTGGTAGACATTGGATGGATGAGCTGATAATAACTGTGTGTCTTCTGTGGTTCTATATTCAGGACTTTCTTCAGTGTTTCTAGTTGGCTTGTATATTGTTGCTGGTGTTGTTGCGGTTTCTGTTCTGCTGCTTGTGGCGTCGGCTGCTGCTGTGATTTACTGTTGGAAGCGACAAGAAAGAAAAAATGGTGAGTATTACATTGATGTAACAAACTTGGATTCCAACAAATTTGGAAATTATTGAGTGGTAAATAGTCTTTAAAAGACGTAAAAATAGATTTTTTACTCAAATTGCTCTTTTCAGTGAGTGGTACAGTACAGTTTGATTCAGGATGGTGAATCATGATCTGGCTTGCATTTACACCACCAGTTCCCTTACTTGATGTGTTATATCCTGGAAAGTAGCAATCAACGCCGTTCTTGCGCAAAGAAGAAAGTGACAGAGTTGACAAACCTGATAACACATCTCAATTACAGAGTCCATTTGATGCATTTACCTCTGAAAATCATTTTTTAGAGAGTTTGTTCATCTGCAATGAAGGCTAGGACATTTCCTGTCAGAAGTTACATAGACATTTAGAAAATGTCTTCAAGATGTTTATGACTTACATAAAACTGACAGTAAAACTGACATCTTAAAGCCGTTTCTCAGATGTTCGTTCACAGAAAATGCTTTTCAGATCTTTGTGTGATTCTCACGAAAGCTTGGTTTAAAAAAAAATTCAAACAATTTTGAACAAAATGTTTGAATAAAAAAACAACAACAGATATTAGAAAAAGTCAATTTAAGATTTTTTGAGCATAATTTCCATAAACAAGTCTTATGAAAAGAATCTACTACTAAAGAAAGTTCATTTTTGCAACAGTCTAAAACCACCCAGACTTTTAGAAAAGCAAATACACTTTCACATTATTTAAATGGATTATTAACAGTCATGCACAGTTACTTGAAATTCTTTAAGTTATTTTTAAATGAACAGTTATTTTTCAAACAGTAGTATATTTTTCATTTTTATTAAACCTTAAAGAACATAACGTACATGCAATGCATTTAAAAGCAAACTACTATTTTAACATTAATTAAATGGACATTTATTGAACATCTGTTAGTGTAATAATACATAGGTTTCAGAGGTTGATTATTTCGTAATGATAATGCTACCTGGGAACAACGAGTCTGCACGCCACCATTGTGTTTCAGTAGTATTGTTTTGGTACCATTTAAAACTTCTGCCACAAAACTTCTGCCACAATCGAAATGGAAATATTTGTGTACCGTACCACTGGGTGGAAAAGAGCAATAATTAACCACAATAATGTGTTTGATTTTGGATTGTTCAAACAGGTAGTGAAAAGAAGTCCAGTGATGAGGTGAGATATGAAGCAAAAATCAAATCTGTAAGTTGTCAAAATGTTTATTTTACACCGTTTGATTCAACAATCACTGAACAGAAAGTGTATCACGTATCATGAAGTAAAGAGTCTCTACTTCAGGGCATCTAGTCTCCATGTGGACGGAGCTCTGGAGTGGAGAACGGTTTCAACAACCTCAGTTGAGAGACCAGAGTCTTTGAGCTGGGCCCCTTCAGAGGACAAGCCCATCATTGGCACAGTTTTGGTCAGGGGTGCAGAATTGTGGTGGCGAAGGCTACCTGGAAGAGGATAATGGTGTATTCAGGGGTGTAGCAATGTACCAGGTGTGTCAGTCAGAACATGACAGAGAAGGAAGGAATTGTCTTAAGGCAATTTATTAGAATAAACAGGTCAAAGAGGGGAGCCAACCATTAACATGAGCGTCATAACTTTCTGTGATGCTGAAGGAGATTGAGGTGTGGGAGCATAAGAAGTACATGTGATCAGAGATCTCAATGTCCTTGCTCAAATGGGTCTGAAGAGGCTTGCATGGAAGGGAGTGCAAAGGAGTGGTGTGTGTGTGGTTTTCCTGTAATAGATAAAACAACACTCTAGTAACAGTCTTACACATGTGTATGCAAACCGTTGGCTCCTCCCCTCATACATGAACACAATTATATCTTCATTAATTATTATAACTATATCTGAACACAGAAGATCAAAATGTACAACAAAGAAAATGTAGCACAGCTGGATTAGTATTGGGCTAAAACACTGTCAATAACTGTGTCATAAAGACGAGTATGCATTAGCAAACATGGTAGTAATTGTGAACTCTTATAAGCAGCACAAAAAACAATCAGCACTCATTCGGAGGCTGTTAAATAAGTCATATGTGAAATAGTGAACAGATATCAGCCGTGGTGGGTGATATATGATTCACTCTGTGCTGAACTGCTTAACTTCTGAACTAATGCGTGTCATAGTTTCATAATAAAAGTCCCTTAAAATAGTCAGCTCTACAGAGTTCTTAGTCCTCTCATATAGCCTTTTGCACAGACACTAAGTCTGGAAACCGCACGGCACAGCGGGCAATCAAGGTGAGAAGGACCCTGTCCTGGCAAACTCTCTCCAGAAATCCTGGGAACAGAGTAATCAGGGGAAAAGTGTAGAGATGAAGCCTTGGTCAAGTCTGGACTGGATGTGAGAGAGAACCAGAGTGGACAGTCTCTCTTGAGACACAAACATAATATATTTGCCTCACCACCTCGGGGTGGAGTTTCCAATTGCTCGGCCCTCAGCCCTTGCCTCGACAGGATGTCTGCTCCCTTACTTTGCGGGAGCTCTGGAGTGGAGAACAGTTTGAGAAACCAGAGTCCCCTCAGAGGCCAAGTGCAAAATCCCCATAGTTCCGGGGGTGTAGTATTTTGCCCCCTGCCTGGCAGACCCTGTCACTCCTGACATGCTTCCAAACCCTGAGAGAAGGTCCTGGACCCTGCAGGTGAGGGTAGAGATAAGGCAGCCCCCGTGTCTAACCCTTCTAACAGGTCTACAGATCCAGATCGCCTCTGAGTCTCAGCAGGACCAGAGTCCTGTTGACGGAAGCTGGAGAGGTGGCGAATCCTTATCTCCACCTTTGAAGTCGACAACATCCATCCCCTCAGAACTGGATAGTTGCTGGTACCTCTTCCCTGGCCGAAAGAAACCCCATAGCATGCTTTCGAAACCTGAGAGAAGGTACTGGATCCACTGGGTAAGGGCAGAGATAGGCCTGTCTTAAACCCCTCTGATAGATCTATTGGGATGCCCAAGACCGCCGCTGAGCCTCAGCCTCAGCCACAGAGCCAAGAGGACCGTGAGCCTGGGAGTTACCAGCCAAATCACCCTGTAGCCCAAGACTGGTTGCCCACTGAAGCTAAGCAGGGTTGAGCCTGGTTAGTACCTGGATGGGAGACCTCCTGGGAAAAAACTAGGTTGCTGCTGGAAGTGGTATTAGGGTGGTATTAGGAGGCCAGCAGGGGATGCTCACCCTGCAGTCTGTGTGGGTCCTAATGCCCCAGTATAGTGATGGGGACACTGTACTGCAACAAGCACCGTCCTTCGGCTGAGACGTTAAACCGAGGTCCTGACTCTCTGTGGTCATTAAAAATCCCAGGATGTCCTTCGCAAGAGTAGGGGTTTAACCCCGGCATTCTGGCCAAATTTGCCCATTGGCATTGGTCCATCATGGCCTCCTAATACCCCCATACTCTAATTGGCTTCATCACTCTGTCTCCTCTCCACCATTAAGCTGGTGTGTGGTGAGCGTTCTGGCGCAAAATGGCTGCCGTCGCATCATCCAGGTGGATGCTGCACATTGGTGGTGGTTGAGGAGATTCCCCCTACTATGTAAAGCGCTTTGAGCTCTGGAAAAGCGCTATGTAAATGTAACTATTCTTCTTCTTCTCCTCGAAGAACACCAGGCGGGAAGGAAGCATCTTTGTAAAGGCCAATGCCCTCAAGTGCTGAAACTAGCAACAATGAAATGAAACTAAGACAGGGAAAACCACAATCTAAATGCTGAAAGTTCACTAATATCATTCTTATATAGTTTGTAGGGAAGCAACAATAAAGAGTTAACAATAAGTTAAAAAAAGACACCAACATCTCTTCACTCGATTGATTTGATTTCACTTGTGCTTCATGGCACATTCATGCAGCTCGATTTCCCTTGAAAGGGAATCACTAATTGTATAGAAACTAAGCAAAAATCCCACATATAAGACATTTGATTAAGTTTCTAAAAATTAATTTCTAAAATGTCTTGATTGTGTTTGTGTCTTTATTATCAGTCCTGTCCTTTTGTTAATTTTTGTTTTTTTCAGGTGAATAGTGTTGAAGACTCGCCACCTGATCAGAATGATACTCTTTTGATGGAGAAAATCAATGAATCATCACTTAATCAAACTGATGCTGCCAGTGAAATGCCAATTTAACAGCTTTTATTACTTGACAACTTGAAGGAAAGCAACTCACTTCAATCACAGAAAAATAGTGTCATGATACTAAGAGATTAGTTGTCAGTATTAGCACAAGTCAAATTTCACTTAACTCCAATTACAAACAATTCCAGTTCTGACAAGTAAAATCTTGCGGGCAGGACATACTCACAGCATACCTATTTCAGTAGATTTTTCTTCTGAAAGGAAGTAATGAGTGCCACCTTCTCTTCATCCACAGAAATTTCAGAACAGCTGATCACATGGTCGTGAAACGATGTAAATCCTGAGAAAATTTAACTTTCTTTAACCTAAAATTACACACTGTCAAATATGAAAACGTTTCAGGTTATGCATGTAGCCCTAGTTCCCTGAAGAGGAGACGAGATACTGCATCAAAATGCTATGGGAATGCTTTAGTGTGATTTTCATTTGAGGCACTGTCAAATCGATTAAGTGTGGCTGCATGTTGAGGAACGATGACATCATGAACCATGAAGATAAAGGTGCACCAGAAATCGAAAGTGGCAGCTAGACAAGTGTCTGTAGTAAGACACGTAGGAGGTGTGGCAGAAAGACACATTGTCTTGTTCCCTGTGAAAAGAACATACGGAACTTGAGATGTTCCCGTTCAAGGGAACTTGCGCTGTGTCGAAACACTATGGGAATGAGAATCCCAATATCACCTACAGTACTACTTCAGCGTCCAGATCAGCGCCACCACATTAATGACTGCCAGAAATCTTGGAGTGATTTGAGGACCAGCTGACCTTCAAAGATCACAAAGGCGGCTCGATTGTGCTGGCCATGGTCATTTCCAGGCTTGATTATTGCAACGCTCTTTTGGTCAGACTTCCTGCTAGTGCAATCAAACCCCTGCAACTGATCCAGAACGCCGCAGCCCATCTGGTCTTCAACAAACCCAAAAGGACTCGTTACACCACTCCTCATCTCACTACACTGGCTCCCACTTGCAGCTCGCATCAAATTCAAAGCACTGACTCTTGCATACAGAGCTTACACAAGCTCAGCACCTTCATACTTCCACTCACTGCAACAAATCTACACACCTACCAGAAACCTTCGATCAATCAATGAGCAACGACTCGTGGTTCATTGATTGTAGAGGAAAAAGATCACTCACAAGAACATTTTCGTTCACCACTCCTTGCTGGTGGAACGATGTCCCTGCCCTCATCTGGAATGCAGATTCTTTGTCAAGGTTTAAAAGACTACTGAAAACACAGCTCTTCCATGAGCACGTAACATGACACCACCTCACATAAACCCCCCAAAAAAGTATCTTACTCCCTCTATTCTCCATGCTAGTACTACTTGTGTATGTAATGTTTGAAACGTTGTATTAACCACTCTTATGTACTTTTGCATCTTCAGGACAAATTGTTTTCTCTATTCCTCAAATTGTTAGTCACTTTGGATAAAAGTGTTTGCTAAATTAATAAATGTAAAATGGAAGTACATTTCCATACATTTTGTGATGAACAAATAACAAATACAATATTTTTGTTGAGATTCTTGATGCTGGCGAACCACTAAATAGTAAAGAAAAACATGACTTGCATGATTGCACTGGTTTGATTTGTTGTTAGAACCATATCAGGTCCATTTTTAAGAAGTCTTTTCATATTTGAGGATGTGAAAGGTCAGTTGTGTCTTCGCTTTGGGAATGTGCTTTTTTCGTTGTTATTATTATTGGTTCCCTAGTGGTGTGTACTCAGGGTCTATAAAGTTGTTTACAAAGTCGTGCTATTTTTGGAAAGTACATTTCCTGCTGCATATTTTCACATAATTTTGAGCAGTTACACAAGCAGCCTGATCTCGGTTATATAAAGATGCCTTACAAGGAATAAAGCAAGCAGTAAATAACAGATAACAGAACAGTGATAGATATTTAATTATGAAGCGTTAAATTCCATATGATCAGCTATAAGTTACGTGTCTGTCAGGTCTTTGTTTACTTCTTGGTTCCCACTGTAATTTCCCAGTGTTTTTTCCACTTCATCCGTCTCAACATCAACCATATCCTGTGTACATCTACTCTGTGTTTCCTTCAGCCTTGGTCCATTCTCGTTTATTTTGTTATGTGATATTCCTTGTTCTTGAGTTTGCTAAAATAAAATCATCGTGTTTCTAGTACCGAATGTTAATATTAAGGCTTACATTATCAAAGCCTTTAGGCATTTTAACAGAATATGTAGATTTCCTTTAAAAAAGAACTTTAATTCATTACTTCAGAAGATACATAGAAAATGTACGTTTCTCAGAAGAAGAAAAAGTAAGCTTCCTAATCATTGCTCTATCTGTCTGCAAACATCTGTTTTGTGCTTTAGCTCATTCAGGGCAAGATAAAAACAGCACAGTTCGTACTATAAAAGGAGTTTAAGGGAGAAATTATTGATTTGTTTCTACGTCATCGAGCTGCAGTGTGTAGAAGGTCCAAAATATCAACATTCATTTATTAGACAAAAAGTGAAAATGAAGCATGTTTTAATTTTGCTCCTGTTATGTTCACTTGTGTACGGTAAGAGATTTCTAGATATTACAACATGGTGTTTGAAAACTATGCGAGTCACTTTGGATAGAAATATACATGATAATTAAACATTTATTTGGGAGAATCAAAAAGTATGACTACAAAAAAATTGTAGAAAAACCAAATGGTTTAATACAGCACAACTTTCAGAAGTATTGTTATGTGTAATATTCATAGTCATGGATTGAATGATGTTCATGAAAGTGTTGAAGATACTCCATGAGATTCATGTGTGAAAGTGTAAATCAATGCCGTTCTTCTGCTGTTTGTTTGCATGTGTTACTTTATGAATCATGACACTGTGTGCAGAATTTTTTTTATAATCTGTAGAAAATGTTTTCACAACAGTTTTCTCTGTATTTATTCTGCAAAATTCTGCATATTCTTCTCCAGGTTTTCTCTGCTCTTCAACGGTCGGAGTGGCAGTGTTTGTGAAGGAGGGAGATTCAGTCACGTTAAACACTGATATTGAAATAGACCAACAAGAAGAGGGAAGAAATGTTATTGTATGGACTTTTCATCACATTAACATAGCCATGTTATCCTACTTTTATAGCTGTATAGATATTCAGTGTGATGGAGTATTAGGCGGCAATTTCGGAGACAGACTGAAGCTGGACAATCAGACTGGATCTCTGACCATCACAAACATCACAACCTCAGACTTTGGACTTTATCATCTAAAGATCAACCATAACACGATCAGTAGAAAGATCTTCATTGTTGCTATTCAGGGTGAGTGGCAAAAACGTGGCATTACAACTGAATTTGTATCTTAACATACATCATTAGTAATGTCCATTTTGACCTACATTTTGTTATAAATATCTTATATAGAAAATAATTGCAATAATAAGCACTAGCCTTTAAAAATGGCCTCATATGCATACACTGAGAAACCTTTTCGTTATTTCCAAATCAAAGTCCTTCTGGTGCTCATTTGGAAAAAGTCTCTTGTTTACCTCAAATTTCTTGAGAAACTGTCTTTCCTTGTTAATATCAATAGAGAAGCAGCAGTAAACGATGGGATGCAGAAAAATTATGTTTTGGATTTTGCAATAAATGGCGAGTTGAATAATACTGCCATCAACACAATCCTATACAGTAATACATCAAGATCCGAGCATAATCCGTTACAGGACGAATTGTCAGAATCAGAAAGAGCTTTATTGCCAAGTGTGCTTGCACACACAAGGAATTTGTCTTGGTGCTGAAGCTTCCAGTGCACATATACAACACAACATGAGTTTAGCAAGCATTACATAGCAAACAACAATACATAACTCAACTGTTCAAGAGGGAAATGGCCTGTGGAAAGAAACTGTTCCTGTGCCTAGATGTTCTAGTGGCCAGTGATCGTAGTCGCCGTCCTGACGGTAACAGTTCAAACAGGGTGTTTCCAGGGTGAGCAAAGTGTTACAGCGGCGATAGAAAGAACAACAGGATCCAGATGCGAGTGAAAAGGTGATTTATTGAGATAACGGAGAGTGAACAGGGAAGTGTCCGGATGAAGTGCAGTCTGGAAGTCCGACGGAGAGGCAGGAGAAGCGCCGCGGGCAGGAGTGAGTGACGCAGGGATGCAGTGGGCAGACACGGCAGAGGGTCCAGTACAGGTAATCCAGTCAACATGGAAGACAGGACAGAAGTCCACACCCGGAGGGAAGCCTGTAACGATCTGACAGAGGAGTGGTGAGAGAGAGGTGAATAAATAGTCAGATGTGATGAGTTGCAGGTGGATGGGGAGATAATGAGTAATCAGTCACCACGCCTCCAACACAACCGCACAACACGAGGAATCAATGAACCCATGAACCGTGACACAAAGTCTGTGATGATTTTACCTGCTCTCTTTTTCACTCTGGAAGAGTACAGGTCCTGGAGGGCTGGCAGGGAAGCACCAATAATCCTCTCTGCAGTCCGGATTGTGCGATGTAGTCTCTCGATGTCAGATTTGGTAGCTGAACCAAACCAGACAGTGATGGAGGTGCACAAAACAGACTCAATGACGGCCGAGTAGAACTGTATCAGCAGCTCCTGTGGGAGGTTGAGCTTCCTCAGCTGACGAAGGAAGTACAGTCTCTGCTGGGCCTTTTTTACAATGGAGTCAATGTGATTGTTCCACTTCAGGTCCTGAGAGATGGTGGTGCCCAGGAACCTGAATGACTCCACTGCTGCCACTGTGCTATTCATGATGGTGAGTGGAGGTAGAGCAGGGCTGTTCCTCCTGAAGTCCACTATCATCTCCACCGTTTTGAGCGTGTTGAGCTCAAGGTTGTTATAACTGCAGCAGACAGCCAGTTGTTCAACCTCCAGTCTGTAAGCAGACTCCTCACCGTTTCGGATGAGGCAGATGGCGGTGGTGTCGTCTGCAAATTTCAGGAGCTTCACAGAAGGGTCTTTAGAAGTGCAGTCATTGGTGTACAGGGAGAAGAGCAGTGGGGAGAGAGGGAGAGAGATCCTATACAGTAATACAGAAATCCCATAGGCCTACAGTAATACATCGAGACCCGAGCATAATCCGTTACAGGACGGAGCTCGTAACTCGAGTTGCTCGAATCTCTAATCATCGTTTCCTATAAGAAATAACAGAAGAAATATTAATCTGTTCTGGTCCTCTAAAAAACTCCCTTATTAGTGCTAATAACAATGATAAACATTTCATTAATTGCTATAGAGACACACACAAAATGTATATTATATAAGGATTCATGTGATATAAAATAAAATGTGGTTTTAATTAAGAGTTCTTACCTAGCTTCGAGAAAGACGATAGGCATGTATGTGCGCGACGGGCGCCGCCATGTTAGTTTGTGCATCTAATCTGTCTGATTTACAACACGTAAATTCAGTCACTTCTTGTCTGAAACCTGAATACTTGGATCAGCGACACTGAACACCGCTGTGAACGCGTCAAAGGGTTAAATGTACGATTAAAACGTCATTTGAAATATAAAATCTTGAGGGGTTTTTGCGCGGAGGAGGGAATGGAGGCAAATCCGTGCCAAAAAGAAACGACCGCAAAACTGATGTTTTTTCTGAGGGAATTTCAAAGGCAGGGATCTTTACGATCTGTAGAAGAAGGAAAAAAAACATTTTCACAGCACTTCCTGTTTATTTATGACTAACTGTTTATTTCTTCTTCAGGTATTCTCGGTGCAAGTATTGGTGGAGAGTCAGTGTTTGCGATGGAGGGAGATTCAGTCACTTTATACTCTGGTGTTAAAAAAGACCAACAAATTAATTTGAATTGGTTATTTAATGATATTCAGATCGCTGAGAACACTGGAGATCAGCGTAAGATCTGTACTGATGATCAGTGTAAAGAAAGATTTACTGACAGACTGAAGCTGGATCCTGAGACTGGATCTCTGACCATCATGAACATCAGAAATACAGACTCTGGACTTTATCAACTAGAGATCATCAGCAACAACTGGAACAGGACAGAAATCTTCGGTGTTGCTGTTCATGGTTAGCCATTGTGTTTAAAAGCAAATATTTTACATTTATCACATCATTAATGTGTTATTGTTACAAAATTTAGTTCATAATCACTAAACATGGACGAGTGGCATAAAAATCACCTAGAAATCCAGTTCTCATGTTGTGTAGTTGATTATTTTCAGCAGAAGATCCTCCAGAATCTGTTGATTTGTGTTTCAGGAGTTTCTGCTCCTGAACGAGAGAAAATGAGGATGAAGTCAGTGAAGGAGGGAGAATCTGTCACTTTAGTTCCTGGTGTAACAATGTATCCATATATTCTCATTATATGGCATTTCAATGACACTTGCATTATTCAGAATGAGATGCCTAGACCTAGTCAATGTAAATATGGTGAGGAGAGATTCAGAGACAGACTGAAGCTGGATGAATATACAGGATCTCTGACTATCACAAACATCACAATCACAGACTCTGGAGTTTATACACTGAAGTTCAACAGCGGCAGAAGCACGAGGAGCAGCATTGGTTTCATCATGAGTTTCAGTGTTTCCCTTGAGAAGTTCTAGATAAATGTTTTCTTTGTGATGTTACTTTTTTGATGTTACTTTTTTTTTTAGTTCACTTCAATTATATAAGCTTTACAAGGCCAAATTGATGACCAAGGTAGAGAAAGGAGAACGGTTTGAGAAACCAGAGTTACGAACTGGGTCCACTCAGAGGCAAAGCGCACCCTATAGTCCCGGGGGTACTTTGCACACTTTTGACATGTTTTCGAACCCTGAGAGAAGGTACTGGATGCACTGGGTGAGGGCAGAGATAGGGCAGTGCCCGTCTTAAACCCCTCTGATAGATCTATTGCGATGCCCAAGACCGCCGCTGAGCCTCAGTCTCAGAGCCAAGCGGACCGTGAGCCAGGGCATTCTCCTTGAAGAACACCAGGCGGGAAGGAAGCATCTTTGTAAAGGCCAATGCCCTCAAGTGCTGAAACTAGCAACAATAAAAGAGGATGTCTTTCGCAAGAGTAGGGCTGTAACCCTGGCATCCTGGCCAAATTTGTCCATCATGGCTTCCTAACAATCCCCATTCTCTGATTGGCTTCATCACTCTGTCTCCTCTTCACCATTAAGCTGGTTTGTGGTGAGCGTTCTGGCACAATATGGCTGCCGTCGCATCATCCAGGTGGATGCTGCATTCTAGTGGTGGTTGAGGAGATTCCCCCCCTCCCCCCTTCCATGTAAGCACTTTGAGAGACTTTGATAAAGCGCTATATAAATGTAATGAATTATTATTATTATTATTATTATTATTCATGTTACTCTAAACTGCTGTTTTCAGCAGGAATCCTTTTATTGAAGTCAGTGAAGCACTTTGTGGTTGTTTTGTGGTTGAATTTTAAAGGTTCAAATCATGCAACATTTGATACTTGAAATATCATCATTGTGATCAAATTCTGAATCTCAGGAACTGAAGCTGTAAATCTGCACTGAAGGACACTGTGGAAAGAAGCAGCAACAAAAATGCTAAAGTGTTTTTGTTATGTATTGTTATGCATCATAACTGTCACTGGCAGATGCACAACACTTTTAATAGTATTATCCATCTGAATTATGGTTTAATCATTAAATTCTATATTATAACCTCAATATGCGTTTTGTAATTTTTGTTAAAACGTTTTATTTCTTTGCTTTTTGCTTTGTTGTAACAAAAGTGTTGTCAAATATGAAGGTGCCTTTTGGGAATCGTTCAAGATGCAAAATATATTAATTCGTGAAGGAAGTGTGAGCACCAGAGTTAGTGCTGGAGGGAGACGCAGTTACTCTCCATTCTGGGTTAAAGAGAAGTCGAGATTTGTGGTTTACGACATATTCTGCTGTGATCTTTGCATTTACTTATATCTCCAGTCACTAGATGTATAAATAAATCATTCAAAAACCACATAGTAATAAATTTAAAGAGGTTGTTGGGTCATTCAAAGACAGACTGACGATGGACGATAAGACTGGATCTCTGACCATCAGTGTACACAGTCTGTTTGTGCATTTGTACATTGCATTTGTACATTGTTTCCCAATGTACTTTTTCAACTTTATTTAGCGTGTAATGTTGACATAAAAAAGACAAAAGTGCACTCCAAAGGGAGATATTTTATTTAACAGAATCCACTTTCCAAGAACTATAACGGGCAAACAAAAGTTTGGACTTCAACATGTTTTTCCCCCAAATGTTGTGAAATCACAATGTTACTCATTTATATAATCTCTGTCCACAGAATATTCTAAAAAGTTCAACAGCGGTTGAGCTGCATTAGAGAAGACAGTGTTTTAACTCTGTGATAGAGATAAAACTGGTGGTGAACTGATCTTAGAATGGTTAAAATGTATTTTAAACAGTTTCTGAATATTATAACCCTGACGTTTATCCGTGCGCTACATTTTACGGAGAACAGCTTCTAGAAACTAAGCTTCTCTGAAAAATTGAGCAGTTCCCGTTTTATCGGGACAATCTGTTGTTTCTGTTGGTCAAACAGGTCATTATTGTGATTCTGTGTCAAACTAACTCTCCTGAAAACTCAATCATCCAACATTTAACTCATCATAGCCAGTGATCAAAAAGCCTTGTATGATTGATTCATAGAATAATATCCAGTATGTTCACCTCTGGTTTTCCTAATGTTAAACGATGCAGTTTGATCGTCCAGCTTTAATCTGTTTATACATCTTCCTTGAAAGACTTCGGGAAAGGCGGGAAAATAATAAATAAATCCATGGAGCGCCTCCTGGTGGATGAACAGTGACACTGATGACGTAACGATGCAAAGACGTCACATCGACCAACATTGAGCAACTTTTACTTCACTGATTCTGCATTTGCGCAAAAAAATGGTGACGATGAAGCGTGTCTCAGTTTTGGTCTTGTTTTGTTGGTGTTCAATTGACAATGGTAAGAAAATTTGTTATAATCTCTTTTCCGGTAAACAATTACAAAACCACTTGTGATCTGTAATCTATTTGACAGAAATGTGTTTATCATTTGTATTTTGCTGGACCCTTGTAAGACTTTATTACAACTCTATTCAGTTTCTGAGGTGCGAGTTAAAACATTAAGGCAAAAATATAAAAAATGGTACACGTTTACAGTAATTTTAAGTTAAATGTTATGTTGAAACTGTGCATAAACTGATTAAATGTGACAGGAAACTGACGCGAGGCTCTTGGGATAAAAGTTTCTGGTAAAGTTATAAAATTGTAAATGAAAATGGGTTATGGGTTTGTTTTTATGTATGATTTAATGAATCCAGACTCTACTCACTTTTTCACATCACTTTCCTGTGTGTGTGTGTGTGTGTGTGTGTGTGTGTGTGTGTGTGTGTGTGTGTGTGTGTGTGTGTGTGTGTGTGTGTGTGTGTGTGTGTGTGTGTGTGTGTTTTAGCTTCAGTGTTTGGCTTTTTCGACCATTCTCTATCCAGAGCACCAGAGTTTGTGATGGAGGGAGACACAGTTACTATACATTCTGGTCGAGATTCGTGGTTTACGACATATTCTGCTATGACTACATGGTTTTTGAATGATTTACTTATAAATCCAGTGACTGGAGATATAAGCAAATGTAAAGATAATAAATGTAAAGAGGTTGTTGGGTCATTCAAAGACAGAGTGACGTTGGACGGTAAAACTGAATCTCTGACCATCAGGGACATTAAACCCACAGACTCTGGACTTTATCGACTACAGACGTTCAGCTTTACTGGCTTAAGTATAAAGATCATCAATGTTGCTGTTCATGGTGAGTCATTATGTTTAAAGGCAAGTCTTGTACATGTAAATCTTAAAAAACATATTCAAACCACAAAATGCCGCAATTAAATTAATAGGTACACAGTTGTAACGCTGTTTTGCTGGTGTGTGATGCGGAGACACGGGAGGAGACAGGATCACTGCTGAACAGGTTTTAATAACGAAAACAAAAACACTTTAACGACAAACTCAAACGGCACACGGGGGTGCACACTCGGAAAAAACTCAGAAACAAGGAGAACATCCACACAGACCCTAACACACGCAAAAACACTCCCCCTCCCACAAGGCGTGACCTCACGCCATATGAGACACACCTTGAGGAGGGGAAGGAGGGGAACAGGTGGAGGACAAGACAGATATAACGCGAATTCACAACAGTTTTCATTCCTTTGTGGGAATTAATAAACTAATAATAATAATATAAAATTATTACCTATGATCTAATTAACCTGGGTTACACTCTCCCCTCCTGAATGTATGCAGGTCCCTCTGCATCTGAGGTTGAACAGTCACAATGGCATGTGAATTGCAAGGAGATTGCAGGTCTTCCAACGAATTAGTAACAGCTGTACTCAAGCTTGAAAATAAAGTCTGAATTATCATACTAAGAGGATTTCCCAACTGGGGATAATGAAGTCTTTGTGGGGGTCTGTGAGGTCTTTGGGTGCGGCGTATATCTCTTGTAGTTGGGGGTATATTATTTTGATCCGTTTGAGGGTTCAAAGCATTGGCACTTTCTGTCGATAGAAGAATGTCATCTGTTCCATCATCACCAAATGGATGTTCTGATGAGCTGTCCTGATCACCAGTTGATTCTTCTGGATCATTCTCTTCTTCAATTTCTCGGTCACATTCATCTTCCAGATTTTCAAACACAATTTGCGGTAAGTCCATTGAATTTCTTTCCACAGGTTCAGAATCAGAATCAGAATCAGAATCAGAATGAGCTTTATTGCCAGGTATGTTTACACATACGAGGAATTTGTTTTCGTGACAGAAGCTCCGCAGTACAACAGAATGACAGCGACAGAACATAAAACACATAATAAAAGAATAAAAAAATACAAATATGTAGACAGTGGATGACAATATACAAATGACAATTGTAGGCAGGTATATTACAAAGTGAAGTTATGTATGTACATATATATTGTGTGCAAAATTTAAGTGTATACTAAGTATGTGTGTTAGATAAATAAAGTGTGTGTGTATATAAATATAAAGTGTAGTGTGTTCGCCATTATTGTCAGCTGTTCATAAGATGAATTGCCTGAGGGAAGAAACTGGTCCTGTGTCTGGTCGTTCTAGTGCTCAGTGCTCTGTAGTGTCGACCAGATGGCAACAGTTCAAAGAGGGAGTGTGCTGGATGTGAGGGGTCCAGAGTGATTTTGACAGCCCTTTTTCTCACTCTGGATAAGTACAGTTCTTGAATAGATGGGAGAGTTGAACCGATGATTCGCTCAGCAGTCCGGACTACCCTCTGTAGTCTTCTGAGGTCAGATTTAGAAGCTGAGCTGAACCAGACAGTTACTGAAGTGCAGAGGATGGATTCAATGATGGTGGAGTAGAACTGTTTCAGCAGCTCCTGTGGCAGGTTAAACTTCCTCAGCTGGCGGAGAAAGTACAACCTCTGCTGGGCCTTTTTTACGATGGAGTCAATGTGGATGTCCCACTTCAGGTCCTGAGAGATAGTGGTGCCCAGGAACCTGTATGACTCCACTGCAGTCACAGTGCTGTTCATGATGGTGAGTGGGGGGAGTGCAGGGGGGTTTCTCCTGAAGTCCACGATCATCTCCACTGTTTTGAGGGTGTTCATCTACCTTTGTTTCATCAACAGGTTCTTCCCGAATAGGACAGTCCTTTTCTGACACAATCTCTACAACAGGTAAGTTCACAGTTCCCCCTTTTCTAGTAGAAGTAATAGGGTTGTTACTTGAGACCATTCTAGTTTCAATCTCCATGGCACTTTCAGAAACATGGGGCTCCATCAGATCTTCATCAGATTCCAGTTGCTCACTCTGGGTTTCAAAATCCTCTGATTTCTTGGCAGAATTGCTTCTGGTTCTAGGTCTCCGAGGTACTTCTTTGGGAATTATTGCGTCGGGTATGTTCGTCTGCAGGAATCCACATGGCAGTAACAAATCGCGATGCAATGTCCGAAAGGGTCCCTCTTTTCCTTCTGGCTTGACTGTGTAAACAGGTAGATCACCAGCCTTCTTGGTTACAATGTACACGTCAGACTCCCATTTATCCGCTAGTTTGTGTTTTCCCCTTATGCGGACATTTCTCACAAGCACACGATCACCCACATCTAGGACAGAAACAACAACTCGTTTGTCAAACCTCTTCTTGTTTCGTGATGCTACTTTAGAGGCATTTCTTGTTGCAACTTGGTAGCTCTCTTCCAATCGTTTTTTCAGGTTCTCCACATACTTACAGTGGGATTCAGGTGAACTATTGACTGGTAACCCGAAAGCCAAATCCACTGGTAGTCGGGGTTGTCTTCCGAACATCAACTCATAGGGGGAAAATCCAGTCACATCATTCCTTGTGCAGTTGTAAGCATGCACTACTGGTTTGACAAAATCCTTCCAGCTTGACTTCTCCTTAGTACTCAAAGTTCCCAACATCTGCAAAAGAGTCCGGTTGAACCGTTCTACTGGATTACCTCTTGGATGGTATGGAGTAGTTCTTGTCTTAGTTATTCCTGCCACTTTACAAAGCTCCTTTATTGTGCGAGACTCAAAATCTGGACCTTGGTCGCTGTGTAGTTTTTCTGGAAATCCATAGTGTACCAGAAAGTTGTCCCATAGAATTTTGGCTACAGTCTGGGCTTTCTGATTTCTTGTTGGTACAGCCACCGCATACTTTGTAAAATGATCTGTTATCACCAGTATATCCTTGGTGTTACTTCGGTCTGGTTCAATCGACAAGAAATCCATGCAAACTAACTCCAATGGTCTGCTGGTTTGGATATTTACTAATGGAGCAGCTCTTTCTGGTTGGGTCTTCCGTCTGACACAGCGCTCACAGGTTCTTATCTTGTGTTCTACTGACAAGGACATCTTAGGCCAGAAAAATCTGGATCGGACCAGATCAAGAGTGCGTTCAATGCCTAAGTGACCCATTTCATCATGTAGTTCCTTCAAGACCATATCACGGAGATCACTAGGTAGTGCTAATTGATATGATTCACTTCCTTGCTCTTGCCTCTTCCTGAACAATACTCCATTTTTCAACTCAAACCGATTCCACTCTTTGAACCATAAAGACAATTCATGAGGCAGGGTCTTAGGACAGGGCTTTTCGTTGGATTCAAGTCGTTGGATAACTACTCTAATGTCTGGATCAGCTCTCTGTCTTTCCTTTAATTCTTGTTCAGAAAAGTGAGACATTTCTCCGAATTTGTAAACATCTTCCTTTTGGAACGCTTGAGGTAAGGCATCTACTCCAACAGCGAGAGATTCCACCAAAGGAATTGGTTGGTACAAAGACTCAGAGCAGTCACATTGCTGGTAAACTTGATGGCGATCACAGATAGCTTTTATAGTTTCTGATGAAACAACTGCCTGAGGAATATCTGTCAGATGATGAAAAACAAATTGCCTGATTCTTTCTCTTTCTTTTCTTGTTGCCAGATCATCAGTTACTCCCTCTTGTGGGCGTCTCGACAAACCGTCCGCATCCTGATTTCTACTTCCAGCACGGTATTGTATTTTAAAGGTATAAGTTGACAGACTTGACAACCACCTGTAGCTGGTTGCATCCAGTTTTGCGGAGGATAAGATATATGTTAGCGGATTGCTGTCCGTTACCACAGTGAAATTAGCTCCATACAAGTAATCATTGAATTTGGCAGTAACAGCCCACTTCAATGCCAGGAATTCCAACTTGTGTGCTGGGTATTTCGCTTCACTCCTTGTGAGTCCACGGCTTGCAAAAGCAATGACTCTCATCTGTCCATCTTGTTCTTGATATAAGGCTGCACCCAAACCGGTGGTACTAGCATCAGTGTGCAACACATATGGAAGCTTGGGGTTGGCAAATCCTAACACTGGAGCAGATGTAAGGTGTGCATTGACAGCGTCAAATGCTTGCTGACATTCTTTAGACCATCTTTCTCCAAATTGTTCCTTTGGATCGAAGTACTGCTTTGTCTGATCCATCTTCTTTCTGCGATCCTTTTGCAGTGGAGGATAGCCGGCAGTGAGATCATTAAGAGGCTTCACGATTTTTGAATAATCTTGTATAAACCTCCTGTAATAACCTGAGAATCCAAGAAAAGATCTTAAATCCTTGAGATTCTTTGGTCTTGGCCAGGTTTTAAGGGATTCCACTTTTGAAGGATCAGTTTCCACTCCGTTTTGAGACACAATGTGGCCCAAGTACTTGACAGATATTTGACAGAACTTACACTTTTCTGGAGAAAGCTTCAGTCCAAACTCTCTGAGTCTTTTGAGCACTTGCATCAACCTTGTTTCATGCTCTTCTAAAGTTCTGGAGAAAACTATTAAGTCATCAATGAACACAAGTACTTCTTTTCGGTTTAGATCTCCCATACAACGCTCCATAAGTCGTTGAAACGTACTTGGTGCATTTGTGATTCCTTGAGGCATTCTATTGAATTCCCAGAAACCTAATGGGCACACAAAAGCAGTCTTTTCTTTATCAGATTCTTCCATCTCAATCTGGTAATAGCCTGATTTCAAATCAAGGACTGAGAACCACTTTGATCCGGTTAAGACCGAAAAAGCTTCTTCCAAGTTAGGAAGGGCGTACGCATCTTTGATGGTCTGAGAATTTAATTTCCTGAAATCAATGCATAGGCGCACAGAGTTGTTCTTCTTCCGCACCACAACAATTGGAGACGAGAATGGGGATTCTGACTCCCTGATGACACCTGCTTCCAGAAGTTCTTGAAGATGGTTCCGGACTGCATCCACATCTTGGGGATGAATAGGACGAGCTCGGTGTTTGAATGGGGTCTCATCATTAAGCTTGATCTTGTGCTTCACTTTATCAGTGTGACCATAGTCCAAATCATTTAATGCGAAAACATCAGGCATCGAATTCAACAAGGAAGTTATCCTCTCTTTCCACTCGGTTGACAGAGGGGAATCTCCAAAATCAATAGGAACCTTCAATTGGTCTGGCTTGCTCTTCTCAGCTTCCACACCATTCTTGGAAAACTCTTTTCCCATTATTCGTTGCACAGCATGAACTTCAGCAATGGTAGCCCTTGGAGGAATTATCAGGTCAGTTTGGGTTTCATTTTTCATCACAACTGGTAACTGTACAATACGGTGTCTTGCAGGTAAACTGTGCAGGCTGCTTGCTACTAATAAACCACCAGGTAAGGAAATTGACATGGGTGACTCCACTGACACCCACTTCTCTGACAAGTGACTTTTCACTTGCACCAGTCCATCTAGAACAACAGTACATCCTGCTGGCACCACTTCTGGTTCATTTCCTTTCAACTTCACACATCCCAGCGTTCCAGTAATAGCTTGTTGATTCCTTTTCTTCAGCACATTTATGACGACTTGATAGCCGTACGAGGGTGACTTACAAGATGATGTTTTTCCTTGAATGCAGTTGGTGTACAGCACATCCAGCGAATTTGTTCCAATAAGAATCTGTGGTGTGTTCGTCAAGTCAGGCACTATCAATGCCAGGGTGGGGAGTTCAGCTTCCATGCCAAGGAATTCCTTTGGAAACTTCAGACTGAGTTCCACATAACCCAAGTAAGGTACAGCCTGACCATTGGCTCCTTCAACTTCTAACAAATGCTCCAATGACTTTATGGGATGTCTCGTTAAGTACCTTGCATAGTAGGATCTAGGAATTGTGGTCACTTGTGATCCAGTGTCTAGAAGACAATTGACTTCTCTTCCTTCAATTTGTATCCTGGCAGTACACCTGGTTCCAATCAATCCTGCAGGTAGTTTATGACATGGGGTGCCATTAACATTCTGATCATATAAGCATCCATACTTCTTTGGGCATTGTTCTCTTTTCGCAGTCTCTGTCCGCCCTGTGACACAGACTGACCTCAGTTTAAAGGATGTGACTGTGAGGAATTCTTCAAGTCCCATGTGGCTTGACGATCCCTCAGCTCACGACGTTTTTCTTCAACTCGGCGGGGATTTGGATCATTTTCACAATTTACAGCAAGATGTCCATCTTCTCCACACCGGAAGCAATAACCCGGACGGGGTCGGTTGCTTGAATTCCAGGTGAGTTGCATGCGCTCATCCATCATTTTAGGTCTCTGGTTTACAGGAAAATTCCTAGAAACAGGCGGTTTCTCTGAATACTCTGGAACTCTTGAAAGTCTTCTCTACTTTAGCAGGTTCAATCAGCATGCTAGAAATCTGTGCTTGCAGCTTTGCGACTTCCTTCTTGAGTGCATCTACTTCAGACTTGTCAGTATCATTTTTAGACTTAACTGAATTCTGCTTTTGACTTGGGTAATTTAGCGTTTCATCAGATTCATCTCCACAATAGGCAGATTGTTGGTGAGTGGTCGTCCGGAACTTGACTGGAACAGAAACATGCTTATTTAATCCAAGATGTTTCTTCATTCGTTCGTCTTTTAGGGACTGCTTGTCTTCTGCAGTACGAACAAGCACTATGAGTTCAGCAAACGATGGTGGTGACGATTTCTTTCCTTCCAACTGTAACTCTGCAATCAAACTGTGGTCCCAGCAACCTCTACAAAATTGTTTAAGAAGACAACGATTCCGGTCAGCCTCCGTAACACCCCCTCGCCTTATTGTAGCACTCAACATCACATGAAGACGATGCAAGTAGGTTGAAGAGTTTTCTCCCTGGTTTTGCAAAGCACTTATGAATTTCACTAATAACTCATCTCCATCTTCCACTGAGCCATATACTGATTCTAAAAGTGCAAGGCACTGTGCTGGTGAAGCATCTGGACCAACATGCCTCATGACATCTGAAGCTGGAGGCAACAGACTGTCAAGAATCCTTCGGGTTTTGTACAAGTCAGAGAATGACTGGTCGTTAAGTAAAAAGTCAATACTGGCCCTCCAAGTATCAAAATCAGGCTCAGTGCTGGGTCTCGGACTCCTTCCTGAGAAAACTTTAACACGGAAACCAGCATGGGAAGCGGACATTGCATCACTGGTTTTCACTACATGCTCCATAACTACTCGATGAACGCCTGGAGGATTCAGAGCACTTGTGGGCAAGTTCAAGGACATTGTCTCAGTAACACAACTATCAGGACTTCTCAGATGGTAAGGTGACTTTACTGGTGTGCTCTCCTTGGCAGGGTTTTTAGTGTCTATGTTCAATTGCATAGGTGTACCTGGGTGAGATAATTCTTGTCCTGTACACTTCAAGACAGATAACCTTTGCAGCTCGACCTGAAGAACATCTTGCAGAGACTTTCCACTGGCTTTGGCGATAGCTTGCAGACTCTCCAAGTAACCTTCTGTAGCACTGCTGCTGACCTCAGTTGCATACACACTTCCTAGACTGCGAACTTGAAAGACAACACTGGCATTTTGAGTGCTTTGGATAACCATGGGCAATAAGGGCATTAAATTACTCATTGCTGATTCATAAGCAAACTCTAAAATTGCACTGCGATGGAACTCTGATTCTGGGTTGTCAATAAGCAAGTTACGCTTGAGGGATCCATATTTTTTCAGACAGGCTTCTAGTTCTTGGTCAGGGTCAGAGAGAGTGATACCACTTACAATAACTGAATTCTGAACATTAATATTCTCACGCTTTACTATTTCCATGTTTATTTGTGTAACTTTATCTAAGTGATTAATGTTAATATTTGTTGAAGAGTTTCCTAATATGCTCCTGGCTGGCTCGCCAAGTTTTGTCTGTAACCCTTGACTACCCAATGCTAAATTGCAATAACGATGGGATATAGTTAAGGAATTAATTGAATCTGGACCAGATCATGAAAAGTAGGTTCGACTCACTGAAGCATAAAGGAACTGATAACGTGTAATGACACAAACACTCAAACTCAGAAATGGCTCAATTTTAAAACTTAAATGTATTATTAATTAAATTAAATTAAATGAATAATTATTGACAAATAAAATTATTGAAAATAAAATAAAACCACAATATCACTCAATAGAATATAATCACAGTAAACAATTCAGAAACAGAATCACAGATTCAACATCAATGTTTAGCACTTCAATATGTAAAGGTCACCATCAATGTTCAAATGTCCTTCAAACTTTCAAGAAATGGGTCCATAAAAAATGGAACAAACCCGTTCACAGTCCACTGTATGGTCCTACCAGTTCGTAAGTTCAAGAGTTTTTTCTTTCTTAGGCTCTAATCACTTAGCTGGGCGGCTCGCCATGCCCAAACCACAGATGAATCATCCACGGGATGGACAGATCAAGGATCAGTCCAATTCAATCGGAAATAGGGGAAAAAAACAGAAAACACAGAAAGCACAAAAAAACCCTGGCCCTGTAAAACAACAAAGCCAAAACAATACATTTTCAGTCAATTAATGAACTGATTTAGACAACAAAACATCAGTTTGATTGATACACACTTAACATACAAGCTAGTCAACAACATATTCACCACTTTAACATTGAAATCTATGTACACAGCTAGCAAAGTTAGCATCGCATTTAACACATTTCTCAATAAAACAGCATCAAGTACATTTTGAACTTTTTGACAAACACACGAAGACATTACTCACCAAGGAGAATAAGATGAACGAAAAAAATAATTATTTATCTTAATCTGCACTATTTTCTTCCCTC
Organism: Rhodeus uyekii; assembly: GCA_037043235.1. NCBI lineage: Eukaryota > Metazoa > Chordata > Actinopteri > Cypriniformes > Acheilognathidae > Rhodeus > Rhodeus uyekii. The sequence continues at coordinate 943,479 of JAWRVZ010000175.1, read as the reverse complement.
ACACACATCTACAAAACTCCGGTCGCTCGGCTCTCTCCCTCAGTCACCGTCGTTGGAACTAATAATGATAGTCCCACTCAAAACACTAGATCTCACTCAATCGCCGTTACTTCTCTACTCTTTGTTTCTTTCTCTCCTGTTCTCACTATGTTCTCACTCTCGCTCTGGTTTCACTTTCGTTCTGTTCTCACTCTCGCTCTGTTTTGTTCTCACTCTCGTTCTCGCGCTCTTTCTCACTCTGCTCCCGCTCTGCTCTTTGCGCGCTGCCGCGCTCCCGAATACACTTTGTGGGCGTGGCTAACCTCCGACCTCACTCAAAAACTTTTTCTTTCTCTTTTTCTTTTTCGATATATTTATAATATAACGCGAATTCACAACAGTTTTCATTCCTTTGTGGGAATTAATAAACTAATAATAATAATATAAAATTATTACCTATGATCTAATTAACCTGGGTTACACAGACCTAATTGAAAACATGGGTGGAAGCGTGGGCACCCTGTAGAACGGGGTTACACAGTCATAGTCAGGGTGGTCTCCAGGGTGGTAAAGGCGGGACCAAGGACCCAGCACCGGGGAGTGTCCAGGGAGGTGCTGGGGGAACTAGGGGCCTGGGGCCTCATGTATCAACACTGCTTACGCACAAAAACGTTGCGTTCGCCAGCTTTCACGCTCACGGTCGGATGTACTAAAAGTGAAACTAACGTGACAATGTGCGTTTCTCCACGGCAAGTTCATGTCAGGCGTAAGTTCATTTCTCATAGTTTTGTCCGTTGGCGACTCCTACAGGCAATGAAGTGAAGCTGCAAACATTATACAACGAATTGTACAAGTCTGTGGGAAACATTGCTATTAATTTGCACTGTATAAAATAATTGATATATATTGTCACAAGCCTTTTGGGAATATTCTATAAATTATTAAGTAATTATTATTAAGTAAACAATTAAGTAAGAACATTTAAGCACGTGCAAATGGACACAACCCTTAGTCTATGGCTAAGGCAGCTTTGGCCTTATTAGAGGACATTGCTAATGGCAGAATCTGAAAAGAACGAGTTTTTAGGGACCACAATGATTTTCTGGCCCAGGATGACTGCCTTATCAGCCGTTTCAGATTTCCAAGGGCTGATATCCTCAGAATCTAGTTGGGTCCGAATCTAGAGAGAGAGACAGCGAGGAAAGACGCAATACCCATTCCATTACAGGTGCCGACAACGCTTGGTTTCCTGGCAACTGGTTCTTTCCAAAGGGAACTGGCAGACCGCTCAGTCGTTTTTGAGCCGTGCAATGCCGCGCAATGCCCATATGATTGTTCCTATATGATGCAGTTGACCAGCCAAACATTAAAATGCAATTTGCAGTCATAGCCGGTTTCCCTAATGTAATCGGAGCGATCGACTGCACACACATATAAGGCACCATCTGAAGATGAATTTGCATATGTGAATCGGAATCATTTCCATTCAATAAAAGTGCAGATTATATGTGATGCGCAAATACGCCTAACAAATATTGTGGCAATGTGGCCTGCGTCAACCTATGATTCATACATCCTTACAATCAGCATGGTTGGGTGACAGCTGGTAGCTGGCAGAGTGCGCGATGATTGTCTTCTTGATGAGTGATGCATTTAAAGTTAAGGTTCTATCTAATAGTACTTTTTATTTTTATTTATTTGCATTTAATTACATTAATTATATAACAATTATATATATAATAATTGTATTTAATTATACAACAACCCTTCAGAAGACCGCGGTTATCCACTAAAGACAATTATAAGACCATTTCTTTTTAAGATCATTTACAGTGCGACTTTCAGATCCAACCGCATTGACAGCATCAGCTAAACTCCCCCATATTTTCATATTTTTTTCCTTTTGTTATTAATTCTGGAGGACAAAGTTCCATTTTTTTTTTCTAATTTCTACCTCCAATAGTAGCACCTCCAATTCACTTTCTGTACTTTCACTTTCGTTTTCGTGCCGCTTGCTTTTGCCCAAGTGGACTCATTACCATATTTAAATCAGTTTAATTAAGGGAGGAGACTGGGTGGAGTGTTGTGCTCGTTCATGTGCGCTAAATTTTACGTTAATCGGGATGTACTAAGAGAATATGTGCGGGATCCTTCGAACGCAGAGATTGATACATCTGGATTTTTTTGTGCGTTCGCACATTCACAGCTTTGTCCGTACGTAATGTGTCAGTATGAATTCAACGCAAGTCTTAGTACATGAGGCCCCAGGTTCGGGTGAGTGTCCGTGGTGGTGCAGGAGTCCGGGGTGGCGCTGGGGGCACAGGATGCCGGGCAGTGCGGGTAGTCCGGAGCTGGGGTCCTGGCTTTTCCCGGAGGCTCCGCCTCCTTTTCCCCACCCACCCTCAAAGTCACACTATCACCCACCCAAAAAAAATTCTTGAGAGACCTCCCTGGGAAGCCGTTGGGAGGCCTAGATGGTACTTGGGGGAGGTGCAGGAGCTGGAGATGCGTCGGCAGGGCGAGGCGCTCAGGAGGCGCTGGCAGGGGTTCTGGGAGCGGGTCTAGGAGTTCTCAGAGTTCTCGGAGGTCTTGGAGATCTGGGAGCCCTCGGGGATGTTGAGCTTGTGCCCCGATCCAATACAGTGTCTTCAGCGCCGCGTCGTCATAAAGCTTGACCTAATTGGCGTAATTGGTCACAAATCCTAGCAGATAACTTGTCTTGTGGGTGACAAAAACCCGGTCGGTGATTCTGTAATGCTGTTGTGCTGGTGTGTGACAAGGGAGGAGACAGGATCACTGCTTAACAGGTGTTAATAACGAAAACAAAAACACTTTAACGACAAACTCAAACGGCACACGGGGGTGCACACTCAGAAAAAACTCTGAAACAAGGAGAACATCCACATAGACCCTAACACACGCTAAAATACTACAATCACCAACAAGGACACGGGGAACATGAAGGGGATAAATACACGAGGAGATGACAATCAGCTGGCATAGCTAATGTAACAGGTATAACTGTATGTAACTATATGTAATCTGTTCATGATGCAGTACCGAAATACTCCAGTAGGGGGTGGGTGAGCATGGAGATTTATTAGCAGGCACACAGGTTCCCCTCCCCCATTCATAATACAGAGTGTGAGGGAAACCAAGTGTTTGTGTCTGTTCTTAAAACTATCTATGCCCCTTTTTCAGGTGAGCCCCCAAGCATTTTAATAGTAATGTTCATGTAAGTGCGAGTATACGATGTTTATATAATTGTTATATCTGTAATTTAAAGATAAGGACGAGATTGAATCATAAGACGAACGTGAATAGCGTCCGTTGCTATGCTACGGTTGCTATGCTACCGTTTAGCGTCTCATACACTGAATAGTTTAATATACAAAGTTAATGGTTATCCAGTGATTCAAATGATGTAAATATAGTGTTATTATGGTGTTAAGATGTGTTTGATGTTATATTGTTATTCCTTGACTTTGCCATTATAAGATATATGGTTATATCGTATCTGAGTGAATGTTTACGGGTCACGTGAGCAGTGTGTTATCGCCTCAGTAAATTACACTGAGTACTTTTGAGTTTGCCAGTGCATACAGACTATAATATGATTTATTCTGTCTTTTCTGTCTGTCACATACAGATGCACGGTTTCTTGTAGTTATGTGTATCAAAAGGTATATGTTATGTTATCCAAAGTGAGAGTCATCTCTTTATGTGATTTTTCAGTGTATGTATGGATCGAAATGCTGTTATATGCAAGTTGATATACATTGTATGGTTCTGCCCCATTCATAATACAGAGTGTGAGGGAAACGAAACAAGTGTTTGTGTCTGTTCTTAAAACTATCTATGCCCCTTTTTCAGGGAGTTTAACATTTGGAGGCACCGCTGGGATAGTTTGAGTGAGGTTGGTGTCCTGTAGCAGAGGAAGTCACCCCACATCAACTATCCTTCAAATCAACCCAGGTGGTAGACAGTGCAGTGTGTTAGCTACGAGAGCAGTGGGAGTCCTGTTCGGCCCGAGGTGCATCCTAAGGTGTTTCATTCACTAGGGAGGCAACATTAGGGAGGCGAGGCAAAACTCATCCAATAATCTAACACATTACTCATCTACCAAAATGGAGTCAGAGATTGAGAATTTGCAATTTGAGATTAAAGGATCGTTATTTCAGCTCACCATAGAACAGTTGATGCAAGTAAGTGACTTTTTGAAAATATCAGGAGTTGACAGGGAACAGATTGCTGATAAAAGCCGAAGTTCTCTTGTGTCATACATCAGTCAGCATATTGAACGGGACGAAATAACCGAACTTGAAGATGAGGGCATGGCAGAACTGCTGAGTTTATTGGACATTATCAAAGACATGTTTGCTTGTCGCCCAAAACCCAAGGAGATTGAGGTTAAAGTGGATGATGAACAAGCTAAATTAAAGAGAGAATTAGAGAGTTTAAGATTGGCAGTACAACAAAAGGAAAATGAAATGCAGGGATTTACAACAAGAAAGCTGATGAGTGGAGGTGATTGTGAAATACCTACCAGAAATAGAAACCCACCAGCAACTCAGGTAAATAGCCTCACATGGCGCAAAGACTATAAAATCTCTGGACAGATTGGCGAACCGGGCCAAAAGGACCGACTCACGTTTTCCAGTCTAGTGTGCCAAATTGAAAATGGCCTTAGCAGAGGATATTCAGAGACAGAAATAGTGGATGCTGTAATCAGAGCCATTGTACCAGGGCTGCAACTGCGGAGCTATCTTGAAGGTAAAACTAATTTATCTCTGCCTACACTTAGGAGGATCCTCCGTTCACACTATCAGGAACGGAGCGCAACAGAGCTTTATAAACAGCTTACGACTGAGGTACAGAACAACAAAGAAACACCACAGAACTTTTTAATTCGAGCAATGGACCTCAGGCAAAAAATATTGTTTGCATCACAAGAGGCAGAGTCGAATCTGAAATATGATCCTGTACTTGTACAGAGCATGTTTATGCACACCATACTTACAGGTCTGCAGAATGATAACATCAAAAGTGACCTCCAACCCTACCTGTTGCAACCTACCACCTCAGACGAGTTACTTCTAGAGAGACTCAATATAGCATGTGGGCATGAGAAAGAGAGACAAGAGAAAAGACGACAAACACCACAACGGCCAGCAGGTATGCACGCTGTTCAGTCCAGTGATACCCGTGAGGACAGAAAATCTTTAGCTCAGCAGCACACTGTTAGCCTGCCCCCAGACGTGTTGTCAGATTTAAAGGGACTCAAAGCAGATATGGTAATGTTAAAAGATCTCAAAATTGAGGTGGCACAGATCCGAGAGACCATAAAGAAGACAGACTGTGCTACAGGAGGGAAGTCTCCAATCAGTAGGAATATGGACTGTGAAGTAGCCCAACATCCAATGAATGCCCAGCCTCAACTTGCCCCTTGGAACATGGAGAGCACTGCTGCTTTTCATCAAAATGGCAGGTTAGTACCAGACTACCGTGACAGTGCATATCCCAGACGGGTTGTGACGCCGATGCAGTTTCAACAGAGATTTGCCCCGCAGAGATATCCAATGCCCCGTCCTAGGCCTAGGTGTCTTTGGTGCCAGCAGCAAGGGGAAGTATACTGCCAGCATTGTTACCAGTGTGGAAGTGACGAACATTTTCGTGCCGGTTGCAGGAGATACCAGGGACAACCTGACATGGTGAGAGAGGCTCCTTTAAACGGAGAGCGGCTACCCCTGAGGGACAGAGAGTAGCTGAATTAACTGGAAGGTCCCATAAAATTGCCAGCTGTAGAAAAAAGAGAAACAAGTCAGAACAAAGAAAAGCTCAGAATTCACACACCCAATCAAGAAATCAGCAAAAAGAAAAATGTATGGACAAAAGGAAGAATGTCATGACGAAGACACATTCCACGGTGACTGAATTGGTTGGGAAGAAGTGCCTTATCAACTGTTATATACAGGGACAGAGAACTCAAGTGCTTTGGGACACCGGCTCACAGGTATCTGCTATCGATGAGACGTGGAAAACTGACAACATACCGTATGTCAGTCTGAGAGACATAGCAGAGATAGTAGACCCAAATAACCCTTTGCAGATTGAAGCCGCTAACGGCACAGAGATGCCTTATGTGGGTTGGGTAGAGGGGACCATTAGACTGGTGGGCAGTGCTGCAGAATTTCATGTCCCTGTGTTAGTCATGAAGGGCAACCAACATCCTCGCCCTATAATTGGCTTCAATGTGATCGAGCATGTTATCAACAGTCAAACAAAGGAAGGGAAGGTTGAGGATGAAAAACTGGTCAAAACCGTAACAAAGGCTTTCCCTAACTTGCAGAAAAAAATGGCCAGAGCATTCATTAAGGCAGTGAGTGTTGAACGGACTAGTGAATATCAAGTGAGAACTGCGTGTCAAGGAGTGAACGTACCAAGTCATAGCATTATGCAAATAAAGTGCAGGGTACATACTAAACCACTGAAAGAAGACATGATGTTTGTTTTTGAGCCTGATAACAACGGCCAGTGGTCAGAGGGTCTGGAGTTTTGTGATACCCTAGTGCAGATTAAAAAAAGAGCACCCCCACACATCACACTCATCGTGCAAAACACAACCGCCTGTGATATCATGCTGACCGGTAAAATTCCTATTGGTACTGTGCAGCCTGCTGTGTCTGTGTGTCCGATTAGTACACCCTGGGACACACAGCCAGCTGTTGAAGTAAACAGTATTGAAGTTGAAGATACTAAAGGTCAGGAAGCGGATGCAGACCTCTGGGACCCCCCTATTGATCTCAGCCACCTGGAAGATGACAAGAAACAGCTAGTTCGTGATATGCTGCGGGAAGAGTCAGACTGTTTTTCTCGAAGTGATAGCGATATAGGCTGTATTGAAAAGCTGCAGCTCAAGATTTCCTTGAAGGACCAAGAACCAGTGGCACGAACCTACTTGTCAGTTCCTAAGCCCCTATATGAAGAGATGAAAGATTACTTGCTTGATTTAATAGCACAAGGGTGGATCGAGAAATCCCATTCTGCCTATGCTTCCCCGGTAGTGTGTGTCAGGAAAAAGTGTGGTTCTCTCCGCCTGTGTATTGATTATAGGGAGTTAAATCGCAAGACACACCCTGACAGGCAGCCAATTCCTAGAGTCCAGGATGTGATGGATGGCCTTGGAGGTAACACCATGTTTTCGTTATTAGATCAAGGAAAAGCTTATCACCAGGGGTTCATGGCAAAGGACAGCAAGCACTTGACGGCTTTTGTGACCCCCTGGGGATTGTATGAGTGGGCTAGGATACCCTTCGGGCTCATGAATGCGCCAGCCGCTTTTCAACGCTGTATGGAGGAACGCCTAGAGGGCCTCCGTGATAAGATCTGTGTTCCATACCTAGATGACACTCTTGTATTCAGTAAAACATTTGAGAGTCATGTTGAAGCTGTCAGAAAAGTGCTGCAGAGACTGAGACAGTATGGGATCAAATTAAAACCCAGTAAATGTGAGCTATTCAGAACTGAGATTCGTTACCTTGGAAGGATAGTGTCTGCCGAAGGAAACAAAATGGACCCTGCTGACACTGCTGCTATCAGGATCCTGAAAGAAAAGAGACCTAGTACAGTTGGTGAGTTGAGGCAGGTGATGGGATTATTGAGTTACTATCGCCATTACGTGAAAGACTTTTCCCGCATCGCTGGTCCTCTGTATGATTTAACTAAAGAGCCTGTCGTGGCAACAGAAGGGAAATATGCCCAAAATCTGCACCCTAAAGGGAGAATTTCCAACAGAAAGAGAAACGGATATGTAGTGCCATCCAACACGTGCATTGAATGGACTGATAACCATCAACAGATTCTTGAGAAACTGGTAGATTGCCTGGTTCGACCCCCAGTTCTTGCTTTTCCAGACTTTTCTAAGCCATTTGTGCTACACACAGATGCTTCTAACAAGGGACTTGGAGCTGTATTATATCAGCAACAAGATGAGAAGCTCCGTGTAATTGCTTATGGATCACGGGCGCTGTCAAAATCTGAGAAAAACTATTACCTCCACTCAGGTAAATTGGAATTTCTTGCTCTCAAATGGGCAATAACTGAGAGGTTCCGTGACTATCTTTACTATGCTCCTTTTTTCACAGTCTATAGTGACAATAATCCATTAACATATGTTCTGACCACCGCTAAGTTAAATGCTACCGGAAGTAGATGGGTGGCAGAATTAGCTGACTTTAATTTTACTATTAAGTATCGCCCAGGAAAGGAAAACACGGATGCTGACGTTCTATCTAGGATGCCGCTAGAGACAGAGACACTGTTGGCTGACTTCACAGAGGAAATCTCATATGGTACTGTAGGAGCTGCTATGCAGTCGGTAGCACTACAGTCAGAGATGACTGCAGCGTGGTCGATGGCAATATCTGCTGAGGATGTATTTGTGCCTCAGAGCACCGTCGTTGCTTCACTAGCACCAGCGCAGATCCGACAAGATCAGGAAGATGATCCAAATATTGGACCAGTGTTGCACTACAAGTTATCTGGAGGGAAACCACTGCGTTGCCAGATAAAGAACCTCAGTCCACAGAGTCGTTGTTTAGTCAGGGAACTGGACAAGTTGGAAGTGGATGAACATGGGGTCCTATGGAGGAAAACCGCACACAGAAAACAGTTGATCATACCCGACAAACATAAAATCACAGTGTTGAGAGAACTGCATGACCAAATGGGACATCAGGGAATAGACAGGACAATATCTTTGATCCGAGATCGATTCTTTTGGCCATATATGCAGCATGAAACAGAAAAGCATGTAATGAGTTGTACATGCCTAAAGCAAAAAAAACCCAGCCGTGAAACTAGGACGCCTCTCGTTAGCATCACCTCAACCCATCCATTTGAACTTGTGTCTGTTGACTTCCTCCACCTTGACAAATGTAAAGGTGGCTATGAATACATTTTAGTGATTGTGGATCACTTTACACGGTTTGCGCAGGCATACCCGACAACCTCAAAGTCAGGCAAAGTGGTGGCAGACAAAATATTTAACGACTATGCCCTCAAATTCGGTTTTCCGATGCGTATTCACCACGATCAAGGAGGTGAATTTGAGAATCAGCTGTTTTCACGACTCAGCAAGTACTGCAGTGTGGCTGGTTCAAGGACAACCCCTTACCACCCACAGGGAAATGGACAGGTAGAGCGTTTTAATCGGACCTTGCTGCAGATGCTTAAGACCCTCACAGACAAAGATAAGGCAAATTGGAAGAACTCCCTGAATAAGCTCATATTTGCTTACAACTGTACACGCACCGAAGTGACAGGGTTTTCCCCATTCTACCTCTTGTACGGCCGCTCTCCGAGATTACCTATTGACATGCTTTTCAATCTTCTGACTGATACAGATGGAGGCAGTCACCAGAATTACATGGAACAGTGGAGACAAGGAATGCAAGAAGCATATGCCATTGCAAGAGAAAATGCACTCAAAGCTGCCCAGAGAAGTAAAAGAAACTATGATGGCAGGGTAAGGAGCACAGTGCTGATCTCTGGTGACCGTGTGTTGGTCCGGAATTTGACTCCACGAGGGGGACCTGGAAAATTGAGAAGTCATTGGGAGGACGCAATTCATGTTGTTGTCAAACAAGTGGGAAAAGACGTTCCTATCTATGAACTGAGACCAGAACATGGAAAAGGAAGATCGAGAGTCATGCACAGAAATCTCTTATTACCATGTGATCATTTGCCATTGGAAACTGAAGGGCCCCTGAATGTAAAACGGAAAAGAAGAAATCCCAAATCAGATAAAGTCAGGGGAGAGTTGAATGGAGAGGTAGATGATGATGAGGATGAGGATGAGGATGAGGATGACTGTCATTTTATGGACATCCAGCTACCACAAGAAGTGGCAGAACGGGAAGAAACCCCTCAATTTGAAAGATATCCATCTGAAACAACAGAGCTTCAGGGGAATAATGCTTTTCTCAGTCAGGATACACCAACCAGTAATTTACCTGGGGTAGGGGAGGAGTTAGTTGAAACTGACACATTTGAGGAAGCACCACAGATCTTTGGGAGTAATGAGGGAAGGGAAATGGAGCCTATGCCTAAGCGACCACAAAGGGAACGGAGACCACCAAAGATGTTTAGGTATGATCAATTTGGGTCTCCTTCTTGTTATGGCCTTACTGCACCGTCCCATACCATGCCTCAAGAGTGGACGTATCAATTGCAACCTTACTATCATCAGCCAACATGCTCTTATGGAATGTAACTTCAACTTTTTTTAATAGTTGAGTAGACCCTCAATGACAAATTTCAGGACCTGAAATTGAACTAGTAGTCAAACAGTGCTTTTCTTCAAGGAGTTTAATGCACCTCACAGTCTAGAACACAACATAGTTGTGGGTGTTGCTTACATTCCATGTGTTGGTAAGTCAGAGACTAAGTTAAGTCCTCACTTGTGGAGCTACACACAATGAAATATACCAATGTTGGAACGAGGAAACAAGAATTAATGTATCAAAAGAGTTCCAGTCTGTAACTACCATACTATGTTACATATGTTTGAGAAAAAAAGTACTCTTTTCAGAGGTATTGATGTTGAGGACAACATCTATAATTGGGGGGGAGAATGTAACAGGTATAACTGTATGTAACTATATGTAATCTGTTCATGATGCAGTACCGAAATACTCCAGTAGGGGGTGGGTGAGCATGGAGATTTATTAGCAGGCACACAGGTTCCCCTCCCCCATTCATAATACAGAGTGTGAGGGAAACGAAACAAGTGTTTGTGTCTGTTCTTAAAACTATCTATGCCCCTTTTTCAGGTGAGCCCCCAAGCATTTTAATAGTAATGTTCATGTAAGTGCGAGTATACGATGTTTATATAATTGTTATATCTGTAATTTAAAGATAAGGACGAGATTGAATCATAAGACGAACGTGAATAGCGTCCGTTGCTATGCTACGGTTGCTATGCTACCGTTTAGCGTCTCATACACTGAATAGTTTAATATACAAAGTTAATGGTTATCCAGTGATTCAAATGATGTAAATATAGTGTTATTATGGTGTTAAGATGTGTTTGATGTTATATTGTTATTCCTTGACTTTGCCATTATAAGATATATGGTTATATCGTATCTGAGTGAATGTTTACGGGTCACGTGAGCAGTGTGTTATCGCCTCAGTAAATTACACTTTGAGTACTTTTGAGTTTGCCAGTGCATACAGACTATAATATGATTTATTCTGTCTTTTCTGTCTGTCACATACAGATGCACGGTTTCTTGTAGTTATGTGTATCAAAAGGTATATGTTATGTTATCCAAAGTGAGAGTCATCTCTTTATGTGATTTTTCAGTGTATGTATGGATCGAAATGCTGTTATATGCAAGTTGATATACATTGTATGGTTCTGCCCCATTCATAATACAGAGTGTGAGGGAAACGAAACAAGTGTTTGTGTCTGTTCTTAAAACTATCTATGCCCCTTTTTCAGGGAGTTTAACACTAACAGGGTCAGAAACAAGACAGGAGTGGGGAGGATCTGGAAGACACGGGGGAACCCAGAAGTGCTAGATGCGACACGACTGTGACAACCGTCTTTTTGTGCGGCATGTTTCCCAATGTAATTTTTCAACTTTATTTAGCGTGTAATGTTGACATAAAAAGACAAAAGCCCACTCTACAGGGAGATATCTTATGAAACAGAATCCACTTTCCAAGTTCTACAACGAGCAAACAAAAGTTTGGACTACAACATTTTTTCCCCAAAATCTTGTGAAATCACAACATTACTCATTTACATGACGACTGAATGTTTAAATCAATGATGTTCTTCTGCTGTTTGTTTGCATTTTGAATCCAGACTTCTCTACAAAAAAAAAATTATGTTCACAGTACGTTTCTGTTGTATAATTTGCATAATTGTATAATGACTGTTCAATAACTGTTCTTTCAGGATTTTTTGGTGTTGGAATAGGTGGAGGATCGGTGTCAGTGATGAAGGGATATTCAATCCCTCTACACACTGCTGTTAAACCAAGAAAACTAAAAAAAATTACATGGATTTTTAAAAACGACACTGACATAGTTGATATCACAAGGATGAGGAAGAGATGTTCAGAGATAGAGCAGAGCTGGATCTTCAGACTGGATCTCTGACTATCATGAACACGAGAACCACAGACTCTGGACTGTATTATCAACGGGGAAGAAGAGGCGATAACTCTTTTCTTTATATTGGTGTTACTGTACATGGTGAGTCTTTGTTTAAAAGCAAGTCATGTATATTACATTTTATTTTCTGCAGTGACATTCAGGGTGTTTTTCTTAACCTGTATTTTACTTTTCAAAAACACATTTACTTAAGATTGATTTATCTACAAATTTAATTTAAAACTAATTTGAATTTACATAATTAACTTTAACTTGTGTCTAAACTGAGAATAAGATGTAAACAAACAGAAAATATATGCAAAATGTTTTTATATGCACAAAATGTGAACAAATGTTGCTTTTTAAATTAAGTCAAAAAAGAGCAATTACTTTCAGATCCACAGTTCTCATGTCATTTTCAGCAGAAGATCCTCCAGCACAAACTGTTGGTTTGTGTTTCAGGAGTTTCTGCTGCTGAACGAGAGGAAATGAAGAGAAAGTCAGTGAAGGAGGGAGAATCTGTCACTTTAAATCCTGCTGTAACAAGAAACCCAAATGATGTGATGAAGTGGTATTTTAATGAGATTCTCATCACTGAAATCACTGGAGTTCAGAGTAAGATCTGTACAGATGATCAGTGTGATGAGAGATTCAGAGACAGACTGAAGCTGGATCATCAGACTGGATCTCTGACCGTCATGAACACCAGAATCACAGATGAAGGAGAATATCAACTACAGTTCAACAACAGAATCAGATTCACCATCATGAACTTCAGTGTTTCTTTCACTGGTGAGAGTAGTCTACTAATGCAATGCATTTCCCTCCAGCAGTTTTAGAAACCGTGCTGAAGGATACTATTCGGAAATCCATTGCCGCTTGTATATATATTCTTTCATTTTTCTTATTTGTACCTATATTCTTTTCTTTGTCTTAATTTTCATATGTTTCTTTGTCTTATTTTTCATATGTTCTTTTCCCTTTCTTATTTGAATGATTTGTAAAGAGTGATTTATAATCAAGTTAGGGATTTTTATTAATTAAAACCTTTCTTTACTCTTCTGTATTTTTCCATCGAGTAAGGATGAATATTGTCAGCACTTCTCAACAGATAGAGAATGTTATCAGAATGTTTTGGTTTATAGTTGAAGCCTGAGCCGAGTTCAGCCTTGGAGAAGCTGTATATGTGTGTGTGTGTGTTAATATAGTCTGTTTTGGTGAGGTGATTAACTGGCACCATCAGGAGACGGAATGACTTGCTGTTCTCGACAAGCCACGTCACGAACCCGTCAACCATGTGATCAACGAAGATAAGCTTCAGACTGTCTGCTCTTGTGTGGAAAATTACTAGTTTTGTTTTTCCTTTTTTCTTTCTTTCTTAGCCAATCAGGATCATTTAAACGTCATCATTGACGTAGTTAGCACCCTCTGTTAGAGTATAATTGCTGTAACAATGTTATTGTATGTGGGGCGGCCTACGAACTCCTTGTGAGACCTGAAGCTGGCTTCTGCTGATGAAACTGCAAACTAAACTTCACTAAAAATTCTTCTATTGACTGCACTTCTGACTCCTGGTCTTCATTCAACATATCTGGTCCTCGGGTCTTAACTGCAAATTCCCCTACAGTGCACATCAAGTTGAGCAAACAAGTCCTGTTCACATTTCTAATGTTATTAACATGAGTTTTTCTGTGCTGATGTTTCCAGTTGATCTGTGTCATGCAGTTTTAGCAGTCGTTCTTCAAAAAACCCACCATTTATCTGTTACGTCAATACCATACAAACTGATGACCAAAGCAGAAAAGTGTATTAATATCAGACAAAATATTGGTAAAGTTAATTATCAGTCACTCTCTAGTAACAATGTGTGTGTCTTCAGCTGTTCCAGATTCAGGTCTGTCTTCTAAAGTAGGAATAAGTGTTGGTGTTATTCTGCTGCTGTTGCCGCTGTGATTTGAAATCGCAAGCACAAGGCAAGACAAAATGGTAAGTATTGCATACAGAGGCTGTAATAAGATTGAGAACATGAGAAGCTTTGTGTGACAATTTTTGTATTGCTATTGTAATGAAGCAACGTAATTAATTGAGCTTATTTTAACAGATATCATGATAAAGTTCATTGATCAGGTGAGACGCTCTGCATCTGCAAAACAAAGCTAATTCAGATCTGTGATGACATGATTCAGAAATCACTGCATTCAGACACTAATAATATCTGACTCTTCACTTGCTCTTATACTATATTACTTTATCATGAAGAACAATGGTATGAATACATAATTACAGACATTAAGTTTGATGACAAAGTATCTTTAAAATACTGATTTAACATGTTGCTAGCATGTTTCTAACACAAACATGTTTTTAGTATGATTTAGCACATTGTTAACAAATTACGAGCATGGTTTCAAGAATGTTGCTAGCATGATTTAACGTGACCAACATAATTTAAATCATTAACATGTTTTATCACTTTTTTTGGCATGATTTCACATTGCTAGAATGTTTCTAACATTTAGATTTAGCGCATTTATTGCATGTTTTAACATATCGCTTGTACAATTTAGCATGCTGCTAGCATGTTTCTAGCATATTTTAAATATATCCTAGGTTACTAGCTATAAAACGGCTTTAATACTCTATAGTACATAAAACACTGCTGTAGAAAAGTATTCACCCCCGTAGAGTAAGTCTATGGACATTTGAGCTTGTCCAATACGGAAATCCCGTACGTCAGACCATATACAATACACAGAAGGTCTGTGCCAAGTTTGGTGGTCATAGCTTGAAAACCGTATAGTTAAGTTTAGAAATTTGATCTGTATGTTAGGCATTTTGATACTTTTGTGTGAATGCAGCACGCTTGCAATCCATCCAATCACGTGAGAGGATTCTCTGGTGCCTCATCTGGAAACCAGAATATTCCTCGTCTGGAAGCCAAAATATTCTTCGTCTGGAAGCCAAAATATTCCTCGTCTGGAATCCTTGTCAATATTCAAAAGACTGCTGACAACTAGTCTTTTCCATGACACGCATATATACCACCTCAATTACATTTATTAATAAAATAAACAAAACCTTCCTCTTTGTCCCTCTATTCTCCAGGCTTGTACTACTGTGTGTAATGTTTGAAACGTTGTATTGTAAAAACTATTTTGCATCTTCAGGATGAATCGCTTTATTCCTCAAATTATAAGTCACTTTGGATAAAAACATCTACTAAATGACTAAATGTAAATGGCGATTCCTGAGCAACCAGTTTGTGCCCTAAAGCGGTGCACCGGCAGGGAAAACCAGAACTGGAAGTTCAGGCAAGGGCGGTTCTAGGGGGGGGCCAGGGGGGGCCAGTGCCCCTGTGACAACAAGCTTGGACCCCCTTGTGGCCCCCCTAAATCTGGAGTGTGAAATAATTTTTACAAAACTGCTTTTTTTTTTGTTTTTGTTTTTTTGCGATCGTTGTTTTTTACATCCGTTATTAGACACAGTCTATGATTAGACAGTAGCAACGCGGAACAGAAATGTAACCCACACATTTTCTAGAGGGAGGGACTGATTAAAGCGGAACACAACAGTATCGTAGAACATGCATCTGCAAGTTTTTTTCTACTCAGAAGTTGGTGGAAGATTTGCGCGAATATTATAGTTGAATACTTCAAGCAAAGAAGGAAATATAGAGGTGAGTAAAGTTGTTTATATTTTTTATTTGTATTAAATGCAATACAGAAGTAATGCATATGTAAATGCATAAAGTTAGATCAGCTAATTTTTTGCCGTTTGTTAGCTTGTGGCAGTTTGAAAAGGGATAAAATATATGATCAACAAACTCATGGTTCTGAGTGTTTTTACTCGGTAAACGAGTTGTAACATTAAATGTTTAGACATAGTTACCTGGCAAGTCAGTTATTTTCAGTAAATTAATTCATAAGTTTCTTGGTCCCCATTGCTTTTGCTCTATAGTTCTCACCAAAATGAAGAGAAAGAAAGACATCATGTCGTTCTTCCAAAGAAAAGATAAGGTAGGCAGTGAGACAGAGCCAGATGGTTCAGGTGTGGAGAGAGCAAGAGAGAGCAGAGAGTCTGCAGAGAGAGAGCAGGAGGAGTTGTCCATTGGAGAGACTGAGAGTGAAGGAATAGTAGAGGAGGAAAGTGAGACAGATGGAGAGACTGAGGCTGAGAGTGATACACCAACAGAGGAGCCTTGTGTGTCCACTAGCAGTGGACCATCAGGTTTGTGCTGTTAAATACATCTGTAAAGCAGTGCAATAAGTCAGTTTATATGGTGTATAGAAATTAATCAGTTTGTGATTGAAATTAAATCTTATTTAACATGCTATGAGCTTGTGATATCAGATGGATTTCAGAAGTTGCCTGATGGTAATTATATATCTAAAACTAACCAAATACATACTTTTTATGATTTATGATTTTATCATACATTCAAGGTAAAAAAAAAAAAGAAAAAAGAAAAGAGAAGAAAAAACAGTAAACAAACAAATAAACAGGCATAAGTAATCACAACAGTAGTAAAAACAACAAAAAGACATGACAAAGAGTAAAAATGAAGGTGGTAAAATATATAAATACATTCTCATCAGCAAATAATGGAAAACTAAAAAATACCAAGATAGACAGATGAAGTAGTAAGTGCACTTAAAACTGAATTTTCAACATTTATGAATATAAAAACTATTTGCTGTAACGAAACGGGTATACTTTTATTATTTATATATATATTTTCTTTGGCAGATATCAGCAAATCCCGGGAAGAACCACCTGTGCAGCCAATGATGAATATATACCCAAGAACTCTGATGGGGGACCGGAGGAGGAGCTTCAAGGCAGCCTGGTACCATATCCACCCC
Organism: Rhodeus uyekii; assembly: GCA_037043235.1. Lineage (NCBI taxonomy): Eukaryota > Metazoa > Chordata > Actinopteri > Cypriniformes > Acheilognathidae > Rhodeus > Rhodeus uyekii. Next base: position 926,473 of record JAWRVZ010000175.1, on the reverse strand, counting down.
TGGCTTGAATATTCCAAACAATCAGACTCTGTGTTTTGTTATGCCTGCAGGCATTTTAGCCCTCCCAAAGTCTCAGAGACAGTATTTGATTCAAAATTGGGTTTTAACAATTGGAAGAAGGCAACTTACAAACAGGGGGGATTTGCAATTCATGCAAGGTCTGAGCGGCACAAACAAGCAATGATTACATGGAGAGACTATCAGAAAGCTGTAAAAAGTAATGCAACACTGGTAAATGCCCTAAACAAGGAACACAACAAACAGGTTCAAGAAAATCGGGACTATATTAAAACAATAGGAGAAATACTACTACTTACAGCCACACAAAACATTGCACAAAGAGGACACGGTGAGTCTACAGAGTCAGATAATAAAGGGAACTTCATGGCAATCTTAGAAACAATAGCTAAGCATGACAAAACTGTGCAAAAAAGGCTGACTTCCATTCATAATGCAAAATATACCAGCAAAGGGATTCAGAATGAGGTTCTGAGTTGTTTGGCAGACATGGTTCGAACAAAAATTATAGAAGAAGTGAAAGACAGTGAGGTCTATAGCATAATGGCAGATGAAACAAAAGATGTAAAAAAAAAGGAGCAGATATCTCTAGTACTCAGGTACTATTTCAGTGGAGCTGTCCATGAGAGCTTTCTCCACTTTGAATCGGCTGATCGACTAGATGCAGCGGGGCTTACTGACAGAATCATACACATATTAGAAAGTCATGGTCTTGAATACAAAAACAACCTAGTAGGTCAAGCATATGATGGTGCTTCAGTTATGAGTGGGAAGCATTCAGGTGTCCAGGCACGCATTAAAGAACAAGCAAAGCATGCCTTTTACATCCACTGCAATGCACACTGTCTGAATTTAGTTTTAGTGGACACAGTCAAAGCTATCCCTGAGGTAGGAGAGTTCTTCTCCTTACTAGAAAGACTGTATGTCTTCACATCTGGGTCATATGTGCATCAAAAATGGCTGAGCATACAGAAAGAGATGTACCCAGGTGCACCAGCTAGAGAGCTTCAGAGACTAAGTGACACTCGCTGGGCATGTCGATATATGGCTCTACATACTATTATGGATAGATTGCCTGCCATTAAGCGAGTCCTGCAAGATATAGTCCAAGAACACAGTGGTGACAGATCTGTTGAGGCTAGAGGTCTGCTTGCACAGATAGATTTACAGTTCATTGTGTGCCTTGTTACCCTCCATAAAGTGTTTGGAGAAGCAAAATTTCTGTCAGATATGCTACAGTCTTCATCACTTGATCTGTCAAAGGCTGTTGATTTAGTTGAAGCCTTAGTTCAGACTTTGAATGACTACAGGGATGAGTCATTTTTTGATGACCTATGGAGTGAAGTGTTGAACACAGCTGAGCAATGTGATACTGCAGTACAGCCCCCTGCAAAACGACCAAAAAAGCTAAGCTCTCAATTTAATGCAGACTGTGTACTCAGTACAGTGGGTCAGAGGTCAGATTCAGAACGAGAAAAAGATAGTTTTCGTACAACCCTTTTCTACCCTGTTTTAGATCAGATGCTTAATGAGCTTAACAGAAGGTTTTCTAGCAAAAACTGTGAAATAATGACTGGCATCCAAACTCTAAACCCCACAAGTGATGTGTTTCTCAAAGAAAAGTCCCTGTTTCCATTTGCTAGAATGTATGAATCAAATATTGAGGACTTGGGGTATGAACTACATCAGTTCAGAAGAATTTTAGAAAGGAAAATACAGAGTGGCATGCAGAAACCCTCCAGTGTAGTAGAGCTGGCATTATTCATTGAACCTTATAAAGAAGTTTTCTTTGAGCTTTTTAAACTATGCAAGATAGCTGTTTCAATCCCTGTTAGTACCGCTTCTTGTGAACGGAGTTTTTCTGCACTAAAGCTGGTGAAAACCTATCTCAGGTCCACAATGTCAGATGACAGATTAAGCAATTTAGGTGTTCTAAGTATTGAGTCAAGGAGGGCAAAGGCCTTAAATCTAGATGAATTTGCTGATCTTTTTGCAAAAAAACACAAAAATCGTAGAATACAGTTACTGTGAATGATACTGAATCTGTAATGCAAATGTAAAAATATAATAGAAATGCAATTACAGTTAATGTGAATGATACTGAATATGTAATGCAAATGTAAAAATATAATTAAATCAAATAGTTACTGTGACTAATACTGAATATGTAATGCAAATGTAAAAATATAATTAAAATCAAATCGTTACTGTGACTAATACTGAATCTGTAATGCAAATGTAAAAATATAATAGAAATGCAATTACAGTTAATGTGAATGATACTGAATATGTAATGCAAATGTAAAAATATAATTAAAATCAAATCGTTACTGTGACTAATACTGAATATGTAATGCAAATGTAAAAAATAAAATTGAAATGCAAATACATTTTTGAATGATTATAAACATTGTATTTTGCCTGTTAATGCCTGCAGTGCAGTGAAGAAAATGATATGACAACAATAAGGTTTAAATATAACTGGCCCCTCTAACAGTACAACTGGCCCCAGCTTGGCCCCCCCAGTTGAAATGGTCTAGAACCGCCACTGAGTTCAGGATCCATCTTCAGAGGGATGAGCGCCGAACGGATTGGGCACCGTAAATGGGGAGTAAACTGCTTTCCTTCAGTAGGGACTTCTCTCAAGAAGTTGAATCTTTATACATTTATAACATTGTTGGCAGAGTGTGAGGAGCCATTTTGTATAATACATGTATATTTGAGAATATCCTGTTCTCTGCTGGCTAGACTGTTCTTTGTTTCACTGCTGCCAGGTTTAAACTATCTGAATCGGTTTCCTCATTCTCAGTCTTGATGGAAATATCCAGATCCTCAGAACTGGAGAGTTGCAGAGCCAGCGCTTCTCCCTGGGTGGAAGGAACCGCATAGCGTGCTTCCAAACATTTATTTATTCTTAGCACCAATCTCAATCCCCTCCATTAGGTCAGTTTTAACGAGCTGGAGAATGAAGTGGTTCATTCAGTTCGAGCCTGAGAGCTGTTGCAGTGACACAGCCGGCGCTATCGAGCTCCGATCCCAAACAAACAACACAAAGCACAGGTGTACACCTGTTCTGCTATTTGCTCGCCGTTATATATGTACATCCTTTTAGTTGGTAGACAAACAACAGTAAATAAGACAGACAGCCACATTGAGCGCAACTGAAGACAGTCGCTGCCGGCTGTTTGGCGAGGCATGTATTTATAGATTCCTGGTTCGTGACGTCACATGCTCTGACGTCCTCTCACGCTATTGGTTGGATTGCATACGTGCTTCATGACGCAATCACGCAGAGGCGTTCCTGCAGTGAAAGTTGCCCTAAAAGGGAAATACATAGTTAAGTATAACATGTCACCTAGGCTATAAATTTATATGAAACACGACTGAACTGTGATATTTATCTGGCTGTGAGCGCATACGTTCATCTCTTTTAACATCATGAGAATTAACAAGCTTTCTCTGAGCTTATAGTTTCAGAAGAAGTCTGGCCCTATATGAAAACTAACAGAAGAAGAGTGAAATGTTGCATGACTGTTGAATTAAATATCTGTATCTACTGAAACTCATGTTAAAAGAGTCCATATGAAACAATGACTGGAATACATTAATGTACATTATTCAGTACATTACTAAAAAATAATGTTTTAGCTGTATATGTGCTGGAAAACCTTGCAGAGAGATCATATTTTTAGCAGTATAAAAGAATAAGCTTTATAACAAACATTCATGTTTTCAATCATTTTTAAGGAATGTAAAGCATAATGTTTGTTTTCCTCCAGGAGTCGCTTGACAATGTAATAAAACAAGGAGACTCTTGAACCTCAGAGTGAGAAAAGTTTATTGATAAAGGTAAGCAAAATACATATGATAAATGGATAAAAGTGTTTATATGTGATATATGTGTGTCTCTTTATTCATTGGTTTCATAAAAAATCAACAGTAAAGCTTTTTAAATTGGATTTACAGATTATATGACACTGTAAAAGTGCAAAAAAAAAGAGCGCAAGCTTGAAAAATAAACTAGATTTATTAGGGAAAGAAAAACTAAAATAACAAAAAACACACTTGTGGAACCTTTGAAGTTCAGCGTCCAGCTTTAGATTTCATTACTTCCTGAAAAAGATGAACATATACATGAATACATTTAATAAATATTTCTGCCAAATCAGTTTGTGAGAAAGGAGTTCATCAGTTGGGTACCTGATGTGTGAACATGTGCTGAATCTCGTTCAGCTCTTCTGGATCTGATGTCATAAACCACAATGGCAACAGTAGCCATGACAACCAGAGCCGAGAGAACCAATCGGATCAGAGCTTCAGTCGGACCACAACAGTGAACTGAGGAATAAAAACATAAAACCGAGATCAGCACAGTCAATAAACTCTAATATCAGTGCTGTCATCAACTAATATCAGCACTGATGTACCTGCACATGCGTGACAGAGTTGAGTGATGTTCAGAAGTTGAGTCTGGTTGCTGATGGGATTGTTCAGCACACAGATGTAGGTGTTTTTATCCTGATATTCCACCTCCAGAGGTAGAGAGAGACTGATGCTGAGATCAGACACACTGATGCTGGACAATAAACTGTTTCCTTTGTACCAGGAGAGAGTCACATGATCAACATTCACCACTGATGATGAACACAACAATGAACATGAAGAACACTGTGAAGAGTTACTGCTGATGACAGGAACAGGCAGATGAGCTGGAAAAAATGACAGAGTAGAGAGAAAAAACAAGAAATGTTGTCATGAAACTCTAGAAAGTGCAGATTGAAAGGTCTTTAACAAAATCTGCTTTCAAAAACGCGTAATTCTCAATAGGGCTCAGTTCATTGCTTCCTGCCGGCCAATGCGATTGCATGCTCAACATTCAAATACTTGGTCAGGATTTGCTGTATAGCAGTTGCTGCAAGCTTTCAGAAACCCTCCTCCTTCCCCAGCTCCACCTGTATAGATCTGCTACGGGTAATTCATGTTTGCTGTGTTGTGCAGCAGCAGCATGTCTTACTTGCTCACAGCAGCGTGTCATAAATCGGCAATAGCAAGAGCCACACTTGCTCTGTAGCAGCAGCAACACAGCAGATCTACTATGCCAAGACTAACATATTAATATGGTTAAATACTTTATCATGTGAAACACTCAAAGAATCTTATTGTTGGTTCAGTGTGTTGAGTGAGTGTTTATACAGTCTATAACATAAGAAAACACTCAACAGCTGATATATGACTGGCGTAGGATGCGCTCAGCACTGGTCGTATCACAACTGTCATATTTAAATACACATCGGTAGTAAAAAAACATTTATAGTTTGTGAAACACACGGATGTTAATGGAAGCGGCAATAATAATTATTTTAATTTGATGTGTTTTATACCCATTCTGATGTGAATAAAATACCTTGTCACATTGTGTGTAGATAACTGTAAAGTTTCTCCCAGTTCAGCAGCAACTTACTTTCATGTTTTTCTGGTAGCTGAATTTACACGTAATTATCTCAAAACTGCAACACAAACTAATATGGCGGCACACATCGCTCTTCATAGATTTAACAGCATGATTGTTATTGAGGTGTTTAAAGGATAAAATACAATTACTTGCATGTATTTGAGAATTTTGATATTTCATTATATAGTTTTTGAATATTTTGAATAAAAAGGAAACATGAAATAATAATTGAAGGACCGAAGAAATGATCTCTACTCACCATAGACAGAAACATTGAATGCTTTGGATGACGAGTTTGCTCCAGTTATCATTAGTTTATAGAGTCCAGCCTGTTCAGTTGTGATGTTCATGATGGTCAGAGATCCAGTTTGATCCTCCAGCTCCAGTCTGTCTCTGAATCTCGCATCAAGAAGATAATTGAAAGATATAGGAGACTTTTCTTTTTCATATTTCCACTGTATGTGATGGTTATGTAAGTCTATTTCAGTAAGACCAGAGTTTAAAATGACTGAATCTCCTTCCATCACTGACACTGACTTCACTTTATCTGCATCACCAAACACACACATGGAGAACAAACAAAAACAAGGTTTGTCACAGATTAATATTTAATAATTTTGCTCTGTTTTCAGGGATTAGATTAAGCCAGGATCATACCTTAGTTCGTTTAAGACATTTAAGTTTTGGAAACATGCTTTAGAAAAAGCATTACAGGTGTGCATCTTGAGACAAAACAATGTTGACATATTATAATATATATCTGTGCAATTTACTTTGTTAAAACCGCTCAAACAAGCATTTGAGTCTGAGACTTGACTTGAAAATGATTCATAAAACAGCAGAAAAGACACAAGAGGAGTACAATGGTGTGTGGATTAATACTGTATAAAACAGGTGAAACAAATATTTAACTCACCGTATGTAGTAAGATAAAAAGCTATACTCATTGGTCGATCGGTATGTACTTCATAATCTCCAACATGTTCAGTTGTGATGTTTGTGATGGTCAGAGATCCAGTTTGATTGTCCACCTTCAGTCTGTCTCTGAATCTCCCATCGGAAACATCATCATACACAGTGATACTGTCATTAATCACATTAATTTCAGCTAGTAAATATTTTCCAAAACGCCACCTAATTTGATTTCCATTCTTCATTACATTAAGACCAATGTCTAGAGTGACTGAATCTCCCTCCATCACTGACACTGTTGCAATCATTTCAACACCAAACACTCCTGAAGAACAGAGATATTGTCACAAATTAAACCTTTAATTCACTTGATGATGGTTTGAATATGAAGTGAATAACATTCTGCAACAGTATGAACACAAAACATGCTGAATTAAATGCAAATACTTATTTGTACATGGACTAATAGCTAAATAAAAGAGACACTCTTTTACCTATAAGAGTAACGTCACACTAAAACGAACACTGTTGGGTATTTTAGCTTCATATTTATAATTGATCTTTATTTAATGTAGTTTAGACCTGAATCCAAAGTTTAAAAATCAATGATTTATAGTTCAGAATGACAGTGAATGTTAATTATCTCTTGACTATTTTAACCAGTAATTCATTACGATACCAGAACAGAAGCAACTGAATCATATAAACATTTCAAACTCACCATTCAGACGCCACAAACACAAACAGAATAAAACATGTTTGAGAAACATTTTCTTTATCGGTTCACTGAAACTCCACAGTAATGATACTTAAAATGTCTGAAATCCCTCCGATTTATATGACACACGACTGAACTGTGATGTTTATCTGGCTGTGACCTCTCTGCACTGTTTCCTCTCACACGTCAATCTCCTGTAACATCATGAGAATCAACAAGCTTTAGCTGATCTTACAGTTTCATAAGATTTCAGGCCCTGTATGAAAACTAACAGCAGAAGAGTGAAATGTTGAATTAAATATCCGTACTGAACCTCATGTTAAAAGAGTCCACATGCAAAAATGAATGGATTACGGTCATTATTATGTTTCATAGTAATGTGCAGTATTCAGTACTTTACAAAAAAAATAATATTTTAGCTGTATATGTGCTGGAAAATCTTGCAGAGAGATACTGTTTTTAGCAGTATAAAAAATAAGCTTAATGTCAACATTCATGTTTTCAATCATGTTTAATGAATGTAAAGCTTTTTGTGGTTTAAATACGCATAATGTTTGTTTTCCTCCAGGAGGCGCTTGACAATGTAATAAAACATGGAGACTCTTGAACCTCAGAGTGAGAAAAGTTTATTGATAAAGGCAAGCAAAATACATAGACAAATGCATAAAAGTGGTTATATAGATATATATATATATATAGGTATATATAGATATGGATATATATGTGTCTCTTTATTAATTTGAGGAAACTATCAACAGCAAAGGCTTTTTAATTTGGATTTAGAGAATATCTGGCACTGTAAAAGTGCAAAAAAGAGCACAAGCTTGATAAATAAACTACATTTATTAGGGAAAGAAAAACTAAAATAACAAAAAATACACTTGTGGAACCTTTGAAGTTCAGCGTCCAGCTTTAGATTTCATTACTTCCTGAAAAAGATGAACATATACATGAATACATTTAATAAATATTTCTGCCAAATCAGTTTGTGAGAAAGGAGGTCATCAGTTGGGTACCTGATGTGTGAACATGTGCTTGATCTCGTTCAGCTCTTCTGGATCTGATGTCATAAACCACAATGGCAACAGTAGCCATGACAACCAGAGCCGAGAGGACCAATCGGATCATAGCTTCAGTCGGACCACAACAGTGAACTGAGGAATAAAAACATAAAACCGAGATCAGCACAGTCAATAAACTCTAATATCAGTGCTGTCATCAACTAATATCAGCGCTGATGTACCTGCACATGCGTGACAGAGTTGAGTGATGTTCAGAAGTTGAGTCTGGTTGCTGATGGGATTGTTCAGCACACAGATGTAGGTGTTTTTATCCTGATATTCCACCTCCAGAGGTAGAGAGAGACTGATGCTGAGATCAGACACACTGATGCTGGACAATAAACTGTTTCCTTTGTACCAGGAGAGAGTCACATGACTCACATTCACCACTGATGAACACAACAATGAACATGAAGAACACTGTGAAGAGTTACTGCTGATGACAGGAACAGGCAGATGAGCTGGAAAAAATGACAGAGTAGAGAGAAAAAAAAACAAGAAAAGTTGTCATGAAACTCTAGAAAGTGCAGACCAAAAGGTCCTTAACTCAATCTGCTTTTATAAACGTCATTCTCAATAGGGCTCAGTTGATTGGTTCCTGCCGGCCAATGCGCTTGCATGCTCAACATTCAAATACTTGGTCAGGATTTGCTGTTTAGCAGTTGCTGCAAGCTTTCAGAAACCCTCCCCCTTCCCCAGCTCCACCTGTATAGATCTGCTACAGGTAATTCATGTTTGCTATGTTGTGCAGCAGCAGCATGTCTCACTTGCTCACAGCAGTGTGTCATAAATCGGCAATAGCAAGAGCCACACTTGCTCTGTAGCAGCAGCAACACAGCAGATCTATTATATCAAAACTAAACATATGAATATGGTCAAATACTTTATCACGTCAAACACTCAAAGAATCTTATTGTTGGTTCAGTGTGTTGAGTGACTCTATAACATAAGAAAACACTCAACAGCTGATATATGACTGGTGTTGGATGCGCTCAGCACTTGTCATATCACAACTGGTCAGTGTTTTGAACGTTTTTTTTTTAGGTTTCACATTTAAATACACAGTAGTAAAAAAACATTTATAGTTTATGAAACACACGGATGTTAATGGAAGCAGCAATAATAATTATTTTAATTTGATGATGTGTTTTATACCCATTCTGATGTGAATAAAATACTTCTCACATTGTGTGTAGATAACTGTAAAGTTTATTTTATTCTTCATCCAGTTCAGCAGTAACTTACTTTCATGTTTTCTGGAGAAGTAGCTGAATTTACATGTAATTCTCTGAGAACTGCAACACAAACTAATATGGCGGCACACATCGCCCTTTATAGATCAACAACATGATCATCATTGAGGTGTTTAAAGGATAAAATACAATTAGTTACACGTATGTGAGAAATTAGATATTTCATTATATAGTTCTTGAATATTTTTAATAAAAAGTAAAAATGAAATAATAATAGCTAAGTCGATGTGTTATAAAATAATAGTCACCTTTGAAACTCATGTCAGTTTCTAAGCTACGATATTTTAAACTTGTGTTGTAATAAATAAGATTTATGTATTTGATGTAATGTATGTATTTGTAGAACGGGACAAATGATCTCTACTCACAATAGACAGAAACATTGAATGCTTTGGATGACGAGTTTGCTCCAGTTATCATTAGTTTATAGAGTCCAGCCTGTTCAGTTGTGATGTTTGTGATGGTCAGAGATTTAATTTGATCGTCCAGCTTCAGTCTGTCTCTGAATCTCCCATCAGGAAGATAATGGAAAGCTATGGGAGACCTTTCTTTTTCATATTTCCACTGTATGTGATTTTCACGAAGGTCTGTTTCAGTAAGACCAGAGTTTAAAGTGACTGAGTCTCCTTCCATCACTGACACTGACTTCACTTTATCTGCATCACCAAAGACACAACAAACATAAACAAGTTTTGTCACAGATTAAGGTTTAAATAACCTAGCTCTGGTTTCACAGGTCTTTGAGGATCATACCTTAGTTCATTTAAGTAGTTTATATAAACATGCTTTTGAGAAAAACTTTACAGGTGTGCATTTTGAGACAAAATAATGAAACTGACTTTTTTTAACCTTTAATTAACTAGGAGAAGTCCTATAAAATATAATTAGAAGCGCAACCTTAGAAGCATTTACAAGTCACTAACTCTTTCTATAATACATGTATAATTTTTTGAAAATTACTGAGACACCAATTTACTTCACACCAATTTAATTTGAAGAGAAAAACATCAATTTAGTTTTCTCAACATTTAAAACTATTGCTTAAAAATATATAAAAAACCTTGCTTGAACAATTTCAAAAGCCAATTGTAAATCATCCAGAAATTTTGGAGAAGCAGAGCAATAGATGATGGTTTCATCTGCATAAAATTGGAACCTTGAATTTTCAATATTAACATCAAGAGAGTTTATATGAAAAGTAAATAATAATGGCCCCAGTACAGATCCCTGAGGGACTCCCATATTATATCTGTGCAAGTTCCTTTCAGTTAAAACAACTCAAACAAGCCTTTTAGTGTGAGAAAATAAAGGCAACAGTGAAAATGTAAATAGTAAATTTCAAATTTCAAATTAATGCTATTATAAAACAACCGAAAAGACACAAAAGGAGTAAAATGGTGTGTCGATAAATACTGTATATTGGCATTAAAAATAAAACGGGTGAAACAAATATATGACTCACTGTAGGTGATGAGAATGAACATTATACTCAGTCCATTGGTATGTGATCCATAATCTCCAGCATGTTCAGTTGTGATGTTTGTGATGGTCAGAGATCCAGTTTGATTGTCCACCTTCAGTCTGTCTCTGAATCTCCCATCGGAAACTTCATCATATACGGTGATTCTGTCATTAATTACATTTATTTCAGCTAGTATATATTTTCCAAAACTCCACCTAATTTGATTTCCATTCTTCATTATATTAAGACCAATGTCTAGAGTGAAAAAAAATAAATCAATAAAAACACCTTATTTTGCCAAGATAAGAGTAACGTCATACTAAAACTAACTCTTTTGGGTATTTTAGCTTCATATTTATTTAAAATAACACTAATAACTGAGTTTAGACCTCAATCCATACTTTAAAAATCAATGTTCAGTTGAGAATGACAGTGAATGTTAATCGTCTCTTGACTATTTTAACCAGTAATTTAATACATAATACTAGAACAGAAACAACTGAAGCCATACAAATATTTCAAACTCACCAACCAGACGCCACAAACACAAACAGAAGAAAACATGTTTGAGAAACATTTTTTTCCTTCGGTTTACTAAAACTCCATGATAATGATGCTTAAAATGTCTTGAAAACTCTCCGATTGATATTATTTATCTGGTTGAATCTTCTCTCAACAGGATTCAAACTCCGTCACAGTTTCCTTTATCAGATGAAGCTTTTGCTAATCTTACCTTTTAAAATGAATTTTGGCCCTGTGTGAATGTAGGAAATGGAGTGAAATGTTGGATTATACATTTGCATCTACTAGTGTGTTATTTAATTTTATAATTGAATGACCTCTGACTCTTATTTGACGCCAGTTTATTTCAGTGTAAAGATGTTTTGTGCAAAGTGGAAGATGGAGATTCATATTAGTGGGAGAGAACATGAAGTAACGCTTTTTACTACAAACAGCTGACACACAGAGAGACGACAAACATCCAGCAGAAGCTGTTTATCCTCCAAACAGATCAAACCACATCTCAGTAGAGATAAGGCAAACCATTGCAGGGTCCAATTAGGTTTGAGTTCATGTTTGAGAACTCAGACTCTTGGTTGACTTTGTTATCTTGGTGAATCTGAGCAGAATAACTCTTAAAGTGCATGTGAGTTAAGTTATGACGGGCTCACTCTGCCTTCACTTGCTATCAGATATTTCCTACTTCCCACTTCTGAAGTCATGGTTATACAAGCTCAGCGAGTGCTTTGTTGGCGGATAAAACAAGAATCGTGTTTATTCTTGACTATGTATTGGGAAAATCTTATTAAAGCCAAAATGATATGTAGCGTTGCATTCATTGACAATAATATAAACGTGTAGTGTGTCGATCACATGACTGTTTCAATGGCATTCGGATGTCGGGGCAGTGCACAAAAGGACTTTAAAAAAGAGACATGGATTTGAGGGAGGGGAGTCTGAGGTGGTACAGTTGACCTTTTTTATTTTAGTTATTTTTTTTATTTATTTTTTTTTTAAACGTGGTCAGTGTAAAATATACATTAACCTTAAAAAAGAGAGATGCATTTAACCAGGTTAAAGCACTAATTTACACCTGCAGTCCCTGGACAGGCTGATGTAAACAAATCAAGTTAATAATACATTTAACAATACATTCCTCCAGGAGATGAAGTTCGTTAATATTTGGGGATATTGACATTTATTTATTGATTTTTAGAGTGCATGTTTATTATTTAATGTGACTGACCCAGCAATGTCAAAAAACCCAACAGTGTATAAATGTATAAAATGCATAAAACTCAACAAGTTGGGTAAAAATAACCCAGCATGTGTTCTGTCTGAGTTTGTAACCCAGCTTTTTTTTTGAGTGTAACAAAGGTTGGAGGAATTGTGTTTGCATGCGATTTCAAAAGATATAAAAATCAATTTTTTCTGGTTTTTCTGATACCTGAGATTTTTTCATTTTTCTAAAAAACATTTTATTGATTTTTGTCTTGCTCTGTGACTACTTCTTTCGAGGCCCTTTTGTTTCGAGGGTCTTTGGTCGAGATGTGATTTTCTGATTTGGACACAAGAGAGCGATGATGTGCTGGTGATACATTTGTCAAAATATCTAGCAGAGCTTATTAACAAGGGGAAAAACTAGTAGTAAATGGCATCAATATTGAATATTGAAAAATATTTGCATAAACTAAAATTAGAACATTTTAGTTGAGATTCTGGATGCTATGTGATCCACTAAATAAAATAATGAATGTGCAAAAAAGAAAAAGAAAAGATGTAACGGGCTACAAAGGGCAAAACCAAACCAGAGACAGAAAAAAGACATTCCCAGATATCACACACATCTACAAGACGTCTGTTAAAGATCTGGAAAGAATCTGCTGTGAACAAACATCTGAGAAACGTCTTTAAGATGTTAGTTTTACATTCATTCTAAATCATAAACATCTTAAAGAAATTTTCTAAATGTCTATTTAACATCTGACAGGAAACGTCCCAAGAGACGTATTGCAGATGAACAAACTCTCAAAAAAATATGTCTTCCAGATGTAAACAGATCAAATAGACAATGGGGAGATGATGGACGTCCTGGCAGAGAATAAACATGAACAGTGTGTGTCCCAAATGAACATCAATTCCGGTAGATATCATCTTTTATGGGAGACATTTTCATACACTGCATCCGTCTTTGATTTCTGAAATTGGAAACACAAACTCAGTCAGTAAATTAATAGTCTAAGTCAGATTTTTTTAAAGTCAATCTTGTGCAATGTAAGTTGTGTTTTTATTTTTACGGGACAAGGCTGAACCTACAAATAGGCTGAACTTTGTTGGTTAAAGAGCTACTACTACAGAGCAGATGCTGACATGGAGCAGCAAAGGGAAATGACATCAAACCACCAGTTAATCACATGACTTTTTAAACCGTTAAATCATCAAACAGTCTGAGTTCTGCAGGTCTGAGAACGATTGTCTTTCACACAAAAACAACACCTCTGCAAAGCAACCAATGGCTGCTAAAGCTGCATTTCAGATCAGAAAATAACGAACCGCAGAGAAGCTGCAGATCGAGAACAGACTCTGTGAGTTTGTATGTGCGATTTTAGAGTAACAGCAATTTATTAACTGTTTACATATGGTTAGAAGCAAAAGACTATTTAAATTAGTTGGTCACATCAGGCTTAGAGGTACTTGATACCACACGTCCATCTCAGAGAGACTATCTGATGTGTGTTTAAATCTGGAAAACGTATTTTTTAGAGAGTTTGTTCATCTGCAATACGTCTCTAGGTCGTTTCCTTTCAGACATTAAATAGACATTTAGAAAACGTCTTTAAGATGTTTATGATTTAAAATGGATGTAAAACTAACATCTTAAAGACGTTTCTCATGTTTGTTCACAGCAGATGATTTACAGATCTTTAACAGACAGATCTTGATCTTTCTAGATCTTTTCAATCAGCAGCTTCAGTCAGTCATGAATAATCTTACCCTTTTTTGTGTTGTTGGTTTACGCAATGCCGAATCAGCTCTGCCTTTCTTCCGAGTCTGAACTGCACTGACAATAATCACAGATGTGTTAAAAGTTTTCAATATTATTCCGTAATTTGTGTCTAAAATGTTATTATATCTTATTTTTTACTTTTTACAGATTATTGCTTTTTCTCCTGACCTGTTTTTCTACATTTCTTGCAGATGCAGCTCATCACGACTATAACAACAATCAGCAGAAATCCAGCAGCAGAAATCAACGAGATGTGCAATAAAGGTAAGCTTTGATCTGTAATGGACAAAATGTGCCATTAGTTTGAGTGAATCTACAGCTAACACTCCAGTGCTAAGACATCAGCTGAGAGTAAATCAATATTAACACCAGAATACCTGCAGTACATGTGTGAGAGCAGAGTTGAGTGATGTTGGGATGTCTGGTCTGGTTGCTGATGGGATTGTTCAGCACACAGATGTAGGTGTTTTTATCCTGATATTCCACCTCCAGAGGTAGAGAGAGACTGATGCTGAGATCAGACACACTGATGCTGGACAATAAACTGTTTCCTTTGTACCAGGAGAGAGTCACATGATCCACATTCACCACTGATGATGAACACAACAATGAACATGATGATGATGATGATGAAGAACAGTCTCTTGTAATGTTAGGAACAGACAGACGAACTGCAAAACCGAGAATAAACAAAAGCAGATTTTTAGTGTTGTGTTGACGGTCAGTGAGCATTTCTCATCTAAATCTATAAAATAACACATTTCAGTATGTAAATATTTAAAGGAAATATTCGTAGTTCAGTACAAGTTACGCTCAATCAACATAATTTGTGGCGTTATGTTGAATACAAGATGTGAACAATATAAAAATAAATATGAAAATATAACACTTATTATATATCATATATATATCATATAACACTTTTCTGTGTAAAGTTATACCTAATTTTACAACTTGACACAATAACCCTGAATCAACCCTTGTTAAAGTTTTAACAATTACTTTGTGTTTTTATGAAATAAATTTCACATTTCTGCTTTAAACCCTCCTAATACCGTATTTTCCGCACTATAAGTCGCACCAAAAAGACTAACATTTTCTCAAAAATCGGCCTGCGTCTTATAGTACGGTGTGCCTTATGTATGGATTAAGTACAGAAATGGGCCCATAATTGAGACTGCACCTTATAATCCAATTATGATGCGGAGAATACGGTAAGTCAATATTCACATAGATTCCAAACACCTCACTGTTACTCATTTATTTCCCTCGTTTAAAAGAAAACAACATTATACCACATAATGAATTATCACATTATCAATTCATCATAACTTGTACTGATCCCAAAAAATTTCTCCAATGAAACAAATGACATCTCTACTCACCATAGACAGAAACACTAAATGTTTTTAATGTCAGTTTTGCTCCAACTTTCTTTACTTCATAATCTCCAGCATGTTCAGTTGTGATGTCTGTGATGGTGAGAGATCCAGTTTGATCGTCCAGTTTCAGTCTGTCTCTGAATCTCCCGTCAGTGCCGTTATATGTGGAGGAGATTCCAGCAGCTTTACTGATTTCAGCTATGAGGGTCTTTTGAGCTCCAAATGTCCACAGTAAATCATCGTCTTCATGTATTTCAGTAAAACTAGTGTTCAGGGTGATTGATTCTTCCTCCATCACTGACACCGACTCACCAAACACTCCTGGAGAACATGAACAAGTTTCAACACTGATGAAGCTCTTATTGGTTTACAAATGTGTTTTTACGTATGATTTGAAGAACATGAACAGCCACAGAGGTTTTAAAGAAAGAAAGAAAATATTGTCCAGTCGCTCTATATATCCTGTTTGATTTAAACGAAGCACAGAAACAGAATTGCAATGATATAGAAATAATTTATGTGATCATTTAAAACTTACCAGTCAGACTCCACCAGCACAAACAGATCAAATCAAACATGTGAAACATTTTCTTCAGCTGTTCAGTGAAAACTCTGATCTGAAAAGACCATCTGCTGCAAACACAGTCTTACAGAGTCAAACTGAAACTGCTGCGGTCGCTTTTCTTCAGAAACAGGGTTTGATCTTCTAGATGGACCAACATCTTGCACTGGAAAGTGGCTGTTTGTTTCATCTATATTTAGCTTGTAGGTGAAGAGCTTTTTCTTGACTTGCTTGTCAGGACCAGTAACAGAGAAAGAACACAACGATAGGTGAAAGGCAAAGGTGTATTTGCAAAGGTCAAAACTCAGAAAAACGAGCGGTGTAGACAGAAAAAAAGAAACCACACATACAAAACAAAACCCTGATGAGGCAGGCAGGAACTGATGTCACGACAGGCAAGGGTCAGAGTTAGTTGGGCAGACAGAACCAGTAAATGAACAGATTGAAGGGCACATGAATCACAGATCACATAGATTATAATATAAATAGATTAACAAATAAAAATAATACTTTGACCACTGGAGAATCCAGAGAACAGGCAGATGTGATGGCTTTTCTCAGTACAGAGGAGAAAGGGAGATTTGCAACAGGCCAGGCTAACAAAACCAGTTCAGGAGGACAGAACCTCAGGATCCCAGACATGCCAGATTAAAAAAAACGGTAATATGGTGAGTTGTCCGGCTGAGACAGGGGCAACTCTCTGAGTAAACAAAGGACGTTTCGTTTCTGAAAATTTGTATTTGAACTCACTCTTGCAAAATGAGTCTCAGTGTGGCTGGTACAAAGGTCTCATTTCAACAGAAGTAAAACCAACAGGTGAGAAAGGTTGAAGAGTTTAGTGGGTTTGTCTCTCTCAGGGTCTTTCATGCAAAGTCCCTTCTGTTCTCAGTAACCAAACTTCCGTTGTAAACCCATGTTTCTATTTGAAAGAAGAAATGTTCACTTCCTGGTCTGAGTATTTAAAGAAATGTTTCAAGTCTCAGGGTGATTTGTAGTCAGATCAGATATTGTAATTTACTCTGAAATGATTATGTAGATTATGTTGCATTCATTGTTACCATTGTTAACGGACCAGTTTGAGTTTAGCATACGGCACATCGACTGAGACTTTACAGTTCCGCCTGACGCTTGGCACTGGTTCAAGTTTAATTTAAAGGCTCATAAAGGGAACTTCCGACTTGGACAACGTTGATCGACCGACCTAAATAGGGTGAGCATTACCTCTGTTTACTGTCATATTACTCTAGTTAAGTGTACGTGGGAAACCACAACATGACTAAACCAAAGCTGCTACCAGAGAAAGTAATTTTGGTCAGCTTATATCTGTGGTTATGGTTGTGACCTCTGACTAGAGATAGAGTTACTTTAATTCAGCTGTACAGTGATTCTTCACCCGCTTATTGGAAACCGTCGTTGGACCGACTGGATGGGCCTTACAAAGTAGTCTGCTCAAAGACAACCAACAAACTGGCAAAGATCAGCCCACAATAGGGAAATTAAATAGGGCAACAAACTAGGATGGTAATGAGAGACAAAAGGTGAGGCAAATGAACTGATGAAATTGAAACAAATTGAAGGGGGGAGAAGAAAGAAGTCTGACATTGCTGTTATGACTCTGTCTATTCACAGTCTGACTTCCCATCACAGAACTACTTTATAATGAAACTACAATCAAACAAAGTGTATTAATCTCAGTATTTGTGCACTAACTGCTTAGATATTCTTCTTCTAGGTATTCAAGGAAAATTTGTGTTGTTAATTGTGTATTCTTATTATCTTATGTATTACAACAGTAACTTTATTGATCATTGAAATCATTCTTAGAAAACTCTTCACAAATGTAGGAAAATTAAGATGCAAATGAAAGCAAATCAAAGCTTTTCCTTTAACTGTTGTAAAATAGTGCTGATGATCTTCTGTACATTGATGCCATCGTGTGGTCAAAATGAACTTAACAAATTTCTGTAACTGAATCTTCATATATTTAAATAAAAATTTATTTGCATTTCAAGAAATCATCAATCTGAAGAATGATATTCTTGACGACTATTTTTATTAGTTCCATTTTTCTAACTTAAGAAAATAATTAATAATATTTCCCCAAATATTATAATTCCCCATAAAGCCAAATTCATTTCATCATCATCACAATGGGTAAAAGCAGGAAAAGATTCTTGAGCTTCACAAAATAAAAAGGGGCTGTAAGAAAAAAGCTAAAAATGTCTATTTCCACTTTCAGGGAAATAAATAAGAAGTTCCAATCAACTAAATATGTTAATTTCCCTGGAAGAGAACCTGTCTTGATCCATGAAAAGGAGGAAAATTTGAGTGAACAAAAAGTCTTCAAGGATCACAAATGGAGAATTGCAGAGATTAGTTGCGTTTTGGGGTCAGAAAGTATAAAAAATAATACTACCGATATTTCAAACAGCGCCTACATCAGCACATGTTGTTTAGGGGTGTTTTAAGAAAATTCCTCCTTACTCATCCAAAAACAAACTCCAGCATATTCACTTACAAGACATGACTTCAAACATGACCTTATCGGGGGGAAAAAGAAGAATATATATATATATAAACAAACCCACCATATGGCTTTAATCATAATAAATTAATAAATGAAAAGCACCCCATGCCCAACGTTAAATGTATCGCAGGATCTTTAATGCTGTGAGACTGTTTTTCTGCCGGAGGTCTTGGACTTTTTGTTCAGATTCATGATATCATATCAAATACCAACAGATAAAAAAAATCTAAACCTGACGGCCTCTACTATAAATCTATAACAGGTCGTTGTTCCTAAACTTTTCCAACAGGACAGCTATCCAATACAAACATCCAAATCAACACAGAAATGTGTCACTGAGCACAAATGAAGCTTCTGTCACGAGCATCTCAGTTCCCTGACCTAAACCTCATAGAGAATGAGTGTCTGAACTGAAGAGGGGAAGCACTGGCATGGATCTGGGAATCTGAATAATCTGGAGAGATTATGTATAAAGAAATGCTCTCAGATCTCCAAACTCATCAGGCACTATAAGAGAAATCCCAGAGCTGTTTTCAGGGCAAAGGAGGTTGCAAGAAGTATTTAATAAAAGGGTTTCAATAATTATGATCAATGTGTTTTGGAGAAAAGTGATGATGTAATTTACCCAACATTTTCAATCCTTTTACTTCAATGAAAGGTTAGATTATTTTTTCTAATATTTTAATGAAATACAATGAAGGATAAACAACGCATGTATTTGACAGCCATTTCTGATCATGTTTACCAGGGGTGCCAATAATTCTGACCACAACTGAAACTGGCCAAGCTCCAGCATTACACCAATAGCATTGATCCAGCATAGAGGTAGAAGCTGGATATCATCTGAATCTGCAGTGAACAGAGAATATCCAACCTGCTTCCGCATTACAATCCATCCCAGTAGGCGGGGAAATACGGCTTTTACAACACAAACGTCATACACAGAAAGAGCGTGACAGCGCGTCCATAAACCTGGGTTTATTCCGGAATGCGGTAATGCGGAAACTGGTTGGACGCTAGTGCTCGTGCCTCACCTGCAAAACAGTCCGCTGTGTCTTGAAATAAATGAACTATTTTATCTTGACCACGCGTTAAAATCGTTCAGTAATTTTGGTCAGTGTAATCTCGACGAGCCTGCAGACAGAATTTTATTCCTTTACTTCAAGCTCCATTCGGCGTCGAAAATAAAGTTTACTTTCACTTTCATTGGTCGCTGACGCGACAACAACTCTGTCTGCATTAATTAACTGCATTAATTCTACAGTAAATAAACTGTGAACATGAAGATGAAGATGTTTGCATGGATTGTATTGTGTGCAGTTCTGCGGTTTGGTAAGACATTCATTTGTTACACTTTCTTCCATAATGATAAAAACTAACGCTGCCGCGACGCAGTGTCATTTTAATCACTTTACACTCGAATTAAATGTATTATTTCTAAGCTGTTGCGGTTTTAAGTAAACGAATGTTTTTAAGAGAACATAATATAGTAAGAATCGGATGTTCGGCCTGTGTTTTGGGAAAATGACGAGACGAGTTCAAATGGATGAGGCGATTCACAGAGAAATCGCTTACTGTTTTATATGAACATAAATAACATATGAGCATAACATTTATATGAACACACATAAAGCCCAATCTGGCAACACTGGGTTATGGGTTGAGGGTCACTGGATGAGGGTTTTTGATGAATGCTGAGATTCTGCTTCACAGATTTAACTCTGCATGTTTAAAAATGTTTTCATCTCTGTCTGAATAAAAGCTAAAATATAATTTTGAAAGTCTCTAAAATGGGCCATACTGAATATCTTCCACAAGTCAACCTGTATTTTGCAATTGCAACCTGTAATTTGAGAATAAAGGATAATTTGGTTGTGTGATTGCCAATGTGCAGTGCAATATATGAATCAGGGTGTGGGATTTAGGGTGTTTCTCAAAGATGTTCAATATCATCCGTAAGATACACATGTATGGTTGGTTGATGAGTGAATATGTAAATCAGTGATGTTCTGTGTGTTTAATCTTTGTTTTGTAGAAAACTAAATTCACAGCACTTTCCATTGTATTGTGCCACTCTTCCAGATGTGATTTTTATAATGAACTGTTCTTTTTCTCCAGGTGTGTCTGCTGTTGGTAGAGATGAAGTGTCAGCAGTGTCTGTGATGGCGGGAGATTCAGTCACTCTAAACACTAGTGTTACGATAAACCCAAAAGACAGAAAGAAATGGTATTTTAATGAGATTCTCATCACTGAAATCACTGGAGATCAGAGTAAGATCTGTACAGATGATCAGTGTGATGAGAGATTCAGAGACAGACTGAAGCTGGATCATCAGACTGGATCTCTGACCATCATGAACACCAGAATCACAGACTCTGGGCTTTATGAACTTGAGACCATCAGCAGCGACAGCAGCGGCCAGAGTATTATCAGTGTTAAAAGCTTCAATGTTACTGTCACTGGTGAGTATGCATGGTTGTCTTTTTTGAAACGGAAAAAAAGTACAAAATGTAAGATATAATAGGAGAAATAGCAATAAATTAATTTCTAACACTCAAATGTAATGTTGTCACGATATTGGAATCTCTGGCTTTGATGTGATGCCTTAAAAAAATATTGTTCCCTGTCAAGGGAACTCGCACTGCGTCTAAAACGCGATTGGGAAAGCTTTAGCGTGTATGTCTCTTGAAGCACAATAAAACCAACATGCGGGCGTGTACGTCGCCGAGATGACGTCATCACGTCATGACCCAGGAGTATAAAGGCACGTCATGACCCGGAAGCGGGTTAGCTTTTCGTGTCTTCGACAGCGCTCAAAGCTCAACGTGTTGTGTGTGTGTGTGTATGTATTGCTGGTCGCGTGCCCCGAGTCTAGTTTAAAAGAAAAGGGATTTCACGTGTGTTTGAGAATACAAAATGGCGGATCAAGTATTTAGACGCTGTGTTACTCCCTGTCCCCGTTTTCTTTCGGGAAGGGATACACATGCGTTCTGTATTGCTTGTCTGGGAGAGGAGCATGCACGGTCGGCGCTCGAGGGCGCTGATTGTGCAGACTGTTCGCAGTTACCAATGCGAACGCTCCGATCCCGCCTGGCGTTTTTTGAGGAAAGCGCTCAGGCCAGCGGTCCTCGCGGTTCCGGTCCCGCTGTGGCTGAGGCTCAGCGGCGGCTGCAATCGTGGGGATCGCAGATGGACCTGTCAGAGGGGTTGGAGACGGGCTCTGCCTTATCTCCTCCCTTACCTGGCAGATCCGTCCTCATTCAGGAATCGGAAGCACACCCTGCGGTGGCTTCTTCCGACCCTGATGAGGCGATACTGCAGCTATCCAGTTCCGAGGAACTGGACGTTGTCAGTATCGACGCTGATGAGGTGGGTCCGCCAGCCCCCTCACCAGCGACAGATGAGTTGCTCGAGGTGGTGACTCGCGCCACCGCTAGGCTTGGTCTCGAGTGGCCGGCCGAGCGGGTGGATGCTCGTCCCAAGAGTAGATTGGACGAGCACTTCCTGCCGTCCAGAGCACCACCTCAGCGCCGGTGCCTGCCTTTCTTCCCTGACCTCCACACCGAGGTGTCGAGGTCCTGGAAAAGGCCCGCCTCCCACAGGGTGCATAACAGTGAGACCGCTGTTTATGCGTCCCTCGTGGGAGCTAAAGAGCGCGGATACGGGTCTATGCCTAGAGTGGAGGAGTCGTTAGCGAACTATTTGACTCCTCACTCACCGCAGCCCCTAAAGGCACCGACGCTGCCCACCAAACCTCTCAGAGTGACATCGTCATTGGTGGGGCAAGCGTACTCATCTGCTGGTCAGGCTGCAGCATGCCTCCACACATCCTCACTGCCGCAAGCCTACCAGGCGGAGCTGTTGGCAGACCTCGATGAGGGCGGGGGTATTGGCCCAGAAGTGGTTGCCGAGCTGCGAAGGGCAACGGATCTTTCTCTCCGGGCTGCCAGGGAGACGGCCGCCTCCATTGGCCGATCTATGGCAGGCCTGGTAGCCACGGAGAGGCATTTATGGCTGAATTTGACAACTTTAAGCCAGAAAGACAAAAATATTTTGTTAGACGCCCCTCTGACGCCTCCTGGCCTCTTCGGCGACGCTGTAAAAATGGCGGTCGAGAGGTTTCAGGAGGCTGCCAAGCAGGAGGCAGCGTTTAAAAAGATCCTCCCCCGCCGCTCACAAGGTCCTCAGGCTGCGTACCAGCCGCAGTCCAGCACCTCCGCACACCGCGCCGCTCAGAAGCTGAGCGTTGCGACTTGGCAGCCTCCTCAAAGAGCTCCGAGCCGGCAAGCTCAGCCTCAGCCTTCAGGCCGGCGGACCGACCTGATGGTCGTAAATATAGCAAAAACAACTGAGAATTCAGAATATATTGCACATTTCTCAAGAATATTTAATGATCTATATAAACTCAAATCTAATTATATACAAAAACAAGTTTATAGATAACTTTCCATTAGGAAAAATTGATCTGTGTCCTTTTTCCGCTAAAATATAGTTCAATGCATATATGTAGTGTTTACCAAATTTATTAGACCAGCAATAAATATATTTATTGCCATCGGGGATTGACCACAGGCATTGTAATATGACCCAGGCTGTTGTTGCACATAAGTCAATCCCAGGTTGACATGCACACCCACACAGCAGCCCACTCCCATGGCTCCAAATATTCAGGAGAGTCTGTGAGCAGATTATCTCCTTGGACTGTGCCTGAATATTCATCCACATTTTAAGACAAAAACTAAATATGGGGTGTCAGCACAAGGGACGTCATGGTTACTTCCACTGTCTCCGTAGGATGAGGCCCCTTGATCCTAGGGTGAGAGTAAGCAAGCGGCCAGGGAGTATTGTCTTCAGGGTGAGGTCTTTCTGAGTAAGGCCTGAGTTAGGAGGTTGGTGGTGTTGGGTTGGGTTGGGGGAGAGCGAGCTTTTGGGGGAGGCAGACAAAGAGACAGACAGAATAATAAAGAGCTACTAGGGAATGGATCAAAGAACCGGACCTAGGGATTAAAACGTTAAAACAAAGAAAAAGTGAGGGAGACAGAAACAGAGGAAAGAAATTGGGGGATGTAGTGTGTGAACAGGACTTGATATCATCAGAAACCAGAGATGGCAACGTCAGGTCTGAGGACAAATGGAGACTTGGCAAGGTGGGGTGCTAAGACACACATATATAAGTACTTTACAATTTACATAATAAATACAATTTTCACATTAAAGTGATTTGGGAAAGGATTGGCTTGAAAATATCACATCTTATATCACAAAATATCTTGTTAATCTACATGTGGAAAACAGACAGTAAGAAGGCATCATGGGTCATACAAGAGATTAGGGAGTGGACAGAGGGTGTGCGCAGCTCGATACATATTTGCATGTGTATGTAGGTTGTGTGATGATTTATGCCAGACACCAAGCCTTCCGGTTTGTCAGTCATGGTGCTTTACACAAGAGACTTTAGAAGCTATTCTGTCTGTGTAGTTTGAGAGGTTGGGGCCCTGGAAGTGCCTAAGACTAAGGGCTGTTAACTTGACTAATGCTTAAACTTCAAAGCAGCTCTTTGGTAATCCTGAATGGGAGTATGCTCTAAATGTGAAAAAAAGAAATACAATTTTCATTAAAGTAGGATTTCTCTCATTTTCCCCAACACAGCTCCCTCTGCAGTTCCTACTGTCCACCTGATAGGGGCCTCAGCCAACACCATGAATCTTTCCTGGCTCCCCCCTGAAAAACCAAATGGCATCATCTTGGATTACGAGATTAAATACCATGAGAAGGTAAGAGCCAGTGTAAGTCAATGAAGCGAAGGGCATTCAATCACAATTCCACCACTGTCATCCTCTGCTCTATACATAATCGTTCATCCTGACAACAGCGTCAGCCCTTCCTCTCTCTCTCTCTTTCGTACCCTAACACTCTCCTCCCTAACTCCTTCCTTGATTCATCCCCTTCTTTTGAACGCTGATACCACCAGGCAGTCTGAGTTTGGCAGGGATGGAGGCAGGAGGATTTGCATAGAGGAGAAGAAAGAGCCAGGCATATCTGCTCCGTGTTTGATGTGTTGTACTGACAGATTAAACTAGAGCTGCCAGACGCTCACTTTTGGGTGCTGGCTGGTTTTATATGGCTTGTTTTATCACTGTCCCCACAGGACCAGGGGGAAGCCCACACCATGACAGCACATCTTAACTCTACACGCATCGAGGGTTTGAAGCCAGGCACGGCATATGTAGTGCAGGTTCGAGCCCGGACTGTGGCAGGGTATGGCCGCTATAGCAGCCCTACCGACTTCAGCACCAACCACCAGGGTATGCAAAGCATCCTATATTTCTATTTTATCACATCAGCATCGGTGTTAATCTAACAGGAATCTTTGCATTATTAATTCTATAAATAACACTATAAAAATAAATGCTATGAATAGATCTGAGAAATATAATTGTTTTGAATATTTCATATGATGTGTCTCTTTGTGTGCCTTACACAGCTGATGCAGACAAGACTCTACAGGAGCAATTACCTCTCATTAGGTGCTCTCTAACGGCAGGACTGGTCTTCATAATTGTTGTTGTGGTTATTGCCATTGTCTGCCTCAGGTAATTTTTACTTGCCTTAAAAATGTTCAGCAATTGCACTCATAAATAGATCACATCAAATGTAGCGAAATAATTAAATGTCAAACTCTGCCAATGAAATTCTTTAAAATAATATTCAATTGGTCAATTAATGGATGCATTTCAGGCACTCTCAGAAGCAGATTAATTTTGGGTTGTCAGTAATTTTGGATCTTTTACTTTGTAAATTGAAATCCCACAGTGTCCTGGTGATCGTTGGCACCTCCTTCCCCTATCCACAGCTGAGGGCAAGGCAGCTGTGTATTTAAAGCCTGCAAAAATTCTAAATTTTCACTCTCTTTCTTCCTAATCACCACAGTGTGTCTTAGTATCTTAACTTGTCTTCTATTGAAAAATTGTAAGCCTTGGCATATTCCGGAACTGAATTTGAATTGGAAATGAGATACAACTCACCAGTGGGTATTATTGGTCCGGTTACTACTTAGACAACAAAGGGATTGCATTAACATGTACTGGAGGGGTGTTGAAATTCCATTGCATTTAATGGACTGACAATGTGGCAGTAAAGATCCCTTAGTATGTAACGGGAGCAAGACAACCAATGGTGCTTCTGTTTTTCTTAGCTGTCTTTGTGCAGATTTCACTTTCACCATTCAGTCAACTGAAGTGACAAGGGTCTCTTGAGGCTGAATCTATTGTTCTTAATTGTCATATCATTCCACTTCTTTAATTGACCTCAATTTATGTCCCCGAAGGGGCTGACAGGGAAAAAATACAGGTCCTTTTCAAAATGCTTATTTTGCTATATTTATTTATGGAATCAACAATATTTATAAATAAACCTTTTGTAACTAACTATATTGTTTTTGGTTCACAGGAAGCTACGCAATGTCTCAGAATTAGAATACACAGAAAAACTGCAACAATACAGTAAGTGTCTACAGAGTTTAAATGCCATTGGATGACTAACAAGTGCTGTAAATATTATGTATTATGGCAATGTGATTCATACGGCTATTCTCATTATTGAATCCCCTATATTCACTCCGGGGATGAAGGTCTACATTGACCCATTCACCTATGAGGACCCAAATGAGGGCATCTGCGAGTTTGCCAAAGAGATTGACATTTCCTGTGTGAAAATCGAGGAGGTCATTGGCGCAGGTAACCAACAAAAGCTCCTGAGCAACAGGGGGAAGACAGCTAGGCACACCCAGGCCATACCTTTAGAGGACTTCACTCCAAGCGATACTTCAATCAACTCATCCCGCTCCAAAATCCAATCCCTTAGCACCTTACAAATGTCTCTAACAGCTTTACTTACAAAATGGAGCTTCTGAGGTTATCTTCAGAGCTAACTTTATAGCTACCATTCCTGCTAACTTACCAAACCTGTCCTGAACCTTATTACATCTATTAGACAACTAATTGTCCTCTTGTTAACTTCTCCATTCATGGTGCGTGCTCCTTCCTGCCCTTGATACCGCCCCTCTTTGTGTTTAAAATGTTCTATATCTTAACTTTAGTGTTAACAGATTCGTTTCTGAGAGCAAAAAGCAAAGAGAAGTAGGGTTCTGGTGCAGTAAGACTTGCAGCAATGTTGTAATGGAATGGAGTTGAGGAGCCCCATGCCAGACTACAGAAAACCAGGCTTTTAACATCTAACGCTGCTACCTGAACCTGTTGTTTCCCAGCTTTGTCTAAAGTGATGAACCCCTGCCATGTCCTTCCCTGACCCCTCTGTTTCTCTTGCACCTGCTGACATATTGGCCTAGACTGCCGTCCAATCCTCCCAAGCTTCTGTCCCCACCTACTTCCTACTCTACTACCCTCACTCCCTCCACGCCTTAGCATTTCCTGCTTCTACCTTTTATCCCTTCCTCTATTGCCTTACTTTTCCCTTTTCCTTTGTTACCTAAACCCCCAACAATGTTCCAAAAGCCTTTCCCATTTAAGCATTCCTGACCTCATTCTACCCCTTCCCTCACCCCCTGGATACACTCCAATAGTATCACCTTTAGCTCTGGCTTCTTTTGCTGTCTCCCCCTGCTTCCCCCTGGCTCCTTGATTCTAACCAGTAACTGTCCCTGTTCCCTTTCTCTCCCACACTCCCTCTCCTCTCTCCACTCCACCCTTTCTGTATCTTTCTCATCTGTCCATTACCTATGTAGGAGAGTTTGGAGAAGTGTGCCGTGGTCGTCTGAAGCTCCCTGGACGCCGTGAGATCATTGTGGCCATAAAGACTCTGAATGCAGGCTACACAGAGCGTCAAAGAAGAGACTTCCTGAGTGAGGCCACCATCATGGGCCAGTTTGATCACCCTAATATTATCTGCCTGGAAGGGGTGGTGACAAAGAGTCGGCCAGTCATGATTGTCACTGAGTTCATGGAGAACGGAGCGTTGGATAACTTTCTCAGGGTTAGGGATGCTTACTACCTTAATACAGTTTATTTATTGTTGTTTTGATGTCTGGATTCCTATTTGTGGAAATGCAAGTAATTCTTCATAAAAAGTGTTCTAGCGCAAGTTTTATCCAAATAGTAGATTCCTATTAAAAAAAGAGAGATTCTCACCTCTTCCCTTGAAAAACAATCTGAAACTTTACAACTAGATGACAAATAGTGTTGCTGCTAGCTTTAACATTCAGAGATGAATCAGCTGGCTGATGAGTAACATCCTAGAAAGTTAAAAACACTTAGACAGCACACTGTAATGAATGGGTCTGTGATTTTCTCCCTCTCTCTCTCTCTTCAATAGCTAAATGATGGACAGTTTACAGTTATCCAGTTCGTTGGTATGTTGAGAGGCATTGCAGCAGGCATGAAATATCTGTCCGACATGAACTACGTTCACCGTGATCTGGCTGCTCGTAACATTCTAGTCAACAGCAACCTGGTGTGTAAGGTGTCCGATTTTGGTCTTTCTCGCTTCTTGGAGGACGACCCCACTGATCCCACCTACACCAGCTCATTGGTCAGCATTCACACTGTCCTTTGATATGTATAACAAATCAAAATATCCAGCTCTCAACTGAGTTTAAAATCATTGTATCCTATTGTATCTTTAGGGTGGAAAAATTCCTATTCACTGGACAGCCCCAGAGGCTATTGCTTATAGGAAGTTCACTTCAGCCAGTGATGTCTGGAGCTATGGCATTGTGATGTGGGAGGTGATGTCATATGGCGAGCGCCCATACTGGGACATGAGCAACCAAGATGTGAGTTTCTGCTCCACTTCTACTTCTATTCAACTTCATTTGAAGGTAAACTAACAGCAAACAATTATTATATTTCTATCAACAGGTGATCAATGCAGTTGAGCTGGACTACAGACTACCCCCTCCCATGGACTGCCCCACTGCCTTGCATCAACTTATGCTAGACTGCTGGATGAAAGAAAGAAACTTGAGACCTAAGTTTACCCAGATTGTCAGCACCCTGGACAAACTTATTCGTAATGCTGACAGCCTTAATGTGGTCACCAGCACACATTCTGGGTAAGGGCATACTTGGACTGACTCACATTAGCATGTCATGGTATATGTTTGCATAATGCTTATATCTTCTCAACTAGGTGAGCAGTATTATAGACTTATTCAAACTGGTTCTCTAATTTTAAGTCAGAATTAGATCAAAGTTACAGAGGCTTTTGAATTAAGAGATGATTGATTTCAGATAATTTTCAAATTGACAAACATTATTGTCAGCTGAGAATCTCTGGCATTATAGAAATTAAGACCAGTCAATAAAACATTTAGCCTTGCACCATCACAGGGCTATTGATTGTTTTGATATGCTTTTCCTTTTCTGTTTGAGATATTTAATGACATAAGCTGGCTTCCAGATCCCATTCATTACATGATAGAATTGATAAGAACTTGTTACAGTGATACATACAGTAATTGTTTGCAAGAAGCTTCAGGCTGTTTTAACCCACCTCTGGGTGCCTGCCTCTAGGCTAGGGGTGGGCAAACTTTTTGTCTCGCGGGCCACATTGGTTTCTAAAATTTGACAAAGGGGCTGGGCCAGAATAGAAGGATAGTGTGTTTGTGTGAACTTATATAAATGAAATGTAAAAACCATTACATGAAAAGATTTGGCCTTTAACATGCACCAAAACATCAATGTTCATTGATAAATTGTTTTCCAAATGTATTCATTTCATAACACAGTAGATAAACTCCCATTCAGTTTCAGTGAGAACAGTGTTGTTGATCTCCTTTATTTGCAAAGGCATCAAAGTCTGGAGTTAGTTTTGTTGTGGCAATTCTCTGGACAGATCCGAAATCCATCCCCTTCACATCATTTCTGAAACCTTACGGGACAACCGCGCGACAGTTTAAATAACTGCGGCCATTTGAAAAAATTCAAAATCATGACTGAACTCTGCCCAGCTAGACAAGTGCGAACACGACAGTTATTTACATGTCCCGATTCCTACTCTAAAGGCAACATAGGTTAAGATAGTAACCGCCGCCAGGTGTGATAGGTGCAGTTAAACCAATGAAATTAGTCGCTGAAGTCTACCAAAATTTGCATACCAGAAAGCCTGAGAAATAGGTGTTGGCTAGTTAACTCGGCCCTGTGACTCTGTGAGACTGTTTGCTAGTGTAGTTGGCATGTTTTGTGGCAAAATGACGGCTGATGTTGTATTCTTTAAAAACCGCTAGAGTTTCTTGGCATATCAGATATACAGCCCTTAATCGGACGTCAGCGAAAAACATACTAACTGTCTACTTTTCTTCGGTCCGCTCGTTTTTACTGAAGAGCTCAAAGTGCAAAACATCACACTCAAACAAAGCTCAATGTCTTCAGAGTGTGCCATCTGTTGGGGAAACACTGACATTACAGGGAAAAGTCAAATGAAGGAGGTTTACGGTTTTTCTCGATTGCTAAGACACATTTCTTGAAAGCTGCTCTCCTTTTCTCTAAACTGTGAACACAAAACCCAATTTTCAAGCTACATTCACAAAACCTCAGACTCTTCTTGCAAAACCAAACTTTCACCTCAAAACAGTTCAATCTGTGCTCAGAACTGAACTCTGTTGTCAAATCGTGCCTGGAGTCAATCAAAATTAAAAACACTATACGGAACAGTCACTAAACACTACGTAGAAAAATTTAAAACACAATGCTCAGGACATAAAGCTGGAGAAATACGTTTATTGTTCACTGGAGGCTAAATGCATGTTGCAATACAAAAAAAACAGTGCATTTAGCACTTGTACAAAAAGACAAAACAGAAAGGGGGGGGGGGGGTGCGCGAGATTGTTGATGGGGGGGGTGCGCGATTATTGACGGGTGGGGGGTGCGCGCGATTGTTGACGTGGTGGGGGGTGCGCGCGATTGTTGACGGGTGGGGGGTGTGCGCGATTGACGGGGGGGGGGGGGGGGAACCACGCGATTGTTGAAACACACCTCCTCACCGCCGCAGCCGCTCACGGACCCGGTACCATTTCATCCGCGGATCGGGGGTTGGGGACCACTGCTATAATGTACTATAAGCACCTGTTCTCTTCTCTAAATCTTGGGATTATGGTGGACACAGTGAATCTACTGATGTTTGGTTGAACTCTGTGTCCAGCCTCCCTCATGCTCACACCATGGACAAGAACATGGTCAATCACAGTAACTCTGATTTCATCAGATATTACTGTTCTTTGTCTTCACTGACCACACTGACCACCTCAATCTCCTCTCACACAAACTCTTCCTCTCAGATTTCTATCCATTGCCTCTGAACTGCTCACTGTATATGTTCCCTCACATCATTAGACACAAGTATGATCAGTTTTGAGTTGTTGTGTTCAAGTGGTGAGAACAGTGCTTTAATTGTGTTTGAGTTTTGTCACCTGTGCTCAGCATTATGCAGCACGGGTGCATCACAATGAAAATGTGTTGAGAAGTTGTGTCTAAACAGGTGAAAAGTGCAAAATTCAATCAGTGGGTTCAGGCAACTGAGAATTTGGTTCAGACAATAGAGTTTAGTGTTTTAGCAATTGAGAAAAACTGTAATTATAATAAAATTTAAATTAATAATTTAAATTCTACAAGTTCGGCGGGCCGCCTTAAAAAGCCCAACGGGACGAGCCTGCTCTAGGCCATAGGTCCTGGGAGAGGGCCTTAACAACCAGGAAACAGTGGGAGACATTTTGTCTGCTCTGCAATGATCAGAGGATAGAGGAAATGGTTTTAATTAGCAAGTAAAAAGATTTTAAAGGGGTCAGTGGAGAGGTGGCCTGCCTGCTGAGCTTAATGAAAGACGGGCTCCAGTTGTTGCAAAATGTGATGTTCTGTGTGCTATCTTCAGTGATCCATTCTTTAACTATTCTAAGGAAAGTTTATTTAGTTAATAATTGCTCTCAGTGCTGAGTTAATGGTAGGTTAGTTATGCATGGACATTTATCCTTTTGGTTTTCTCATAATTGACCCATGTTGCACTTTAAGTCAACATCCCCAAGACGTGAGAGCTATGCTGGCTCTAGCAATGCTCCATTAAGGAAAGCTGTCTTCAAACCCTTCAGCCCTAAAGGCAGGAGCTTATTAAAAATCACTCTTCCCATCCATCTACAGACCTTGTCTTCAATAGAGCCTCTGTTCCAAACTTATTAACTTCTTTCTTATGCTTTTAATTGTTAATTAATCTAGCTAGATTCAGCAAAGCAGAGAGCTTGCAGACAGGAGTATTTTTGCTCTCAAACTTTGCCCCTCAATGCCCACTGCCCAGACCTCTTTGTTAGTTTATTAAGCCCCAAATCTGGGCATAGATCAAGTCTGGTCCCTGTTGATTTGGTCTAATATAATTTAAAATGGCTGCTTTTGTGTGTGACGTTAAATCTAGTTTTGGCTTTGTGCAAGAAGGATTTGTATAGCATCCATGCAGGCAAATATGATTTACCCAAATAGATCACGACAGGAGTTCTGCTCCAGGACCAACAAAAGTGGTTGATACACTTATGCATGACATGATTTATCCAAGTAGGACAGGTAACCTAAGTAAATTGTGAATTTTTTTTTTTTTTTTAAAGGAAGATATAATCAATAAATACAATTAATATGGAATTATAGTTAAGTATCAAGAAAGTATATTAAGTATCAATATATGTTAGGCAACACTCCTTCAAATGTGCTCCTTCATATCGACCCACTCCACTCACTTTTTATCTCCACTCCTCTCTTTCTCTGTAGGGCCTCCCAGCCGCTCCTCGACCGCTGTGTGCCTGACTACACCACCTTTACCACTGTGGGCGACTGGCTGGATGCCATCAAGATGAGCCACTACAGAGACAACTTCCTCAATGCTGGCTTTGCATCTTTTGACTTGGTGGCACAGATGACTGCAGAGTGAGTTTCTGGACCATTTGTTACAATGCTCCTCTTTGATCTGGTGGCCATTTCCTAGATTGAATTAAGGCACTGTGGGATTTTTATAGTTACAACTTTTAATTGTTCCAGTAAGGAGTAGGGGCGATTTAATAACAAAGTTTGTGGCATGGGCTTGAGCTAACTGCATGGAATCGAACTCTGGTTCAGACCAAGCAATCAAACCGAGTGTAAAGACAGCCTAATACAGAACCTCAGTAGGGAATTAAAGGGACATGTTAATGATCAGAATGTGGTTGGTGATAGAACTTTTGAGCATGCAATTATTCATCTGTAATTTACTGTAACATTTCAGAAAATGTCATGAACAAATGATCCTACAAAGGCCATGATCCAAAAAAGAAATCCATGATTTCTCACTATGTTAAATATCCAAGACAGATATGAAAAGAGAAGTTGTGATCAAATAAACTAATAAAGAAAAAAAATTATAAATTCATCCCGACCATTAAAATCTAATAAAAGATGGAGGCAGGGGTAATTTGTTTCAATTTGGCAACTTGACAGGTGTACCTTGTACCAAGTTGTACCAGGTGGTTTTCTTGCGCTCTTAATAAGTAGTAATTCTACTAATGGGCTCCATTTATTATTATTTTATCCAAAATTGTGGTTTGATGGGACTAACAGAGGAAAAAGAGAGAAAACACTTTTGCGTTGTGTGAAATTACTCTGCTAATGCTGTGCGATTGTAGAGATGAGAACGGCAGACAGACTGGGGGCCGCCACGTTGCTCCCTGACAACGTCCGTCCTCTTGCAGGCTTTTTCTTATCGGAATGTGAAAAAAAAAAGTAAATGATGCGCCTGTACTAGCTTTTAGCTTTTTTAATACCTCATGAAGGTATTAGATTACCTTTGAAACAACAGGAAGCATTTTTATCATAAAGCCTGTGGTAACCTTTACACCACACTCATTCTACAGTATAGTGACTGCTGTCTGTTGCGCAGTGACATATAAATCCAACTCATGTCTGTGGTTAAGCTAGAAGCACTTTCTTTATTTGAAATTTGACATCTGGTTGCCCTAGGTGCAAACTCTTGCAAATCATTGACCAACATTTGACCTACCTCCAATTTGATAACTAGTTTTGCACCACAAATTTGTCTGTTTAGCAAACATAGGGTGGAGTTGTACTATTTTCTCAACCTAGTGACAATTTGCTTAAAGGATTTACTCACCTGGCTACATTCCCAGGGGAGTTTATTATTTGAATAACATCAATTAGTTTCAACATTTTTATGAAATATACATTTGTCTTATTTTGTTGTTGTTTTCTACAGAGACCTGTTACGGATAGGTGTGACGTTAGCCGGCCACCAAAAGAAGATTCTCCGCAGCATTCAAGACATGAGACTGCAAATTAAGAACAGAGAGGAAAGCCCACATCCCAATACCTGTGGATAATGCTTATGGAAGAGAAACTCCTCTAATAGTACACATAACTTGAATATAAAGACAAAAACACTAAAAGTGACACAAAGTGTGAAGACCTGAATCCCTCCAGTACTAGCAGATGTTCTATTGTGCGTGTGATTTTGTGCTTATTCCCCATCTTCATATTGAAGGTGTTTTATTTAAGGGCACATGCCTCAAAAGGACAGGAGGAAGAGGCACAGCCGAAGGCGAAAGATCACGGATGTTGTGGGACCAGATTTGAGTAAGTTGCATTTGTCCACCAGGTTTAAACTGACAAAAGGACTTCTTAGAAAATACCTGGTGAACTCAGGATGCTTTCATTGTTCAGCTATGTTTTCACAGCTTCACTTGATCTTTTCTTTTTATTATCTTCTGTTGTTTAACATTATATTCAGAGAATATATTTATATATTGTTTTTTTTTCCCACATGTCAAGCATAAATCTAACAAAATTCAATGAGGATTATAAACACAGGCTTAAAAGATAAAACAATTGTCAATTGGGTGAGAGAAAAAATTCTACTGAATACCATTTTGATTCTCAAGTAAATGTATCTTGTTTTAAGAATGTCTAGCTGTTTCCTGGAAAACAAGACAACATATTTTCAGTAAAAAAACAGTGCTAATCACTGTCTCTAAAATGAGTGTGTACGTATGTGTCAGAATGACTGTTGCAATGTGTGACTTTCTGTGTATGTATATAAAACAAAGGGAGAGTATACGGATTATGAAAAAAAAGCAAAAGCGTGACATACTTTAAGACGAGGAACTCCAGTCATAATATATATTATTATTTACGAATCAGTATGGAGAACTGTGGAGGACAACCAATTCATTGTGATTTTATTTATTTTTTTACATATTTCCCTAGAGGCCAAAAGGAATGACTAATTTACTTAAAAATCTGATCTAAATTTAAATCAGCATGGCATTCAAAAAACATGCATCAAGGAAAAATGATATCATGATGTTTCCATGAGGAGGTGCGTTGAAATTGGTTTTAAGGGAAATGAATGGAGGTGTTGAACATCTCATCAATGTAGGGCAAATCCCTAGTAAATCTTTTCAATATTAAAGCTAAGCCTTTCCGTTGCTACCGCAAAGAGAAACTGTTGATACCAATCCTCTGACATATTCTTTTGTACAGCTCACTCACCAAGTATCTTGTTAATTTACAGTAATCATATTTTTGGGGGGAATTACAGGATTTCCGTGGTTGTTTTCAAATGAGATCTTGGAAATTCAATGGAAATTCATCTTAGTGCCATGCAGGCGGCCGTATACATTATATATATTCCTGAAACTGTCAGTTTGTCTTCCACATTTTTTTAAAGCCTTCACCTTGCTCATCTGATTCTTGCAAATTGGCTGTTTACAGCCTGGCAGAGACGAATGACCAGCCCCGTTTGAGTTTTTGAATGGCTCTAGTCTTCTGCTCTGGTCTGATGAGAAGTGAATACTTCATGTCCCCACCTTAACCAAGAAAGATAAAATATGCAAAATAGTAGCATATCCGATGGGTTAAAAACTAAAGCTTGAAGCTAATACAGAATGTTATTACCAAAATCTATCTAGAATGGTCTCAGTGCATATATATTGCACTTTGGCAAACGGTACTGCATATATTCCTCACAGTACTCCTCTGTGGTTTCGTTTCATAAGTTCACAAATCAATTAATAGTTCCATCTTTTCTCGAGTACAAGAGCTCTATGTAATATAACACACTGAAGTATTTTTATGATGAAAGACATTATCTTTTCTGATGTATATGAACCCTGTTCCTTAAAGTTCCTGTCTGCACTGCTACTAACTTACAGAGCCGTCCGGGGACTAAACGTAGCTGCTTTGTCACATTCAACATGTCTGGCGGTATATTCTCTCATAACTGGATTTGAGTGTGTGTATGTTTGTATGGATGACTGTATTTAGGTAAGGTGCTATTGTCATTGTTTTTTATCGAAGCGGTTTTGGAACATAACTTGCATGATTTTGGTTCAAATAACTTTGTGCCAATCTCGGATTCTCTCTCTTTCTCTTTCCCCCTCTCCTGTTCCTCTGTGACATTTTTTTCCTGAGTTTTGAAGTTACTCTTTTATATTAAAAATCAAGCATAAAATGTGTTCTATCCAAGCAGTTAAAAAGGTCTTCTCATCACATCGCAAATCACTGACGTGCAAGAGGAAAAATGTCTGTTGAGTGCTGTACTTATATTGAGAGAAGCAAGACACATTTCAAGAAATGTTCTTTTCCTGTTCCTTTTGTTTAGGAAAGCATTGAGATGTATTTAATGGTGAAGACAAAAAACAGTGATTAAATAATGCATTCTTGTAGAAATATTTTTAAAAAACCCTTTTGCAATTAAATTATTTAAGAAATACCTGTCTTTTCAGTGTGTATTTTGTGTGTGCTTCACTTCTGATTCTGTTGTTTTGTTTCGACATGTTCAATGATCTGTAATTGTGGTAGATTTCTCAGTCATGTTGGAGCCACAAATTCTTGCTTAACTGAAAAGCTTGAGGATTTTTATGACCATGCTCCTCTATAAAACATTCTGTCCTGTATTTGAGCGAGGAAGGCTTTGATCTTTACAGATCAGGGAACCTGCAAGGCAGATTCTTTAGCCTTGACTAGAGATATAAGTGTCGAAGCGGCCCTCCCTTCTCTGTCACACTCTGCAGGGCAGCTTTGGGTGTCTGTATGACTGTTGACCTTTTCTTGCAAGAAAATAAACCTTTTTTAAATTACAATTGGGATATTTGTCTCTTATTCAGAACTGATAGCAGATTTTGCCACCACAATTGTCACTGCAAAGTTGTATCAGGCTAGTAACGGACCAGAGTCCAGTTTGAGTTTAGCATACGGCACATCGACTGAGACTTTAATTAAGATGCAAATGAGATCAAATCAAAGCTTTTCCTTCAACCGTATTGTAAAATAGTGCTGATAAGCTTCTGTACATTGTTGCCATCGTGTGGTCAAAATGAACCTGCTAGACTTCTGTAAAATGGTTCTTCATCATGTATTAAAATTACATTTTTCATTTGTATTTCAATAAATTATCTCAAACTGTCAAACGGCCTGATTCACAAAACAATCTTTAGATTGATATTCTTGACTGCTAATTTTATTTTTTCCTATTTTCTAACTTACGAAAATACAGTAATTAATAATATTTCCCCAAATATTATAATTCCCCATAAGGCCAAATTCATTTCATCATCATCACAATGGGTAAAACCTTGAAAAGATTCTTGAGCTTCACAAAATAGAAAGTGGCTGTAAGAAAACAGCTAAAAATGTCTATTTCCACTTTCAGGGAAATAAATAAGAAGTTCCAATCAACTAAACATGTTAATTTCCCTGGAAGAGAACCTGTCTTGATCCATGAAAAGGAGGAAAAATTTGAGTGGACAAAAAGTCTTCAAGGATCACAAATGGAGAATTGCAGAGATTAGTTGCGTTTTGGGGTCAGAAAGTATAAAAAATAATACTACCGATATTTCAAACAGCGCCTACATCAGCACATGTTGTTTAGGGGTGTTTTAAGAAAATTCCTCCTTACTCATCCAAAAACAAACTCCAGCATATTCACTTACAAGACATGACTTCAAACATGACCTTATCGGGGGGAAAAAGAAGTATATATATATAAACAAACCCACCATATGGCTTTAATCATAATAAATTAATAAATGAAAAGCACCCCATGCCCAACGTTAAATGTATCGCAGGATCTTTAATGCTGTGAGACTGTTTTTCTGCTGGAGGTCTTGGACTTTTTGTTCAGATTCATGATATCATATCAAATACCAACAGATAAAAAAAATCTAAACCTGACGGCCTCTACTATAAATCTATAATAGGTCGTTGTTCCTAAACTTTTCCAACAGGACAGCTATCCAATACAAACATCCAAATCAACACAGAAATGTGTCACTGAGCACAAATGAAGCTTCTGTCACGAGCATCTCAGTTCCCTGACCTAAACCTCATAGAGAATGAGTGTCTGAACTGAAGAGGTGAAGCACTGGCATGGATCTGGGAATCTGAATAATCTGGAGAGATTATGTATAAAGAAATGCTCTCAGATCTCCAAACTCATCAGGCACTATAAGATCTTACAGCTGTTTTCAGGGGAAAGGAGGTTGCAAAAAGTATTTAATAAAAGGGTTTCAATAATTATGATCAATATGTTTTGGAGAAAAGTGATGATGTAATTTACTCCCCACTTTCAATCCTTTTACTTCAATGAAAGGTTAGATTATTTGTGCTAATTTTTGAATGAAAGACATTGAAGGATAAACAATGCATATATTGTATAGCCATTTCTGTCAGCTGCCATATCACCCAGTAGCTTAACACTGGTTGCCCACTGAAGTTAAGCAGGGTTGAGCCTGGTTAGTACCTGGATGGGAGACCGCCTGGGAAAAAACATGGTTGCTGCTGGAAGTGGTGTTAGGAGGCCAGTAGGGGGTGTTTGGTGAGCGTTCTGGCGCAATATGGCTTCCGTCGCATCATACAGGTGGTGGTCGAGGAGATTCCCCCCTATTATGTAAAGCGCTTTGATATCTGGAAAAGCGCTATATGAATGTAACATTTATTTCTTCTGATAATTTTTACCAGGATTGCCAATCATTCGGACCACAACTGAAATACGGCTTTTATAACACAAACGTCATACACAGGAAGAGCGTGAGCGTGACAACTTTCACTTTCATTGGTCGTTGACGCGACAACAACTCTGTTTGCATTAATTAACTGCATTAATTCTACAGTAAATAAACTGTGAACATGAAGATGAAGATGTTTGCATGGATTGTATTGTGTGCAGTTCTGCGGTTTGGTAAGACATTCATTTGTTACACTTTCTTCCATAATGATAAAAACTAACGCTGCCGTGACGCAGTGTCATTTTAATCACTTTACACTCGAATTAAATGTATTATTTCTAAGCTGTTGCGGTTTTAAGTAAACGAATGTTTTTAAGAGAACATAATATAGTCAGAATCGGATGTTCGACTTGTGTTTTGGGAAAATGACGAGACGAGCTAAAATGGCGGATAAGCGATTCACAGAGGAACCGCTTACTGTTTTATATGAACATGTATGCATATATAAATAACATACTGTATATGCATAACATTTTTATGAACACGCATGCATGATCATGTTATTCAGTTTGCTGCTTTAAATGATGCAGTCGTCATTCTGTTGTGACGCAGTTTTTATTTGTTTGAGGGGGAGGGGTGATGATGACGGGGTTTTTGGGTGACTGGAGCATCCTGACTGGAGTTGAGCTTCTGCTTCACATGATTAACTCTGCATGTGCAAGAATGTTTTCATCTCTGTCTGAATAAAAGCTCAAATATAATTTTGAATGTCTCTAAAATGGGCCATACTGAATATCTTCCACAAATCAACCTGTATTTTGAGAACAAAAGTTAATTTGGTTGTATGATTGCCAATGTGCAATATGCAATATATGAATCAGGGTCTGGGATTTAGGGTGTTTCTTGAAGACTTTCAATATCATCCGTAAGAGACACATGTATGGTTATTTGATGAGTGAATATGTAAATCAGGGATGTTCTGTTTATGCTCTTTATGAGTCCAGACATATGTCTCTGCTCACAATCTTTGTTTTGTAGAAAACTAAATTCACAGCACTTTCCAGTGTTTTGTATTATGTGCCACTCTTCCAGATGTGATTTCATAATGAACTGTTCTTTTTCTCCAGGTGTGTCTGTTGATGGAGATGAAGTGTCAGCAGTGTCTGTGATGGAGGGAGATTCAGTCACTCTAAACACTGGTGTTATAGTAAACCCAAAAGACAGAAAGAAATGGTTTTTTAATGACATTCGCATCGCTCAATTCACTGGAGATCAGAGTAAGATCTGTACAGATGATCAGTGTGATGGGAGATTCAGAGACAGACTGAAGCTGGATCATGAGACTGGATCTCTGACCATCATGAACACCAGAATCACAGATGAAGGAGAATATAAACTAGAGACCATCAGCAGCGACAGCAGCGGCCAGAGTATTATCAGTGTTAAGAGCTTCAATGTTACTGTCACTGGTGAGTATGCATTGTTGTCTTTTTTGAAAAGTACAAAATTTAAGATATAATAGGAGAAATAGCAATAAATTAATTTCTAACACTCAAATGTAGTGTTTTCACGATACTGGAATCTCTGGCTTTGATGTGATGCCTTAAAAAAATGTTTATATTCAATACCTAAATTTCCAAAAAACTTTAATAATTAATAACATTAGAACAAATAAACAAACTGCAAATGATAGCACAAATAAACATCAATAGAATAAAGAGACAAATTAAATATACACTGTTTGAAGTTTTTCAGGTGGGTCTAACGGCAATATCTAGGAATGAAATTGGCTTACTAGAGAAATTGAAGTAGTCAAAAATAAATGAATACTGGAAAGTCTTCATTGTATAAACAATTAGTTACAACAGTTGTTCAGTTAAGAGTAGCAAGTGATTTTTCTCTTAGTCTTTAGTTCTTTGATTAACATTACAGACAGCATGTGAATATTAGACTCCTGTCACTTTAAGAGGTAAAACCAAATACTGCATTTTCTTTCTCAACTATTTACGTCCCAAATCTGACTGTATTTACCTGAATACTGGCCAAGACGTGCATTTTGACAATTCAGAATGTATTTGACTGTTTAAACACAATGAGCCAAGAAGAATAAGTCAATTTGGTCGTCGTGAGAGGAGGCGAGTGTGTATCAATTCTTTATCAGAGAGAAGAGAGCAGGAATGTGCTGCTGGTTTTGGTGTGTTGATACTGCAGAAAATGAGTTTTGGAATATAGACATTTCAATATCAAAGTATCAATATTATTGACAATAGTTCAATGGTCTTCACAGCAAAATCCTACATATTTTCTTTGACTGTCCTGCATGCATTTTACTAATATCTGTTCATTTCTTCTGGTGTTGATGCAGACGTGTTTGTGATGGAGGGAGATTCAGTCACTCTACACACTGGTGTTAAAATAAACCAACAATACAAAATTAAATGGTATTATAATAACATCCGCATCGCTGAAATCACTGGATATCAGAGTAAGATCTGTACAGATGTTCAGTGTAACGAAGGAACTGAGAGATTCAGAGACAGACTGAAGCTGGATCATCAGACTGGATCTCTGACCATCATGAACATCACAAACACAGATGAAGGAGAATATAAACTAGAGATCAGAAGCAGCGACAGCAGTGAAAAGACCTTCACTGTTGCTGTCCATGGTGAGTCATTTAACGTTTAAAAGCAAGTTATATGGAACATTATACTGAATTAGTTTAAACTGCAGTCCCACCGTAAAAATAGCAAAAACAACTGAGAATTCTGAATATATTGCACATTTCTCAAGAATATTTAATGATCTGTGTAAACTCAAATCTAATTATATACAAATACAAATTTATAGATAGTTTTCCATTGCGAAAAAATGACGTGTCCTTTTTCCGCTAAGATGTAGTTCAATGCATATATACAGTGTTTAACAAATTAATAAGACCAGCAACAAATCTAAGGTTTGTGCCACAGCTGCCCTAAACTAACAGTGTCGGTGACTCCCAAAATCACCTTTGGGGTTTCTGTAATGATTAATCCACCAGTATTTGCAAAAAAAAAAATATATATATATATATATATATATTCAAATTGTGAATTGTGGGTCATATGTTTCAGGAGTTTCTGCTGCTGAACGAGAGGAAATGAAGAGAAAGTCAGTGAAGGAGGGAGATTCTGTCACTTTAGAGCTTGGTGTAACAAAAAACCCAAATTATGTGATGAAGTGGTATTTTAATGATATTCTCATCACTGAAATCACTGGAGATCAGAGTAAGATCTGTACAGATGATCAGTGTGATGAGAGATTCAGAGACAGACTGAAGCTGGATCATCAGACTGGATCTCTGACCATCATGAACACCAGAATCATAGACTCTGGAGTTTATAAGCTTGAGATCAGCAGCAGCAGATTCAGTGTCCTTCGTCGTCGCCGCAGCACCAGTATCACCAGCATCACCAGTATAAGGAGTTTTAGTGTCACTGTAATCGGTGAGTTCAATCACACTTTCCCTTGAGGAATTATAAAATGCGGTTCAGAATTGTTCAATCAGGTCATTCTGTTTGTCTTGTTTCAGATCTGAAGTCTGATGCAGCAGGAGTAAGTGCAGGTGCTGTAACAGGAATAGTTGCTGTTGTTGTTCTGCTGGCGGCTGCAGTTGTTGCTGTGATTTACTATCGTCACGACAGGAACTACAGACCAGCAGCTCCGAGTGTAAGTATTACATACAGATGATTTAACCAGAATAATGTGATTTAATGTCCAAAATTAATATTTAAAAGCACTACACTATAAAACAAATATTTATCCAAGTGGTAAATAATAAATTATGAATAAAGAATGACAGACAACCTGTTTTAGTCTGTCAAAATTTCATATTTGATTTCACTTTAATTATTTGTGAAGTCATTGTGAAGCCATTTCTCAGTGAAAATTGTTTCATCGCCAAATTCCTTTGTGTATGAATACATTTATATATTTTATGGAAATATATGATCAATAATATAAATGTGTTTTTGTGTTAAACACGTGGCCTTACAGCATGTCTGTTATGTAAATATACAGTCTAATACAGTTTTATTCATAATTTATCACACAAACAAATGCACTGGTGAGCCAGTGTCACGAACAATAAACCACAGTTATAATTTATCAACATTTATCTCCTGAATAAATTAAATGACAAATAATATGAAAACAAAAAAGTGCAAGAGCTAGTAAGGACATCAGTAACCAGTGCTCTTATTAATACTTACTGATACCATATTTCAATGATTTTAGCTGTGCAGGTTGCAGATTAATCGTGTGAATTTCTTTTAACTGTTGTGAATGTGTTTCTTACAGGATAATGATGTTTTGTAGAAGACTCGTCCCGTAAGCAGACTGACACTATGGATGGATCCTGATAATGGAGAGTATCATAAACTGAGACTTATTCAAACTGCCAACAACAAGTGACTTAATTATATTCCGTTGCGATAAGCCTGTCGTCCGTCGTGTTTTTTTTTTTTTTTTTAAATCGAACTTTTGAATGTAGCCATCAAAAGAGCCACTGTCCTTAAATATTTAAATGAGCAGCGAGTTTCAGAAGCAACTGCCAATAGGAGTGAAGACAGTGAAGCACATTTCCAGATACTGTCAGGTGCTGTACAGCAGGGTTTCTCAACCTTTTGTCTATCGCGACCCACTTTTTTTTGTATGGCAGTCCTACGACCCACTAAGGCTAGAAATAAATAAATAAAAATAGTAAATAATAAGTAATGAAAAATAATGAAATAATTTGTTAGACCTATACTGTGTGTGCTCATAATTAAATTCACAAAACACTTTTTCAAAAATTAGGCAGACTATGAAACAAACTGATTTATTTATTTTTACTCACGTTCACACACGTTAATGTGACATTTGAGACTGCTGCTCTGAAACAATGATATCCAGACGTGGTGGAATTGGGGAAAGGGCCACTCGTAGTGTCGCACTGTAGCGAGTCTAAGCCTAAGGGAAATGGTGCGGATCTATGTGTGCGTGAGTCGTTTTGTGATCAAACACACATAAATCTGCACAAAGGGGAATTTGGATATTAACAGTTAATTATAACGGATTATAAAAATTATTAATATCTATGACTTGATTCGACTTGTAGAATTTTCTTTAATTCTAGAAAAGAGTTCAAAGGACGGATAATTTGTCCAGCAAATATTGACCTTATAAACTCTGGAAAAGGTTTCTTTTGGCCACAAAGAAAGATCTTTCCATTAATTTGTAACAAGGATCGGTCAACATTAAAGTGACTTATGGATGAGCAATTCAGAGGCAATCGCGTGTGAATATATATATTTTAATAATCGACAAACAATAGACAAACATACACAGATGAATTGAAAAAGAGAATAAGAGAGAGAGAGAGTAAGAGAGGGAGAGACAAAGGTAGTATTACAGACAAAAACCTATTGAGAACAAGCCAGAAA
This sequence comes from Rhodeus uyekii, assembly GCA_037043235.1. Taxonomy (NCBI): domain Eukaryota; kingdom Metazoa; phylum Chordata; class Actinopteri; order Cypriniformes; family Acheilognathidae; genus Rhodeus; species Rhodeus uyekii. The sequence goes on along the minus strand of JAWRVZ010000175.1, from coordinate 882,174 downwards.
TCAGACCAACTTATTGGTATAAACTCAAAACTCTTAAGGATCGTTTAAGGGCTACTTGCATGTGTTTCTTTCTGTGGCAGATCGGAATTCGCACGCACGACCAGCCACAGAAAGAAATGTGCAAGTACCCTCGTTAGAGAGTTTTTGAGTTTATACCAATAAGTTGGTCTGATTCCTTGCTTGTTCTCAAATAGGTTTTTGTCTGTAATACTACCTTCCTTTGTCTCTCCCTCTCTTACTCTCTCTCTCTTATTCTCTCTTCTTCCCTTTTTCAATTAATCTGTGTATGTTTGTCTATTGTTTGTTGATTATTAAAATATATATATATTCACACGCGATTGCCTCTGAATTGCTCAACCATAAGTCACTTTAATGGTGACCGATCCTTGTTACAAATTAATGGAAAGATCTTTCTTTGTGGCCAAAAGAAACCTTTTCCAGAGTTTATAAGGTCAATATTTGCTGGACAAATTTTCCGTCCTTTGAACTCTTTTCTAGAATTAAAGAAAATTCTACAAGTCGAATCAAGCCATAAATATTAATAATTGTTATAATCCGTTATAATTAACTGTTAATATCCAAATTCCCCTTTGTGCAGATTTATGTGTGTTTGATCACAAAACGACTCACGCACACATAGATCCGCACCATTTCCCTTAGGCTTAGACTCGCTACAGCACTCAAACTAGAAGTTGTCAGTCTATTCCTGCTTTTTGTTTTCGTTGCAGTTACTGTCGAAAATCCCGACTCGCAAAGATAGGTAGTGCTGAATGGCAGAAGAAACTTCGTTGCACGATCTGCAAGTTCTGGGTATTCGTGTCTGGTTTATTTCTGGCAATATTTCTGGCATAGCGATGCAATGCAATTGCGCCGTCGTTACCAAGAAACGGAGTAAACCGCTTGCGTAGAGAGTAGGACCTTGTCCAATAAGAGCTGTTTGCTGCAGCAAGGGCGTAGCCAGATTTTTTTTTTTTTGAGGGGGCCCATCTTAAAATGAGATGTCAAAATTTCGTGATCAGCTGCTTGTATCTGGGCCCTCAGACTCATCGCTAGTGTGTCAGGAAAATGTCTTGGTGCTCGTTTTTCACTCCAGCCTAATGCACTGCTGGAACTTTACCTCACTGAAACCGCTGCTCCTGCACCAGCCAGTGACCTTCATACAGGATGACCTTGAATGTTTACATAGAGCTTTATGGCCAGAATCTTGCTGTATGTAGCAATAGCTTTATACCGTCAATGCCAAAGATGGCCTTTACATTATACATTTCATGCTCTGGTTCCATTTGAACATGATCTTTCTTTACTGAATGTTTTTTTTTAGTTGAAGGAAGACTTTGATATGAACAATGTGGAATAACATCTGTGAATGTAACTAGGCGATAAGTAATGGAAACACCTACTTACAAAACAAGGGAATCTGAGCTACACTCACATTACAAGCCTAACTGATCAATTCTGGTTTATTCCACAGATCCTGGTTATTATTTCTTCTTTTCAAATGTGCTAAACAGTGCTGACATGAACCAGGAGAAATATTGTGCCATTAACAAATGTTAACTTATAGATAAGTTATAGAACATAGTTTATAGAATGTGAAAGCAATAGAACACTGTGCTCCACAAATCACCAACAGTCACTTAATGATTTAATGTTGCAACACTAACTAACTAACACTTCTTTTCAAACTCTTCGTATTATCCAATATTACTGTTATTTTTGCTGTGATGGAACATGAACATGAATGTTCTAAGTTATGTTTTATCCAGAAGTATTTATTTTAAGGTTGATGAAGCTTGGCGTTTGTCATTTGTCCACACAGACACTTTGAGGGTTTAAACCTAATAACTGAACTGCACAATGTTTTGTTTGTTACTGTCTGTGTGTATATCTGTGTGCGTCAGAAAAGTGCTTTAAATATATTTCACAAATGTCTGTGTACTAACAAAGTATTTATATTTTTCGTTTAAATGTTTGCTAAATATCCTAAAAACTTGATTGTTGAAATGTGAAAAATTGAATTGTTTTTCTTTGTTTCTATGAATCACAATGATTTTGTAAAACACATACATATTTTACAGAGAAACATCACATTGTGATGAAAATGATCAGCTTTACTTGTTTTCTTCTGTTGTAAGGAGTTTACTTCAAAAATAAAAGTATGGTTGATCCCAGATTTTACGTGTCATTTGTTCCCAGAGTCTCCAGTTCAAACAAAGCTCATCACCTGCAGAAACCATCATCTCTGGTTAAATAGAAATGATTTAAAAGTCTAAATGAAACCTAATTCAATACAATTTAGATGTCAGAGCTGAAATAATACTAGACGCCTAAAATAGGGTTGTGGTTGTTATCTAACAAAATTATATCTTACCATCACCGTGAGATGGAAATTATGATACACACTTCAGTGTAAACTCCTGCAGAATACCTTGCTTTTTACAACAGTAACAGCAGTTTAATTATTAGAGATGATTTTCTGCTTTTGACACGAGCGATGATGAGTTTCTTTACTTTTGCCAATATAATATCCAGCAGAGCTCATTGTGTGTGACACTACACAACTATGCAATACACACAATGACATTCAATGAGATGACAGAACAATGAATGGAGTGATTGATATTTAATAATGAATATTAGGTACATTTATACGATAAGCAAAAAATAAAACATTTGACTTGAATTTCTGTCTGCTAAAATACTGATGAACCACTAAATGAAAACAAAAAAAATCATATATCACAATAACAGCAAAATATAGTATAGAAAGAGTTAAAACAAACATATCTTAGAGAGTAAATGTGAAGCATTGTCCCGATGGAGCTCTAACATCAGATCCGATATTTGATCAGCGTTTTTTGGGAAGATTTTCATACACAGGATTCGCCTTTGGTTTCTGTGAAGAAACACAAACTCAATCAGGAACCCGTGAGTGATAGTTTAACACATATTTAAAAAACATTTGCAGACCAACCTTCACAAGACCTTAGAATTATTCTGTAAATACTGTAAAATATATTTTCCTGTGATGTAACTAAAGTACAGTAAGCAATCTCTGAGAAATATAATCAATCAAACACTCTTCATTAATCCTCCCCCAAAATGCACAAACACGCAACGCAATGTCTCTTTATCACAGCTGATAATTGTAATGCTTCATGAAAAATAAAGCAAGGATGGCGAACAAACAACATGGAAGCACAAAATATTCACACATACAACAAACAAGTAAATACAAGCATGAGTTAGGAGTTATTATTCTCCAGCATCACATCGGCTCAAAAACAAACAATCAGACTCAAAACTGTCTGTTACTGAAGCTAACATTACAAGATCAGCATTTCCTGGTTCTGTTTCTCACTTATGAAGCAGAAACAACAACCTCAGCCTCCATTTTCAGGCCTTCACACTTAAGTTTCTCCAGCACTGGAAAGCTTTTCTAATATTAATGTGGATCCTGAAGCTCTTACTTGATTATAACCTTTCATTTTCCAGTGATATTCCTCTGAGCTTTTCTCTTTTGTAAAGTCTCTCAGTCATCTGTCTTTCTCTTTCTTCAAATCTCTCTCTCCATCGTCCCCATCAAGAGTCGACACGCCTCCTAATGCTGATTGGCTCACTCTTCGTTTCCGTCATGATTGTTCATCCCCTACTGCTGATTGGATAAAAGTGTGTTGCGCTGCTCAGTCTGATCCACTTTCAACAGTGTTTCTCCGAAATCACTTAATAGCGACTTAGAAATGAACATTTCACAGGTGCTGTCCTCCGTTTTTACTATCTTTCCCTGTTCACAACTCAAAGCTAATGGCTTATTCCACCATGTTGAGCAGACTTTATGCATACAACTTAACTAAAGCTATATAAGTTAATGAAACCATCATATTCAAATGTCTCAAAATGTGTAGCATCAGTGCAGAAGCACAAGGTCTGAAACACAGAGCAGCTTGAGGAAATGACACGAAACATCCAATTCAACTACAACACATGACAGTTTAAACAGATGCAAAGTTATGAGGCTTTGAAATAACACTGAAGCTTAATAGATTTCACTTTAAAGCAGAGAAACAGAAGCAAACATGTTCCTCAGGACCCGAGCAGCTACAGTAAAAGACCGCTGTCTTATTTTAGATCTGAAGGTTTGACACGACAGCCTCTGCTTTGAGAATGGCGTTCGTTTCACACCAAAGACATTTGTTGCACCACGTCTATAAAGCAACCAACATCCGCTTTAAAGCGGTGAAGCTGCGCGCCACTTCAGAACGGCCAATAACTTCAACTTTTCAATGCAAATCGAATGAAAACTGACTTTGTATTAGTCGCAAACCAATAATTTATTGTTAGAACTGTTCCCATATGGTTTAACCAAAAGATGATTTAAATTAGTGGACCACACATCCCATCACAGTCTTTACACGTATAATCAATACCATTCATAACAATTCATTCATGCATGTTTGTTTAAATAAAAGTTATTTCAGCAGCATGTCATACATAGAATAGGCCGTTGTTCATCAACTAAAGATGACAAATCACAAATCTTGACACAAACAGGCCATTTTATCCACATGCAACCGGTAATTTGGCTAAATATTAACACCTTCTAAATAAAAAAGCCAACCGTCATCTCTTTAAAGTGCAATAATAATGCAATACTGTTATTTTTAACTATGCAATACATTTTATCAATGCTAATTAACTTTTTTAGGCAGAAGGAAAGTAGGATTATATAGGAGGGGAAATAACAGTACATGCACTACAATATATAGGTTTAAAAAGTGTCTTTTTTTGAGCCTGGAGGTAATAATGATCACCCGCGTCTGTTCACTGACCGACTTCAATCACACTCACTGCCTGCAACAACTTCCTGAAACTTCTTACCTTTTTTCGTGCTGCTGGTTTACACGATGATGAACCAGTTCTGTCTTCGTCCCGAGTTTGAACTGCATTAACAATAATCACATGTTAAAACAGCAGAGCTTGCAATAGAAATCTGTGTATCTGATTCAAATGCATTAATTAATATTTGCTCTCCTGACCTGTTTTTCTACATTTCCTGCAGACGCAGCTCATCACGAGTATAACAATCACCAGAAATCCAACAGCGGCAGCAGAAGCAGCAAAGATCAACACTATGTGCACGAAAGGTAGACCTCGATCTGTAATTGAAACAAAACCAAAACCCAGAGAACTCAGTAATGGTTTATTGCAAAAAGTAATCAACTTTTCGAAAAATAGAGATCAGGTCTGTGTATAATCACTTATTTCAGCGCTGGCGGCACACGTGTGAGAGCAGAGTTGAGTGATGTTGGGATGTCTGGTCTGGTTGCTGATGGGATTGTTCAGCACACAGATGTAGGTGTTTTTATCCTGATATTCCACCTCCAGAGGTAGAGAGAGACTGATGCTGAGATCAGACACACTGATGCTGGACAATAAACTGTTTCCTTTGTACCAGGAGAGAGTCACATGACTCACATTCACCACTGATGATGAACACAACAATGAACATGATGATGATGAAACATTTTGTGAACAATCTCTGGTAATGTTTGGAGTGGGCAGAGGAGCTGGAAAACATGAGATAATGAACAGAAATACAGTTTATATGTACTATAACTGTAAAGTGGTTACACATTTCTGCATGTAAATCATAAAGGAATATTCAGTTCAGTACGGCTCAAAGTTTCAACAGAATAATTAATGATCAAAACTGCATGAAGCGCCTTCATTGCAACCTCAATTTCTTTCTCTTTTTATATTAAAGGAAGCCAGATACAGTTTTTTTTTGGTTCATCAATCTTATTCTGTAAATGCTGTTGATTAAGCTTGTACTGAACGCAAAATATTCCCTCAATAAAGCAGGAATATGTATATACATTTTGAGAATGAGCTTATCTTTACTCACCATAGACGGAAACACAGAATCTTTTTGATGACCATTTCGCTCCAACTACCTTCACTTCATAAACTCCAGCATGTTCAGTTGTGATGTTTGTGATGGTCAGAGATCCAGTTTGATTGTCCAGTTTCAGTCGGTCTCTGAATCTCCCATCAGTGCCGTTAAATGTGGAGAAGACGCGATTCTTCTTCTTTATTTTAGCTATGAGAGAGTTTTCAGCTCCATATTTCCACATCATGTCGTCTTCTTGTATTTCAGTGAGATTAGAGTGTAGAGTGACAGAATCTCCCTCCATCACTGACACTGAATCACCAAACACTCCTGATGAACACACAGATTTACACATTAAAACTCCTGATCTAAAATAAATGTAACTTGCTTTTTGAATAATCATTTTACTTTTTACATTTGTTGTTATTCATGATCACTTTTAAGAGATAGCTGGGCGGTGTTATTATTTCTTCAGTAACAATGTTAAATATTTAAAATGAATAGAATATTAATATTTAAAATTAAACTCAAAATTAATATTTTATAAATATAATAAATAAATATAAATAAAAACTTTCTCAGATGAAAGCGGCTCAATGGATGATTGACTTTCTGAGCCTCGGCTGTTTTAGTTTTTTTTTTATCATAGACATTTAAATGATTCTCCGTGACTTTTAACATTTTAATACATTTCCATGATGAAAATGCCAATTAAAATTCAAACGTCTCATAAAATAATATCTCAGTTTGACTTGAGATAAGTTTAAATAGTTTAAATAATCTCACTAAAGAGTGGCAGTAGTTTGCCAAAGATATGTAGTTTTTCAAAAAATAAATTATGTTTTATAACTTACCGCTCAAACTCCAGCAGCTCAACCAGAACAAAACCAACATGTGAAACATTTTCTTTACCCGTTCAGTGTCTGATCTAATAAAACGGTCGACTGAAAGCCTTCACCCTCTGAGAGTCTTCAACAGTGCTTGACCCTCCTAGTGACACACACACAAACACGCACACACACACACACACACACACACACACACACACACACACACACACACACACACACACACACACACACACACACACACACACACACACACACACACACACACACACACACACACACACACACACACACACACACACAACAGACAAACACAGACACACACACTGAGAGATACACACAGAGACACTCAAACAGACACACACACACACAGAAACAGACACACATACACAGAGAGATACATGCACACACACACACACACACACACACACACACACACACACACACACACAGAGTGATACACACATACAGACACACACAAATACACACACACACACACACACAGAAACACACCAAATTTCGATTTTTCTATAAAGCTCCAAAGTCGAATACACAAAAGAATAATGATAGTCTGTGTAAACCATCACACATTTCCCTGACGTTAGTTTGCACGCTTCAGTTGAGGCCTCTAGTTCTGGACAGAGTATTTCAAGGGCAATCTTCAGAATCAACACAAACGTGTTTTTTTTTTTTTTTCTCTTCTGGAAACTCAGTCCATGATTGTTGTGAATCTGTAGCCAAACACACATATGGAACTGATCCAGCCATCAGATAAAAAGACAACACTGCTCTATCAAGCTTATAGACAGAGCACAAATCTGATCATTCCAGAGCATATATTATTAAAAAGGAAAAGTGTCATTGTTTGGTTCGGCCAGCCATTCTTTTTCATACATTTTCAACCACGACATGTGATGATCAGTGTAATTCAGCAGAAGTCAATTCATCATCATTTGGTTTAATCCTGTCCTTTGCTCTCGCACTCGTCCCCACAGAGAGCAAAAAAACATGGATTTTCCCACATGCAATTTTGTTTAACTTTTTTTTCAGGCACCTTGTACATTTTTTCAAATTTCATGAAAGACATTTCTTTGTCTCTTACCAGACTGAAAAATTAATCAAACAATCAATGTCAATTAATGTAAAAAAATTCTAAAAAGTAAATGGCACACAATAATCAAGAATCAAAACATAATCATGAATTAAAATGACATATTTCAACAATCACACATCAGAAATATTATTAATGATAACACTTGAAATGATAAACTAATTGATATTCGCATGTTTAATCGTGTACAAATTCTAGTAACCATTCAATTTATTGGAACATACAAGCCCTATTTTACAGGATATATTTGCTGTTTAATAAAAAACTGTCTGATCAAACTTTATATTATTGAGCAACTGTTCCTTTAAGAACGCAGCCAATAACACTGAGGGGAAGGAGTCCAAAATATGACGTTTTTATGGTGCGACGGATATAGTCCCTTTTCTCAGTGACGTCAGAAAACTTCCGCCTTTCCTCAAAGTAGGTTCTCTTTCAAGCATACGTTTCGGTGTCTCACTATGGGATACGCCCCTTCCGTATTCCTCAGAAGCCCTATTTCATTACGCCAGCCCCAATTGGCTGGCAGACGTGACGTTGTGTCTGGGAGTGTCTTCCTCCCTCAGTATAAATTATGGACGCAACGTCATCACGACATTCAAAAACCTCTTCTCGCTTCACACCAGAAGCCTTCTATCTTCTTCGAACACGAACTACTGGTCACCACGCCGTTATTCGCTGGGTTCCTTCAATCTGTACTCCAGTCGATTGCAAGGACTGTTCGATTGAATGATGGTTGCAGCAATGCAGACTATTCCGGCTAGCGAGGGAGATTCGGTGCGACTCTGTTCATGCGGGAACAAGATCTCATGCAAAGACACACACCAGGTCTGCTCTGCATGTCTTGGGCTGAAACATGCCCAATTAGCGATCGACAATCCCGGTTCCTGTGAACACTGCGCACGCTTCACCATGAAGAGCCTCCGACGCAGACTAGCGCGCCAAGCTAGTCTGTCAGGCCAGGATCCCCTCATGTCATCTAGCCCTGCTCCAGCTGCCACTCCGCAGGTATCCATTCCTGTAGAGCTGCCCACCACGGCAGCTTTATCCTGGGGTGAACAGCTCGATGCTTGCGTCCCTCTGGCCGGCATGCCTACCTCGGACGAGGAAGAGGACGTCTTAGACTTTGAGGACGAGGGACAGTCGGATTTCCTTCTCTACGAAGAGGAGGAAGATTTCGAGGTCTCCCCTTTCCTCCCCCCTGCGCAATCGACACAATTCTTCACCGCGGCGGGTTCCATGGAAGAGCCGGGCGAGGCACCATCCTCACCGCTTCTCAGTGTTAATCTGCAGGACGTGTGCAAACGCACTGCAGAGAGACTAAATATTCCATGGCCGACCGTTGTAGCTGAGACTGCAAAGTCTCGTTACGAGGGTAAGAGATTACCGAGTGCTAAACGGGCAGCACGGCAGCTCCTTCCCGCGTTCCCGGAGTTCCTGGAGGAAGCATCTGCCACACCAGGTCAGACACACTGGGAAGAGATCTGTGTCGTTACGGATCTCTCCCTGCGTCTTCAGAGATGCGCAGTTCAAGCCGCAGGCAAGGCCATGGCCACAATGGTCATCCAAGAGAGGGGACGATGGCTTAACTTAGCGAGTATCTCTGACAGAGAGAAATAAGCCATCCTGGACGCACCAGTGGTCGCAGAGGGCTTTTTCGGCTCAGCGCTGACACTGATGCAGAAGAGGTGCGAGGAAAAGAAGAGAGATGACGAGGCTCTGCAACTTTGTTTGCCCAGAAAGTCACAGACTGCACTCCCTCAGCCACCTCGGCAGACCTTCGCACAAGCTACGGCCCGCCCACCACCCAGCTTTCGCATTCCCAAACGGCAGAGACCGAACTTGACGTTCAGCGTTCAAGGGATGCGTTTCAAAGATCCCAAGTGTTCCGTGTGGGCAGCAGAGCCCGATTGGGCCAGGGGAAGCAGAGCAGTGAAAAGAACGAGAGACGGTGCAGTGATCACAACTGTCACAAGCACTTTCATGTTCAAAAATTAATAAAGTTTTCATTGTACTCCCCAAAAATGTTGAAAAACATAATGCCCCAAAAAATGTTGCAAAACACATTGACGGAACACAGTATAACACCATCTCAGAGGGTTATCGCTCCCTTAGAGATGGTGAGCTACCTAGACTCTGTCCAAGCGCAAAGTCTTCACGCATGCGCAGTACAGACCAAAAGCTCATTCGCGACTCAGCCACACGATGGCGCGCGAACGCAGCAAATAAAAAAGTGGCGAGAATGCACACGGTCCCGCTGGGTATTGAGAACAATACAGTTCGGGTACAGACTGCAGTTTGCCACTTCCCCCCCGCACTTCAAGGGGATAATTCATTCCAGAATTAAAACACGTTCTTCAGGAGGAAATTTCCTCTCTGCTGAACAAAAGGGCGATAAGAGTGGTTCCACCCGAGCAAAGTCACGATGGGTTTTACTCGAGATACTTTCTCGTTCCAAAGAAAGGGACCCGGGCTCTTCGTCCCATACTAGATCTACGAGCTCTGAACAAATACCTAAGAAAGTACAGGTTCAGAATGCTCACCCATTCCACGCTCCTCAATATGATGCGTCCGGGAGACTGGTTTACCTCAATCGACCTGAAAGATGCATATTTTCATGTAAAGATATATCCACCCCACAGGAAATACCTGAGGTTTGCTTTCCTTGGCGTGACATACGAATATCTGGTTCTCCCTTTCGGCCTGTCTCTCAGCCCGAGAGTGTTCGTAAAGTGTACAGAAGCGGCCCTGACTCCACTCAGAGAAAAGGGTATCCGTCTCGCTACCTACATAGACGACTGGCTGGTAACAGCTCAGTCAGAGGAGAAAGCGAAAGAACACACGGTGATGCTTCTAGAACATTTACAGAAACTGGGCCTAAGATTAAACACCGAAAAGAGTGTTTTAATCCCCACACAGTCCATAACATATCTGGGGCTGTCACTGGACTCGGTGACATTCAGAGCGCGACTGTCGGAAGACAGAGTGAAAAGGTTCACTCGGTGTCTGGCCGAATTCCGGAGGGGGAAAAGCGTCTCTTTCCGCACATGTCTCAGATTATTGGGACTGATGGCCTCAGCCCTGATAGTGGTTCATTTAGGCAGACTGTTCATGAGGGAGTTCCAACGCTGGGTAGCATCCCTGAGGTTGGATCCATTACGACACTCCCGGAGGAGAGTGGATGTGATGTCAGCAGCCGTTTTGGCGCTGCGCCAGTGGAATCACCCGACCTTTCTGGTTCAGGGGGTTCCCATGGGCGTGGTTCAAGCCAGAAAAGTCATAACAACGGACGCGTCGCTGTCCGGTTGGGGGGGCATTCACGAGGGCAGAATAGTGAACGGAAGATGGGATCATTATCTGACCAATCTTCACATAAACTATCTGGAAATGCTAGCCGTTTTTCTGTCTTTGAAGCATTTTCTCCCTTTCTTAAGCGGACATCATGTTCTTGTGAGAACAGACAACACTACAGTTGTGGCTTACATAAATCGACAGGGAGGTCTCAGATCACTGTCCCTACACATGTTGGCACGCTATGGCGTTAAGATCGTGCCATTAATATTTGAGCGCAGAACTGACGTTTGCACGCGTGAAAATCACATCCGCGAGCGGAAAACAGATCTACACGCGTAAATACGGGTACCGGCGAGCTCATTTTAATCGCTCTCGATTTTCTCTCGACTGCTGTTTTTGCTCGCGCGAACATTTTGATTTTTGTCAGTCGTGGGGCGGGGCTTAGTAACCTCAAATGTCATTGGTTCATTTCATTTATTCCGGACGTCAGTTGTGATTGGACGCCAGTGATTGTCAATCTAGAGTTTAGGCGGCAAAGATACGATTCAAACACATACAGATTACAGTTTTCAAATGGATGATCAAAGAGAGGTAAGTAGTGATCCCCATATTTTAATCCCCATATTTGTGTTTTTTGTATATGTATGCTGTGTTTTGTATACTTTCTTGTTTATTAAAAGTTCTTTATTAAGAACAAATCCGTTATGAAGTTTGTTTCGTGTTTTTATACATTTCGTTACCCGTATTTTTTCAGCGTCAAATCCATGGGTGACAGTGGAGCTTCTTGTATTTCTTAAATCATAATTATAATACTGCTTTAGACTATATACGTACAGTTGTCTTGTTACTTTGTTCAAAGTTGTGTATAATAAAGCTATCCCTGTTCATTAGGCCGAGTTACAGAACGCTGCCAGGCATGTTGTGAATCTTCTACGGTGTGCTCTAAGAGAGTCAAGGTCACCTTCACGGATGGGTAAGTTAATTGTATTGTGTGGCATTTCTGTTTTACACCGGAATGTAATAATTACCATCGGCCCTAACAATATTCATTTGAGTAGTGTATACATTGTCACAAAGGACTTAGGTTTTCGATGCAGTTTTGAATGGTTTCAACAGATGAAGGGCAGGTTCAGAGAGAGCAGGTAACCGCAGGCAGGAGTCAGTAGGCACAACTTCAGGGTCAGGCAAACACTAGTACCACTGTGCAGTCTGTGACGAGACCGCAACAATCCCTTAATGCTGTTGCATTAGGAAACTCAGTGGACAAGAGTATGGCCAGGTTTGGATCCCCAAGAAGCATAAAGCATAGCATAGGCACACAGATAGCATATTCTAGGATAACTTTGGTTATAGGTTATAAATGTCTTGTAATGGCCAGTTTGGATGAGTCCATTGGGATTATTCAGGACTGATTAGATGCATGATTGACTCATCAGATTATTTTTTTCTCAGAGCATTCCCTGGTCTGTTTAAGACACGGAAAGGCTTCATCCCCACTTCCAAAAAAAGGCCTGCCAGATCAACTCCCATACAGTTCTTCCTTTTAAATAAAGCTGTTGAAAGGACCCCGAAAGCTTCTGATGAGCTAAAGCTTCTACATGCTGGATTAGGGCGGAGCACTATAGCCATCCCAGAGGATGCTGACCACTCTGAGGTCTGGCACTTCAAGTTTTACAAAAGTTTACATGTATAAAAGTCTATAAACTTATCAACTTTGCTTTGGTGTTTATTGTCACCAGATTTCTAAACTATTTTTGGAGACATACTCGAAAATGGTTTCATTGGAGGGAGCCTGGATGCTGTATAAAGCTGTTGGTGAGATAACTTTACGCATTTTTTTAATTTTAAAGACTTTTGAACCTCTCTCAGTTTGTTTACCTCAGCAAATTCAATGTTAGAGTGAAATATAGTATTCATTAATTTCTGAAACAGTCATTTGATATAAATAGATGATAACGGATACCGATCTGTTTTTACCCAGGTGGATCAGGTCAGCGTAAGCTGAATGTAGTTGCACCCGGAGCTCAAGGGTACACAGGGTCCTACATCATTAAAACTGCTGGGGGAAAGGGCTGTCTGTATATAATGCCCATTCAGAGCACTCTGGACAGCTCCCCTTTACCCTACACAGCCAAAGAATTCGAGAAAATGCCCAAAGCTCAATGCGTCAAATGCCACACAGACATGCCTGTTCAACTGCTGGCTGCACATGCCCAGAAGTGTGTTACAGGCATATGGAGCAGCGACTGTGAATCAGTAAAGTCTTTCTTTTTTTTTATTTCATTCATAGTAAATACAATATGAAATGGTTTACAGCTGTCAATTTACAATCAGCATTACATTTCTTACAGGAACCTACAAATGATTTGCCTTCCAATTCCACTAAAGGGGATGATGATGCCAATGTAGGTTGTTCAGTGTCATATACCAGTTTAACCTCTGACTATTATACAATTCCACCTTTTTGGGTTTTTTTGCATTTTAAAGGTTTTTATCTCTATTTTTTTTGTAAGGTCTCTTGCCCTGTGTGTTCTATCATTTATCCAGAACACTTAATTGAAGTTCATGCAAGCAACTGTGGGGAAAGGTTATTATTTTGTTTTGTTTTCATTAAATTTTTGCTTTAACCCTCAACCTTAACTATTAGGTGGAGGTGTGTATGGTAGTACTGTGAGCTAAATTGTATTATGTATTTTATAATTGAAAATAGACCAAGCATTGATTTGGAAGATGCAGATCAAACTGTAGATGAGCCAAACAGGTACATTTAACTTAATTTACATTTAATTGTAAGTTATAGTGCTTTTTTTCATGGGTCAAAAACTAGATAATGCATGTTTTTTTTCCCTCAAGCCTTACAGAAGCAGTCAGAAAACTGAAAGAGGCAATAGACCCTGCCACCGTTTTTACTGTCTGCATCACACGGGAGGACTTGTTCAACAGAGGGTTGGCACAGTGGAAGCGGCAGAAAAAGTCGTCTCCAAAGAATCCACTGAGAGTGATTTTTATTGGAGAGCCTGGCATAGATAGTGGTGCTCTTGCAAAGGAGTTCTTGACAGGTGCTTTTTTTTTTCTCTCTTCCTCAGATACTGCAATCCCATTGCATAATGTATGCAGTTTTATAATATATGTATATATATATATATATATATATATATATATACTAACTGCAGTGCTTTCGTTTATTAGTACTGATACTTTACTTTTCCTCAGAAATGATGGCCGGTATTGAGTCAAAGTTCTTTGAGGGGGGGGAATCAGGAAAAAATCTGAAGTATTCTATTACGGATTTTCAGAATGACAATTTCAGGTTTGTTTATTGGTATCCTATACCAATAATTTGTTCATTTAATGCCTTTTTGTGTCAATTTATGAGCTGCCCTGATGTACTTTTAGGACAGTTGGTGAAATAATCACTGTAAGTATAGCACAGGATGGTCCTCCACCGAACTTCTTCATGGAGTGGATTTACAGCTTCATCTGTACTGGCGAGATCAACCAGGACCGGTTGTCAAAGGCTGATGTAACTGATGCAGACCTGCTGGACCTCATTGATAAGGTTTTTAATTCCCCTCTGCTGCCTACATTAGGAATTAGATAAAAAAACATATTTTATGTATTTTGGCTATAGTCAAACATACATTGAAGTAGTATTTCCATATCTTTAGATTGAGACTGCAGACACGACAGGTTTGCTTGCTCTGACCGAAAGAATCGTAGCATGTGGGTACACTGGACCTCTGACATGGGATAGAAAGGAGGACATTGTCAGGTGTAGTATATGTGATTCTTTGATGTTTTGTAATTCTCTTTCAGTCTGGCTCTCTTTTCCTTTTTTTGTCACAAATCCTCCCTTTAGGGGTGTATTTTTACATCATAGACCGACCCCCATGGTTTCCATGGTCCTGGAAAAGTAATGTAATTTTTTGAATTTCAGGTTTACATTTCAGACATAATCACAATATATATAGTTTGCTTTCTATTTGTGTTTTATTTCAAATTTCATTCCATGTTATTTCTTTAACTAGAAATACCTGTGAGTGATGTCTGTAAAACAAATGTTTTTGTAAACTTTGAGTAGTAACCCTGTATTTAATTATGAAATGTTCTATACTCAACCTCTTTTGTTTGAAACAAAGTCTTTCAAAAACCATTATTTAAATAAAGTTATTTTAACAAATAAAATACTCCCTCCCTCCATTTACTTTTTTATGCAGCGCTGTTGTGCTGCATTCTGCTGTGCGAATCCTCCCAATGCTACAGCAGATGTGCAGAGGATTGGAGCTCTATGGCCTCCATGGAATGATGAAACAAAATCAACCTTTGTTTCATCCGTTATTTGTTCCTGGTTATTTTTCAAAAGTAAGTGTTGTTACTTGCATTTTTACATACTGGCTTTTTGAGTTGTCTAATAAAAGGTTCTGATTTGCAGCCTGATGCAGACTTTCTCACAATGGCCCTCTCACCCATCTTAAGTGAGGTGGGTTCAGTGAAGAGGCAGAGAGAGTCGAGAATTTTGAATTACTTGCAGGACTTCATCCAAAGCCTTGAAGATGACGGTAACCTCATTACTAATGGTGTAATATTAACTTAATATGTGAATTAGTTTTGAATATTTGAATAGTTTTACGGTGTAGTAAATACAAGAAAAGCCCAAGACACTGAAATGCTTTTGATCTTGTTTCTTGCAGAAGAAGGGTGCAGCGTAAGTGAAGATGAGAAAGAGCTGGATGAGACAAAGAACTGCACTAAAGACCCAAACGACAAGATCACTGTCAGCAGCTTCATGCAGTGGCTTTGTGGTCAGGGACATGTTCCCATTACTTCTTTGGAAAGGGACAAATTCAAGATACATATAGAATTTGACCATGATTGTCAGATACGATACGGTGAGCATAGTGTTTGCTACCCAATTGTCAACGCATGCTCGTGTACTTTGACCTTCCCTACACGCCACCTACACACAAACAATGAGTTTGTTGGGATTATGAGGCAGGCTGTGTGCAATAGTAGAGAATTTGGCCGTTCTTGAGATTTGGCCGTTCGTTACATTTGGCCGTTCTTTACTCTGTTGTACTCTGTTAAATAAAAGTATACAGTACTGCGTTTATGTGTGCTTAATTTTTTTTTTATTACACCATATTTGTTGAAACAAACTCCCGACAAAGCAAGTACAGTTCTTTGACAGGGATATTACTAGTAGTTGAATTCAGCAAGTGTTCGAGAGCCCTCGACCCATCTGAACTCAAAGGGCATTCAAATTCTGGAACAACAACTCCGAAATCTTCACGGCCATCATAAGAGGCTGCCATGTCCCAGTCTAGATCTGGCTCTTCGATGTCCTAAAGGTACAGCAGTTAAATGGTTAAAAATCCTCTTCGAATTATTTAGGAATAGCAGTGTGATGATAAATTAACTAAAGCAGGGTCACCATACCTCGTTTCTCTCTGGTTGGTCAACAATTGTGTGCATCATTCCAATCTGCCACAGCTGCTTTGGACTTCGATTGCCCTCTGAAGAGAGTGGATGATGATTCCAGGCTTCTACAAATGTGTCCAAATCTGCCTGAAGTCTTGGGAGGAAAGTGTAGTGCACACTGAAGAGGTCCTCAACCACTGACAGGTCAAGCAATCCTTCTGCCTCCAGGGAGTGCAGCATATCTGAATACTTGCTGGTCACCATGATTCTTACATCTCGCCAAAGGCGCTCAATCCTATTAGAAACAGTGAACAGTGACATTTAAAAACTACAAATGATTGAACTTACTAAATTTAAATTAAGCCTTTTCAATTTAGACATTTCAAATTGTTCAGATAAAGTTGTACTTTACCTTTGATTATGGACACTTTTACCAGATATGAAACTTCCTCGGTCAGTGCCTCTTGAAGAAAACATGAACCTGGCTATCTGCACGTTCTCCACTCCTTGGTCACCCCTGACCCTGTGGGTTTTTTAAATATATATTTAAATACGTTTCCAGACATAAAAATGTTTTTCTTCTGTATTATACTCACCTTGATGGCAAGCCAAATTTTTGGACTGCTTCTGAAAAGAAGTTGTATCCTGTCAATGCCCGGTTGTTATCTGCTGCATTCAAGTACATGACCTGCAAATACAACAGGGGAAAAATAAGAAAATATAGGTAAAGGAAATATAACATGCATAATTAAATGATTTACAGCCTCCGATTGAAGAAATGTTAAATGCAAATTTTTCCTGTTTATTTTTCTGCCAAATGCATAAATGTAAACAGGAATAATGTTACAGAAATCATAATGATTAGACTGACCTTGATAGCAGGTGATTAGTAACACTAAATCAAATGCAAACATGGTTAAAGCTGTTTTTAATAGTAACACAGACTGTAAACATACCTTCCTGGAATAACCGTCCACACCACCAAATATTACGATATTATATCTGTTAACAAGATTTAAAAAAAAAATGTTAATGTTCTGATCAAAGTTAAACGTGTGTGTGTGTGTGTGTATAATTTTAATAGACAATCATATAAAAATAACCTTATCAGCTTGTGGTTGGTGTCTATGTGCACAAGAGAAAGGGGCCCTCGAACTGAGTATGTTCTTCGCACCACACATCCCAGACTGGCCAATCTGGACAGGATTCCAATTGAATCAACACGGTGCATTGAGGCTGAGATTCTCTGCCATTGCACACGCAAGCCTAAAGACATCAACCTCCCTTTGACCATCCTGTAACCAGCAGCAGGCATTTCATCCTTAATGGCTCTCACACGGTTATCCAACTCCTCATCAGTGATGCAGCTATACAACCCTGAGATGGAAAGGCCAAAATTCTTCATTCTTCTGAAGATGGTCCTGGTGGAAACGCCCATAATACTTGCAATGTAATGCACAGGAAGGTTTGTCTGCAGCATCTCTGCTAACTGTTCTCGTTCAATCACAAACCTTGGACGTCCTCTCAAAGCAACAGTTGATTCCAACACTGCATGTGGAGCTGCTGTGGAATATGGTGGTTGTCTAATCAGTTCAAACACTTCCTGCAGAGCCTGAATTATTTCTTGGGGTATTTCCACATGTCTTGAGAGTGCTTGCAGGAGGTACAGCTGCTGGCGACACACAAACTCCAGGTAGTCAAGGTCAAGCGGAGATCTCAAAAGTGCCCTTTCAAACTTAGACAGAAGCTCCTCCAAAAGATGCCTTTTAAGAATTTGCTGCAGAATATAAAGGAACAAAATGTGCTTAAACCCAGCAACATTAGATAGTAACGTTATTATGATTACTGGTAACAAATTAGTAACATAATCTCCATAACTCCATCTCCATAACTAAATACACATACAGTGAAGATCAAATGATAAACAGCTAGCTAATATATTATCTCCACCTTTACAGTTTCCAAACAAGAAAGCATACAAAACACAGCATATATTAAACAAATACATTTAAATATGGAGAACACTACTTACCTCTCTTTGATCATCCATCTGGAAACGTGTATCAACTATGTAAATCACTCGACTGAGACACATAAAATTGCAACAAAACGATATTAATAAAACTTAATCGACAAAAAATCCGTAATATGCAATGCGTAATGTGTGTCTGAATCTTACCTTTGCGCCTCAACTCTAGATTGACAATCACTGGCGTCCAATCACAACTGACGTCCGGAATAAATGAAATGAACCAATGACATTTGAGGTTACTAAGCCCCGCCCCACGACTGACAAAAATCAAAATGTTCGCGCGAGCAAAAACAGCAGTCGAGAGAAAATCGAGAGCGCGCGCGCAGATTCGATATCACGCGCGCGCGAGTGATTAAAATGAGCTCGCGGGTACCCGTATTTACGCGTGTAGATCTGTTTTCCGCTCGCGGATGTGATTTTCACGCGCGCAAACGTCAGTTCTGCGCTCGAATATTAATGGCACGATCTTAACGCCATACAGTCACGTTAAAAACTGATATTGAAATAGACCAACAAGAAGAAGTGAGAGATTATATACTTACAATTACATGGAGGTTTTATTATACTGTTATAGGTAAAATCCGTAGACGTCCAGATAGTTTCATCTGTACAGATGTTCAGTGTAATGAGACAGACTTAAGTTGGACAATAAGACTGGATCTTTGACTATCAACAACATCACAAACACAGACACTGGGGTTTATGAACTAGAAATCAGAAAAATCGGCAGCATCGGAGGAAAGATCTCCATTGTTGCCGTTCATGGTGAGACTTTATGTTTTAAAGCAAGTCTTGTTCTTTAGTCACATCAACAATGTGCTTATTGATGTTTTTGCATTGACTTTTACTCTTTACCTTTTTTTTTATTGATGAAAATAAATCACAAACCACAGTGGATATTTCATGCAGATGTTATAGTAACATTTATAGAATATAAATGAACTTTAATGAAACAATATTGGAAGATAAAAGAAAGAAATATTCTAAACTAGAGCAAGATTTTCATACTTATGTCGTGTCCTACGTTTGAGCAGATTCTCTTCTCAGATTCGCAAATTTCTACCGACAATTTATCGGCAACTTCAGTTCCATCACCTGTCCACTAACGTCACTCCTGAAGGGAAAGCCCTAGTCTCTGTCCTGGAATCCCGAAGCCATGATGCCCTTTGACACCTTGAAGGGGACCTTCACCACCGCACCACTCTTCATCCACCCTGACCTTACCCTGCCATTCATTGTGGATGTCGACACTTCCACCACGGTTATAGGAGCGGTTTTATCTAAAGGGCCAGTCACACAGCGAAAACGCATGAATCACGCACGAATTATGCACAGATTTTCGTTTCTGCGCGGAGCGTGCGTCGTATGCGTATTTCGCCGGTGGAACGAACGTGGACCATCATTGATTGTAAGTGGATGTGCGTCGAAGGCGGTTTGTGCGTGATTTTGAGTTTTGAACGGTTCAAAATTTTGTGCGTTATTCATGAGTCGGCGTGCGTAGTTTATGCGTCGAGTATGCGTGACTGTGCGCGGGACACGCGTTGGCCATCAGTGCTTATGCGTCGGAACTGGTTCGAAACCGCGCACGTCCACTGACACCCCACCTTCATATCACGCATGAACCGTGCACGTATCACATTCATTCCACTGACAATGTGGATTCTGAAAGTGCTTGTTCCAGCGTCGCGGTAGTCCAAAATCGGAGCATCTAGTCGGCTGGGAAGAGAATGGTCCTGAAGAAAGATCATGGGTCCCCAGAGATGACATTCTTGACCCAAACCTACTCAAAACCTTACATTCATCGCACTGCAACTGTCCAACACCCCGAGGAAGAGGTAGACCACCACAACGTTGGGAGCGGGCTGTGTGCCCTCAAGAGCAGGCCATGGAGGGGAGAGAATAGTCACGGATGCACCAGGCTCTTTCACCTCAACACGCCCACAATCACCTTCACCGAGGACTGGTTACGCACACCTGTTCCTCCTCACCACACACATCACTGTCGTACATAAGCACTCCCCTCACTCCAGTGCACTGTCCAACCTACTGTATAATCAGGTCTACTCTCTGCTATCCCCTTGAACACTGCAAACACAGATGTGCTGCATAAAAATGATGTTTCATATTTGGTAATGCAGTGCCTTTTATCTCATGGATTACAGGAGCGTTGAATAGTAGGTATTAAAAGCAGATATTTATCACGTATAAGAATTTTGTTCTGAGGGATTTTCACTGAAAGGGATTTAAATAAAAACTGCAGTGAAAACATAGAAAGATGTTCATTCTCACTCTCTTTCCGCTTCCTCTTAAACCCAATGGAAAACCATATCCTGTTGAAAATACTACAATAATGTTTTTAAAAATTTGTCATATTTATTTATTTACATTTCTGCATTTGGCTGACGCTTTTATCCAAAGCAACTTACATTGAATTCAAGAAACACATTGACATTCCAATCAGTTCTTGCTTTTCCTGGGAATCGAACCCATGACCTTGGTGTTGCAAGCGCCACTCTCTACTGTTTGAGCTACAGGAAAATAATTTATGTAAAATTCTATATGAGTCTATGAAAATATTTGGTTGCATGCAAATATCTGCTTAGACAAAGAGTGTAAAATATGAGTCATGATGTGGGTTGAATGATGTTCATGGAGTTTTTAAAGATCCTCCATGAGATTCATGTATGTTTGTCTGAAGAGTGAAAGTGTAAATCAATGCTGTTCTTCTGCTGGTTTGTTTACATGTGTTACAGATTTTCTACTAACAATCTTTTATGTTCTGCAAAAAAAAAAATTTTGAAAGCACTTTTCCTGTTATATAATTATATTAGGCTTATAATTAACTATTAATTTCTTATTCAGGATTTCTCGGTGTTGGTGCTGATGGAGATTCAGTGTTTGTGATGGAGGGAGATTCAGTCACTCTAAACACTGGTTTAAAAAAAAGCCAACTTCAAGATATTTTATGGTATTTTAATGGGAATCGCATCGCTGAAATCACTCAGAGTAAGATCTGTACAGATGATCAGTGTGATGAGAGATTCAGAGACAGACTGAAGCTGGATCATCAGACTGGATCTCTGACCATCATGAACACCAGAATCACAGACACTGGACTTTATCATATAGATTTCAGCAGCAGCAGCAGCGAAGGCATCAACTTCAGGGTAAAGACCTTCAGTGTTTCTGTTCATGGTGAGTCATTATGTTTAAAATCAAGTCTTGTACTTTTAAATCACATTATTTTGTCATTAGAAATATTTTTTATTTTGACATTCAGCTGTTTTTTCTTTAACTGTATATTCACATATTAATTAAAATGCATTTATTGAAAATGGAGTTTGTAGCTTCAACTACAAATTTTGTTGATTTAAAAATTTTGTTTTAAATAACAATAATTTTAAATCTATTTTTGTTGCTGTTGTGATAAAGAACGTCTTTGAGACAAACACGTTTAGCTACGTTCATCCTGTCATCATTTCAACAACCGTACAGTTGATTTCAGAAGAAGATCCTCCAGAATCTGTTGGTTTGTGTTTCAGGAGTCTCTGCTGATGAACGAGAGAAAATGAAGAGAAAGTCAGTGAATGAGGGAGAATCTGTTACTTTAAATCTTGCTGTAATAAGAAACCCAAATGATGTGATGAAGTGGTATTTTAATGATGTTCTCATCACTGAAATCACTGGAGATCAGAGTAAGATCTGTACAGATGATCAGTGTGATGAGAGATTCAGAGACAGACTGAAGCTGGATCATCAGACTGGATCTCTGACCATCATGAACACCAGAAACACAGATGAAGGAGAATATAAACTAGAGATCAACATCAACAGCAGAATCAGCATCATGAGGAGCTTCAGTGTTTCTGTCACTTACATTTAGGTATTTTAATTCATATTTTAATTTTATTTCACTTTTCCTTTGAGCAATTTTAGAATAAAGTTCAACAGATAATGTAATTTTTTTCCATTTTGGACTGTTAGCAAATATTACCTTTAATTCAATACTAAAAATTCAGATCATCTCAGCATTGATCTTCACATGCACATCATGTGACACTCATTTCTCACCACAATCCCATGCTCTTCACAAGATTTATCAGTTAAATCAATATCATACAACTGAAAGTAGAAAGCTGTAAATATCAGTTAGAAATATTGGATCATTCAGTCACTCATTAGTAACAATGACTCTCTGTCTTTATCATTCCAGTTTCAGGTCTGTCTTTAGTTTGTGATTGTTTTAATCAGGCACTATGACATTCAAATTTTAATGTAGTTTAGAAGATGACAGTTTAATACGGTTTATCAAATTAAAAGAAACATCCTTTATTTAATACATTTTGTCAGATATTTTAAAAGAGCTTCACACATTCCTCAAAAGTCATGGAAAAACACAATTCCAAGTCTGCAGTATTTCTGTGTTTATTTCTTGCATCTTCTGTGAATCTGTGTTTTCTTACAGGTGAATCATGTAGACGACTCGTCCCCTAATGACACTGAAACAAGCTGATCAACACTTCAGACTCCAGTGTTACACTTTCTGCTGTTTGAGAGAAAGAGAAACTCAAGAGAAGATGGGAAATGAGAGAAAAGCATCACTTCACTTTTGGAGAAATAGTGTCTAAATACTAACAGAGTCTAAATACTAATACCAGTCAATTAATGCTGCTCATGTGACATATTTATTATTTCAGTTTTGGCATCTTGACCAATATTAGAAGAATATGATAAATTATATCAGAAAAGAGATTTTATATATTTTGTTGTTGCAAACATTTTCACTATTTCTCCAAAAGTGAATTGATGCTTTTCTCTCATTTCCCATCTTCTCTTGTGTAGAATACAAATTCAAATTCTGCAGACTTGGAATTGTGTTTTTGCAATGACATTTGAGGAATATGTGAAACTCTTTTAAAATAAGTGATAAAATGTATTAAATAAAGGAGGTTTATCACAGTTCTCCACATTAAACGCATCATTCAGAAATAAAAGCTTTTGTTTCATTTGAGAAACTCTGGAGTTTAAAAACCTCAATCATTTCCCAGTTACTTCCACTCAACAATCAAGTGTGAAAACATGATTTAATCACTTACAAATCAAAACCTTTTCACCCTTTAATCGGTTTATTCTCTAAATGAAATTCAAGTCAGCTCTATGTCTTCAGCGCTTCATAAAACACAGATTGTTTTAAAGCAGCTTCACAAACTCAAATTCTGCTCTAATAAACCAATCGTGTCATTGTTCAGCTCAATTCAGTTCAGTGTTGATTCAGTTCAATAACTGTGTAAAGTTGTGCACACATATTGTATATATAGTGTATTTATACACACGTGACAAACTCCTGCACACTGAACAAACACAAGATTGATTGTTGTTCATATAGAGCTGCTGTACTAAAACAGCATTTTTAGAAGAGATAACCGGCTTTGAAAGTGTTTGGTTTTACAAGAGATGTGTGATGTTCGTTCGTGTGTGTGTTCTGTGGTTTTGTGTTGAGTTTAGACAAATGGAGCCATAGTTTCAGAAATTGTAAGAAATTTATTTCACTTGTACAGAAATAACTTTTCATACACTCCACATACGTAAGGGGAAAATAATCTCACTCTTCTCCCTTACCTCTTCTTGTCCATCCATTCCTCTCCTTCAACTGTCATCTCCCTCTCACACGCATCATTTTCTCAGTATAGTTCTGCATTCACATTGAACGAAAACAAAAAGCCTTTTTTATTACTGTATTTTCAAGCAATGGAAAAATCATTAACACCTGAGATTTGAATCCACTATTTCTTAATATTTCAGTGATCTGTTACTTAAAACTGCTTATCAGCTGATCGATATTATTTTTCAAAACATCTGAGCTGCTGTTGCACAACAATAGCGTAATATATTACAGGTTTGGACAAAAGTTCTTCATTTCTGGCATGCTGTGAAAGTGAAAGTGTGACATGTGAAGGCTGAGACGTGACAAATACTGTAATCCATACTTGGAATTTGTCCTCTGTATTTAACAGCACATTAACGCACGCACGCACGCATTTTCTTTAAGTTATTTTCTTTAAGTTATTTCCTGTCGGTACCTATTGCGAATCAAACCGGTGGCATTCGGGTTGCCAGTCTGACTCTCGAACCATCAGGCCACGACTGATAAATTTAGACATTTGTAAATGAGACCAAAAAGATTCAAGATTTTGGTATTAATAAGCATTTTAGAAACATGTTAATTGTGCGATGCGCGATTGTCGACACACGCCTACTCTTCACCAAAGATTCATCTACACTGCCGCTTGCAGCCGCGACAGGATGACATCACAGGGAAATGTAAAATGAAGGAGGTTTATTGCAATTTCGGCGAGTTATTATTAGACTATCATTTTTTACAACTCTCCGCGCCTCCCCTGGCATGCTCTGGCGCCCCCCACACTTTGAAAGCCCCTGCATTAGATCATTCAGGGCAGTTCTGGATAAAAATGGCACATTTCAAATTATAAACTAACTAGTTTAGGGGGAAAAGGATTTGTTTATCTTTTGTCGATTGAAGAACGTGACGAAACGTCATGACGTCATCACGCTGCAATCCTGCGATTTCTCCCAAAAGTTTTACTTTCACTGTAACTGGAGAAACAACGGACGCGCCCTTATAGAGATAAAAACAGCAGAATCTGCATTCAACTTTGAGGAAATAAACAGTGAAAATGAAGTTTGTCTTAGTTTTGCTCCTGTCGTTTTGTTCTCTTGCACACGGTAAGACATTTCTATATATTTCATTCTCTCTTCATGTCAACGATTAAACCAAACGAGGTGTTTCTTTTAATATCAACCCTGTTCAGTTATTATTCTACAAAAATTCATTTTTATATTTTGCTCGACATTGTTAGTTATTTGCTTCAAACAAAATAAAAAAACGACGAACGAACGAACGTGACTGTCTTCATATAAAAAAAAAAGTTTTCACGGCACTTTTATCTGTATTTGATGTATTTATTCTACATATTTAAAATTATCTGTTTTTTTCTTCTCCAGGTTTAGTCAGGTATGATAAAGTCGGAGGGCCAGTGTTTGTGAAGGAGGGAGATGCAGTCACTTTAAACACTGATATTGAAGAATTCAGAGATTATATATATATTATATGGAGGTTTGAAGGCCCTGTTATAGGTGAAATTAGTAGATATAAAGACCGTTTAATCTGTACAGATGTTCAGTGTAATGAAGATAATGAGAGATTCAGAGACAGACTAAAGCTGGACAATAAAACTGGATCTCTGACCATCACAAACTTCACAAACACAGACTCTGGGGTTTATCAACGACAGATCAACACCCGCAGCGTCACCAGAGAAAAGTTTTTCATTGTTGCTGTTCATGGTGAGTCATTATGTTTCAAAGCAAGTCTTTTTCTTTATTCACAGCAACAATGTGTTTAATGATGTTTTTGCTTTGAATTAATATGCAGGTAAAGAGTACAAGTCACATTCAGACTTCTTTTTATTGATGAAAATAAAACACAAACCACAGTGGGTATTTTGTGCAGATGTTATAGTGACATTCACTCCAGAGCGAGATTTTCAATCTTATGTCGCGTTTGAGCAGATTCTCTCTGTAACTATAGAAAATACCTATAGATATAACTCTTATCGTAACTGAAGCACGTATAGCCTGAGTTTCAGTTCATATTTCACACAAAATAATCCCAAAACACAATAGAATGATGTCACCATAAACAATATAAGATATGCCTCTTATGGCTTGAGTCAACGTGAGCGTGAGCATGAGAGGCTCCTGTAGTTTTCCCAGATTTGTTTGTGATTCTCCTGTAAAATATGATGACATGCTGCTCTGAATCATTTACACTTTTCTTTACTTTGGCTTGCTGTAGTTTTTATGTTGCATTTGCCTATTATGTGACATTATGAAAAGGCCGTTGGAAGCAGGATCATCATCCCAAATCCTCCAAATTTCATATTGTGTCCATGTCGGCTGCTGCAGATTTAGCTATTTTTAATCTTTGGAGTAAAAATAAATAAATTTGATGTTTCTGAAAGTTTTTGAAAGTTTCTCATTTCCATTATTGAAATGCTGGACCAAAATAATGTCATGTTTTCATCAGCAGTAACTTTATTGTGTTTAGCTTGTGTTTAATATGATCAGTCTGTATTTGAACATGAAAGTCCAGGATTTTTCTGTCTTTGTCTATCTTTGTTTATCTTTATGTTCTGTAAAAAATATATTTTGAAAGAACTTTCCCTTTTATAATTAACTGTTCATTTCTTCTTCAGGTTTTCTCGGTCTTGGTGCTGGTGAATATTCAGTGTTTGTGTTAGAGGGAGATTCAGTCACTCTAAACACTGTTTATAAAACAAGCCAACTACAAGAGATTAGATGGTATTTTAATGAGATTCTCATCACTGAAATCACTGGAGATCAAAGTAAGATCTGTACAGATATTCAGTGTGATGAGAGATTCAGAGACAGACTGAAGCTGGATCATCAGACTGGATCTCTGACCATCATGAACACCAGAATCACAGACTTTGGAGTTTATTATCTAGATTACAACTTCATCACAGGCGGCTGGCACAGGATTATGGCTTACAGTGTTTTTGTTCATGGTGAATCATTAAATTTAAATCACATTATTGTGTCATTATTGATATTTTGCATTATGACATTTAGCATTTTTTTCTTTACATGTATATTCACATATTTCTTCAAATGCATTAATTTTAAAGAACAATCTTTTTTAATCTTTTTTTGTTGCCGTTATGATAAAGAACATCTTTCAGAAAAACAGGCTTAGTTACGTTCATCCTGTCGTCATTTAAACAACCGTACAGTTGATTTCAGCAGAAGATACTCCAGAATCTGTTGGTTTGTGTTTCAGGAGTTTCTGCTGATGAACGAGAGAAAATGAAGAGAAAGTCAGTGAATGAGGGAGAATCTGTTACTTTAGATCCTGGTGTAACAAAAAAAACAAATGACACAACGAAGTGGTATTTTAATGATGTTCTCATCACTGAAATCACTGGAGATCAGAGTAAGATCTGTACAGATGATCAGTGTGATGAGAGATTCAGAGACAGACTGAAGCTGGATCATCAGACTGGATCTCTGACCATCATGAACATCACAATCACAGATGAAGGAGAATATAAACTAGAGATCACCAACGACTTCACATTCAGCTTCACGAGGACCTTCAGTGTTTCTGTCATTAGTGAGAATCATTTGATAATTCAGTGCATTTTCTCTTAAGCATCTACAGAGATATATGGGATATTATGTTCCTTGCCATTACTTAAAGTAATTTTAAAATAACCGCAAATGTTGTCGGATAAATTAATGTAGAAAACAAAATAAAGTGGAATTCCAGTGGAACATTTCACAATTATCTAATGTATTTTTAAAATATTTGTAATGTTTACCTATTTATGCAAAATTCATTATGAATTGGTAATTTGGTATGAATGTTCAAATATTTCTGATGTTTATCAAGTTACACAAAATGATTTTACAGTTTAATTGGTTACATTATGAATTCATTATGAGTTACATTATTTCTCCTTTATCATTTTTACAGCACTTTGCTGTTGTATCATTTTGTTTATCTTATAATAATCTGTTTGTTTCTTCAGGAGTGTCATTGATGGAGGGAGATTCAGTTACTCTACACACCGGTGTTACAATGATCCAACAGGAAGACATTAAATGGTATTTTAATGAAACTCTCATCGCTGAAATCACTGGAGATCAGAGTAAGATCTGTACAGATGATCAGTGTGATGAGAGATTCAGAGACAGACTGAAGCTGGATCATCAGACTGGATCTCTGAACATCAGAAACACCAGAGCTGAAGACTCTGTCATGGCTAAAACCCAAACAAAGCATCAAACCTTCACCATATATGATGGTCCTGATGGGAGATTCAGAGACAGACTGAAGCTGGATCATCAGACTGGATCTCTGACCATCATGAACACCAGAATCACAGACTCTGGAAAATATAAACTACAGATCGACAGCAGCATCATAAAAAGCTTCAATGTTTCTGTCACTGGTGAGTGTCATTCAGTGTTGCACAATTTCCTGTTCATTAAGTTTCAATTGTCTATGAGATTTCTGTATGTTTGTCTGATGAGTGAAAATGTAAATCTATGATGTTCTTCTGCTGTTTGTTTGCATGTGTTACTTTGTTTCAATGCATTTATGTTTTGTATTTATTTGGTTTATGATTAATTGTTATTTTCTTTGGATTTGGTTCAGATGGAGTGCCAGTGTTACTGATGGAGGAAGATTTAGTCACTCTATACACTGATGTTACAACAAACCAACAAAACAGAATCAGATGGTTTTTTAATGGCATTAGTATCGCTCGAATTACTGGAGATCAGAATAAGATCTGTACAGATGTTCAGTGTAATGAAGGAACTGAAAGATTCAGAGACAGACTGAAGCTGGATCATCAGACTGGATCTCTGACCATCATGAACACCAGAATCACAGACTCTGGAGATTATCTACTAGAGAACATCATCATCAGTGAAAGCGTCAGTGTTACAAAGCAGTTCAATGTTTCTGTTCATGGTGAGTCATTGTTTAAAATCAAGCAGTTTTATTTACTTTTTGGCAGTGACATTCAGGTTCCCGTTCAGGGAACTCGAGCTGTGTCTAAAACGCTAGGGGAAATAGCCTCGCGTCTACCACGTGAAGATCTGTGCAACCAATGAGAGACGAACGCGTGTGAATGCGTCACCGCCGGCGCGAGCCGGTGACGTCATGAGGAAGAGCATAAAAGCGTGCCCGGGACCCGGAAGCGCCAGCTCTGAGTGTCTTCAGCGTGATTGAAACTAAGAATAGTTTAAAACTCAGGGACTGTGTGTGAGAATGGCGGATGAACAAACATTTAGACCGTGTGTTTTTCCCTGTCCGCGTTTTATAACGGGCAGGGATACACATGTTATGTGTGTTGTTTGTCTGGGAGTGGAGCATGCGCGGTCGGCACTTGAGGATGCCGGCTGTAAGGACTGTGAGAAGTTCTCGCTGCATTCGCTCCGCTCCCGCCTGGCGGCCTGTAAAGAGGCTGCCCAGGCTAGTGTTCCCCCTGGGTCAGGACCTGCTGCTGCCGAGGCATTGCGGCGCTCGCACTCATGGGGTTCACAGATGGATCTCGCTGAGGTTGCTGTGATGGGTCCTCCCTTATCTCAGCTCTCACGAGATAATGCGGGTCCCAGTCATGATCGCTCTTCGAGAGACGATCATGCTGAGACCCCGACGCTAGCTTTATCTAGTTCTGATGAGATGGATTTAGCTAGTGTCGACCCGGCTGGGGAGGATTCGCCATCCTCCTCGCTGGCTTTTGAGGAGCTTGTTGAGGTAGTGGAGTGAGCGGTCTCGCGTCTGGGTGTTGATTGGCCGGCGGAGACTAGGTCCGTTCGTCCTAGAAAGAGTTTCTTAGACGAGCGTTACCTGCCTGCTCGCGTCACTCCCCCGCGCCGAGCCATGCCATTTATTTCAGATTTACATGCCGAGGTATCTAGATCGTGGAATAAGCCAGCCTCCGGTAGAGTTCATACACCACGAAGTGCGATATGGTTATGGGGGAATGCAGAAAGTGGACGAGGCTCTCGCTGGGTACCTCGTTCTCCAGTCTGCATCCGCTATTAAAGCTCCGGCGCTCCCCACCAAGCTGATGCGCGTCACATCGTCTTTGGTGGGGAAAGCATACTCCGCTTCAAGTCAGGCTGCGGCGTGTCTGCATACTACGGCACTACTGCAGGCCTATCAAGCGGAGTTGCTTGGGGACCTCAACGAGGGCGGTGGCATCGGTCCGGAGGCAGTGGCAGAGCTGCGCCGGACCGTGGATTTGTCTCTTCGGGCCACTAGGGAGACGGCCTACTCTGTTGGCCGCTCCATGGCAGCTCTGGTGGCCACGGAGAGACACCTATGGCTCAATTTATCGGCTATGAAAGATAGGGATAAATTTGTGCTGCTGGACGCTCCTCTGTCTCCTTCAGGCTTGTTTGGCGATGCCGTAAAAAGCGTCGTCGACAAGTTTCAGGAGGCTGTACGACAGCAGGCAGCGTTCAGCAAAATTCTTCCCCGCCGCCCTCCATGTGAGACCGTCGACCAATCGCGGTCTCAGAGCTCCGCTCACAGGGCCGCTCAGAAGGAAAGTGTCGCGACTCGACTCCCTCCGGTAAAACCTGGAAAGTCGGGCCGACAAGTCCAAGTTCAGCCCTCTGGTAAGAAAGGTGATCTCAAGGTCTTCCTTAAGAATCAGAAGGCTAAAACAAAGCGGTCCTGTCATCAAGCCGCAACTAGGTGGTGTCTCCCATGTGCAGCGTCAGCCCGCCATGGCAGAGCCACCCCCTCTAAGGAGGGTCCTAGAGCATTCCACCCAGGTTTCCAGAATCCCCGGCTTAGTGGTGAATATGCTCTCAGTACCAGAGGCCAGCCCGGCGAGGCTGGTTCCCTTAGTAGAATTCCGGGCTGCGTGGTTACAGCTACCCGGTATCTCTCAGTGGGTCCTGCGCACAGTAACCTTCAGGTACGCCATTCAGTTCGGGGTTTCACCACCCCGGTTCTCGGGGGTCCTACACTCCGTGGTAGGCCCCCAGCAGGCTCTGGTTATGGAACAGGAAGTAGACACTCTGCTGGTGAAAGGGGCCATCGAGTATGTGCCCCTCGCGGAAAGCAAGTCCGGGTTTTACAATCGGTACTTCATAGTTCCAAAGAAGGATGGAGGGTTGCGGCCTATTCTGGATTTGCGTCTTTTAAATCGCAAGATGCTGACGCTCAAGCAGGTCATAGTGCAGGTCAGGTCCGAGGATTGGTTTGTCACAATCGACCTCAAGGACGCATATTTCCATGTCTCCATCCTTCCGCAACACAGGAAGTTCCTGAGGTTCGCCTTTGGGGGAAAGGCGTACCAGTATCGGGTGCTTCCGTTCGGTCTGGCGCTCTCGCCACGCACGTTCACAAAAGTGGTGGACGCTGCTCTAGCTCCACTGCGGCTGGCACAGTCGCCGCAGTTGGCAGCACAACATCGAGATGCTGTGCTTGCACACATGAGGGAGCTGGGGTTGAGGCTGAACACCAAGAAGAGTGTACTTTCTCCTGCACAGAGAACCACTTTCTTGGGAGTCATTTGGGACTCAGTGGCCATGTCTGCTCGGCTTTCCCCCGGGCGCATCCAGGCCGTTCGTTCAGCCGTCAAGAGCATCAAGCTGGGCCAGCCACTCACGGTGAAACACTTCCAGAGAGTGTTAGGGCTCATGGCAGCGGGGGAACCCGTTTCGCACTATCAAGGTCACGAGACGATGTCTACGCACCCTGAGTATGTGGAAGAATTCTTGGTTTCTGTCTCAAGGCTCGGTCCTGGGGGCTCTGGTTCGGAGAGTCTCTCTCTAGACAGATGCCTCCCTCTCGGGCTGGGGGGCGGTCCTGAGGGATCGCTCCTCACAAGGTCTTTGGAGCAGTCGGCACCAGACCTGGCACATAAACATGCTAGAGTTACTGGCGGTCCGCAGAGCACTTTGTGCGTTCCTCCCGGACCTTCGCGATCATCATGTCACTGTCTTCACCGACAGTATGACGGCAGTCGCATATATCAACCATCAGGGGGGTTTGCGTTCGCGACCACTGTACAAGATGGCGCGGCAGATCCTCCTCTGGGCCCAGGGGAGGTTGCTCTCTCTCAGGGCAGCCTGCATCCCGGGGGTCCAGAATGTGGGAGCAGACGCCCTATCGAGACAGGGGGCAAGACCAGGGGAATGGCGGCTCCACCCCGAGGTGGTGGAGCAGATTTGGGAGAGATACGGCAAGGCACAGGTAGTCCTGTTTTCCTCAGTAGACAACACCCACTGCCCTCTGTGGTTTTCACTAGCACATCATGCGCCTCTGGGGCGGGATGCTATGGTACTGGCGTGGCCGAGGTTATGCCTGTACGCCTTTCCCCCGATCACTCTGCTCCCGGGAGTTCTGGCCAAGGTTCGCCGGGACAAGGTCCTCCTCGACGGAGTCCCCTGGGAGATTCCGGTCAGGAGGGACCTTCTGTCCCAGGCGGAGGGTTGCATTCTGCACCCTCGCCCAGAGCTAATGAAACTGTGGGTCTGGCCCCTGAAGGGGTCCAGCTCATAGAAGCCGGTCTCTCAGCCGAGGTTGTGGAGACCATCCTTCAGTCCAGAGCTCCCTCCACGAGGAAACTCTACGCCCTGAAGTGGAAACTCTTCACGTCTTGGTGTGGTGAAAGGCAGGTGAACCCAGTAACCTGTCAAGTCGGCAAAGTGCTGGAGTTCCTGCAAGAAAGATTTGCGGCAGGGTTGTCCCCCTCCACCTTGAAGGTTTATGTGGCTGCTATATCGGCTTGCCACATACCTCTGGATGGGGTGTCCTTGGGCAGGGACCCCCTAGTCACTCGTTTCCTCCGTGGTACACTAAGGCTGAGACCTGCGGCACAGACCAGGGTGCCTGCCTGGGACTTGTCTGTGGTACTCCAAGGCCTGTCCCAGGCACCCTTTGAACCTTTGGAGGAGCTTCCGATCAAGCTCCTTTCCCTTAAGACCTTGCTTTTGCTGGCTATCACCTCACTTAAGAGGGTCGGGGATCTTCAGGCCCTCTCGGTGGCTCCCTCATGCCTCGAGTTCGCGCCCGGGATGGCGAAAGCCTTTCTCCACCCGAGGCCAGGCTATGTTCCTAAGGTTCCCACTAATGTGGCTAGTCTATTACACTGCAGGCCTTCTGTCCTCCCCCATTTGGCGGTCATGAGCAGGAGCACAAGAACAAGGTCTGTCCAGTGCGAGCACTGGACGCTTACGTTTTCAAGACTGCCACTTGGCGTAAGTCGGACCAATTGTTCGTTTGCTTTGGGGCCCCCAAGGGGGCTCCAGCTTCTAAGCAAACACTAAGCAGGTGGATAGTCGAGGCTATCTGTCTAGCTTATGAGTCGGCCGGATTAGCCTCTCCCCTGAGGGTCCGGGCCCACTCTACTCGGAGCGTGGCGGCATCCAAGGCTCTCCTCTCCGGAGCTTCCTTGTCTGATCTTTGTGCTGCGGCTGGCTGGTCCTCACCGCACACATTCATGAGGTTCTACCAGCTAGACCTCGATGCCGCCCCGGGAACCAGGGTGCTCTCTCAGTGAGCTGGGACACACTCGGATGCCGGCGTCGCTGAGGTGGCGTGGGTATAGCGTTCCCCTAGCGTTTTAGACGCAGCTCGAGTTCCCTGAAAGGGAACGTCTCGGGTTACGAATGTAACCCTGGTTCCCTGAGGGGAACGAGTCGCTGCGTCTTTGCCTCAGCTCCTTGCGCCTCCGGGCCCACTTCAGACACTCTTTTGCTGGCGCTTCCGGGTCCCGGGCGCGCTTTTATGCTCTTCCTCATGACGTCACCGGCTCGCGCCGGCGGTGACGCATTCACACGCGTTCGTTTGGTTCTAATATACAGTGGAGTCCAGTTATGTCGACGGCCTCGGGGGTTGCAAAAAAGCGTCAAGATAACCGAGGCTCGAGATAATCGCCATATTGGCATTTGGTTTGTTTGAAGCGATCAGCATGCTATAAAAATGTACATACACTGTATATGTTTACTAACAACAAAAGGCATATGTGCACCAACTAACAGCAGAGATTGTAATGGCTACTTTATGTGTATGTTGGGAATATACCTTTAAGACGGCGTATGCTGTTGTTGCGTGCTGTTCTGGTGTGAGCGCGCGCGCTGGGAGGAGAGTGTGTTTGAGTGAGGAGAGAGATGGCCGTTCTACCGCTGACTGTTATAAAGCATAATCTACTGTTTCTATTTTCCTTATTTTATTTGTGATGTTTGTCAGAGTGTTTTCTTTTTCCTGGTTTGTACTTGCGCTCTTTACATGTTTGAGAAGAGTGTGAAACCGTCAATCACTCCAATGCAAGATTTACCAGCGTACGATGAAAACCACCTTCGATAAGATAGTGAAAATGCTAAGAATAATGGGGAGTTTGGCGATTCCACTTCAAAAACGTCAACATAATAGGATTGGCGAGTTAACCGTGAGTCGAGATAAGTGAACGCCACTGTATTTAGTTATCAAAAAGATTTTTTTTGTCATTGGTTAGTTTTAAGTTATTTAGCACAGATGACACAGTTTCTCGTCATATCATCTCTGTTCACCTTTTATTATCTGCTTAAATGGATCTTTTATTTCATATTCAGTTTTAAGTTTCCAGGAATTCAAAGTGCAGAGGATTTGATTACAAAAAAAGTGGAGAAAGAAATTCCAAAAGTGGAAAATGAAAATCACTTTCATATCCACAGTTATCTCAAGTTGTTTTCAGTAAAAGATCCATCTGTTGTTTTGTGTTTAAGGAGTTTCTGCTGCTGAACGAGAGGAAATGAAGAGAAAGTCAGTGAAGGAGGGAGAATCCGTCACTTTAGATCCTGGTGTAACAAAAAATCAAAATTATGTGATGATGTGGTATTTTAATGAGACTCTCATCACTGGAGATCAGAGTAAGATCTGTACAGATGATCAGTGTGATGAGAGATTCAGAGACAGACTGAAGCTGGATCATCAGACTGGATCTCTGAACATCATGAACACCACAAACACAGATGAAGGAGAATATAAACTAGAGTTCAACAGCATCAGATTCAGCATCACGAGGCGCTTCAGTGTTTCTGTCACTGGTGAGAATCTTTACTTATTTTAATGGCTTTTCCTTTGAGAAATTTTAGAATAAAGTTCAACAGGTCAATCCAGTAAAGTTTTCATTTTGAGATGAATCAAGATCATCTTGATCTTCACATGCACATCAGATGACACTCATTTCTCACTGCAATCTCATGCTCTTCACAAGATGTTAATATGACAAATGCATAAAGTCAGTTTTCTAGTGAATGCTGGTGTTTCCTGTAGATCTCACAGTGTTGTGATGCTGTTTCAACTTTTAACTGTTCTTCAAAAGATAGATAGATAGATAGATAGATAGATAGATAGATAGATAGATAGATAGATAGATAGATAGAATTTTATTGTCCCTTAACGGGAAATTTGTTTTCACAGACGTGTCGTCGCAGCAGAGCATGTGACGTTTTTTCTCCAGGAAAACAAGAGATACAAGAATGCAGTTTAGCAAGCCTTACATAGCAAAACACAAACAAACATAATATACATCACACATTACACGTAAGACTGTGTAATTTTGTTGGGATTTTTTTCAGTGGAGTTGGGGGGGGGGGGGGGGAGAGATAGATAAGGACAGTACAGGCAGACGGATGTTGAGAGAGAATATAGCCAAAACATGAGATGTTTTGAGTTCAGTTCAGTTCAGTTCCTTGGCTTTGTCCCTGACGGGAGATAAGGAGACCAGGCTGTTCATGCTGAGTTCCCGAGAGATAGGGACAAGTGAAGTTTCGGGTTAATTTTTATTCCATTTGTTGATCTTCGGTAATTTGTCCGGATCATAATCAATCAATCAGCTCCGGTCGCGTTCGGTCCGTACAGTTCCCTAGACAGCACGTCTAGCCTCATGGCCAGACCGGTTTACAGTCCGTAAAAAGTTCACCAGTCTGACTCTCGATGGAGCCCACATAAGCAGTCCGGACTGCGTTGTTACGATTCAGTTCCTCAATCTGTATCACTCCCTGATCTAATTCCTTCAAACGGCCACACACAACCCTAAAGCATTTCTTAATTTCCACAGACTGGGTGAATTTGCTTGCAGCTGTCTTACCAGTCTTCTGATAGGTCAGGGCAGTCCCAAAGCCAAAGAATAGGAACCCTGCCATCAATAATCCAATCATATAGAAAATCCTTTCCATCTCAGTATTCTCAGGAGTCCAGCAAGCAGCGGGTTAGTGAAAAAGAAAGACAACAAAATACAAAAGCGCGAGGAAGCGAGAGGAGAGCGAGAGGAGAGAGATACACGTCTGCACTGTAGAGAATCAGGAAGTATAAAGCTCACTAGATGTTTCAGTTACAACAACAACACCAAACGTTATTTATAAAGCACTTTAAAACTACCGAAGTAGACCAAAGTGCTGTACAGAATGAATAAAAATTAAATCGTAGAAAATTAAAATTAAAGACAAACAAA
Organism: Rhodeus uyekii; assembly: GCA_037043235.1. NCBI lineage: Eukaryota > Metazoa > Chordata > Actinopteri > Cypriniformes > Acheilognathidae > Rhodeus > Rhodeus uyekii. The sequence continues at coordinate 845,513 of JAWRVZ010000175.1, read as the reverse complement.
ATGTAAACTTCCAGTGATAAAAGTCAAGGAAAAAAGGTGGGTTTTTAGAAGAGATTTAAAACTAGACATTGAAGTGGTCTAATGTGTCTAATGTGCAGTGGCAGGTCATTCCACATTTTTGGTTCTGCCACCGCAAAAGCACAATCCCCAATTAATTTACACCTTATTTTGGGCACTTTCAGGAGCAGCTGATCAGCTGACCTGAGAGAACGGGTTGGTGTGTATGGAACAAGTAGCTCAGAAATGTATGGTGGGGCCGGACCATTTAGAGATTTAAAAACAAATAAAACAATTTTAAAATGAATCCTGAACTGTACAGGCAACCATTGTAAGGAGGCTAAGATGGGGGATACATGCTCATGTTTACGAGCTCCAGTAACCAGACAAGCTGCAGCGTTCTGAACCAGTTTCAGTCGGGCAACAGAAGACCCACTGACCCCCACATACAGAGAATTACAGTAATCCAGCCGGGTAGTAACAAAGGCATGTATTACAGTCTCAAAATGTTGCCTTTGAAGAAATGGCTTTATTTTTGGCCAACTGTCTCAATTGGAAAAACTCGATTTAACCACAGCCCTGATCTCACTGTCAAGCTTAAGGTCAGAATCTATTTTAACCCCTAAATTTGTGATGGTTGGCTTGATGTACTGAGCCAAAGCACCCAACTCAACACAACGGGTCCCAGTGGTGTCACCAAAAATCATTACTTCCGTTTTGTTTGCATTAACACTTAAAAGATGTAGCCATCCAGGCCTTCATATCCTCAAGACACTCCAACAGCGGACCAACAGTGTCATTCTTTTTAAGAGGCACATAGATCTGACTCTCATCTGCATAACAGTGAAATGACATGCCATGCTTCCTAATTATTGAGCCAAGTGGCAGCAAGTAAAGAGAGAAGAGTAGAGGGCCTAAAACTGACCCCTGCGGGACTCCACAAGAGAGGGGTGCAGAGGAGGACTCAAAGTTCCCGTAACCAACACAGAAAGTCCTACCTTCCAAATAGGACCTGAACCATTGAAGTGCCATGCCCTTTATACCCACCCAGCTCTCCAAACGAGAGATCAGAATTTCACGGTCCACAGTGTCGAATGCAGCAGTTAAATCGAGAAGCCCAAGAACAACGCACTCTCCAGCATCAGTTGCTAAATGAATATCATTCAAAACCTTCAGAAGAGCAGAGTCTGTGCTGTGTAGAGATTTAAAACTAGACTGGAAAACTTCAAGAATATTTAAAAAAGTCTTTAAAAAATTGTTTTAAATAAAATTAAATATTAAAAAAAGGTCAGGTGTAAGTCTTTTTAAAAAGCTATTAACTGACTGCAAACAAATTTTTTCTAAAATTTTAGAAATAAAAGGAAATCTGCATGATCCAGACCTGACTTTTTGATCAGGGGATGCACTATTGCGTGTTTAAAACTCTCAGGGACCACACCTGAGGAAAGACTGCTGTTTACAATTTCAACAACAGTTTGCCCTAGAGTGGAAAAACCTCCTTAAACAATCGAGCAGGGACAGCATCACGTGCAGAACCTGAGGGCTTTAGCTTACTAACATTTTCATGTAACACAGACAAAGTCACAGGCTCAAACTCATCCAAAATGGCAGTGCAGAGAACAGAGACTGAGGGGTCATAAGCAGAAGGCTCTTATTTCACCCTAGTGGAAGAAAGCTTATCGTTAAAAAAGGTGAGAAAGTCTTCACAGACAGCCGGGGAGGCATCAACACAGACAGTTAAGAACTGAATCTATAGTTAAATAAAACACGGGGCTTATTGCACTTTGACAGAATTATCTCAGAGATATGTTTCCTTTTAGCATCTTTCACAGTTAAAACAATATCATACAATTGAAAGTAGAAAGCTGTAAATATCAGCTAGAAATATTGGATCATTCAGTCGGTCATTAGTAACAATGACTCTGTCTTTATCGTTCCAGTTTCAGGTCAGTCTTCAGCTGCTTTACCAGGAATGTGTGTCTCTGTTCTGTTCACGGCTTTCACTGCTAGTGTGATTTTCTCTTACAAGCAGAAACAGTGAGTATAAAGTACAGATGATTTAATGAAGGAAATGTGAGAAAATATATAATTTAATTTGTATTTTATCAGAATTACCCAAAGTAATGTGTTCAATTGAGTTTGTTGTTATTCAAACAGGAAGAAAGAGGAACAAACATCAGGAGAGATGCTGTGAACATGAATCATTCTGCCTGCAAAAAAACGATTCAGATTTGTAAAATGTTTTTTTGTGGTTTGATTCAGAATAACTCACTCTTAAAGACTGTAATGCTTTTGTTTTATTATGTAACAAAGAACAGTTGTATAAATACATTCTAAATATAAATATAAATATATATCATAGAATTGCAGTCATTTATATAGAATTATTATCATAACTTCATTAATTTGTCATAGGCTGTTGCGACACTGATCTGCAGTTTTGGTGAAGTGACTCTGAAACTGTAGTTTTAAAAGCTGCTCAAGTTAGTAAAGATGCAGTCAAGCTTCAGTATTGATAAAGCATTTTGCTAAACTACAGATTACTATCAAAAAGTAGCTTTTCTACATTAAAGATTTTTTTACAATGATGATGTAAAGTACAAAAAGCTAAATAATTGTTAATGATGAAAGTTTTGTTTTAAGTACATTTAAAGATCTGTGGTATAAAACAATGTGATGTAATACAATTATGATTCAAAGAATATTGTTTTATTTAGTTAACTATGCAAAGATTTTTATAATAATCATTTATTGCAAAATGACTGTCAAAATGTAGATTACAATATTTGTCACGTCTCAGCCTTCACAGCATGCCAGAAATGAAGAACTTATTTTTTAAACCTGTAATATATTACGCTGTTGTTCTGCAACAGCAGCTCAGATGTATTAGAAATTAATATTGATCAGCTGATAAGCAGTTTTAAGTAACAGATCACTGAAATAGTGGATTCAAATCTCAGGTGTTAAAGATCTTTCCATTGCTTGAAAATACAGGAAAAAAGGCTGTTTGTTTTTGTTCAATGTGAATGCAGAACTATACTGAGAAAATTATGTGTGTGAGAGGGAAAGGAAAAGTTGAAGGACTGGAATAGATGGATCAGGACAAGGAAGAAGAAGAGGAAAGGAAACCTCTTACACATGTGGAGTGTTTGAAAGCTTATTTCCATACAAATTAAAGAAACTATGGCTCCATTTGTCTAAACACAAAACCAAAACACACACACACACAACATGAACATCACACATCTCTCGCAAAACCAAACACTTCATTCAAAGCTTGTTTATCGCGTTTATCTCTTCTAAAAATGCCGTTTTAGTACAGCAGCACTAATCATGAACAAAAAATGATAAACCATATACACATCAAATTACACACAGATATTAAGAATGTGAAACACTATCTTGCGTTTGTTCAGTGTGCAGGAGTTTGTCATGTGTGTATAAATACACTATATATACAGTATGTGTGCACAACTTTACACAGTTATTGAACTGAATCAACACAGAACTGAGTTGAGCTGAACAATGACACGATTGGTTTATTAGAGCAGAATTTGAGTTTATGAAGCTGCTTTAAAACAATCTGTGTTTTATGAAGCGCTGAAGGTGACTTGAATTTCATTTAGAGAATAAACTGTGCAAGGTGAAAAGGTTTTGATTTTTAAGTGATTAAATCATGTTTTCACGCATGATTGTTGAGTGTAAGTAACTGGGAAATGATTGAGGCTTTTAAACTCCAGTATTTCTCAAACTTGTGAAATGTTTGTGTGACAAGTGCGATTAAAAGTGATTTGATTCTCATAATGGCTGGAATCTGATATTTTTGAGTGACTCGATATGAACGCAATATCTAATCAACTGTCATTTTAAAAGCATGTTTACTTCAATAACTAGTAACTATTGTGTAGGGGAATTACAGTTAAGACCCGAGGACCAGATATGTTGAATGAAGAGCAGGAGTCAGAAGTGCAGTCAATAGAAGAAATTTTAGTGAAGTTTAGTTTGCAGTTTCATCAGCAGAAGCTTCAGGTCTCTCAAGGAGTTCGTAGGCTGCCCCACTTACAATAACATTGTTACAGCAGTTATACTCTAACAGAGGGTGCTAACTACGTCAATGATGACGTTTAAATGATTCTGATTGGCTAATAAAGAAAGATAAACAAAACTAGTAATTTTCCACACAAGAGCAGACATTCTGAAGCATATCTTTGTTGATCACATGGTTGACGGGTTCGTGACGTGGCTTGTCGAGAACAAAAAGTAATTCCATCTCCTGATGGTGTCAGTTAATCACCTTACCAATTCAGACCATATTAACACACATGGGGGAAATGTTCTTTATTTTTATTTTACTTTTTTCATTTAAAAAATCTAATTTTACAAATAGTTTTAGAATATGAAAAAAAGGTTTTCTGCTTTAAACATTCGAGCGATGATGTTCTTGTGATATTGACAAGAAAACAAGCATAAATAAGATCATTATTTCATAATGAACTACAGGTACATTGACATATTTTTTGAAGAACTAAACTGAGATTATTTTGTTGGGATTCTGTATGTTGGTGAACCACTAAATATTAAAGAAAATCACGTGTTGCATGATTTCACTGTTTTGATTTGTTGCTGAAACCATATCAGATCCATTTTTAAGATGGTCTTTTTATGTTCCAGATGTGAAAGATCAGCTGAGTCTTGTTTGACTATGATTGTTTATTACTGGTTCTGGCAGTTCCTCAGAGAGAACCGCATAAACCACTGTTTATATAAACTATACGAATATAAACCACTGTTTATAGTCACTCTATCAGTAAAAGTAGTGCTGTTTTTGGAAAGGTAAAATGCTTTGCTACATTTTCTCAATGTTTCTAATGCATCAATATTAGTTTCTGGCTCCTAGAACATTCTGGGAACCAAACATTAGAACGTTCCCGGTAGGGTCGCCAGGAAAGTTTTCTTTACGTATGTATAGCACTCTGCTCTGTATGCTCTGGGTTCGTTACAGATTTATTAGTTAACTTGCTTAAGGAAAAGGAATACACAGTACAGTTAATTTAGATGGAAGAATAAGGAATCAAATTACAAAATACTCAATACTTGCTCTTTTACTTTACTTTAACCTGGGTATAAACTCACATAGCTATACAACAATACTTAAAGTATTTGTATTTGCAAATATTGCAATATTCACTTATTCTGGGCCAGACTCTCTGAAAAGTGTTAAACTTTCACTTTAGTCCCAAACAAAAGTAAACAAATAAAATATGATGCAGGCCTGAAACGCTGCTAGGGTGCGTTGGGGCGGAAAAAAATATATCGCCTCTTCACTCTTAATAGAGCAAACAAATATGGAACGCTACTCACGATTGAGCAGGTTACTAGACCAGTTCCACAAGAAATCGCGGCACTTGGAGTAAAAGGGAAATGGTCAATCACGCAGCACCGTGTAGAAGTATCAACGCGCGCGCCATGCGGTCCCGATCAGGGAATCCAAAGGGGAGCTTTCAGGAAGACCAGGGTACCTGAAGCGTTATCTGGTTAGGGAATCCAACGAGGCCGGAGGAGCTCAGTCTCCGGTTACTCCACTTCACAGTTAATACATGAGTCATCATCTGGCGTATGTGACCCACATGCTCAATGACTAAAGCAGGAGTTTACCTTCGTATCTTCTGTACGAAGTTGGAAAAACTCACTACCCTCTCAGTATTAACACTCAATTATATCTGCGTCACATTCCCGTGTCGTCTCTTCTTCTCCCCTTCTTACTCTCTTTCCTCTAACTTCTCCCACTTCCCAATGGCATCTTTCTCCAAACAAAACTGACATGTAACACCCAATCAGAAAATTTATAAACTTTAGACACTTAACAGTCAATGTAATTTTCAAGGCAATCAAATTGGTTACAATATGCATAACACATATAAACAAAACTAAGCATTTACTGACAAGCAAAAAATAAAATATAACATAGCCCTATTTTTACACGGGCTACACGTAAATAGAAGGTTTGCTTAACCTCTACATCTAGATATGCCTGTACACAAATAATCAGTCTATAAATTACATCTTCAACACTGTGTTTACGGGTCATACAATTTCATGAAAACAGTCCACATAACATCAATGGAGGACTTTAGACTGTGTGGTGTCAAAATCTTTTATCAATTCTGAATGAGACAATTATCCCAATTATAATCTATTAAGCTTTATTTTCTTGCAAGAAAAGGTCAACAGTCACACAGACAACCGAAGCTGCCCTGCAGAGTGTGACTAAGAAGGCTTCTCCAGCATTTAGATCTCTATTCAAGGCTAAAGGCTCAGTTGTAATTTTCCATCCTTATCAGGAACACATTACCTCTCTATACCTCAAGCGTATTTCTTTCAACTTAATATATCTTACCTACTAGTTCTACAGAATAAAAAATACAATTAATGTCACAATAATGTCAAGAAGAAAATATAATCAAATAAAAGAAGGAAAAGAAAACATATAATTTATACAATTGTTTATAGACTGATTGTACAATACAACTGTTTATAGACTGCTCCCAGCTTATTCTCTGTGTTTAATCTCAGCATCGCTATCACAATTGTCTACTCCATCAGCCTTGTACCATGGTGGAGAGTATGATGAGACACAAAGTTACTGGTCATAAAATAATTTTATTTAAAAAAAAATCTCACTTCTGTAATAAGGTCATTATTATTAAAACACCTCTTTATAGCCATTGAGTTGTTGAAACCTTTAACCTTTGAAACCTTCAAATCATACTTATCTGACCGTTATCAGTTTGTAGCAGTAAATGAGGAGATGTCATATCGATCACGGGTTCAGTATGGAGTTCCTCAAGGTTCAGTGGTAGGACCATTGCTTTTCACCCTGTACATGCTTCCTTTGGGTGCAATTATTAGGAAGCATGGCATTAGCTTTCACTGTGACGCTGATGATATTCAGCTCTATATTTCTTCTCATCCTGATGAAACGTACCAATTCACTAAATTAACAGAATGCATAACTGATATAAAAAATTGGATGACTAATAACTTTCTACTGCTTAATTCTGAAAAAACCGAGATTCTAATTATTAAACCAAAAAGTTCCACACGTAACAATCTAGACTACTGCCTAACACTCGATGGCTGTTCTGTCAAGTCTTCGTCGTCAGTTAGAAACCTGTATGTGCTCTTGGATACCGATCTTTTATTTGAAAGCAACGTCTCTAGCATCTGTAAAACGGCATTCTTCCATTTAAAAAAAATATCTAAATTGCGACATATGCTCTCAAAGACAAATGCGGAAAAGTCAGTTCATGCGTTCATGAGTTCAAGGCTAGATTATTGTAACGCTCTACTAGGTGGTTGCCCTGTACGTTTAATAAACAAATTCCAGCTGGTCCAAAATGCAGCAGCTCGAGTTCTTACTAGAACCAGGAAGTATGAGCATATTAGCCCAGTTCTGTCAAACCTGCACTGGCTTCCTATTAATCACTGAATACATTTTTAAATCTTGCTAATTACTTACAAATCATTAAATGGTTTAGCTCCGCAGTACTTGAGCGATCTCTTAACACATTATAGTCCTTCACGTCTATTGCGATCACAAAATACAGACCAGCTTATAATACCTAGAATATCAAAGTCAACTGCTGGCGGTCAATCCTTTTCCTATTTGGCTCCTAAACTCTGGAACAGTCTTCCGAATACAGTTCGGGAAGCAGACACACTCTGTCAGTTTAAATCTAGACTAAAAACACATCTCTTCAACCTGGCATACATATAACACATTATACATACATTTTTAATCCAAATCATGTAAAATTATTGTTAGGCTGCATAATTTAGGTCAGCCGGAACCGGGAACATTCCCATAACACCTGATGTACTCGATACATCAGAAGAAGAATGGCATCTGCGCTGATATTATTCTCTGTTTTTTCAGAGGTTACCGTGGTCAGCCGGATCCGGGACGTATCCAGATCAGATGAAGGACCTGCATCTGGACACGAGCACAGCACTGCCCTGAAGTGTCTGCTGAGACCTTGACTCTACTAAACCCTCCCCTGTGTAGATCATGAACCCATCTCCAATTGGACCAGATTAGACTTAATATTAGACTTGAATTATCAATATAATAATCAAACTATCAATCAAATCAATCAATAACTTAACACGTAATATTCATCAATTTTATTCATTTGCCAGCTCTTTTAAGGCTGCCGTTCAGCCAAACAAACTTTGTTTATAATGTTTTCATGTGACCACTGTAAAGCTGCTTTGAAACAATCTGTATTGTAAAAAGCGCTATATAAGGTAAGGTGACTTGACTTGCCACATTCCTCTAGGTGGGTCGTCCTTGGGCAGGGACCCCCTAGTCTCTTGTTTCCTCCATGGCACATTAAGGCTGAGACCTGCGGCACAGACCAGGGTTCCTGACCAGGCCTGTCACAGGCACCCTTTGAACCATTAGAGGAGCTCCCTAATAAGCTCCTCTCTTTAAAGACCCTTCTTTTGCTGGCTATCACCTCGCTTAAGAGGGTTGGGGATTTTCAAGCTCGCTGGCCCCTACCTGCCTCGAGTTCGCGCCCGGAATGGCGAAAGCTTTTCTCCACCCGAGGCCAGGCTATGTTCCCAATTTTCCCACTAATGTGGCTCGGTCTATCACGCTGCAAGCCTTCTTTCCTCCCCCCTTTGTCGATCATGAGCAGGAGCACAAGCACAAGAGCAAGGTCTGTCCAGTGCGAGCACTGGACGCTTATGTTTTCAGGACTGCCACCTGGCGTAAGTCGAACCAACTGTTTGTTTGCTTTGGTACCCTAAAGGGGCTCCAGCTTCCAAGCAAACCAAGAATGGTTGAGGCTATCTGTCTGGCTTATGAGTCGGCCAGACAGGCTTCTCCCTTGAGGGTTCGGGCCCACTCCACTAGGAGCGTGGCAACCTCCAAGGCTTTTCTCTCAGGAGTTTCCTTGGCTGATGTGTCTGGCTGGTCCTCACCGCACACATTCATGAGGTTTTATCAATTGGATCACGACTCCGCCTCGGGAACAAGAGCGCTCTCTCAGTGAGCTGGGACACACCCGCAGGCCGGCTTCGCTAAGGTGACGTTGTTATAGCGTTCCCCTAGCGCTTTGACGCAGCTCGAGTTCCCATGAAAGGGAACGTCTCGGGTTACGTATGTAACCCTGGTTCCTTGAAGGGGAACGAGATGCTGCGTCTCTGCCTCAACTCCTTGCGCCTCCGGCCCCGCTTCAGACACTCTATAGGTGTCGCTTCCGGGTTCCGGAGCCCTTTTATGCTCTGTTCATGACGTCAGTGACCCGTGACCCGCATTTACACGTGTTTTTTTTCTCAGTGGTTGCACACATCTTCTCGTGACTGACGTCAGGGTATTTCCCCTACCGCTTTGACTCAGCGTCTCGTTCACTTTCAGGGAACCAGGAGAGACGGGAGACGTTTTCTAGTGAATGCTGGTGTTTCTTTTAGGTCTCACAGTGTTGCGATACTGTTTTATCTGTTCTTCAAAAACCCACTAGATTTATAAGTTAAATCAATATCATACAACTGAAAGTAGAAAGCTGTAAATATCAATATTTCGAGGTTATTAATATTCACTTAATATTCAGTTCATTTCTGTAAGTTTCACATCATAATGAAAGGAGGAACAAAAGCGCTTCTGAATGGATTTAGAGCTGATCAGAGCAGGAACAATTTTGTGCCTCGGCTGAATAAAGATGATTAAAAGAATAAAACATGCAGTAAATGACAGACAACAGAGAACAAGGAAGGGTAGGATCGATATTTAATTATAAAAACTATAAATTAATCAGCTATAAATCAAACATTTTATTTGAAAAGAGCAGCAAAATATCAGACAATCATGACACACGATGATGATGATGATGATGATGAAAGATTTTGAGATAAATCTGGTATAAAGAGAGAACTGAACAGAAGAGCTGGATAATATGAGAGAATAAACAAACAAACATTGATAAATTAATCAGTCTTATTTTCTGTTGAGTGTCTGTGTAATTCGGTACTTTTTTCAGTTATTACTTCAGAAGGTTCATAGGATATTTACATGTTTCCCAAAAATGTGAAAAAAGTGGATTGATTTATAAAAGTTTAAAAGTAATTTCTGTTTATCAGTGAGTGGATCTCATAATGATAGTCAGTGTTGGAATGAGTTCAGAAATGCAGGAAATGACGGAAACTGTCAAACAAACTCACAAAACAAATACAGTCGGATATCAAGGAGCTTCTGTAAACTACTGAACTGTAATGTGTGTAAACTCAGTGATTGTTATGGTCTGTTATGTGCATTAATTCGTTCAGGGCAGTGCTGGATAAAAACCGCACATTTCATAATATAAACTAACTAGTTTAAGGGAGAAAGGATTTGTTTATCTTTTGTTGATTGAAGAACGTGACGAAACGTCATGACGTCATCACGCTGTGGTCCAGCGATTTCCTCCCAAAAGTTTTACTTTCACTGTAACTGGAGAAACAACGGACGCGCCCTTATAGAGATCAAAAAACAGCAGAATCTGCATTCAACTTTGAGGAAATAAATGGCGAAAATGAAGCTTGTCTTAGTTTTCCTCCTGTTGTTTTGCTCACTTGGACATGGTAAGACATTTCTATATATTTCATTCTCTCTTCATGTCAACGATTAAAACAAACGTGGTGTTTCTTTTCACATCAACTCTGTTTGCTTTATATTCTACTAAAAAATCATTCATTTTTGCGTTTTTCTCGACAAAAACGATGAACAAACGCGCGTGAGTGACTTAATATAGAGAAACATTTTTACAGAACTTTTCTTTGTTTTCACTTTTCTTTTCTTCTTTTTTTCTGCATATTTAAAATTATCTTGTTTTTTTTCTTCTGCAGGTTTACTCTGGTTTGATGGATTCGGAGTGCCAGTGTTTGTGAAGGAGGGAGATTCAGTCACTTTAAACACTGATATTGAAATAGACCAACTAAAAGATATAAGAGATTATCGGCACAATTTATATGTTAAATGGAGTTTTAATTTCACCACTATAGCTCATGTTTCATGGATATTTCATGACACTGATGTGGCTAATATCCGTAGAGAGGATCTGATCATCTGTACCGATGTTAATTGTAATGAAGATGCTGAGAGATTCAGAGACCGACTGAAGCTGGACAATATGACTGGATCTCTGACCATCATGAACACCACAATCACAGACTCTGGAAGATATTACCTACAGATCAAAAACATCACAGATAAATTCTTCACTGTTGCGGTTCCTGGTGAGTCAATATGTTTCAAAACAAGTCTTTTACTTTACTCACATCAATAATGTGTTTAATGATGTTTTTGCACTGACTTTTAATCTTTACCTGTATATTAATTCACATTCACACTACTTCTTATTGATGAAAATAAAACACAATCCACAGTGGATATTATGTACAGATGTTATAGTAACATTTATAGAACAGATATGAACTTTAACGAAACAAAATTGGAACACTTTTAAAAATTAATATTTTAAATAATTTCTCCAGACAGATTTTCAACCTTATGTCGTGTTTGAGCAGATTCTCTCTGTAACTCTCACAATTACATAATTTAGATTTGAATTGGTTCACACACTCACTCACTCACTCACTCACTCACTCACTCACTCACTCACTCACTCTCACACACACACACACACACACACACACACACGGCTGATTGTTTGCTTTGGAAGAAGAACATTCATACATACAAGGTTCTATGTTCTGAGAATTTGTTATTATTTGAAATGTTATACAGTTGTTTTATTGCTTAAGGGTTGAATTGAACTGTGAATGTTGTATTTTATTTTTATTGTGACTTATGGTGATTATTGTACTTTCCTTTTCATTGATTTATTTTGGGTTATCTCACTGGTTGAATAATATCCTGCTCTGAACAAACTGCTCTGAAATCCAAAGAAACTCATTTAAACTAGGCTATGATTATATTTATTTATTTTATTTAAATATCTATAGGTGTGAAATTAGTGAATAATTCGAAATAAATTACACAATTAGAATATAAATTTAAAGAGAAAAGTAAAACAGAGCTGAAATGAACACCCAAATGTTAAATGTATACGGAGAAACATCAAAAAAGCAAGCATTGTGTTCACAATTTTATTTAGTTTCATTGTTATTGTACTTTTGTTTAGCTAAATTGATTCCATTTTTTCCCCACACATGACATAAATTGTCTGTTATCTATTACTGTTGTCTGTTATCTGTACTGTATAGATAATTGCCCTCCGTAGCGAACCTAATCCAGTACCTGATTTTCTCCAATTCAAATAGTAAAGAGAGAAACTGAGAGTTGCAGTGCTGCAAAAAAACAGGCGATATGCCTCGCATGGCTTGAGTCAGCGTGAGTGTGAGCATGAGAGGCTCCTGTAATTTTCCCGTTCTCTGCTGTGATATTTCAAGGATTTTTTGTGATTCTCCTGTAAAACATGATGTCATGCTGCTCTGAATCATTTACACTTTTCTTTACTTTGGCTTGCTGCAGTTTTTATGTTGAAATTGTCTATTATGTGACATTATGAAAAGCTGTCATGGATAAATGCCATTGGAAGCAGGATCATGATCCCAAATCCCTTTGGAGTAACAAAGAAATAAATTTGATGCTTTATATTGTTTATTATTTCTGCATGATTCTTTATTTTATTTCTTTGTTTTTCTATCTGGTTCTGCAACTGGAATTATATTTTTATAATTATAACTGGAGTTTTATATTTGATAATGCAGTGGCTTTTATCTCATGGATCACGAGAGTGTTGAATAATAGCTGTTAAAAGCAGATATTCATCACATGTTTGAAATTTGTTCTGAGGGATTTAAATAAAAACTGCAGTGAAGAGATAGTAAGACGTTCATTCTCACTCTCTTTCCACTTAATAATAATAATAATAATACATTTTATTTTATATAGCGCCTTTAAAAAAGTTATATGTCAAAACGCTGCACAGAAACATATAAATACAATAAACATACATTATAGTTAATTTAAAAGAAAAAAATATATAATATATAATAATAATATAAAAAGCAAAGCAGAACACACAATAATAATCACTTATATGCAAGTCTAAAAAAATAAGTTTTAAGTGAAGATTTAAAAGCACTATAAGAGTCAGCATGTCTGATTTCATTGGGCAGAGCATTCCAGAGTTTGGGAGCAAAAGAAGAAAAAGCCCGGTCACCAATAGAGCGCAAGCGTGTTGGAGGAACAATTAAAAAAACTGAATTAGATGAACGGAGATTGTGTCTTGGGGTGTATGCAGTTAAAATTTCAGTCAAATATTATGGCGCTAAACCATGCAAGGCCTTATAGGTGAGCATTAGAATTTTAAAATCAATGCGAAACCTGACCGGGAGCCAGTGCAGAGACTCCAAGATGGGAGTGATGTGTTCACTTGTCCTGGACCTTGTCAAGATTCTGGCTGCTGAGTTTTGGACATACTGCATTTTTTTATTGTAGTTATAGAAACCCCAGAAAGCAGAGCATTACAATAACGAGAGAGATAACGTAGGGCGCCATCGTGCAATGTTTCTGAGATGAAAAAATGAAGTTTTGACCATATTCTGTACATGCGGAACGAATGTTAGATTTGCATCAAATATCACCCCAATTTTTTACATTTTGTTTGAAATTCCAAAGCAGAGCCATCCACCATTAAGGTTACAGCATCAGCTTTGCGAATTTGTTGGGGTGAACCGATGAGCATGACCTCAGTTTTGTCACTGTTGTGACAGATAAAATTATGTGACATCCATATTTTTATCTCAGAGATACAATGTTCTAAAAATCCAACAGCCGTATTATCTCCAGGTTTTGAGTGAATATAAATGTGTGTGTTGTCTGCATAAAAACGAAAATGAAGACCCAAAAATCTGAGAAGTTAACCCAGTGGAAAAATGTACATACGAAAAAGCAAGGGACTCAAAACAGATCCCTGGGGAACTCCCAATTGCACTGCCCCAACTTTGGATCTACATCCACCCAGTGACACAAACTGCCTTCGATCTGAGAGGAAAAATTTAAACCAGTTTAATACTGTGTCAGTAACACCAAAAACGGATTCAAAAACGATTGAGTAAAGTAAAGTGATCCACAGTGTAAAAAGCTGCCCTAAGATCGAGGAGAATTAAAATTGAGAGACAGCCAGAGTCTGCAGCGATCAACAGGTCATTTGTGACCTTAACTAATGCTGTTTCTGTGCTGTGTAGTTTGTGGAAGCCAGATTGGAGGGGCTCAAAAAGGTTATTGACAGGGAGGTGAGAATTTAATTGAGAAGCCACAGTTCGCTCAAGCAATTTAGCAAGAAAGGGGAGATTTGAGATGGGACGAAAATTATTGAGGTTGACCTGGTCTGCGTTGGTCTTTTTTGGTATAGGTGTAACTGCAGCAATTTAAATTTTTACTGCCTCTTAAACCCATTGGAAAACCATATCCTGTGGAAAATACTGCAATAATGTTTTGAAAGTGTAAATCAAGGATGTTCTTCTGCTGGTTTTGTGTTAAGAAATGTGTTACTTTATGAATCTGACAGATTCTCTACTCACAATCTTTATGTTTTTTAAAAAGAAACAAAAACAGTTGAAAGCACTTTTGTTATATAATTATATTTGGCTTATAATTAACTTCATTTCTTTTTCAGGTTTTCTTGGTGTTGGTCCTGTAGGAGATTCAGTGTTTGTGATGGAGGGAGATTCAGTCACTTTACACCCTGATTTTAAAAAAAGCCAACAGGTAGATATTAAATGGTATTTTAATGGAAATCGCATCGCTGAAATCACTGGAGGTCAGAGTAAGATCTGTACAGATGATCAGTGTGATTGGAGATTCAGATACAGTCTGAAGCTGGATCATCAGACTGGATCTCTGACCATCATGAACACCAGAATCACAGACACTGGAGTTTATAAAATAAACTACAGCAGCAGATTCGTTGACAAGATCTTCACTGTTTCTGTTCAAGGTGAGTCATTATGTTTAAAATCAAGTCTTGTACATTTAAATCACATCATTGTGTCATATTTGACATTTTGCATTTTGATATTCAGCTGTTTTTTTTCAGCTGGATTTTGTGGTCGATTGTATCAAATGCAGCACTAAGGTCCAGTAACACTAACAGAGAGATACAACCACGATCGGATGATAAGAGCAAATCATTTGTAACTCTAATGAGAGCAGTCTCAGTACTATGATATGGTCTAAATCCTGACTGGAAATCCTTGTAGATGCTGTTTCTTTCTAGAAAGGAACATAGTTGTGAAGATAATGCCTTTTCTAGAATCTTTGACAAAAAAGGTAGATTTGATATCGGCCTGTAATTAACTAATTCTGTAGGACCAAGTTGTGTTTTTTTAATAAGCGGTTTAATTACGGCCAGCTTAAAGGTGTTACGCCCCGTATAGGGAAAAGGGTGCAACATGAAAAACACCAAAAAGTAATATCTCAAAAATGATAAATGTATTAATCTCAATGATGGGACATGATTCAGGAGCCGACAAGGCCAAAACAACAAATTAGTCAAATCCAACAAACTCCTCAAACACAAACTAATTCAAACAAAGACTCACAGTTTTCAACACTCTTAATAATAACACAGCTTCTACAACATGCATCAAAACCTCCTCTCTCCATTCTCCCCAATATCTCTCTAGAGGAAGTGATGACATGCTTCTTTTAAAGTGCTGTGCACCAATCAGGAGAGAGCATCAATTGGTCTGTAGGAACCAATCAGCATGAGACACAAACACACAGAAATACTAACAGAAAAACAGAAATAATAATACAGAAACATAGGGTCGTAACAAAGGTTTTTGGTACGTATCCTAATGACAAAGACGAATTAATAATATTAAGAAGAGGATCTATGATCTCTGGAAGCATCTCTTTCAGTAGCTTAGTTGGTATTGGGTCTAGCATACATGTTGTTGATTTTGATGATTTAGACAACTCTTCCTCCCCAATAGCAAAGGAGGAGTGGAATTTTTCTTCGGGGACACTAAAATTTACTGTATTTTGTGATATCGTAGTAGACTGTTGCATGGTTATAATTGTATCTCTAATATTATGAATTTTGCAAGTAAAGAAGTCCATGAACTCATTACTGCTGTGCTGTTTTAAAGCATCTGGGGTTGAGGCTTTATTTCTTGTTAATTTAGTCACTGTATTAAATAAATTATTTGTTTTATTCTAAGAGTGTAGAAAAGTAAGTAGATCTAACTGATTTTAAGGCCTTTCTGAATGCAGTAGAGCTGTCTTTCCATGAAATGCGAAAAACCTCTAGCTTAGTTTTTTTCCAGCTCCGCTCCATTTTTTTGGCTGCTCTCTTGAGGGCCCGGGTGTGCTCGTTGTACCACGGTGTTGGACTATTTTCTTTAATCTTCTTTAAGTGCAACGGAGCAACAGTGTCTAAAGTGCTGGAAAAGAGAGAGTTAATAGTTTCTGTTGCAACATCAAGTTCTTCAAGGCTATCTGGGATGTTAAGTAGATGAAACTGATCAGGAAGATTATTTATAAAGCTATCTTTTGTGTTAAGAGTGATAGTTCTACAATATTTATAACAGGGAGTTAGTTTTTCGACTTTGACTAAGGGTAATCTACACGCAACTAAGTAATGATCTGAGATGTTATTGCTCTGCTGCAGAATTTGAACAGTATCAACATTGATCCCATATGACAATATTAGATCTAAAGTATGATTATGAGAATGAGTGGGTCCTGATACATGTTGTGTAACTCCAATAGAGTTTAAATTGTCTCTAAATGCCAATCCCAATGTGTCTTTTTCATTATCTACATGGATATTAAAATCACCGACAATTATGACTCTATCTGCAGCCATTGATCATTCTGAGAGAAAATCAGCAAATTCTTTGATAAAGTCTGTATGGTGCCCTGGTGGCCTGTATAGAATAACCAGCACAAAAGTTAAACAGGAATTATTACTTGCCCTAGATAATTGTGCATTAAGGACCATCATTTCAAAAGAATTATATTTCAAATTAGACCTTTGAGCAGTACTGATGGTGTTACTATAAATTACAGCAACACCTCCTCCTTTACCATTCAGATGAGGCTCATGTTTATAACAGTAATCTTGAGGGGTGGACTCATTTAAAGTAATGTAATCGTCTGGTTTTAGCCTGGTTTCTGTCAAACACAGCACATCTAGTTTATGATCTGTAATCATATAATTTACAATAAGTGATTTTGAGGAAAGGGATCGTATATTCAGTAACCCAAGCTTTATCATTTGTTCATTTGTGTTATATCCGTTCTTAGTTGTTTGTAAATCAATTACATTTTTACCCTTAAATGGTTTTTAGAGTTTTTTGTATTTGCTAATTCGGGGAACAGACACAGTCACTATAGGATGATATCTAAGAGAGAGAGTATCTATGTGTTGGGATTTACCTGACCTATGTGACGTGAGACAGCTTGCAGATGGTCGGTTTAGCCAGTTTGTTTGCTTCCTGACCTGGGCCCCAGTTAGTCAAGGTTCAGCTCTAAGACTATGTGCCAAATTACTAAAGAGAAGAGCGGCAACATCCCAGGTTGGAGGAATACCGTCTCTTTTCAACAGGTCAGGTCTTCCCCAAAAACTTTTCCAATTGTCTATGAACCCTATGTTATTCTGCGGGCACCACTTAGACATCCAGCCATTGAGGATAATCTGCTAAGCATCTCATCACTCCTGCTCCTAGGAAGAGGGCCAGAGCAAATTACAGTGCCTGACATTGTACTTGCGAGTTCACACACCTCTTTAATATTAGTTTTAGTGATCTCCGACTGGCGAAGTCGGACATCATTAGCGCAGACGTGAATAACAATCTTAGAATATTTATGATTAGCCTTAGCCAGCACTTTTAAATTTTGTTTTGACGTCAGGCGCTCTGGCTCTCGGCAAACATGTGACTATGGTGGCTGGAGTCTCTATTTTCATATTCCGAGTAATAGAATCGGCAATCACTAGGGCACTTTCAACAGGTTTCTCAGTGGGTGCATCACTGAGTGGGGAGAACCTGTTTGATGTTGTGATCGGAATGGAACAGTGTTTTTTTTACCCACGAATATGCCGTCTCACAGTCACCCAGTTACCCTGCTGCATGGCTCTACAGCCGGAACCGAACAATGTACAGGGTTTTCTAAGCTAGTCGCATCCAAAGCAGTATCTAAAGCCCTTGCATTCTTACTATCCTCAATTAAAGTTTGGATGCGTGTCTCTAATTCTGAAATCTTCTCTGTCAGCCTGACTATGTCCTCACATTTATCACATGTGAAGCCCTGAGTGCTGACAGAGAGAAACAGAGTATGCATGAAGCAGGCAGTGCATGTAACAATTACAAGAGATGATGACATGACTCACAGCGTGTGTTGATCCAACTTGTTGACCAGTTGTTTGATGAAGTCGGAAAAAAGGCACGAGCGAGAAAACGCTGTATGCACAGACAGTAATTAAGATACAAACAAAATAAATAAACCAAGTAAAATACAATCACCTCTCCTAACTTCCTAACTAACCAAAAACAGGAGAAAACTAATATTCACCAAGAAAATGGCAACCTCTTCCCTACAATTACCAATATATATAAATATTAACAAAATAATATTCAGAAATAAACATAAGTTCACAAGGCAAATGGAGGAAGAGAGAGAGAATGAGCAAGTAACAGCCAGTACACACTAAGGATTAAATAAATAAAACACTTAACGTCCAGGGACACACCATTGTGATAAAGAACATCTTTGAGAAAAACAGGCTTAATTACGTTCATCCTGTCATAATTTAAACAACTGTACAGTTGATTTCAGCATCCAGCATCTGTTGGTTTGTGTTTCAGGAGTTTCTGATGATGAACGAGAGGAAATGAAGACAAAGTCAGTGAATGAGGGAAAATCTGTCACTTTAAATCCTGCTGTAACTAGAAACCCAAGTGATGTGAAGTGGTATTTTAATGAGATTCTCATCGCTGAAATCACTGGAGATCAGAGTAAGATCTGTACAGATGATCAGTGTGATGAGAGATTCAGAGACAGACTGAAGCTGGATCATCAGACTGGATCTCTGACCATCATGAACACCACAGTCACAGATGACGGAAAATATAAACTACAGTTCAAAAGCAGCAGCTTCAGCTTCACGAGGAGCTTCAGTGTTAAAGTCGTTGGTGAGAATCATTTGATCATTCAGTGCATTTTATCTTTAGCATCTATAGATGTATATGAGATATATGAAGCTTGTCTTAGTTTTGCTTCTGTTGTTTTGCTCACTTGGACATGGTAAGACATTTCTATATATTTCATTCTCTCTTCATGTCAACGATTAAAACAAACGCGGTGTTTCTTTTCACATCAACTCTGTTTGCTTTATATTCGACAAAAAATTCATTTATTTTAGCATTTTTCTCGACAAAAACGATGAACAAACGCGCGTGAGTGACTTAATATAGAGAAACATTTTTACAGCACTTTTCTTTGTATTTGCTATATTTATTCTGCATATTTAAAATTATTTTGTTTTTTTTCTTCTGCAGGTTTTATCTGGTTCAATGCACCAGTGTTTGTGAAGGAGGGAGATTCAGTCACTCTAAACACTGATATTGAAATAGACCAACTAAAAGATATTATAAGAGATTATCAACAACTTTTATATGTTAAATGGAGTTTTAATTTCACTACTATAGCACTACTACGCTATATCTTTGATGACAGTGACGTGGCTAATATCGAAAGAGTGGATCTGTCAATCTGCACAGATGTTCAGTGTGATAAAGATGCTGAGAGATTCAGAGACAGACTGAAGCTGGACAATATGACTGGATCTCTGACCATCATGAACACCACAATCACAGACTCTGGAAGCTATTACCTACAGATCAAAGACTTCACAGAGAAATTCTTCACTGTTGCTGTTCCTGGTGAGTCAATATGTTTCAAAACAAGTCTTGTACTTAAGTCAAATCAATAATGTGTTTAATGATGTTTTTGCACTGACTTTTAATCTTTACCTGTATATTAATTCACATTCACACTTCTTTTTATTGATGAAAATAAAACACAAACCAAAGTGGATATTTCGTACAGATGTTATAGTAACATTTATAGAGCAGATATGAACTTTAATGAAACAATTTTGGACATTTTTAAAAATGAATAATTCCATTTATAATAATGAAATAATAATAATAATTTATTATTATTTCTCCAGACCGAGATTTTCAAACTTATGTCGTGTTTGAGCAGATTATCTCTGTAACTCTCACAATTACATAATTAATTTAGATTTGAATTGGTTCATTTACATTTCAATCTTCAAGCTTCCTGTCGAAATAACTCTTATCGTAACAGAGGCACTAAGTTTCGGTTCATATTTCATACAAAATAATCACAAAACAATTCCACGACGTCAAGGTCAGAATTGACTAAAAATAAAATATTTTATTATAATAAAATAATATCGATATAATTTGCAATAATTACAACAAAAATGCTGAAAAGATGTAACAGAGTGTTTAAATTACTGTGTAATTTAAAATAAGAAAAAAAAGAATTAAAATATCTAAACGAGGGAAGTGTGACGTTTTGTTTGAGATTACCTCACTCACTCACTCACTCACTCACTCACTCACTCACTCACGCACACACACACACACACACAAAATCACACACTCTCTCACTCTCACGCACACACACTCATACACACACTCACACTCTCACACTCACTCACTCTCTCTCACAGACACACACACACACACACACACACTCTCGCTCTCACTCACTCACTCACTCTCACTCACACACTCACACACACTCTCTCACTCTCACGCACACACACTCACCAGGCTGATATTTTGCTTTGGAAGAAGAACATTCATACATACAAGGTTCTATGTACTGAGAATTTGTTATTGTTTGAAATGTTATACAGCTGTTTTATTGTTTAAGGGTTGAATTGAACTGTGAATATTGTATTTTATTAAGTTGGCTGAGAAGCAGCCAACTTACTGATGTTGTTATGAACTTATTATTGGTGCTCGCAAAGCATCACTATTGTTATTGTGCATACTTATTATTATTATTTTTCCACTTTTTTTCGGTGCGGTGTCAAACTCTGGCCCAGAGACAATACCAAATTACTACTAGAGCTGGCCCGCCGGTATTATACAGTGCATTCACCGCTAATACTACGAATCCCATAATGCTCTGCTGTCTTCCCATAATGCTCTGCTGTTTTCGCGCGCAAATCAGGACAGGACCCAGAAACGCTGTCTCCTCTGTGACAGCAGTTATAGCAACATAGACGCTACAACTGTCAGCGAGCTAACCCTTCCCAAAAATGGCGAAAAGATAGGCAGAAAACAGGAGCTTTCTGGACAAGTGGGAGGTAGAATATCTGTTTACATATGTAAAAGACAAACCTGTTTGTCTTGTTTGTGGAGTCAACGTGGCTGTAAGTAAGGAGTACAACATTAGACGACACTATGAAACGAAACACCATGACAAATACAAGGACCTGGAGATGACTCAAAGGAGCCAGAAAGTAGAGGAGATGAAAAGAAGTTTGGTTTCATAACAGAATATGTTTAAAAAAGTCACATCACAAAGCGAGGCTGCTGTAAAGGCTAGTTATATAGTGGCAGCAGAGATTGCAAAATCAGCCCGGCCCTTTAATGAGGGACAGTTCGTGAAAAAGTGCATGATGAAGGTTTGTGACCTCGTATGCCCAGAGAAAAAACAAGCATTTTCAAACGTGAGCCTGAGCAGGAACACAGTAGTTGATCGCACATGTGATCTTGCCACCAATCTGTATGACCAGCTGATGGAAAAGGGAAAAGATTTTGTTGCGTTCTCCCTCGTTGTGGATGAGAGCTGCGACACATCTGATACTTTTTCTTGCTACAAGGCATGGGCTTGAATGGTTGATTTATTTAATATTTTATTTGTAAAATTATTAGCCAGTGGAAAAAGTTTATTTTGGTATTTAAATCAGAAGCTTGCAAATAGAAAAGAGGCGTACAATTTTTATTTAAACTTTATTTATTTAATAAATGAATGCCATTGATGTGGTTTTTTTATTTATTTGAAATTCGATTTTGCATGTCTCTACTATTAAATTATATATTGTATGGTAATAAGCAATGCTTGTTCCATATTCAATGTTAAAGCAAAACTTGTTTGGGTCCATATTAAAAGGTTAATTTGTTCAATGTTGGCCCGCGACTTTGTTGAGGTTTTACATTTTGGCCCACTGGGTATTTGAGTTTGACACCCCTGTCCTAGACCCACGAATGAGGCATCAAAATGATCGGCCCGTTGAGGAGAGGTGTGCTATATCTTTTCTAAGGGGTCGGACTGACGGTGTTCCCAAAAATGCAGCCCAAAGACCGGAAAAATCCCTTTGACTTTCAAATCTAAACACTGAAGCTCATGAGAGTCAGTGCAGGGGCAGTTCTATCAACAGCCTCTCATCCAATGAGAATCAATGATGCTGCCATTCAACCTTATAATGCAAAGGACTTCATATTTCATGGTAACTTGCAAAGGGATTTTGTATTGAACATAACTCTGGATCACAATAACTTAGAGCAAAGGGGGAGGGCTCTTTTTACTCAAGCAACCAATGAATGTCTCAGAATCACTGTGAAGCTATCAAGACACGCCCTAGCAACCATTTGGAGATTCTTAGCAACCGATCCCATAGACTTCCATTAAAACAGATCGAATTCTATCTCTGGATAGAAAAGTCACAGAAACATGAGGGTGGACTCGTTTAACTCGGGCCAGCAAACTGCTATTCAACAATCATCATTAACACTTCATAGCCACGCCATAGCAACCATAGTTGAGCAACCTAGCAACCAAATACAAAGTTAAATATCTTCAGTTCTGAAAGTCATGGAGGCGTTGTGGTTGGTTTATATCATTCAAACTGACAAGCAGCCTTTGGAGTAACATCACTGGCAACTGCCAAGCCACTCCTTAGCAACCAAACAGAGTACCCTAGCAACCGTTTAGCCAGTCCTATATCGCTGCATCAGAATGTTGTAGAGACTCGGGGGTTGACTCTATTTGACAAGCAACCATTGGAGAATCATCACTGGCAGCTGATGAGCCACTCCCTAGCAACCAAACAGTACCCTAGCAACCATTTAACCAGACCTATATCTCTGCTTCTGAGCGTCGTAGAGACATGACTGTTGGCTCTCTGCCAATGGTGTCCGACACTGCCGCGTCTGGCCCGGGCCGAATTTTGCCACTGCGAGCACCACTCACATTTTCGTCAGGAAATGTACATTCTAGTAAACTTAATATTATTATTATTCTTCTCCTCAAAACCGTTGACTAACTCGTCCTACAGCTTTAGTGCCACAAACCCCAAACTAGGCTCAGACCTTCAAAATAGAGTGAAGTTAGTTGCTATATCTTTTCTAAAGGATCAGAGTTTCAGTTTTCCTAAAAATGCAGCCCAAATGCTGGATAAATCCCATTGACTTTCATTGCGGAATGTTCAGAATGAACCAAGAGCTTTCAAACTCCAACTGTCAAAATTCAAATCTAAACACTGAAGCTCATGAGAGTCAGTGCAGGGGCGGTTCTATCAACAGTTTCTAATCCAATGAATCAGTGATGCTGCCATTCTACCTAATATTTCTAACCCAGGACAGGAAACAGGAAGTGCTTGCACTTCCTGTTTCCCATTTCATTCCCTTCATGTTTCATGGTAACTTAAATAGGGATTTTGTATTGAACATAACTCTGCATCACAATTTTGTACACTAAAGGGGGGAGGGCTCTTTTTAATCAAGCGACCATCTCAGGATCACTATGAAGCCATTATGCCACTTATGTGACTTATGGTGATTATTGTACTTTCCTTTTCATTGTTTTAATTTGGGTTATCTCATTGGTTGAATAATATCCTGCTCTGCACAAAGTTCTCTGAAATCCAAAGACACTCTAAACTAAGTGTCTCTACATGTGTTATTGTTTGAAATGTTATACAGCTGTTTTATTGTTTAAGGGTTGAATTGAACTGTGAATGAACTTACACACTCTACATTTAAACTAAGCTATGATTTGATTTATATATATATATAGGTGTAAAATTAGTGAATAATTCAATGGAAAACCATATACTGTGGAAAATACTGCAATAATGTTTTGAAAAAGTTTGTAAATGCTTATGTAAAACGTTGTTTTACATTAGCATTTACCGATTATAAGCTTTCAAAACTACCAAACATATCTAGAAGGGTTATAGAATAAGAGGCATGCATACATACATAGGAATACAGCATATATAAATGAAGATAACAGTAGTGTCTCTGGGTGTGTGTAAGGATGGGGGCCATTTTATGGCTCTTTCTTGTGGAATGCAGAGAAGAATGGGTGAAACAGAATGGTTTGTGTCCCAGAGGTGTTAAATTCTTCGGAGCCACTCCTGTTAACTCGACTTTCACAATCAAATATTTGTCTGATCGATCATTTATATTATACATACACCGTCCATATATTACAATGTGTTGTAAAAAGAAGCAAAAACATTTTGAAAGCACTTTTCCTGTTGTATAATTATATTTGGCTTATAATTAACTGTTCATTTCTTCTTCAGGTTTTCTCGGTGTTGGTTCAGTAGGAGATTCAGTGTTTGTGATGGAGGGAGATTCAGTCACTCTACAACCTAGCTTTAGAAAAGATTATCAGTTAGATATTAAATTGTATTTGAATGATATTCTCATCGCTAAAATCACTAGAGATCAGAGTAAGATCTGTACAGATGATCAGTGTGATGAGAGATTCAGAGACAGACTGAAGCTGGATCATCTGACTGGATCTCTGACCATCATGAACACCACAAAAAACGACACTGGAGTTTATAAAATAAACTACAGCCGCAGATTCGTTGACAAGTTCTTCACTGTTTCTGTTCAAGGTGAGTCATTATGTTTAAAATCAAGTCTTGTATATTTAAACCACATCATTGTGTCATATTTGACATTTTCCGTTTTGATATTCAGCTGTTTTTTTCTTTACCTGTATATTCACATATGAATTCAAATGCATTTATTTAAAAATTGAATTTGTAGCTTCAATTACAAATGTATTTGATTTCAACATTTTGTTTTCAAGAACAATAATTTTAAATCTTTTGTTGTTGTTATTGTTATTTCCTCCCCAGTCTAGGGTTGGGGAAGGCCCATAATAAGAATAAAACAATTCAATTTAGCGATTTCGTTCCCTCTCAAACACTATACCACTAAACAGGAGTACTTTACCAAAACTTACTCTTTATTTTAGAACAAATCTTCAGGAGGGGTTATGGCCAAAATAATAGACATAAGGAATTCCAACCAAAGAGAATCTAAGCTAAATTACCTAACAAAAGAAATAACCCCCAAATAAAATACAATCACCTCTCCTAACTTCCTAGCTAACCAAAAACAGGAGAAAACGAATATTCACAAAGAAAAAGGAAACCTCCTCCCTACGATTTCCAACATATATAAATATTAACAAATTAACATTCAGAAATAAACATAAGTTCACAAGGGAAAAAGAAGCTGAACAAACAACAAAATGAATCTCTGAATCTCTCATCACACTGATCAGAGTAAGATCTGTACAGATGATCAGTGTGATGAGAGATTCAGAGACAGACTGAAGCTGGATCATCAGACTGGATCTCTGACCATCATGAACACCAGAAACACACACTATGGAGTTTATAAAATAAACTGTTTCTCTGCTTTTAAGCACTTTAGCTCATCAATACAATAGCCCACAGCTGAGCTGAATTAGGTCCTGTGAATGGAGAGAGGGAGAGAGAGAATGAGCAAGCAACAGCCAGTACACACTAAGGATTAAATAAATAAAACACTTAACGTCCAGGGACGTACAATTATGATAAAGAACATCTTTGAGAAAAACAGGCTTAGTTACGTTCATCCTGTCGTCATTTAAACAACCGTACAGTTGATTTCAGAAGAAGATCCTCCAGCATCTGTTGGTTTGTGTTTCAGGAGTTTCTGCTGATGAACGAGAGAAAATGAAGAGAAAGTCAGTGAAGGAGGGAGAATCTGTTACTTTAGATCCTGGTGTAAAAAAAAAAACAGATGACGTAATGAAGTGGTATTTTAATGAGATTCTCATCGCTGAAATCACTGGAGATCAGAGTAAGATCTGTACAGATGATCAGTGTGATGAGAGATTCAGAGACAGACTGAAGCTGGATCATCAGACTGGATCTCTGACCATCATGAACACCAGAATCACAGATGAAGGAGAATATGAACTAGAGATCAAAAGCAACTTCAGATTCAGGTTCACGAGGAGCTTCAGTGTTTCCATCACTGGTGAGAATCATTTGATCATTCAGTGCATTTTCTCTTTAGCATCTATAGATGTATAAGAGTGTATATATATTATGTTCCTTGCCATTACTTTAAGTAATTTTAAAATAACCACAAATGTTGGTGGATAAATTAATGTAGAAAACAATGTACAGTGGAATTCCAGTGGAATAATACAAAATGATCAAATGTATTTTTTAAATACAGTGGAGTTCACTTATCTCGACTCGACTATATGTCTTAGCATTTTCTTATTGGTTATGTCATTTTTTTTTTTATGTCACCGAAGCCTGATATCTCGAGCACAAAAGAGGGACAAATTTGACACTTCACATTGTTATCTCGTGACTAATATTCGTACCTAGTTCACTGTGCATGCGCTGAGTTCCTGTTGAACGTACAGTGCCGCTCAGCGGCAGAAGAACACGCGGAAATGGTGGAAAAAATCAAGCCTTGGAGACGTTATCTTGGAAGAGGAGGCAGGAGTTAGCATCACTGTCCAGGAATTCCCAGATTACATTGACATCGGCAAAGAAACCACACCATTTGTAAAGAAACCATAGTAACCATGTGTGCAATACTTTTCAGAACTGTGTCTGAGCTAAATTACTGTGTTATGAGCTAACGTGTTTATGTGTGTTGTGGCTGTTTGGTTTGAATTTTGGTTTGTATTGTTGTGGCAAGGTTTGTATCGAGAATCAGAGGTGTTTTTTATTGTCTACTGGTAAATCTCTGCTGTTAGTTGGTGCACATATGCCTTTTGTTGCAAACATATACAGTGTATGTACATTTTCATAGCATGCCGATCGCTTCATCAAACAAATCGCCATATTGGCTTTTGGTTTTCTCGATCCTCGGTTATTTATCCGTCGACATAACCGAATTCCACTGTATTTGTAATTTTTGCCTATGCAAAATTCATTATGAATTTATTATATTTGGTTACTATTATATTTAAGTTATGGTTTATTAAATTTAAGTTACACAAGATAATTTTACAGTTTAATGGGTTACATTATGATTTTAATGTATTATTTCTCCTACATTCTTTATGAATCATTTTCACAGCACTTTGCTGTTGTATCATTTTGTTTATCTTATAATAATCTGTTTGTTTCTTCAGGAGTGTCATTGATGGAGGGAGATTCAGTCACTCTACACACCGGTGTTACAATGATCCAACAGGAAGATATTAAATGGTATTTTAATGAGATTCTCATCGCTGAAATCACTGGAGATCAGAGTAAGATCTGTACAGATGATCAGTGTGATGAGAGATTCAGAGACAGACTGAAGCTGGATCATCAGACTGGATCTCTGAACATTAGAAACACCAGATCTGAAGACTCTGTCATGGCTAAAACCCAAACAAAGCATCAAACCTTCACCATATATGATGGTCCTGATGGGAGATTCAGAGACAGACTGAAGCTGGATCATCAGACTGGATCTCTGACAATCATGAACATCAGAATCACAGAATCTGGACTCTTTACACTAGAGATCAACAGCAGTGTCAAAAAAAGCTTCAGTGTTTCTGTCACTGGTGAGTGTCATTCAGTGTTGCACAATTTCCTGTTTAAGTTCTGATTGTCTATGAGATTCATGTATGTTTGTCTGATGAGTGAAAGTGTAAATCAATGATGTTCTTCTGCTGTTTGTTTGCATGTGTTACTTTATTTCACTGCATTTATGTTTTGTATTTATTGGTTTATGATTAACTGTTTATTTCTTTGGATTTGGTTCAGGTGGAGTGCCAGTGTTACTGATGGAGGAAGATTTAGTCACTCTATACACTGATGTTATAACAAACCAACAAAACAGAATCAGATGGTTTTTTAATGGCATTAGTATCGCTCGAATCACTGGAGATCAAAATAAGATCTGTACAGATGTTCAGTGTAATGAAGGAACTGAGAGATTCAGAGACAGACTGAAGCTGGATCATCAGACTGGATCTCTGACCATCATGAACACCAGAATCACAGACTCTGGAGATTATCAACTAGAGAACATCAACATCAGTGCCAGCGTCACCATTACAAAGCAGTTCAATGTTTCTGTTCACGGTAAGTCATTGTTTAAAATCAAGCAGTTCTATTGACTTTTTGGCATTGACATTCCAGTGTTTTTTTTACCTGTATATATTAGTTCACATGCAGTGTGTAAACTCAATTTAGTTTAAATACAAATTTATTTCTAATATACAGTGGAGCCCGTTTATGTCGACGGCCTCGGGGCTTGCAAAAAAAGCGTTGAGATAACCGATGATCGAGATAACCAAAAGCCAATATGGTGAAGCCTGTGCCTTCAATTTTTTGGTTTGTACTTACACTCTTCTTTACATGTGTGAGAAGAGTGTGAAACCCATCTATAAAGCTCGTAATCTGGGCAGTCGTCAACCACTCTGACAGCCGTTACAAGATTTAACAGTATACGATAAAAACCACCTTCTATTCTCAATACAAACCTTTAATTATATTCTCCAACATTGCAAACACAATTTCTCTCACAGCATAAACAGTCACATAAACACAAACACATTCGCTCATAACAGTCATTTCGCTCTGACACAGTTCTGAAAGTATTGCACACACGGTTACTATGGTTTCTTTAAACTCTAAAATGCTTTGTTGCTTTTTGCCTTTAACGGTCTGCTTGAAAACAAACGCTTCTATCAGTAACGACGTCTTTGTCGATATCAATGTAATCTGCGTTGTGGAATTTCGTAATCACTCTTGAACACCAGCATTCGTCCCATCAACAAAAAAAAAATCAACAAAACATTGTGTATATCACAAAAGTGCTCAAGGTCACAATTATATAAAAAATTAAAATTTCACAACACACAGCCCTTATGACATGACCACACAAACTAATGCGTCCTACCGCTGTAAAATCACAATCTGACTGGACAAAATGTAAAGCGCCAGAAGGACCGGAAAGACCAAAAATGGTCATGGCATGACGTGCAACGCGAACTCGGCGCATGCGCAGTGAACTTGGTACTATCTTTCGGGATTGAGATAAACCATTTGAAGTGGCGAATTTGTTCCTCTTTTTTGCTCGAGATATTAGGGTTCGATGACATAAAAGAATCGACATAATCGATAAGAAAATGCTAAGAAAAATAGGGGGTTTGGCGGTTCCACTTTAAAAACGTCGACGTAATAGGATTGGTGAGTTAACCGTGAGTCAAGATAAGTGAACTCCACTGTATTTTGGTTATTTTCAATATGATTTTTTTTTGTCATTGGTTAGTTTTAAGTTCTTTAGTACAGATGACACAGTTTCTCATTATACCATCTCTGTTCTCCGTTTATTATCTGCTTAAATGGATCTTTTATTTTATACTCAGTTTTAAGTTTCCAGGAATTCAAAGTGCAGAGGATTTGTTGACAAAAAAAGTGGAGAAAGAGCCTGAAAATCAC
Organism: Rhodeus uyekii; assembly: GCA_037043235.1. Classification (NCBI taxonomy): domain Eukaryota; kingdom Metazoa; phylum Chordata; class Actinopteri; order Cypriniformes; family Acheilognathidae; genus Rhodeus; species Rhodeus uyekii. The sequence goes on along the minus strand of JAWRVZ010000175.1, from coordinate 815,694 downwards.
TTTCATTTCCACAGTTCTCTCAAGTTGTTTTCAGCAAAAGATCCTCCAGCATCTGTTGGTTTGTGTTTCAGGAGTTTCTGCTGCTGAAAGAGAGGAAATGAAGAGAAAGTCAGTGAAGGAGGGAGAATCCGTCACTTTAGATCCTGGTGTAACAAAAAACCCAAATTATTTGATGACGTGGTATTTTAATGAGACTCTCATCACTGGAGATCAGAGTAAGATCTGTACAGATGATCAGTGTGATGAGAGATTCAGAGACAGACTGAAGTTGGATCATCAGACTGGATCTCTGAACATCAGAAACACCACAAACACACACTCTGGAGAATATAAACTAGAGTTCAACAGCATCAGATTCAGCATCACTAGGCGCTTCAGTGTTTCTGTCACTGGTGAGAATCGTTACTTATTTTAATGGCTTTTCCTTTGAGAAATTTTAGAATAAAGTGCCACAGGTCAATCCAGTTAATGTTTTCATTTTGAGATGAATTGAGAAATGCATAAAATCGGTTCTCTTTCATGGGAACTCAAGCTGCGTCAAAGCGCTAAGGGAAATACCCTGACGTTAGTCACGTGAAGATGTGTGCAACCAATGAGAGAAATACGCGTGTGAATGCAAGTCACGGGTCAGTGACGTCATGAACAGAGCATAAAAGCTCGCCGGAACCTGGAAGCGACAGCTTTGAGTGTCTTCCTTAGCATTGGGGCCGAATCGTGATCCAATTGATAAAACCACATGAATATGTGCCGTGAGGACCAGCCAGCCGCAGCACAGACATCAGCCAAGGAAACTCCTGAGAGAAAAGCCTTGGAGGCTGCCACGCTCCTAGTGGAGGTGGCCCGGACCCTCGTGGCGTGTGTCGGAGCGATTGTGCTTGCGAGTTTTACAACCACCATTTAGTTTAAAAAGTTGCATCCCTCACGGGCTGGGGAGCGGTTCTGAGGGATCGCTCCTCACAAGTCCTGGCACATAAACCTGCTGGAGTTACTAGCAGTCCACAGAGCGCTGCTCACGTTCCTCCCAGACCTTCGCGACTGCCACATCACTGTTTTCACCGACAGTACGTCAGTGGTCGCGTACATCAACCATCAAGGGGGTCTTCGCTCGCGTCTAATGTACAAGTTGGCATGACAGATCCTCCTCTGGACTCAGGGTAAGCTGCTCTCTCTCAGGGCAGCTCACATCCCTGGAGTTCAGAATGTGAGAGTAGACTTCCTGTTGAGACTGGGGCCCAGGCCCGGGGAATGGCGGCTCCACCCCGAGGTACAGGTGGACCTGTTTGCCTCCATCGAGAATTCTCATTGCCCTTTGTGGTTCTCCCTAACACATCCAGCACCCCTTGGGCGGGATGCCATGGTGCACGCGTAGCCAAGGCTATGCCTGGACGCCTGGACCCCTTTCCCCCGATTGCTCTGCTCCCGGGAGTTCTGGCCAAGGTTTGTTGGGACGGGATCCTTCTCACGCTGGTGTCCCCATTTTGGCCCAACAGGATTTGGTTTTCGAACCTGATATCTCTCCTCGAGTCCCCTGGGAGATTCCTGTCAGGAGGGACCTTCTGTCCCAGGCAGAGGGTTGCGTTCTCCACCTCCGCCCAGAACTGTCTCCACCCACGCCCACGACTCTGGTCTCTCAGCCGTTGTTGTAGAGACTATTCTCCACTCCAGAGCTCCCTCCACAAGGAAACTTTACGCCTTGAAGTGGAGACTCTTCACCTTCTGGTGTAGCGAAAGGCAGGTGAACCCAGTTATCTGTCAAATTGGCAAAGTGCTGGAGTTCCTGCAGGAAAAATGTGTGGCAGGGTTGTCCCCCTCTACCTTGAAGGTTTATGTGGCTGCCATAGCGGCTTGCCACATTCCTCTGGGTGGGGCGTCCTTGAGCAGGGACCCCCTAGTCCAGGGGTCGGGAACCTATGGCTCTTTTGATGGCTGCATGTAGCTCGATCGCTCTGCTACTTCCGCCCTCGGACGACAGATAGATCGCGCCGGCACTTCCGCTCTCGGTCGGCGCTCCGCTAGCAACCCCCCCTGTCAACAGATATATCGCCCCGCTGGTCGACAGGACTATGGCTCTACACAGTTTAATATTCCAAAAATTTGGGGTATATAGCTCTCTCAGACAAAAAGGTTCCCGACCCCTGCCCTAGTCTCTCGTTTCCTCCATGGCACATTAAGGCTGAAACCTGCGGCACAGACCAGGGTTCCTGCCTGGGACTTGTCTTTGTTACTCCAAGGCTTGTCCCAGGCACCATTAGAGGAGCTCCCTATTAAGCTCCTCTCTTTAAAGACCCTTCTTTTGCTGGCTATCACCTCGCTTAAGAGGGTCGGGGATCCTCAAGCCCTCTCGCTGGCCCCTACCTGCCTCGAGTTCGCGCCCGGCATGGCGAAAGCTTTGGCGAAAGCTTTTCCCGAGGCCAAGCTATGTTCTCAAGGTTCCCACTAATGTGGCTCGGTCTATCATGCTGCACACCTTCTGCCCTCCCCCCTTCGACGATCATGAGCAGGAGCAGGAGCAGAAGAACAAGGTCTGTCCAGTGCGAGCACTGGACGCTTATGTTTTCAGGACTGCCACCTGGCGTAAGTCGAACTAACTGTTCGTTTGCTTTGGGATCTCTAAGGGAGCTCCAGCTTCCAAGCAAACCCTAAGCCGATGGATGGTTGAGGCTATCTGTCTGGCTTATGAGTCGGCCGGACAGGCTTCTCCCTTGAGGGTCCGGGCCACCTCCACTAGGAGCGTGGCAGCCTCCAAGGCTTTTCTCTCAGGAGTTTCCTTGGCTGATGTCTGTGCTGCGGCTGGCTGGTCCTCACGGCACATATTCATGTGGTTTTATCAATTGGATCACGATTCCGCCCCAATTCTAAGGAAGTTCTAAGGGAACGAGGGTGCTCTCTCAGTGAGCTGGGACACACCCACAGGCCGGTGTCGCTGAGGTGACGTTGGTATATCGTTCCCTTAGCCAAAATTCACGTGTACAATTTTTACTAGGCACCAATCACTGAAATCAGTCCATCTGCTGTCACACTCGCTGTTTTGTATTCTAAAATACCACTTTTGGACTGTTCACCTGTATTAAAAAACAAAAAGGAAACAAAATACGACTACAACGCACGTAGCCACAGACTCCGCAATGCCACGTGACATTAATGAAATAGTTTACAGTTTTTCGTGGCCAAAACTTGGCCGACCAACGTGCTGTTGACATATTCTGTCGCTGCGGTGCATTGACGTTTGTGTACTGGCTGACACTTCTCTCCGCGTCAACGCTGTTCGTTGGTACAGAAAAGTAGCGTAATGCTAGCCGGCTCAGCAGAGGAAACCGACTGCTCTGCTATGCTGTTATACTCGTATCCAGCGGAACTACTTTTGCTGGTGTTTTGTAGGCTGCAAACTCGGCTAAGACGCTAAGATCATCTGCTCCTGGTATACTCTTTATCAGTAAAAATATTTATCTTCAATAAAAATTTCACTATCTCACGCTTGTTGGGTGTTTTCACGGAAAGTGGCCGATTTCACGGAAAATGTCACGGCCGTGAAATCGTGAATTTGGTTGGTCCCTAGTCATTAGTAACAATGACTCTCTGTCTTTATTGTTCCAGTTTCAGGTCTGTCTTCAGTTGCTTTAGCAGGAATACGTGTCTGTTCATGGAATATGTGTCTGTTCATGTTCTGTTCATGGCTTTTACTGCTAGTGTGATTTAATATTACAAACGGCGAGCAAGCAGAAACAGTGAGTATAAAATACAGATGAATTAATGAAGGAAATGTGAGAAAATATATAATGAATTTTGTATTTTATTAGAATTACCCAAAAGTAATGTTCAATTGAGTTTGTTGTTATTCAAACAGGAAGAAAGAGGAACAAACATCAGGAGAGATGCTGTGAACATGAATCATTCTGCCTGCAAAAAACAGATTCAGATTTGTGAAATGTTTTTTTATGTGGTTTTATTCAGAATAACTCACTCTTAAAGACTGTAATGCTTTTGTTTTATTATGTAGCAAAGAACAGTTGTATAAATGCATATTATATTACATTGAATTACAGTCATTTATATAGGATTAGTGACTCTGAAACTGTAGTTTTACAAGCTGCTCAAGTTAGTAAAGATGCAGTCAAGCTTCAGTAATGATAAAATATTTTGATAGTAAACTACAGATTACTATCAAAAAGTAGCTTTGCTACATTAAAGACTTTTTTACAATGATGATGTAAAGTACAAAAAGCTAAATAATTGTCAATGAAGAATGTTTTATGTTTTAAGTACATTTAAAGATCTGTGGTATAAAACAATGTGATGTAATACAATTATGATTCAAAGAATATTGTTTTATTTAGTTAACTATGCAAAGATTTATATCACACTCATTTATTGCAAAACGACTGTCAAAATGTAGATTACAATATGTCACGTCTCAGCCTTCACAGCATGCCAGAAATGAAGAACTTATTTTTTAAAACCTGCAATATATTATGCTATTGTTCTGCATCAGCAGCTCAGATGTATTGAAAAATAATATTGATCAGCTGATAAGCAGTTTTAAGTAACAGATCACTGAAATATTGAGAAATAGTGGATTCAAGTCTCAGGTGTTAAAGATCTTTTCATTGTTTGAAAATACAGAAAAATGATGTGTGTGAGAGGGAAAGGAAAAGTTGAAGGACAGGAATAGATGGATCAGGACAAGGAAGAAGAAGAGGAAAGGGAGAGGAGTAGGAATCTTTTTCCTCTTACACATGTGGAGTGTTTGAAAGCTTATTTCCATACAAATGAAAGAAACTATGGCTCCATTTGTCTAAACTCAACACAAAACCACAGAACACAAACACACACACACACACACACACACACACATGAACATCACACATCTCTCGCAAATCATTCAAATCTGCTTATCTCTTCTAAAAATGCTGTTTTAGTTCAGCAGCTCTATATGAACAACAAATGATAAACCACATATGCATCAAACTACACACAGATATTAATAATGTGAAATACTATCTTGTGTTTGTGCAGGAGTTTGTCATGTGTGTATAAATACACTGTATATACAGTATGTGTGCATAACTTTACACAGATATTGAACTGAATCAACAGAGCTGAGTTGAGCTGAATAATGATACGATTGGTTTATTAGAGCAGAACTTGAGTTTGTGAAGCTGCTTTAAAACAATCTGTGTTTTATGAAGTGCTGCAGACATAGAGCTGACTTGACCTCCATTTGGAGAATAAATGATGCAAGGTTGAAAAAGTTTTGATTTGTAATTTGTTTTCACACATGATTGTTGAGTCTAAGTAATTGGGAAATGATTGAGGCTTTTAAACTCCAGAGTTTCTAAAAATTGTCAAATGTTTGTGTGACAAGTGCGATTAAAAATGATTTGATTCTCATAATGGCTGGAATCTGATTTTTTTCAGTGACTCGATATGAACGCAGTATCTAATCAACTGTCATTTTAAAAGCATGTTTGATTTAATAACTATTGTGTAGGGGAATTACAGTTAAGACCTGAGGAGCAGATATGTTGAATGAAGAGCAGGAGTCAGAAGTGCAGTCAATAGAAGACATTTTAGTGAAGTTTAGTTTGCAGTTTCATCAGCAGAAGCTTCAGGTCTCACAAGGAGTTCGTAGGCCGCCCCACTTACAATAACATTGTTACAGCAATTATACTGTAACAGAGGGTACTAACCACGTCAATGATGATGGTTAAATGATTCTGATTGGCTAAGAAAGAAAGAAAGAAAGATAAACAAAACTAGTAATTTTCCACACAAGAGCAGACAGTCTGAAGCATATCTATGTTGATCACATTCATTGATTTTATATAAAGTAATTGCAAAACACAATTGCGCAATGTCAGTGTACATGAGAATTTAACTAAAAATAAAAATGATAACATTTGCAATAATTATAATTCCAACTGAAATGCTGAAAAGATGCAACAACGTGTTTAAATTAAGTCATGTTAAGTGTGACATGTTTTGTCTGAGATGACCTGCCTGTGACGTCATCAAAACGAGACACGGAAAAAAGCGAGAGAAACAAAACTAGAATCTGAATGCAAAAATAGTTGATTTTGTTGCGGATGTTTGATGATTCTGCACTCTCACTACATTGTGCTTTTGTTGACAAAGTTGAACTGATTTTCGTTCCCCCATCGACTCCTTTACACTACTGACTGTTGCACTACAAACTTGCAACAAGAGAGTAACTCACTCACACACACACACACTCACTCACATTCTCTCTTTCACACACTACTATTTTCTACTAATATTTTACTATTATGTGACATTATGATAAGCTGTTATGAAATAAGGCCATTGGAAGCAGGATCATCATCCCAAATCCTCCAAATGGCACATGAATGTCATATTGTGTCAGCTGCTGCTGATTTGGATACTCTTAATCTTTGGAGTAAAAAAGAAATTCAATAAATGCTTACAAAAGTTGTAATGAAGGACAGTAAAGCAACAAAAATCTCAACTTTTAAATGAAGCAGTTTTGCTACAACAGAAGCAAGCAAGAACACTGTACCAGCCTTTCTGAAGTCCATTGTTATGAGTTGTTTGTTCTGTAAAAGAAAAAATGGTTGCAAAGAATGTTGTAAATTCAGCCAAGAACTACATCCTTCGGAAGAAAAAAAACTCATAAAGCTGCTGGCAGAGTTCAAACTATACCACTTCCAATCGTTCCTCTTCAAGTGAAAGCTGTCAGCACATATAGGGAGGTACACACGTAAGCATTTTTAGATCCAGGAAGTGCTGCAACCTTTGGCCCTTTGGCTTAATCAGATGTTTCATATCAATGGACGGAAATCACAAATCCTGTTACAGACAATGGGCCATGGAAAATCTGTTAACATCACTGTGTTTACAGGTCTTACAATTTCATGAAAACAGTCCACAAAACATCAATGGAGGACTTTAGACTGTGTGGTGTCAAAATCTTTTACCAATTCTGAATGAGACAATTATCCCAATTATAATATATTAAGCTTTAGTTTCTTGCAAGAAAGGTGACAAAGAAGGAAGGGCTTCTCAAGCATTTATATCTCAAGTCAAGGCTAAAGACTTGTAATTTTCTATTCCTTATCAGGAACACATTACCCTCTCTGTACCTCAAGTGTATTTCTTTCAACTTCATATATCTTACCTATTAGTTCTACAGAATAAAAAATACAATTAATGTCACACAATAATCAATAATGTCAAGACACAAAATACAGTAATACCTCGGTTTATGAGTTTAATTTGTTCCAAGAGTGAGCTCGTAAACCAAAATGCTCGTACACCAAAACCAATGTCCCCATAGGAATGCACTAAAAATCAATTTATTTGTTCCACACGACCACAAATGCCCATTTTAAATATTTTTTTGGTTTTACCCTAGTAATTTCAGTTAAAATTATAACCATTAAGATCTAATATAAATACTAATTAGTAATTGACAATTAAACTCTAAAATTAATTGACAATTTACTGAAATGCACTTAAGCTGAGGAGACGAGAGGATGAGGGAGCGGGGAAAATAAGGATTCAAGTGCAAATGAGTGAATTTATTATAATAGTGCAGAAAACAAACAAAGTGATAATCCAGAGTGAAAGTGGTGGAACATGGAAGATGGGGAGCCGCGAACGAACTAGCGCACGGGAGCCGCAAACGAACTAACGCACAAGAGCCGCGAATGAACGAACTCAAGGGAGCCGGGAACGAACAAACGTACGGGAGCCGCGAACGAAAGCAGGGAGATAGGCAGATGATATGAGAATCAGGTGTGTCAGTGTTCAGTGACCACATACACACACACAGAACTAGGAGACAATGAATTTATAAACCGTGACAGTTACTGCTTAGAGGTGCTGTATGTGTATTTCACTACGTGAACAATAGCGATCAGAATTAATGTTTATAACAGGAGGTAAAACCACTGTAAATCACTTATTAAAGTATCACTGTGGTGAATGATGCAGCCAAACCAAGCAAAGCTGAGAGAATGAATGAGTTAAGGGGTGATAAAGGGGTTGGAACCGCATGACTGTGTTTTGAGAGGCTGTGTTTAGGATATTTCCAGTAAAAATGCGAGCGACGAAGCTGAGCACAAAAATATTCTGTTTTCCACACAAAAATGCGTGTGGGTGAGGGAAATTTTTTCTCGTACACCGATACAATGCTCGTACACCGATTTGACCCTCCATGCTTGTACACCGATTTGCTCGTATACCAAGTCGCTCGTAAACCGAGGTATTACTGTATAATCATATAAAAGAAGGAAAAGAAAACATATCATTTATACAATTCCATCACAACTGTTTATAGACTAATCCCAAATTATTAGAGACATGGAAAGTTATTAACAGCAAGTTATTAAGTGCTTGCAGTGATCTGGTATGGAGGAGCTTAGTTTTTGGTGTAGACGCCAGATCCTGCTGGCCATACACAGTCATCCTCTCAACTCTCATATATCTGTCACATAAAACATCTCCTTTCCCCTGTTTTTGGGTAGATGCCCAGTGGCGGCGCGAACTCCTGGCTTAGGTTGTCCCCCATGTGGCCATTAAAGGATCTTACCCGCAATTGAGCAAATGCAGATAATTATGATCATGAATACAGTAGGATATCAAGGAGCTTCTGTAAACTATTGAACTGGGTAATGTGTGTAAATTCAGTGATTATTATGGTCTGTCTGTTATGTGCATTAGCTTACTCAGGGCAGTGCTGGATAAAAACAGCACATTGCATACTATAAACAAACTAGTTTAAGGGAGGAAGGATTTGTTTATCTTTTGTTGATTTTTGACGTCATCACGCTGCAGTCCGTAGGGGAAATTATTACTTTCACGTCAACTAGTGAAACAATGGACGAGCCCTCACAGAGTTAAAAAGCAGAACAGAATCTGCGTTCAACTCTGAGGAAATAAACAGTGAAAATGAAGCTTGTCTTAGTTTTGCTCCTGTTGTTTTGTTCACTTGAACACGGTAAGACATTTCTATATATTTCAAACAATTAAAATAAACATGGTGTTTCTTTTAATTTCAACTCTGTTTGCTTTATATTCTACAAAAATATTTTTTGTGTATATTTGCTATATTTATTCTGCATTTTTAAAATGATTTGTTTTTTTGTTTTTCGAGGTTTTCTCTGGTTTGAAACAGTCGGAGTGCCAGTGTTTGTGAAGGAGGGAGATTCAGTCACTCTAAACACTGATATTGAAATAGACCAACAAGAAGATATTATAAGAGATTATCTGCATATTACATGGAGGTTTCATTACAATGACATAGCTATGATTCGTAGACTTCAGGACAGTTTCATCTGCACAGATGTTCAGTGTAATGAAGATACTGAGAGATTCAGAGACAGACTGAAGTTGGACAATAAGACTGGATCTCTGACCATCAACAACTTCACAAACACAGACTCTGGGGTTTATGAACTAGAGATCATCAGCCGCAGCATCAGAGAAAAGATATTCATTGTTGCTGTTCATGGTGAGTCATTTTGATTCAAAGCAAGTATTGAACTTAAGTCACATCATGTGACGTTTTTGCATTGATGTTTACTCTTTACCTGTAGCTTCAGGATCCTAACTTATATATTTTTAGTTGGTAATAGTTATTTATTATTTATAATAGTCTGTGAAAATATTTCATTACATGCATCTACAAATGTATATATTGAAAAAGAGTATAAAACATGAATCATGATGCGAGTTGAATAATGTTCATGAAGTTGTTGAAGATCCTCCTTGAGATTCATGCATGTTTGTCTGAATATTAGAGTCATTTCTCTTTCAATGTTGTTCTTCTGCTGTTTGTTTGCATGTGTTACTTTACGAATCAGGGACATTTCTCTACTTGTTCTGTAAAAACAAAAGCATGTTTCCTGTTGTATAATTTTATTTGGCTTATAATTAATTGTTCATTTCTCCTTCAGGTTTTCTCGGTGTTGGTGCTGATGGAGATTCAGTGTTTGTGATGGAGGGAGATTCAGTCACTCTAAAAACTGGTTTTAAAACAAGCCAACTACAAGAGATTCGATGGTATTTTAATGACATCCGTATCGCTCAAATCACTGGAGATCAGAGTAAGATCTGTACAGATGATCAGTGTGATGAGAGATTCAGAGACAGACTGAAGCTGGATCATCAGACTGGATCTCTGACCATCATGAACACCACAATCACAGACTCTGGACTTTATCATCTTGAGATCTTCAGCATTAACAGCATAATCAGCAACAGCAGCAGTGGCAATATAAACACCTTCAGTGTTTCTGTTCAAGGTGAGTCATTATTTTTAAAATCAAGTCTTGTACATTTCAATCTCATCTTTATGTCATTAGAAATATTTTGCAATTTGACATTAAGCTGTTTTTTTCTTTACCTGTATATTCACATATGAATTCAAATGCATTTATTTAAAAACTGAATGTGTAGCTTCAACTACAAATTTTGTTGATTTAAACATTTTGTTTTAAAGAACAGTAATTTTAAATCTTTTTTAGTTGCTTTTGTGATCAAGAACATCTTTGAGAAACACACACTTAGTTACGTTCATCCTGTCATCATTTCAACAACCGTACAGTTGATTTCAGCAGAAGTTCCTCCAGCATCTGTTGGTTTGTGTTTCAGGAGTTTCTGCTGATGAACGAGAGGAAATGAAGAGAAAGTCAGTGAAGGAGGGAGAATCTGTCACTTTAGATCCTGTTGTAACAAAAAATCCAAATGATGTGATGAAGTGGTATTTTAATGAGACTCTCATCACTGAAATCTCTGGAGATCAGAGTAAGATCTGTATAGATGATCAGTGTGATGAGAGATTCAGAGACAGACTGAAGCTGGATCATCAGACTGGATCTCTGAACATCATGAACACCAGAATCACAGATGAAGGAGAATATCAACTAGAGATCACCAGCATCCGCGGAATCAGCTTCACGAGGAGCTTCAGAGTTTCTGTCACTGGTGAGTGTCATTTAGTAATTCAAAGCATTTTCCCTTCAGCAATTCTATTAAAAACAACAACAAAAAACGTTGGAAATGTTTAACTCAAGCCAGTAAATATGTTCATTGTGGGTTGTTAAAAAGGGAGCTTAGATTCAATATTAAAATATAATTTAGATACGTTCTATCATCTTTACATCAAGATACACTCAGCATTCATCAAAACACATCCTGTTTCAAAGCCTATTATCATTAACTGACGACCAAATTAGAAATATGTAAGTATTAGCTCGACTTAATAGATTTAACTACAAATCTAGTTCAGCATGATTGAAACCAATTTGTTTTTCCAATGGTGAATTTTTAGGTTGTTACATAATTTTTTTGGTCGGTAGGAAAACATTGTTCTTTTACAGCACTTTATTGTTGTATTGTTTTGTTTGGTTTATGTTATGTTTCTTTTGCAGGCTTTTTCAGTGTTGGATTTCAAAGCAAGTCTTGTACTTTTAAATCACATCAGTGTGTGTCTAGTGATATTTTTGCAGTGACAATATGAGGTGTTTTTCCCCTCATTCCATATTTATTGAAAATAAATTACTTATTTACTGGATTTTGAGTACAAATTAAGTTTGTAGTTTTAACTACTAATTTAGTTCATTATGATTAAAATATTTACTTTTAAATAACAATAGCACATCTCTGAATCCCCTTTCTTATGACCTATGTAAATGCATTATTACAGACTCCAAAGTGCTAAGTCGAAACATGAAATCTCTTTCAATTTCAGTTTAAGAGCATTCTCTAAAAGAGCGTCACAGGCGGTCAGCATCTTTTTTTAAGATATCTTTCTGTCTGTGTGTTTCTGGATGCAATCGTTTCGTGAGCTCATCTGACGGCCATGATCGATGTCTCGCATGTCTAAGAGAGCGCTCGTGATAGTGCAAGCTCTCATGTTGCCATTTTGGCCACGACTCTCCTACTTTAATAATACCCACTCCTCTGCCACTTCTCATAGTAGAGCAGCAGGACTGGTAAGCACTCTGGGAGACCTGAGGGTTACAGTGGGAGCCTCTTCATTGGGTCAGTCCTCACCAACCTCCCGCTCCTCCAGCATGCCACATTAGTGCAGGTCCTTCACATCAGGTATCTCGTTTGGAGCTACAGATGAGGTTTGGAAATTGATCGCTCCTTTGTAGAGTGGGCTTTGGTCCTCTGGAGAGGTCCACCTTTCCCTCGGGTCAGTCCATGTGTCTAAACACCATATGTGACCTTACCTGTGGGCAGAGTGTGGTCTCTGTAACGTCCCACACTGGATGCTTCCCCATCATTAATAACAAGGCTTAACAACGGCAATTGAGATCCAAAGCACTCTTCCCTGTGAAATGTCATGTTAAGGAACAGCAGATATGGCTGTCCTCGCAGTAGGTCCTGTCCCGTCCATCCCGGCTGGCATGGAGGTCTAAGCTCGAGGTTACTCGGGGTGGCGGGTAGGTTCCGACTGTATGAGAGCAGGTTCCATAAGGGCACGGCCATCTGCATCGCCAATACCCGTAACACAGTTCAGTGCCAGTGGTACTTTCTATGTGAATGTGACTGACTGAAAGAGTACCTCTAAGCTACTAATATAACTCCTGTTCCCTGGAGGAGGGAACGGAGACATTACGTCCCCCTGCCACAGCCCTGATCTATTGCTGAATGGATGAGCTCCTGTCTTGCCTCCTCAACAAAACATGACTGAAGTGAATAATACCAGCCCTATTTATACCTATACGTCTGTGCAGGTAGGACGCAGCATGGAAATATAACTGGAAAATTTTCATTGCCGCATTTAGTTACCATATTTTCCCACATATAACTCGCAAACGCAGATAATCCACACCCTTGTATAGCCCGCGGGTTTTGGAGTTTTGTGTAAATAAAATAAATATATATAAAAATAATTTGCGGGCATAACCCGCATCCCTATATAACCCGCATCCTTATATAACCCGCACCCATAGTAATGAACTTTTTCACATTTCAAATTTTGAATGTTGCTCACATGAGGTCAATTCTCCATAAATGTTCAGGCTCAGTACACAGTGCTTGTGCGCGAAATTCAAACAATAAGAAAACAAACACAAGTCAGAATCAGAACAAAAAGAAAAAACAGTCTCTCCCGCTGTGCAGCAGCTCGTCCCTTAAGAAGCGATTCTACAGGTGTTGATCATCGGATGAGATGAGAAGAGCCCGCCCTCATGGCAGCACAGCCAATCACGTCTTCTTGCATGATTGACAGGTCAGACAGCCTATCAGCGCCAGCTGTCAGAGTGATAGTACAAGCGCCAGAGACAACAACCCTCGCAAGAAAGATAAACAGAAAGAAAATACCACAAAAAAACCTTATGTTCTTAGGGACGTAACAAATATATTGAAATATTATTACGTGTAAAAAATGTGCGATATAACCCGCACCCCCCCTGTGGGGTTTGTAAAATCTGGTATAACCCGTTGGTTACATGCGGGAAGATACAGTTTTTTCCCATAACATCAATCCGACGTAATGTCTCCGTTCCCTCTTTTAGGGAACCGAGGTTACATTATTAACCTCCAGCATCTGTTGGTTTGTGTTTCAGGAGTTTCTGCTGCTGAACGAGAGGAAATGAAGAGAAAGTCAGTGAAGGAGGGAGAATCTGTCACTTTAGATCCTGGTGTAACAAGAAAACCAAATGATGTGATGAAGTGGTATTTTAATGATGTTCTCATCACTGAAATCACTGGAGATCAGAGTAAGATCTGTACAGATGATCAGTGTGATGAGAGATTCAGAGACAGACTGAAGCTGGATCATCAGACTGGATCTCTGACCATCATGAACACCAGAAACACAGACACTGGAGATTATCAACTGAAGTTCAGCAGCAGCAGAATCAGCATCATGAAGAATTTCAGTGTTTCTGTCACTAGTGAGTATTATTCAGAAATTCAGTGCCTTTTCCCATGAGAAGTTCTCAAGATCGAGTAAATGCTTTCTTTGTGGCCTTTTTTTTAAATTTAATTATCATTTCTATCATCTTCACATCATGTGACAGACAGCTTTTCAAGGCCAAATCATGACCAAAGTAGAACATAGAGATAGAAATATTGGACTGATTATCTGAAGATCTCTAGTGATAGTAACTGTCAGTCTTTTGTGTTTCTACATTCAGGTCCTTCTTCAGAGTTTCTAGTATTATATGTAGTTGCTGTTTTTGTTCTGCTGCTTGTGGCTTCACCTGCTGCTGTGATTTACTGTTGGAAGCGACAAGAAAGAAGAAAAGGTGTGTTACATTGATGATTTAACAAGATGGAAATTTGAGAATTGTTGTGTTTTCACTCTCTAATGTGTTTGGTTTTGGATTGTTCAAACAGGCAGCGAAAGGAAGTCCAGTGATCAGATGAGATATTATGAAGCAGAAAACAAATCTGTGAGTTGCCAATGTTTATTGGATTTATATGATTTGATTCAACAATTTCCATGACATTTTTTACAACTTTTTTAGTTTATTGTAAAAACAGGGTCTTTATATTAGGGTCTTTTAATAATAATAAAAATAATCTACTCATAGTTCAAGCATTTTAGACGTACAGGTTATTTAGACAGATGCGTTTGAATTTTCATCTGCAAAATTGCATGTCATGATAAGACACATTTTCTGTAATTAAAAACAAAACAAAATTGGTTACATGTATAATCATACAATTTTCAATTGTCTTGATTATTTTTGTGTCTTTATTATCAGTCCAGTCCATTCATTTATTTTATTTTTTTCAGGTGAATAGTGTTGAAGACTCGCCACCTGATCAGAATGACACTTTATTGATGAAGAACATCAATGTATCATCCATCATAAGCTCTGACTAATTTCAGCATCAAGTGTCTGCGACTGGCATGTAAAAAGAAACATCTCTTGCACACATTCATCTTCCACACAGTTCATGCTTCAGCAATTCAAAACATTCAATCTCTCAGGGATGTACTTGATCTTAGAGTTATAAGGGGCACATTTTGAAACCCAACGCTGTTCCCATGGATTTAATTTAGGTTTTGTCATGATTCATGTGACTGGACTGCCATCAATCCATACAGTGAACTCATGGGCTTTAAATCAATGATTTCTCACATAGAGACCATTTGAGGACTAAGAACTCCAGTCAATTTGCAACGTATTTGACTTGGCTGCAGACTAAAAGATTTGCTGGTGAATGTTAAAAATATACAACATTTTAGTTGAGATTCTGGATGCTTGTGAGCCACTAAATAGTAAAGAAAATCATGAATAACATGATTGCACTGGCTTGATTTGTTCTTGGAAGCATGTTAGATACATTAAGATTGTCTTTTCATATTCCAGATGTGAAAGGTCAGTTGTGTCTTAGTTTTGGGAATGTGTCTTTGTTTATTATTATTGGTTCTCTGTTTATAAAGTAGTGCTATTTTTGGAAAGTAGATTTCCTGCTTTGGACACTAGAGAATTTATGCTGCATATTTCCACAGAATTTTGAGCAGTTACACAAGCAGCCTGATCTCGGTTATATGAAGATGCCTTAAAAGGAATAAAACAAGCAGTAAATAACAGAGCACAGTGATAGATATTTAATTATGAAGCGTTCAATTTCATGTGATCAACTACAAGTTACGTGTCTGTCAGGTCTTTGTTTACTTATTGGTTCCCCCCGTAATCTCCCAGTGTTTTTTTCCACTCACCTGTCTCATCATCAAGCACATAATTAGTTTTCCCATCCTGTGTACTCTGTGTTTCCTTCAGCCTTGTTCCGTTCCCATTTATCGTGTTATTTGATATCCCTTGTTCCTGAGTTTGCTAAAGTACTGATGTCCTCAAGCCTTCTTCGGACACCGACACCAAACACTATAAATCAAACATTTAGTTGAGTAGAGCAATAAAACACAAGATATAATCATGCCATTTTTGATCCCGATGGTTTTGATGATGAAAGACAAATCTGGGATAATGATAGAACAGAAGAGCTGGAAAATATGAGACAATAAACAAACAGACATTGATAAAATAATCAGTATGTTGAGTGTGTGATTCTGTAAGGTAATCATAACGCTTATTTTACAAGGGTCTCTATGCATTTTAACAGAAAATGTATATTTTCTTAAAGTACTTTTTTAATTCATTACTGGACTTCAGAAGATTCATAGGATATTTGCATGTTTCCCAGAAGCTTTCTGATCATTGGTCTATAAATCTGCACACATCAGAGAAGTCTGTGTGTGTTAGTTCGTTCAGGGCAGTCCTAGATAAAAACAGCACAGTTCGTACTATAAAAGAAATTAGTTTAAGGGAGAAAGGATTGATTTGGTTCCACGTCATCGAGCTGCAGTGTGTAGGAGGTCCAAAATATTAGAGTAGAATAGAGCCGTCCTTAAAGGAGAGAAAACAGAGCACTTCTCAGAATCTGCATTCATTTATTAGACAAAACAAGTGAAAATGCAGCATATCTTAGTTTTGCTCGTGTTATGTTCACTGGTGTACGGTAAGAGATTTCTAGATATTACAACGTGACATTTGAATACTATGTGAATCGCTTTGGATAAGAGCTTCTGCAAAATAAATATACATGATAATTGACATATGTTAATTATTTGGGAGATTCAAACAGTATGACTACAAATAATTTGTTTGAAAAACAAAATTGTGAAGCATAGCACAACTTTCTGAAGTAGTATGTCTAATATTCATCTGTCATAGTCATGAATTGAATGATGTTCATGAAGGTGTTGAAGATCCTCCATGAGATTCATGTGTCAAAGTGTAAATCAATGTCGTTCTTCTGCTGTTTGTTTGCATGTTACTTTATGAACCCAGACCGATTTTTCTATTCACAATCTTTATAATCTGTAGAAAAACGTTTTCACAACACTTTTCTCTGTATTCAATGTATTTATTCTGCATATTTAAAATGATCTGTTTATTTCTTCTCCAGGTTTTCTCTGCTCTTCAACAGTCGGAGTGCCAGTGTTTGTGAAGGAGGGAGATTCAGTCACTCTAAACACTGATATTGAAATAGACCAACAAGGAGGAAGAAGAAACGTAATTGTATGGACTTTTCATCGCATTAACATAGCCATATTATCCTACTTTTATAGCTGTATAGATATTCAGTGTGATGGAGTATTAGGCGGCAGTTTCGGAGACAGACTGAAGCTGGACAATCAGACTGGATCTCTGACCATCACAAACATCAAAACCTCAGATTTTGGACTTTATCATCTAAAGATCAACCATAACACGATCAGTAGAAAGATCTTCATTGTTGCTGTTCAGGGTGAGTCATTTAAAACGTGGCACTACAGCTCAAATGTCATGTAACATGTTAATATGCACACATTACATTTTAAATGCAGTATCATGAATTAATGAATCGGTTTTAAAGCATTAGTTTTGCACAAGTTATGTCCATTTTTATCTTAACATACTGTACAAGAAAACCCTTTAATGCACTAAAGATTCCAGCTGCGATTATAAAGCAGATATAATTTTGTCTGATATTGTGTGAGTTTGGAGTGTGTCTGAAGCCGAATGCATTATTCAGAAAGCCGCGGATAATGGCTTCTAAGCGAATAACAATAATTATCGGCTGGCTGAGGGTGAAAGTCTCTTCTCATGTTTGCTGGATAACAGGCGAGCCAAAAGAAAGCACACGTTATGCATAAACCTCTAAAATCACTACAAGATCATGCATGTATGAAGTTAATCAGTGTTAATACTAATGTCGTACATGCAATATGCATGTAATATATGCATGTCGTTCATATAATATTCATTGAGTTTTTCAAGAAAATCCTTGAGATTGTTTGTTTACATGTGTTACTTTATTAATCCAGAAAGATTTCTCTGTTCTCAATCTTTACAATCTGTAGGAAAAAAAAAACATTTTCACAGCACTTCCTGTTTATTTATGACTAACTGTTTATGTCTTCTTCAGGTGTTCTCGGTGCAAGTATTGGTGGAGAGTCAGTGTTTGCGATGGAGGGAGATTCAGTCACTTTATACTCTGGTGGTAAAATGGACCAACAATTTAATTTGAATTGGTTATTTAATGACATTCAGATCGCTGAAATCACTGCAGATCAGAGTAAGATCTGTACTGATGATCAGTGTAAAGAAAGATTTACTGACAGACTGATGGTGAATCCTGAGACTGGATCTCTGACCATCACAGACAGCAAAAACACAGACTCTGGACTTTATCAACTAGAGATCATCAGCAACGACTGGACCAGGACGGAAGTCTTCGGTGTTGCTGTTCATGGTTAGTCATTGTGTTTAAAAGCAAGCCTTATACTTGTATCACATCATTAATGTGTTATTGTCATTTATTTGCACAGTATAAATAATTCCACAACTTTTTTCTACATGTAAAATGGAGTTTAGTCTTACCTATCATTACATTTTACAAGCACAAAATGACAATTTTGTGATAACATCACAAATTGTGATAACATTGTGATAATGATAACATCTCTGAGCACCTTTTCTCATGATCTACGTTAGCATCTAACAATTCATATTAGTTTAATTCAAAAAGGAATCTAAAGCTCAGAGGATGTAATGAAAAAAAGAAAACTGTGTTCATAATACCGGTAACTTAACATGGACAAGTGGAGAGAAAAAAAGCATAAAAATCACTTAGAAATCCAGTTCTCTTGTGTTGTGTTGTTGATTATTTCCAGAAGAAGATCCTCCAGCATCTGTTTGATTGTGTTTCAGGAGTTTCTGCTGCTGAACGAGAGAAAATAAGGACAAAGTCATTGAAGGAAGGACAGTCTGTCACTTTTGTTCCTGGTGTAAGAATGTACCCATATATTCTCATTATATGGCATTTCAATGACACTTGCATTATTCAGAATGAGATGCCTAGACCTGGTTGGTGTAAATATGGTGATGAGAGATTCAGAGACAGACTGAAGCTGGATGAATATACAGGATCTCTGACCGTCACAAACATCACAATCACAGACTCTGGAGTTTATACACTGAAGTTCAACAGCGGTAGAAACATGAGGAGCAGCATTGGTTTCATCATGAGTTTCAGTGTTTCTGTCATTAGTGAGTATCATTTAATCATTCAGTGCGTTTTCCCTTGAGAAGTTCCAGTTATGTGACGGACAGCTTTTCGACGCCAAATTGACCACCAAAGTAGAACGATGTAATTATAAGCTTGAAATATTGGTAGACATTGGATGGCTGATCTCTAGTGATAATAACTGTGTCTTCTGTGGTTCTATATTCAGGACTTTCTTCAGTGTTTCTAGTTGGATTGTATATTGTTGCTGGTGTTGTTGCGGTTTCTGTTCTGCTGCTTGTGGCTTCGGCTGCTGCTGTGATTTACTGTTGGAAGCGCCAAGAAAGAAAAAATGGTGAGTATTACATTGATGTAACAAGATGGAAATTTGTAAATTATTGAGTGGTAAATAGTCTTTAAAAGACGTAAAAATAGATTTTTACTTGAATTGCTCTTTTCAGTGAGTGGTACAGTACAGTTTGATTCAGGACGGTGAACCATGATCTGGCTTGCGTTTACAACACCAACAGTTCTCTTACTTGATGTGTTATATCCTGGAAAGTAGCAATCAATGCCATTCTTGCACAAAGAAGAAAGTGACAGAGTTAACAAACCTGATAACACATCTCAATCACAGAGAGTCTATTTGATGTATTTATTTTACAGAAAATGCTTTCCAGATCTTTGACAGATGTCTTGCAGATATATTTGTGTGATTCTCACGAAATCTTGGTTTGAAAAAATTAAAACAATTTTGAACAAAATGTTTGAATAAAAAAAAAACTGATATTAGAAAAGTCAATTTAAGATTTTTTGAGCATAATTTCCATAAACAAGTCTTATGAAAAGAATCTACTACTAAAGAAAGTTCATTTTTGCAACAGTCTAAAACCACCCAGACTTTTAGAAAAGCAAATACACTTTCACATTATTTAAATGGATTATTAACAGTCATGCACAGTTACTTGAAATTCTTTAACAAGTTATTTTTAAATGAACAGTTATTTTTCAAACAGTAGTATATTTTTCATTTTTATTAAACCTTAGAGAACATAACGTTTTACATTAATTGAATGAACATTTATTGAACATCTGTTAGTGTAATAATACATAGGTTTCAAAGGTTGATTATTTCGTAATTTTAATGCTACCTGGGAACAATGAGTCTGCACGCCGCCATTGTGTTTCAATAGTATTGTTTTGGTACCATTTAAAACTTCTGCCACAATTGAAATGTAAATATTTGCTTACTGTACCACTCTGTGGAAAAGAGCAGTAATTAACCACAATAATGTGTTTGATTTTGGATTGTTCAAACAGGTAGTGAAAAGAAGTCCAGTGATGAGGTGAGAAATTATGAAGCAAAAATAAAATATGTAAGTTGTCAAAATGTTTATTTTACATGGGTTGATTCAACAATCACTGAACAGAAAGTGTATCATGTATCATGAAGTAAAGAGTCTCTACTTCAGGGCATCTAGTCTCCATGTGGACGGAGCTCTGGAGTGGAGAACGGTTTCAACAACCTCAGTTGAGAGACCAGAGTCTTTGAGCTGGGCCCCTTCAGAGAACAAGCCCACAATCGGCACAGTTTTGGGCAGGGGTGCAGAATTGTGGTGGCGAAGGCTACCTGGAAGTGGATAAGGGCTTATTCAGGAGTATAACAATGTGCAGGTGTATCGGTCAGAACATGACAGCGAAGGAAGGAATTGTAAGGCGATTTATTAAAATAAACAGGTCAAAAAACAAAAGACACAATCAGCACTCTTTCGGAGGCTGTTAAATAAGTCATATGTGAAATAGTGAACGGATATCCACCACGGTGGGTGATATATGATTCACTCTGTGCTGAACTGCTTTACTTCTGAACTAATGCGTGTCATAGTTTCATAATAAAAGTCCCTTAAAATAGTCAGCTCTACAGAGCTCTTAGTTCTCTCATGTGGCATTTTGCACAGACACTAAGTCTGGAAACCGCCCGGCACAGCGGGCAATCAAGGTGAGAAGGACCCTGTCCTGGCAAACTCTCTCCAGAAATCCTGGGAACAGAGTAATCAGGGGAAAAGTGTAGAGATGAAGCCTTGGTCAAGTCTGGACTGGATGTGAGAGAGAACCAGAGTCAACAGTGGACAGTCTCTCTTGAGACACAAACATAATATATTTGCCTCACCACCTCGGGGTGGAGTTTCCAATTGCTCGGCCCTCAGCCCTTGCCTCGACAGGATGTCTGCTCCCTGACTTTGCGGGAGCTCTGGAGTGGAGAACAGTTTGAGAAACCAGAGTCCCCTCAGAGGCCAAGTGCAAAATCCCCATAGTTCCGGGGGTGTAGTATTTTGCCCCCTGCCTGGCAGACCCTGTCACTCCTGACATGCTTCCAAACCCTGAGAGAAGGTCCTGGACCCTGCAGGTGAGGGTAGAGATAAGGCAGCCCCCGGGTCTAACCCTTCTAACAGGTCTACAGATCCAGATCGCCTCTGAGTCTCAGCAGGACCAGAGTCCTGTTGACGGAAGCTGGAGAGTGAGGTGGTGAATCCTTATCTCCACCTTTGAAGCTGACAACATCCATCCCCTCAGAACTGGATAGTTGCAATGCTGGTACCTCTTCCCTGGCCGAAAGAAACCCCATAGCATGCTTTCGAACCCTGAGAGAAGGTACTGGATCCACTGGGTAAGGGCAGAGATAGGCCTGTCTTAAACACCTCTGATAGATCTATTGTGATGCCCAAGACCGCCGCTGAGCCTGAGCCTGAGCCTCAGCCACAGAGCCAAGAGGACCGTGATCCTGGGAGGTAGCAGCCATATCACCCTGTAGCCCAAGACTGGTTGCCCACTGAAGCTAAGCAGGGCTGAGCCCGGTTAGTACCTGGATGGGAGACCTCCTGGGAAAAAACTAGGTTGCTGCTGGAAGTGGTATTAGGGTGGTATTAGGAGGCCAGCAGGGGGTGCTCACCCTGCAGTCTGTGTGGGTCCTAATGCCCCAGTATAGTGAAGGGGACACTGTACTGCAACAAGCACCGTCCTTCGGCTGAGACGTTAAACCGAGGTCCTGACTCTCTGTGGTCATTAAAAATCCCAGGATGTCCTTCGCAAGAGTAGGGGTTTAACCCCGGCATTCTGGCCAAATTTACTCATTGGCATTGGTCCATCATGGCCTCCTAATACCCCCATACTCTAATTGGCTTCATCACTCTGTCTCCTCTCCACCATTAAGCTGGTGTGTGGTGAGCGTTCTGGCGCAATATGGCTGCCGTCGCATCATCCAGGTGGATGCTGCACATTGGTGGTGGTTGAGGAGATTCCCCCTACTATGTAAAGTGCTTTGAGCTCTGGAAAAGCGCTATATAAATGTAACTATTCTTCTTCTCCTCGAAGAACACCAGGCGGGAAGGAAGCATCTTTGTAAAGGCCAATGCCCTCAAGTGCTGAAACTAGCAACAATGAAATGAAACGAAGACAGGGAAAACCACAATCTAAATGCTGAAAGTTCACTAATATCACTCTTATATAGTTTGTAGGGAAGCAACAATAAAGAGTTAACAATAAATAAATAAAAAAGACACCAACATCTCTTCACGCGATTTGATTTCACTTGTGCTTCTTAGCACATTCATGCAGCTCGATTTCCCTTGAAAGGGAATCACTAATTGTATAGAAACTAAGCAAAAATCCCACATTTCAGACATTTGATTAAATTTATAATAATTAATTTCTAAAATGTCTTGATTGTGTTTGTGTCTTTATTATCAGTCCTGTCCATTTGTTAATTTTTGTTTTTGTTGTTTTCAGGTGAATAGTGTTGAAGACTCGCCACCTGATCAGAATGACACTCTTTTGATGGAGAAAATCAATGAATCATCACTTAATCAAACTGAGGCTGCCAGTGAAATGCCAATTTAACAGCTTTTATTACTTAAAAACTTGAAGGAAAGCAACTCACTTCAATCACAGAAAAATAGTGTCATGATATTAAAAGTTTAGTTGTCAGTATTAGCACAAGTCAAATTTCACTTAACTCCAATTACAAACAATTCCAGTTCTGACAAGTAAAATCTTACGGGCAGGACATACTCACAGCACACCTATTTCAGTAGATTTTTCTTCTGAAAGGAAGTAATGAGTGCCACCTTCTCTTCATCCACAGAAATTTCAGAACAGCTGATCACATGGTCGTGAAATGATGTAAATCCTGAGAAAATTTAACTTTTTTTAACCTAAAATTACACGCTGTCAAATATGAAAACGTTTCAGGTTATGCATGTAGCCCTAGTTCCCTGAAGAGGAGACAAGATACTGCATCAAAACGCTATGGGAATGCTTTAGTGTGATTGTCAAGTGAGGCACTGTCAAATCGATTAAGTGTGGCTGCATGTTGAGGAACGATGACATCATGAACCATGAAGATAAAGGTGCACCAGAAATCGAAAGTGGCAGCTAGACAAGTGTCTGTAGTAAGACATGTAGGAGGTGTGGCAGAAAGACACATTGTCTTGTTCCCTGTGCAAAGAACATCCGGAACTTGAGACGTTCCCGTTCAAGGGAACTTGCGCTGTCTCGAAACACTATGGGAATGAGAATCCCAATATCACCTACAGTACTCAGCGCCACCACGATTACCCCATTAATGACTGCCAGAAATCTTGGAGTGATTTTTGAGGACCAGCTGACCTTCAAAGATCACAAAGGCGGCTCGATTGTGCAGGCCATGGTCATTTCCAGGCTTGATTATTGCAACGCTCTTTTGGTCAGACTTCCTGCTAGTTCAATCAAACCCCTGCAACTGATCCAGAACGCCGCAGCCCATCTGGTCTTCAACAAACCCAAAAGGACTCATGTTACACCACTCCTCATCTCACTACACTGGCTCCCACTTGCAGCACACATTAAATTCAAAGCACTGACTCTTGCATACAGAGCTTACACAAGCTCAGCACCTTCATACTTCCACTCACTGCTACAAATCTACACACCTACCAGAAACCTTTGATCAATCAATGAGCAACGACTCGTGGTTCATCACAGAGAGGAAAAAGATCACTCGCAAGAACATTTTCGTTCACCACTCCTTGCTGGTGGATGTCTCTGCCCTCATCTGGAATGCAGATTCTTTGTCAAGGTTTAAAAGACTACTGAAAACACAGCTCTTCCATGAGCACCTAACATGACACCACCTCACATAAACCAAAAAAATTATTTTTCCCTCTATTCTCCATGCTAGTACTACTACTTATGTATGTAATGTTTGAAACGTTGTATTGTAACCACTCTTATGTACTTTTGCATCTTCATGACAAATAGTTTTCTCTATTCCTCAAATTGTTAGTCACTTTGGATAAAAGTGTCTGCTAAATTAATAAATGTAAAATGGAAGTCCATTTCCATAAATTTTGTGATGAACAAATAACAAATACAATATTTAGTTGAGATTCTTGATGCTGGTGAACCACTAGATAGTAAAGAAAAACATGACTTGCATGATTGCACTGGTTTGATTTGTTGTTAGAACCATATCAGGTCCATTTTTAAGATGGTCTTTTCATATTTCAGATGTGAAAGGTCAGTTGTGTCTTCGCTTTGGGAATGTGCTTTTTTCGTTGTTATTATTATTGGTTCCCTAGTGGTGTGTACTCAGGGTCTATAAAGTTGTTTACAAAGTCGTGCTATTTTTGGAAAGTACATTTCCTGCTGCATATTTTCACATAATTTTGAGCAGTTACACAAGCAGCCTGATCTCGGTTATATAAAGATGCCTTAAAAGGAATAAAACGAGCAGTAAATAACAGATAACAGAACAGTGATAGATATTTAATTATGAAGCGTTAAATTCCATATGATCAGCTATAAGTTACGTGTCTGTCAGGTCTTTGTTTACTTCTTGGTTCCCACTGTAATTTCCCATTGTTTTTTCCACTTCATCCGTCTCAACATCAACCATATCCTGTGTACATCTACTCTGTGTTTCCTTCAGCCTTGGTCCATTCTCGTTTATTTTGTTATGTGATATTCCTTGTTCTTGAGTTTGCTAAAATAAAATCATCGTGTTTCTAGTACCGAATGTTAATATTAAGGCTTACATTATCAAAGCCTTTAGGCATTTTAACAGAATATGTAGATTTCCTTTAAAAAAGAACTTTAATTCATTACTTCAGAAGATACATAGAAAATGTACGTTTCTCAGAAGAAGAAAAAGTAAGCTTCCTAATCATTGCTCTATCTGTCTGCAAACATCTGTTTTGTGCTTTAGCTCATTCAGGGCAAGATAAAAACAGCACAGTTCGTACTATAAAAGGAGTTTAAGGGAGAAGTTATTGATTTGTTTCTACGTCATCGAGCTGCAGTGTGTAGAAGGTCCAAAATATCAACATTCATTTATTAGACAAAAAAGTGAAAATGAAGCATGTTTTAATTTTGCTCCTGTTATGTTCACTTGTGTACGGTAAGAGATTTCTAGATATTACAACATGGTGTTTGAAAACTATGCGAGTCACTTTGAATAAGAGCTTCTGCAAAATAAATAGAAATATACATGATAATTGACATTTATTTGGGAGAATCAAAAAGTATGACTACAAAAAAAAAATTGTAGAAACACAAAATGGTTTAATACAGCACAACTTTCAGAAGTATTGTTATGTGTAATATTCATAGTCATGGATTGAATGATGTTCATGAAAGTGTTGAAGATCCTCCATGAGATTCATGTGTGAAAGTGTAAATCAATGCCGTTCTTCTGCTTTTTGTTTGCATGTGTTACTTTATGAATCATGACACTGTGTGCAGAAAAATCTTTATAATCTGTAGAAAAACGTTTTCACAACACTTTTCTCTGTATTTATTCTGCATATGGAAAATGATCTGTTTATTTCTTCTCCAGGTTTTCTCTGCTCTTCAACAGTCGGAGTGCCAGTGTTTGTGAAGGAGGGAGATTCAGTCACTCTAAACACTGATATTGAAATAGACCAACAAGAAGAGGGAAGAAATGTTATTGTATGGACTTTTCATCACATTAACATAGCCATGTTATCCTACTTTTATAGCTGTATAGATATTCAGTGTGATGGAGTATTAGGCGGCAATTTCGGAGACAGACTGAAGCTGGACAATCAGACTGGATCTCTGACCATCACAAACATCACAACCTCAGACTTTGGACTTTATCATCTAAAGATCAACCATAACACGATCAGTAGAAAGATCTTCATTGTTGCTATTCAGGGTGAGTGGCAAAAACGTGGCATTACAACTGAATTTGTATCTTAACATACATCATTAGTAATGTCCATTTTGACCTACATTTTGTTATAAATATCTTATATAGAAAATAATTGCAATAATAAGCACTAGCCTTTAAAAATGGCCTCATATGCATACACTGAGAAACCTTTTCGTTATTTCCAAATCAAAGTCCCTCTGGTGCTCATTTGGAAAAAGTCTCTTGTTTACCTCAAATTTCTTTTAGAAACTGTCTTTCCTTGTTAATATCAATAGAGAAGCAGCAGTAAACGATGGGATGCAGAAAAATTATGTGTTTTGGATTTTGCAATAAATGGCGAGTTGAATAATACTGCCATCAACACAATCCTATACAGTAATACATCAAGATCCGAGCATAATCCGTTACAGGACGAATTGTCAGAATCAGAAAGAGCTTTATTGCCAAGTGTGCTTGCACACACAAGGAATTTGTCTTGGTGCTGAAGCTTCCAGTGCACATATACAACACAACATGAGTTTAGCAAGCATTACATAGCAAACAACAATACATAACATACACAGTACATGTGGTCACATGATGGGATTTTTTGTATGGAGTGGGAGAGGAGATAGATAAGGACAGAATGTTAGCCATAACATCCGTCTGCATTGTTTTTCTTTCCCTGCGCTCTGCCCAGCATTTTATTTCTGGTCCATAACTTCAGATGTTTAGAGTTCAGTTCTATGTTTTTGTCCTTGATTGGAGATAAGGCAGTACAGGGAAATATAGCAGACCAAGCTGTCAAGCTGACCTCCCAACCGAGAGATAGGGACAAGTGAGTTACTTTTGGTCCGGACTATGGACCGGAGTTCAGAGTATTGCACTTAAAGGCGGTTTGGGGGGGTAATTCAACTGTTCAAGAGGGAAATGGCCTGTGGAAAGAAACTGTTCCTGTGCCGAGATGTTCTAGTGGCCAGTGATCGTAGTCGCCGTCCTGACGGTAACAGTTCAAACAGGGTGTTTCCAGGGTGAGCAAAGTCTGTGATGATTTTACCTGCTCTCTTTTTCACTCTGGAAGAGTACAGGTCCTGGAGGGCTGGCAGGGAAGCACCAGTAATCCTCTCTGCAGTCCGGATTGTGCGATGTAGTCTCTCGATGTCAGATTTGGTAGCTGAACCAAACCAGACAGTGATGGAGGTGCACAAAACAGACTCAATGACGGCCGAGTAGAACTGTATCAGCAGCTCCTGTGGGAGGTTAAGCTTCCTCAGCTGACAAAGGAAGTACAGTCTCTGCTGGGCCTTTTTTACAATGGAGTCAATGTGATTATTCCACTTCAGGTCCTGAGAGATGGTGGTGCCCAGGAACCTGAATGACTCCACTGCTGCCACTGTGCTGTTCATGATGGTGAGTGGAGGTAGAGCAGGGCTGTTCCTCCTGAAGTCCACTATCATCTCCACCGTTTTGAGCGTGTTGAGCTCAAGGTTGTTATAACTGCACCAGACAGCCAGTTGTTCAACCTCCAGTCTGTAAGCAGACTCGTCATCGTTTCGGATGAGGCCGATGGCGGTGGTGTCGTCTGCAAATTTCAGGAGCTTCACAGAAGGGTCTTTAGAAGTGCAGTCATTGGTGTACAGGGAGAAGAGCAGTGGGGAGAGAGAGAGAGATCCTATACAGTAATACAGAAATCCCATAGGCCTACAGTAATACATCGAGACCCGAGCATAATCCGTTACAGGACGGAGCTCGTGACTCGAGTTGCTCGAATCTCTAATCATCGTTTCCTATAAGAAATAACAGAAGAAATATTAATCCGTTCTGGTCCTCTAAAAAACTCCCTTATTAGTGCTAATAACAATGATAAACATTTCATTAATTGCTATAGAGACACACACAAAATGTATATTATATAAGGATTCATGTGATATAAAATAAAATGTGGTTTTAATTAAGAGTTCTTACCTAGCTTTGAGAAAGACGATAGGCATGTATGTGTGCGACGGGCGCTGCCATGTTAGTTTGTGCATCTAATCTGTCTGATTTACAACACGTAAATTCAGTCACTTCTTGTCTGAAACCTGAATACTTGGATCAGCGACACTGAACACCGCTGTGAACGGTGGGGTTAACAAAGGGTTAAATGTACGATTAAAACGTCATTTGAAATATAAAATCTTGAGGGGTTTTTGCGCGGAGGAGGGAATGGAGGCAAATCCGTGCCAAAAAGAAACGACCGCAAAACTGATGTTTGTTCTGAGGGAATTTCAAAGGCAGGGATCTTTACGATCTGTAGAAGAAGAAGAAAAAACATTTTCACAGCACTTCCTGTTTATTTATGACTAACGGTTTATCTCTTCTTCAGGTATTCTCGGTGCAAGTATTGGTGGAGAGTCAGTGTTTGCCATGGAGGGAGATTCAGTCACTTTGTACTCTGGTGTTAAAAAAGACCAACAAATTAATTTGAATTGGTTATTTAATGATATTCAGATCGCTGAGATCACTGGAGATCAGAGTAAGATCTGTACTGATGATCAGTGTAAAGAAAGATTTACTGACAGACTGAAGCTGGATCCTGAGACTGGATCTCTGACCATCACAAACAGCACAAACACAGACTCTGCACTTTATCAACTAGAGATCATCAGCAACAACTGGAACAGGACAGAAATCTTCGGTGTTGCTGTTCATGGTTAGTCATTGTGTTTAAAAGCAAATCTTTTATATTTATCACATCATTAATGTGTTATTGCTACAAAATTTTGTTCATAATCACTAAACATGGACGAGTGGCATAAAAATCACCTAGAAATCCAGTTCTCATGTTGTGTAGTTGATTATTTTCAGCAGAAGATCCTCCAGAATCTGTTGGTTTGTGTTTCAGGAGTTTCTGCTCCTGAACGAGAGAAAATGAGGATGAAGTCAGTGAAGGAGGGAGAATCTGTCACTTTAGTTCCTGGTGTAACAATGTATCCATATATTCTCATTATATGGCATTTCAATGACACTTGCATTATTCAGAATGAGATGCCTAGACCTGGTCGGTGTAAATATGGTGAGGAGAGATTCAGAGACAGACTGAAGCTGGATGAATATACAGGATCTCTGACCGTCACAAACATCACAATCACAGACTCTGGAGTTTATACACTGAAGTTCAACAGCGGCAGAAGCACGAGGAGCAGCATTGGTTTCATCATGAGTTTCAGTGTTTCTGTCAATAGTAAGTATCATTCAGTGCGTTTTCCCTTGAGAAGTTCTAGATAAATGTTTTCTTTGTGATGTTAAATTATGATTTAGTTCACTTCAATTATATAAGCTTTACAAGGCCAAATTGATGACCAAGGTAGAGAAAGGAGAACGGTTTGAGAAACCAGAGTTACGAACTGGGTCCACTCAGAGGCAAAGCGCACCCTATAGTCCCGGGGGTACTTTGCACACTTTTGACATGTTTTTGAACCTTGAGAGAAGGTACTAGATCCACTGGGTGAGGGCAGAGATAGGGCAGTGCCCGTTTTAAACCCCTCTGATAGATCTATTGCGATGCCCAAGACCGCCGCTGAGCCTCAGTCTCAGAGCCAAGCGGACCGTGAGCCTGGGCATTCTCCTCGAAGAACACCAGGCGGGAAGGAAGCATCTTTGTAAAGGCCAATGCCCTCAAGTGCTGAAACTAGCAACAATAAAAGAGGATGTCTTTCGCAAGAGTAGGGCTGTAACCCCGGCATCCTGGCCAAATTTGTCCATCATGGCTTCCTAACAATCCCCATTCTCTGATTGGCTTCATCACTCTGTCTCCTCTTCACCGCTGGTGTGTGGTGAGCGTTCTGGCACAATATGGCTGCCGTCGCATCATCCAGGTGGATGCTGCATTCTAGTGGTGGTTGAGGAGACCCCCCCCCCCCCCTTCCATGTAAACACTTTGAGAGACTTTGATAACGCGCTATATAAATGTAATGAATTATTATTATTATTATTCATGTTACTCTAAACTGCTGTTTTCAGCAGGAATCCTTTTATTGAAGTCAGTGAAGCACTTTGTGGTTGTTTTGTGGTTGAATTTTAAAGGTTCAAATCATGCAACATTTGATACTTGAAATATCACCATTGTGATCAAATTCTGAATCTCAGGAACTGAAGCAGTAAATCTGCACTGAAGGACACTGTGGAAAGAAGCAGCAACAAAAATGCTAAAGTGTTTTTGTTATGTATTATTATGCATCATAACTGTCACTGGCAGATGCACAACACTTTTAATAGTATTATCCATCTGAATTATGGTTTAATCATTAAATTCTATATTATAACCTCAATATGTGTTGTCGTTTTTGTTAAAACGTTTTATTTCTTTGCTTTTTGCTTTGATGTAACAAAAGTTTTGTCAAATATGACGGTACCTTTTGGGAATCGTTCAAGATGCAAAATGTATTAATTCGTGAAGGAAGTGTGAGCACCAGAGTGATGGAGGGAGACGCAGTTACTCTCCATTTTGGGTTAAAGAGAAGTCGAGATTTGTGGTTTACGACATATTCTGCTGTGACTGTGGTTTTTGAATGATTTATTTATACATCTAGTGACTGGAGATATAAGTAAATGCAAAGATAATACATTTAAAGAGGTTGTTGGGTCATTCAAAGACAGACTGACGATGGACGATAAGACTGGATCTCTGACCATCAGTGTACACAGTCTGTTTGTGCAGCATGTGTCCCAATGTACTTTTTCAACTTTATTTAGCATGTAATGTTGACATAAAAAAGACAAAAGTGCACTCCAAAGGGAGATATTTTATTTAACAGAATCCACTTTCCAAGAACTATAACGGGCAAACAAAAGTTTGGACTACAACATGTTTTTCCCCCAAATGTTGTGAAATCACAATGTTACTCATATTTACATAATCTCTGTCCACAGAATATTCTAAAAAGTTCAGCAGCGGTTGAGCTGCATTAGATAAGACAGTGTTTTAACTCTGTGATAGAGATACAACTGGTGGTGAACTGATCTTAGAATGGTTAAAATGTATTTTAAACAGTTTCTGAATATTATAACCCTGACGTTTATCCGTGCGCTACATTTTACGGAGAACAGCTTCTAGAAACTAAGCTTCTCTGAAAAATTGAGCAGTTCCCGTTTTATCGGGACAATCTGTTTTTTCTGTTGGTCAAACAGGTCATTATTGTGATTCTGTGTCAAACTAACTCTCCTGAAAACTCAATCATCCAACATTTAACTCATCATAGCCAGTGATCAAAAAGCCTTGTATGATTGATTCATAGAATAATATCCAGTATGTTCACCTCTGGTTTTCCTAATGTTAAACGATGCAGTTTGATCGTCCAGCTTTAATCTGTTTATACATCTTCCTTGAAAGACTTCGGGAAAGGCGGGAAAATAAAAAATAAATCTATGGAGCGCCTCCTGATGGATGAACAGTGACACTGATGACGTAACGATGCAAAGACGTCACATAAACCAACATTGAGCAACTTTTACTTCACTGATTCTGCATTTGCGCAAAAAAAATGGTGACGATGAAGCGTGTCTCAGTTTTGGTCTTGTTTTGTTGGTGTTCAATTGACAATGGTAAGAAAATTTGTTATAATCTCTTTTCCGGTAAACAATTACAAAACAAAACCACTTGTGATCTGTAATCTATTTGACAGAAATGTGTTTATCATTTGTATTTTGCTGGACCCTTGTAAGACTTTATTACAACTCTATTCAGTTTCTGAGGTGCGAGTTAAAACATTAAGGCAAAAATATAAAAAATGGTACACGTTTACAGTAATTTTAAGTTAAATGTTATGTTGAAACTGTGCATAAACTGATTAAATGTGACAGGAAACTGACGCGAGGCTCTTGGGATAAAAGTTTCTGGTAAAGTTATAAAATTGTAAATGAAAATGGGTTATGGGTTTGTTTTCATGTATGATTTAATGAATCCAGACTCTACTCACTTTTTCACAGCACTTTCCTGTGTGTGTGTGTGTGTGTGTGTGTGTGTGTGTGTGTGTGTGTGTGTGTGTGTGTGTGTGTGTGTGTGTGTTTTAGCTTCAGTGTTTGGCTTTTTCGACCATTCTCTATCCGGAGCACCAGAGTTTGTGATGGAGGGAGACACAGTTATACATTCTGGTCGAGATTCGTGGTTTACGACATATTCTGCTATGACTACATGGTTTTTGAATGATTTACTTATAAATCCAGTGACTGGAGATATAAGCAAATGTAAAGATAATAAATGTATAGAGGTTGTTGGGTCATTCAAAGACAGAGTGACGTTGGACGATAAGACTGGATCTCTGACCATCAGGAACTTCAAACCCACAGACTCTGGACTTTATCGACTACAGATGTTCAGCTTTAGTGGCATAAGTATGAAGGTCTTCAATGTTGCTGTTCATGGTGAGTCATTATGTTTAAAGGCAAATCTTGTACATGTAAATCTTAATTAACATATTTGTTTATTGTATGTTTCTCTAATTCACATGCAGCATATTGGTAAATTTCTTCTGAAACACATTCTGTAAAATTGAATGAATAGGTACACAGTTTGTGCTGCATGTTTCATAAACATTTACATTTATTCATTTAGCAGACGCTTTTATCCAAAGCGACTTACAATTTGAGGAGTACAGAAAGCATACTGAAGATACAAAAGTACATAAGCATGCTTACAATTCAGAGTTTCTAACATTACATACACAATACAATGTTACGCATTTACATAATCTCTGTCCACAGAATATTCTAAAAAGTTCAGCAGCGGTTGAGCTGCATTAGAGAAGACACTGTTTTTACTATGAGAAAACTTGTTTGACCTTAAAGCTGGTGAACTTAGAATAGTTCAAATGTATTTTAAACCGTTTCTGAATATTATAACCCTGACGTTTATTCGTGCACTGCACATTTTATGGAGAACAGCTTCTAGATACTAAAAATCTCCTGAAATGGAGCAGTTCCCGCTTAATCGGGACAATCTATTGTTTCTGGATTACAACATGTATTTACTGTAGCTTTTTTAAGGCCGTTCACTAGCCCTTGAGAAAATGAACCATGGTTATCAACCAAATCCCAATTTACTGAAATCAGAAATTCATGAAATGATGCCAGATTATAAATGATTCATAAATGATGCCAGATTAAAAGAGTTTGGGTGAACAATTGCAGTCCAATGCAAATCTTATATGGTGTGGAAAATAGCTACATATCCTGAAGTATTTTAATGGGTAATATTCATTATGAGTCGGTTGTATGAATGTAAATATGCAAAATTAATATGTAATATATGAATCAAGACGTTCAGTATGTGTGTGTTGTTCATAAAGCCTCATCCATGAAACTTGTCTACATGTGTCCGATGAGTGAATGTCTAAATCAATGATGTTTGCATAATGAATCCAGTCTTCTCTACCTATAATCATTGTGGTCTAAAAAAAAGAGGCGGGGGGAAGAGGCGATATCTCTTTTCTTTATATTGGTATTATTGTACATGGTGAGTCTGTTTAAAGCAAGTCATGTATATTTAATTCAAATTTTTATTTTCTGCAGTGACATTCAGTGTGTTTTTTCTTAACCTGTATTTTACTTCACAATTTTATTTTCAAAAACAGATTTACTTAAGATTGATCTACAAATTTAATTTAGATTTTCCATAATTAGCTTCAACTTTTGTCCAAACTGAGGATTAGATATAAACAAACAAAAAATATGCAAAATGTGTTTAAATGCACAAAATGTGAACAAATGTTGCTTTTTAAAATCAAAAGTCAAAAAAGAGCAATTACATTCAGATCCACAGTTCTCATGTCGTTTTCTCCTCCAGCATCTGTTGGTTTGTGTTTCAGGAGTTTCTGCTGCTGAACGAGATGAAATGAAGAGAAAGTCAGTGAATGAGGGAGAATCTGTCACTTTAGATCCTGGTGTAACAAGAAAACAGAATGATGTGATGAAGTGGTATTTTAATGAGACTCTCATCACTGAATTCACTGGAGATCAGAGTAAGATCTGTACAGATGATCAGTGTGATGAGAGATTCAGAGACAGACTGAAGCTGGATCATCAGACTGGATCTCTGACCATCATGAACACCAGAATCACAGATGAAGGAGAATATCAACTACAGTTCAACAACAGAATCAGATTCACCATCATGAACTTCAGTGTTTCTTTCACTGGTGAGAGTAGTCTACTAATGCAATGCATTTCCCTCCAGCAGTTTTAGAAACCGTGCACAAGTTGAGCAAACAAGTCCTGTTCACATTTCTAATGTTATTAACATGAGTTTTTTCTGTGCTGATGTTTCCAGTTGATCTGTGTCATGCAGTTTTAGCAGTCGTTCTTCAAAAAACCCACCATTTATCTGTTACGTCAATACCATACAAACTCATGACCAAAGCAGAAAAGTGTATTAATATCAGACAAAATATTGGTAAAGTTGATTATCAGTCACTCTCTAGTAACAATGTGTGTGTCTTCAGCTGTTCCAGATTCAGGTCTGTCTTCTAAAGTAGGAATAAGTGTTGCTGTTGTTCTGCTGCTGTTGCCGCTGTGATTTGCAATCGCAAGCACAAGGCAAGACAAAATGGTGAGTATTGCATACAGAGGCTTTAATAAGATTGAGAACATGAGAAGCTTTGTGTGACAATTTTTGTATTGCTATTGTAATGAAGCAACGTAATTAATTGAGCTTATTTTAACAGATATCATGATAAAGTTCACTGATCAGGTGAGACGCTCTGCATCTGCAAAACAAAGCTAATTCAGATCTGTGATGACATGATTCAGAAATCACTGCATTCAGACACTAATAGTATCTGACTCTTCACTTGCTCTTATACTATATTACTTTATCATGAAGAACAATGGTATGAATACATAATTACAGACATTAAGTTTGATGACAAAGTATCTTTAAAATACTGATTTAACGTTGCTAGCATGTTTCTAACGCAAACAGGTTTTTAGTATGATTTAGCACATTGTTAAATTACGAGCATGGTTTCAAGAATGTTGCTAGCATGATTTAACATGTGACCAACATAACTTAAATCATTACTAACATGTTTTATCACTTTTTTGGCATGATTTCACATTGCTAGAATGTTTCTAACATTTAGATTTAGCGCATTGATTGCATGTTTTAACATGTCGCTAGTACAATTTAGCATGCTGCTAGCATGTTTCTAGCATATTAATATATCCTAGGTTACTAGCTATAAAACGGCTTTAATACTCTATAGTACATACAACTCTGCTGTAGAAAAGTATTCATCCCCGTACAGTAAGTCTATGGACATTTGAGCTTGTCCAATACGGAAATCCCGTACGTCAGACCATATACAATACACAGAAGGTCTGTGCCAAGTTTGGTGGTCATAGCTTGAAAACCGTATAGTTAAGTTTAGAAATTTGATCTGTATGTTAGGCATTTTGATACTTCTGTGTGAATGCAGCGCGCTTGCAATCCATCCAATCACGTGAGAGGATTCTCTGGTGCCTCGTCTGGAAACCAGAATATTCCTCGTCCGGAATCCTTGTCGATATTCAAAAGACTGCTGACAACTAGTCTTTTCCATGACACGCATATACCACCTCAATTACATTTATTAATAAAATAAACAAAACCTTCCTCTTTGTCCCTCTATTCTCCTGGCTTGTACTACTGTGTGTAATGTTTGAAAC
Source organism: Rhodeus uyekii (assembly GCA_037043235.1). Classification (NCBI taxonomy): domain Eukaryota; kingdom Metazoa; phylum Chordata; class Actinopteri; order Cypriniformes; family Acheilognathidae; genus Rhodeus; species Rhodeus uyekii. The sequence continues at coordinate 779,825 of JAWRVZ010000175.1, read as the reverse complement.
GTTGTATTGTAAAAACTATTCTGCATCTTCAGGATGAATCGCTTTATTCCTCAAATTATAAGTCACTTTGGTTAAAAAACATCTAAATGACTAAATGTAAATGGCGATTCCTGAGCAACCAGCTTGTGCCCTAAAGCGGTGCACCGGCAGGGAAAACCAGAACTGGAAGTTCAGGATCCATCTTCAGAGGGATGAGCGCCGAACGGATTGGGCACCGTAAATGGGGAGTAAACTGCTTTCCTTCAGTAGGGACTTCTCTCAAGAAGTTGAATCTTTATACATTTATAACATTGTTGGCAGAGTGTGAGGAGCCATTTTGTATAATACATGTATATTTGAGAATATCCTGTTCTCTGCTGGCTAGACTGTTCTTTGTTTCACTGCTGCCAGGTTTAAACTATCTGAATCGGTTTCTTCATTCTCAGGCTTGATGGAAATATCCAGATCATCAAAACTGGAGAGTTGCAGAGCCAGCGCTTCTCCCTGGGTGGAAGGAACCGCATAGCGTGCTTCCAAACATTTATTTATTCTTAGCACCAATCTCAATCCCCTCCATTAGGTCAGTTTTAACGAGCTGGAGAATGAAGTGGTTCATTCAGTTCGAGCCTGAGAGCTGTTGCAGTGACACAGCCGGCGCTATCGAGCTCCGATCCCAAACAAACAACACAAAGCACAGGTGTACACAGCCTGTACTGCTATTTGCTCGCCGTTATATATGTACATCCTTTTAGTTGGTAGACAAACAACAGTAAATAAGACAGACAGACACATTGAGCGCAACTGAAGACAGTCGCTGCCGACTGTTGGGCGAGGCATGTATTTATAGATTCCTGGTTCGTGACGTCACCCGCTCTGACGTCCTCTCACGCTATTGGTTGGATTGCATACGTGCTTCATGACGCAATCACGCAGGCGTTCCTGCAGTGAAAGTTGCCCTAAAAGGGAAATACATAGTTAAGTATAACGTCACCTAGGCTATAAATTTATATGAAACACGACTGAACTGTGATATTTATCTGGCTGTGAGCGCATACGTTCATCTCTTTTAACATCATGAGAATTAACAAGCTTTCTCTGAGCTTATAGTTTCAGAAGAAGTCTGGCCCTGTATGAAAACTAACAGAAGAAGAGTGAAATGTTGCATGAGTGTTGAATTAAATATCTGTATCTACTGAAACTCATGTTAAAAGAGTCCATATGAAACAATGACTGGAATACATTAATGTACATTATTCAGTGCATTACTAAAAATAATGTTTTAGCTGTATATGTGCTGGAAAACCTTGCAGAGAGATAATATTTTTAGCAGTATAAAAGAATAAGCTTTATAACAAACATTCATGTTTTCAATCATTTTTAAGGAATGTAAAGCATAATGTTTGTTTTCCTCCAGGAGGCGCTTGACAATGTAATAAAACAAGGAGACTCTTGAACCTCAGAGTGAGAAAAGTTTATTGATAAAGGTAAGCAAAATACATATGATAAATGGATAAAAGTGTTTATATGTGATATATGTGTGTCTCTTTATTCATTGGTTTCATAAAAAATCAACAGTAAAGCTTTTTAAATTGGATTTACAGATTATATGACACTGTAAAAGTGCAAAAAAAAAAGAGCGCAAGCTTGAAAAATAAACTAGATTTATTAGGGAAAGAAAAACTAAAATAACAAAAAATACACTTGTGGAACCTTTGAAGTTCAGCGTCCAGCTTTAGATTTCATTACTTCCTGAAAAAGATGAACATATACATGAATACATTTAATAAATATTTCTGGCAAATCAGTTTGTGAGAAAGGAGGTCATCAGTTGGGTACCTGATGTGTGAACGTGTGCTTAATCTTGTTCAGCTCTTCTGGATCTGATGTCATAAACCACAATGGCAACAGTAGCCATGACAACCAGAGCCGAGAGAACCAATCGGATCAGAGCTTCAGTCGGACCACAACAGTGAACTGAGGAATAAAAACATAAAACCGAGATCAGCACAACCAATAAACGTTAATATCAGTGCTTACATCAACTAAAATCAGTGCTGATGTACCTGCACATGCGTGACAGAGTTGAGTGATGTTCAGAAGTTGAGTCTGGTTGCTGATGGGATTGTTCAGCACACAGATGTAGGTGTTTTTATCCTGATATTCCACCTCCAGAGGAAGAGAGAGACTGATGCTGAGATCAGACACACTGATGCTGGACAATAAACTGTTTCCTTTGTACCAGGAGAGAGTCACATGATCAACATTCACCACTGATGATGAACACAACAATGAACATGAAGAACACTGTGAAGAGTTACTGCTGATGACAGGAACAGGCAGGTGAGCTGGAAAAAATGACAGAATAGAGAGAAAAAACAAGAAATGTTGTCATGAAACTCTAGAAAGTGCAGACCGAAAGGTCCTTAAAAAAATCTGCTTTCAAAAACGCGTAATTCTCAATAGGGCTCAGTTGATTGGTTCCTGCTGGCCAGTACGCTTGCATGCTCAACATTCAAATACTTGGCCAGCATTTACTGTTTAGCAGTTGCTGCAAGCTTTCAGAAACCCTCCTCCTTCCCCAGCTCCACCTGTATAGATCTGCTACGGGTAATTCATGTTTGCGGTGTTGTGCAGCAGCAGCATGTCTTACTTGCTCACAGCAGTGTGTCATATATCGGCAATAGCAAGAGCCACACTTGCTCTGTAGCAGCAGCAACACAGCAGATCTATTATACCAAAACTAAACATATTAATATGGTCAAATACTTTATCATGTCAAACACTCAGAGAATCTTATTGTTGGTTCAGTGTGTTGATTGAGTGTTTATACAGTCTATAACATAAGAAAACACTCAACAGCTGATATATGACTGGTGTTGGATGCGCTCAGTACTGGTCGTATCACAACTGTCATATTTAAATACACATAGGTAGTAAAAAAACATTTATAGTTTGTGAAACACACGGATGCTAATGGAATAATAATTATTTTAATTTGATGATGTGTTTTATACACATTTTGATGTGAATAAAATACCTTGTCACATTGTGTGTAGATAACTGTAAAGTTTCTTCCAGTTAAGCAGCAACTTACTTTCATGTTTTTCTGGTAGCTGAATTTACACGTAATTATCTCAAAACTGCAACACAAACTAATATGGCGGCACACATCGCTCTTCATAGATTTAACAGCATGATTGTTATTGAGGTGTTTAAAGGATAAAATACAATTACTTGCATGTATTTGAGAATTTTGATATTTCGTTATATAGTTTTTGAATATTTTGAATGAAAAGGAAACATGAAATAATAATAGCTAAGTTGATGTGTTATAAAATAATAGTCCTTTAAAACTCATGTTAGTTTCTCAGCTACAATATTTTAAACTTGTGTTGTAATAAATAAGAAAATATTTGAAGGACCGAAGAAATGATCTCTACTCACCATAGACAGAAACATTGAATGCTTTGGATGACGAGTTTGCTCCAGCTATCATTAGCTTATAGAGTCCAGCCTGTTCAGTTGTGATGTTTGTGATGGTCAGAGATCCAGTTTGATCGTCCAGCTCCAGTCTGTCTCTGAATCTCCCGTCAAGAAGATAATTGAAAGATATAGGAGACTTTTCTTTTTCATATTTCCACTGTATGTGATGGTTATGTAAGTCTATTTCAGTAAGACCAGAGTTTAAAGTGACTGAGTCTCCTTCCATCACTGACACTGACTTCACTTTATCTGCATCACCAAACACACACATGGAGAACAAACAAAAACAAGGTTTGTCACAGATTAATATTTAATAATTTTGCTCTGGTTTCAGGGATTAGATTAAGCCAGGATCATACCTTAGTTCGTTTAAGACATTTAAGTTTTGGAAACATGCTTTAGAAAAAACATTACAGGTGTGCATCTTGAGACAAAACAATGTTGACATATTATAATATATATCAGTGCAATTTACTTTGTTAAAACCGCTCAAACAAGCATTTGAGTCTGAGACTTGACTTGAAAATGATTCATAAAACAGCAGAAAAGACACAAGAGGAGTACAATGGTGTGTGGATTAATACTGTATAGTGTGATTAAAAAATAAAACCGGTGAAACAAATATTTAACTCACCGTATGTAGTAAGATAAAAAGCTATACTCATTGGTCGATCGGTATGTACTTCATAATCTCCAACATGTTCAGTTGTGATGTTTGTGATGGTCAGAGATCCAGTTTGATTGTCCACCTTCAGTCTGTCTCTGAATCTCCCATCAGAAACATCATCATACACAGTGATACTGTCATTAATTACATTAATTTCAGCTAGTAAATATTTTCCAAAACTCCACCTAATTTGATTTCCATTCTTCATTACATTAAGACCAATGTCTAGAGTGACTGAATCTCCCTCCATCACTGACACTGTTGCAATCATTTCAACACCAAACACTCCTGAAGAACAGAGATATTGTCACAAATTAAACCTTTAATTCACTTGATGATGGTTTGAATATGAAGTGAATAACATTCTGCAACAGTATGAACACAAAACATGCTGAATTAAATGCAAATACTTATTTGTACATAGACTAATAGCTAAATAAAAGAGACACTCTTTTACATATAAGAGTAACGTCACACTAAAACGAACACTGTTGGGTATTTTAGCTTCATATTTATAATTGATCTTTATTTAATGTAGTTTAGACCTGAATCCAAAGTTTAAAATTCAATGATTTATAGTTCAGAATGACAGTGAATGTTAATTCTCTCTTGACTATTTTAACCAGTAATTCATTACGATACCAGAACAGAAGCAACTGAATCATATAAACATTTCAAACTCACCAATCAGACGCCACAAACACAAACAGAATAAAATGTGTTTGAGAAACATTTTCTTTATCGGTTCACTGAAACTCCACAATAAAACGCTTAAAATGTCTGAAATCCCTCCGATTTATATGACACACGACTGAACTGTGATATTTATCTGGCTGTGACCTCTCTGCACTGTTTCCGCTCACACGTCAATCTCCTTTAACATCATGAGAATCAACAAGCTTTTGCTGATCTTACAGTTTCATAAGATTTCTGGCCCTGTATGAAAACTAACAGCAGAAGAGTGAAATGTTGAATTAAATATCCGTACTGAACCTCATGTTAAAAGAGTCCACATGCAAAAATGAATGGATTACTTTCATTATTAATGTTCATAGTAATGTGCAGTATTCAGTACTTTACTAAAAAATAATATTTTAGCTGTATATGTGCTGGAAATATTTAGCTGTATATATACTGTTTTTAGCAGTATAAAATAATAAGCTTTATAACAAACGTTCATGTTTAATGACTGTAAAGCTTTTTGTGGTGCACTTCTGAACTGTTTTAAATAAGCATAATGTTTGTTTTCCTCCAGGAGGCGCTTGACAATGTAGTAAAACAAGGAGACTCTTGAACCTCAGAGTGAGAAAAGTTTATTGATAAAGACAAGCGAAATACATAGACAAATAGATAAAAGTGGTTATATGTGATATATGTGTGTCTCTTTATTCATTTGAGGAAACTATCAACAGTAAAGCTTTTTAATTTGGATTTAGAGAATATCTGGCACTGTAAAAGTGCAAAAAAGAGCCCAAGCTTGAGAAATAAACTACATTTATAGGGTAAGAAAAACTAAAATAACAAAAATACACTTGTGGAACCATTAAAGTTCAGCGTCCAGCTTTAGATTTAATTACTTCCTGAAAAAGATGAACATATACATGAATACATTTAATAAATATTTCTGCCAAATCAGTTTGTGAGAAAGGAGGTCATCAGTTGGGTACCTGATGTGTGAACGTGTGCTTGATCTCGTTCAGCTCTTCTGGATCTGATGTCATAAACCACAATGGCAACAGTAGCCATGACAACCAGAGCCGAGAGAACCAATCGGATCAGAGCTTCAGTCGGACCACAACAGTGAACTGAGGAATAAAAACATAAAACCGAGATCAGCTCAGTCAATAAACGTTAATATCAGTGATGACATCAACTAATATCAGCGCTGGTGTATCTGCACATGCGTGACAGAGTTGAGTGATGTTCAGAAGTTGAGTCTGGTTGCTGATGGGATTGTTCAGCACACAGATGTAGGTGTTTTTATCCTGATATTCCACCTCCAGAGGTAGAGAGAGACTGATGCTGAGATCAGACACACTGATGCTGGTCTACATTACAGTCTGCTTTCAAAAACGCGTAATTCTCAATAGGGCTCAGTTGATTGGTTCCTGCCGGCCAATGCGATTGCATGCTCAACATTCAAATACTTGGTCAGGATTTGCTGTTTAGCAGTTGCTGCAAGCTTTCAGAAACCCTTCCCCAGATCCACCTGTATAGATCTGCTACGGGTAATTCATGTTTGCTGTGTTGTGCAGCAGCAGCATGTCTCACTTGCTCACAGCAGTGTGTCATATATCGGCAATAGCAAGAGCCATATTTGCTCTGTAGCAGCAGCAGCACAGCAGATCTATTATACCAAGACTAAACATATTAATATTGTTAAATACTTTATCATGTCAAACACTCAAAGAATCTTATTGTTGGTTCAGTGTGTTGAGTGAGTATTTATACAGTCTATAACATAAGAAAACACTCAACAGCTGATATATGACTGGTGTTGGATGCGCTCAGCACTTGTCATATCACAACTGGTCAGTGTTTTGAACGTTTTTTTTTGTGTATATTTGTATTTAAATACACAGTAGTAAAAAAACATTTATAGTTTGTGAAACACACGGATGTTAATGGAAGCAGCAATAATAATTATTTTAATTTGATGATGTGTTTTATACACATTCTGATGTGAATAAAATACTTCTCACATTGTGTGTAGATAACTGTAAAGTTTATTTTATTCTTCATCCAGTTCAGCAGTAACTTACTTTCATGTTTTCTGGAGAAGTAGCTGAATTTACATGTAATTCTCTGAGAACTGCAACACAAACTAATATGGCGGCACACATCGCCCTTTATAGATCAACAACATGATCATCATTGAGGTGTTTAAAGGATAAAATACAATTAGTTACACGTATGTGAGAAATTAGATATTTCATTATATAGTTCTTGAATATTTTTAATAAAAAGGAAAAAGGAAATAATAATAGCTAAGTCGATGTGTTATAAAATAATAGTCACCTTTGAAACTCATGTCAGTTTCTAAGCTACGATATTTTAAACTTGTGTTGTAATAAATAAGATTTATGTATTTGATGTAATGTATGTATTTTTAGAACGGGACAAATGATCTCTACTCACCATAGACAGAAACATTGAATGCTTTGGATGACGAGTTTGCTCCAGTTATCATTAGTTTATAGAGTCCAGCCTGTTCAGTTGTGATGTTTGTGATGGTCAGAGATCCAGTTTGATTGTCCAGTTTCAGTCTGTCTCTGAATCTCCCATCAGGAAGATAATGGAAAGCTATGGGAGACCTTTCTTTTTCATAATTCCACTGTATGTGATTTTCACGAAGGTCTATTTCAGTAAGACCAGAGTTTAAAGTGACTGAGTCTCCTTCCATCACTGACACTGACTTCACTTTATCTGCATCACCAAACACACAAATGGAGAACAAACATAAACAAGTTTTGTCACAGATTAACATTTAAATATCCTTGCTCTGGTTTCACAGGTCTTTGATTAAGCCAGGATCATACCTTAGTTCATTTAAGTAGTTTATATAAACATGCTTTTGAAAAAACTTTACAGGTGTGCATTTTGAGACAATATAATGAAACTGACTTTTTTAACCTTTAATTAACTAGGAGAAGTCCTATAAAATATAATTAGAAGCGCAACCTTAGAAGCATTTACAAATCACTATCTCTTTCTATAATACATGTATAATTTTTTGAAAATTACTGAGACACCAATTTACTTCACACCAATTTCATTTGAAGAGAAAAACATCAATTTAGTTTTCTCAACATTTAAAACTATTGCTTAAAAATATATAAAAAACCTTGCTTGAACAATATCAAAAGCCAATTGTAAATCATCCAGATATTTTGGAGAAGCAGAGCAATAGATGATGGTTTCATCTGCATAAAATTGGAACCTTGAATTTTCAATATTAACATCAAGAGAGTTTATATGAAAAGTAAATAATAATGGCCCCAGTACAGATCCCTGAGGGACTCCCATATTATATCTGTGCAAGTTGCTTTCAGTTAAAACAACTCAAACAAGCCTTTTAGTGTGAGAAAATAAAGGCACTAGGGAAAATGTAAATAGTAAATTTCAAATTTCAAATTAATGCTATTATAAAACAACCGAAAAGACACAAAAGGAGTAAAATGGTGTGTCGATAAATACTGTATATTGGCATTAAAAATAAAACGGGTGAAACAAATATATAACTCACTGTAGGTGATGAGAATGAACATTATACTCAGTCCATTGGTATGTGATCCATAATCTCCAGTATGTTCAGTTGTGATGTTTGTGATGGTCAGAGATCCAGTTTGATTGTCCACCTTCAGTCTGTCTCTGAATCTCCCATCGGAAACTTCATCATATACCGTGATTCTGTCATTAATTACATTTATTTCAGCTAGTATATATTTTCCAAAACTCCACCTAATTTGATTTCCATTCTTCATTATATTAAGACCAATGTCTAGAGTGACTGAATCTCCCTCCATCACTGACACTGGTGCCATCATTTTAACACCAAACACTCCTGAAGAACAGAAAATTTGTCACAAATTAAAGCTTTAAATCGCTTGATACTGGTTTGATGAAGATTTGCAACAATACTTTTACTTCTTTGAATATGAAGTGAATAACATTCTGCAGCAGTAGAAACACGAAACATGCTGAATGGAATATTCATTGCAGTATTTAATGCACTTAAATGCAACTACTTATTTTTACATGGACCAAAAATAAATCAATAAAAACACCTTATTTTGCCAAGATAAGAGTAACTTCATACTAAAACTAACTCTGTTGGGTATTTTAGCTTCATATTTATTTAAAATAACACTAATAACTGAGTTTAGACCTCAATCCATACTTTAAAAATCAATGTACAGTTGAGAATGACAGTGAATGTTAATCGTCTCTTGACTATTTTAACCAGTGATTTAATACATAATACTAGAACAGAAACAACTGAAGCCATACAAATATTTCAAACTCACCAATCAGACGCCACGAACACAAACAGAAGAAAACTTGTTTGAGAAACATTTTTTTCCTTCGGTTTACTGAAACTCCATGATAATGATGCTTAAAATGTCTTGAAAACACTCCAATTGATATTATTTATCTGGTTGAATCTTCTCTCAACAGGATTCAAACTCCGTCACAGTTTCCTTTATCAGAGGAAGCTTTTGCTAATCTTACCTTTTAAAATGAATTTTGGCCCTGTGTGAATGTAGGAAATGGAGTGAAATGTTGGATTATACATTTGCATCTACTAGTGTGTTATTTAATTTTATAATTGAATGACCTCTGACTCTTATTCGACGCCAATTTATTTCAGTGTAAAGATGTTTTGTGCAAAGTGGAAGATGGAGATTCATATTAGCGGGAGAGAACATGAAGTAACGCTTTAACCACAAACTGCTGACACACAGAGAGACGACACACATCCAGCAGAAGCTGTTTATCCTCCAAACAGATCAAACCACATCTCAGTAGAGATAAGGCAAACCGTTGCAGGGTCCAATTAGGTTTGAGTTCATGTTTGAGAACTCAGACTCTTGGTTGACTTTGTTATCTTGGTGAATCTGAGCAGAATAACTCTTAAAGTGCATGTGAGTAAAGTTATGACGGGCTCACTCTGCCTTCACTTGCTATCAGATATCTCCTACTTCCCACTTCTGAAGTCATGGTTATACAAGCTCATCGAGTGCTTTGTTGTCGGATAAAACAAGAATCGTGTTTATTCTTGCCTATGTATTGGGAAAATCGTATTAAAGCCAAAATGATATGTAGCGTCACATTAATTTACAATAATATAAACGTGTAGTGTGTCGATCACATGACTGTATTAATGGCATTCGGATGTTGGGGCAGTGCACAAAGGGACTTTAAAAAGAGACATGGATTTGAGGGAGGGGAGTCTGAGGTTGTACAGTTGACCCTTTTTTATTTTATTTTTACATTTTTTTAAACGTGGTCAGTGTAAAATATACATTAAAATTAAAAAGGAGAGATGCATTTTACCAGGTTAAAGCACTAATTTACACCTGTAGTCCCTGGACAGGCTGATGTAAACAAATCAAGTTAATAATACATTTAACAATACATTCCTCCGGGAGATGAAGTTCGTTAATATTTGAGGATATTGACAATTTTTAGAGTGCATGTTTATTATTTAATGTGACTGACCCAGCAATGTCAAAAAATCCAACAGTGTATAAATGTTTAAAATGCATAAAACTCAATAAGTTGGGTAAAAATAACCCAGCATGTGTTCTGTCTGAGTTTGTAACCCAGCTTTTTTTTTTTTTTGAGTGTAACAAAGGTTGGAGGAATTGTGTTTGCATGTGATTTCCAAAAATATAAAAATCTAGTTTTTCTGGTTTTATACAATCGTATATTTATGTTAATTTCTAAAATCAATTCTTCTCCTTGTCTTAGTCTGACCCGAAACTATAAACTAAATATTTATATTATTTTTAGGATGGATAATGAATCTGTTTTCATTCTCGGCTCCTGCTGTCATCACCGTTTTGAGATGGAGAAGAGAAAGATTTTAAAGAATTTTTGGCTATTTTTGCTCATGTAAGTGCTAAATATAGATGTAATTTACTCTTTGTGCCTTGCATCTGTAAATGTGATTGTTATAAAACCATTTGCAATGGATAATTTTGATGAATTGCCAGAACCAGAATTTTTTTTATTTTTCTAAAAAACATTTTATTGATTTTTGTCTTGCTGTGTGACTACTTCTTTCGAGGCCCTTTTGTTTCAAGGGTCTTTGGTCGAGATGTGATTTTCTGATTTGGACACAAGAGAGCGATGATGTGCTGGTGATACATTTGTCAAAATATCTAGCAGAGCTTATTAACAAGGGGAAAAACTAGTAGTAAATGGCATCAATATTGAATATTGAAAAATATTTGCATTAACTAAAATTAGAACATTTTAGTTGAGATTCTGGATGCTATGTGATCCACTAAATAAAATAATGAATGTGCAAAAAAGAAAAAGAAAAGATGTAACGGGCTACAAAGGGCAAAACCAAACCAGAGACAGAAAAAAGACATTCCCAGATATCACACACATCTACAAGACGTCTGTTAAAGATCTGGAAATCATCTGCTGTGAACAAACATCTGAGAAACGTCTTTAAGATGTTAGTTTTACATTCATTCTAAATCATAAACATCTTAAGGAAATTTTCTAAATGTCTATTTAACATCTGACAGGAAACGTCCCAAGAGACGTATTGCAGATTAACAAACTCAATATGTCTCTAAAAATATGTCTTCCAGATGTAAACAGATCAAATAGACAATGGGGAGATGATGGACGTCCTGGCAGAGAATAAACATGAACAGTGTGTGTCCCAAATGAACATCAATTCCGGTAGATATCATCTTTTATGGGAGACATTTTCATACACTGCATCCGTCTTTGATTTCTGAAATTGGAAACACAAACTCAGTCAGTAAATTAATAGTCTAAGTCAAAAAGTCTAAGTCAGATTTTTTTAAAGTGAATCTTGTGCAATGAAAGATGTGTTTGTATTTTTTTGGTACAAGGCTGAACCTACAAATAGGCTGAACTTTGTTGGTTAAAGAGCTACTACTACAGAGCAGATGCTGACATGGAGCAGCAAAGGGAAATGACATCAAACCACCAGTTTTTAAACCGTTAAATCATCAAACAGTCTGAGTTCTGCAGGTCTGAGAACGATTGTCTTTCACACAAAAACAACACCTCTGCAAAGCAACCAATGGCTGCTAAAGCTGCATTTCAGCTCAGAAAATAACGAACCGCAGAGAAGCTGCAGATCGAGAACAGACTCTGTGAGTTTGTATGTGCGATTTTAGAGTAACAGCAATTTATTAACTGTTTACATATGGTTAGAAGCAAAGGACTATTTAAATTAGTTGGTCACATCAGGCTTAGAGGTACTTGATACCACACGTGTGTGTTTACATCTGGAAAACATATTTTTTATAGAGTTTGTTCATCTGCAATACGTCTCTAGGTCGTTTCCTTTCAGACATTAAATAGACATTTAGAAAACGTCTTTAAGATGTTTATGATTTAAAATGGATGTAAAACTAACATCTTAAAGACGTTTCTCATGTTTGTTCACAGCAGATGATTTACAGATCTTTAACAGACAGATCTTGATCTTTCTAGATCTTTCTTGATCTTTCTAGATCTTTTCAATCAGCAGCTTCTGTCAGTCATGAATAATCTTACCCTTTTTTGTGTTGTTGGTTTACGCAATGCCGAATCAGCTCTGCCTTTCTTCCGAGTCTGAACTGCACTGACAATAATCACAGATGTGTTAAAAGTTTTCAATATTATTCTGTAATTTGTGTCTAAAACATTATTATATCTTATTTTTTACTTTTTACAGATGAATTATAGCTTTTTCTCCTGACCTGTTTTTCTACATTTCTTGCAGATGCAGCTCATCACGACTATAACAACAATCAGCAGAAATCCAGCAGCAGAAATCAGCGAGATGTGCAATAAAGGTAAGCTTTGATCTGTAATGGACAAAATGTGCCATTAGTTTGAGTGAATCTACAGCTAACACTCCAGTGCTAAGATATCAGCTGAGAGTAAATCAATATTAACACCAGAATACCTGCAGTACATGTGTGAGAGCAGAGTTGAGTGATGTTGGGATGTCTGGTCTGGTTGCTGATGGGATTGTTCAGCACACAGATGTAGGTGTTTTTATCCTGATATTCCACCTCCAGAGGTAGAGAGAGACTGATGCTGAGATCAGACACACTGATGCTGGACAATAAACTGTTTCCTTTGTACCAGGAGAGAGTCACATGATCCACATTCACCACTGATGATGAACACAACAATGAACATGATGATGATGATAATGAAGAACAGTCTCTTGTAATGTTAGGAACAGACAGACGAACTGCAAAACCGAGAATAAACAAAAGCAGATTTTTAGTGTTGTGTTGACGGTCAGTGAGCGTTTCTCATCTAAATCTATAAAATAATACATTTCAGTATGTAAATATTTAAAGGAAATATTCGTAGTTCAGTACAAGTTACGCTCAATCAACATAATTTGTGGCGTTATGTTGAATACAAGATGTGAACAATATAAAAATAAATATGAAAATATAACACTTATTATATATCATATATATCATATAACACTTTTCTGTGTAAAGTTATACCTAATTTTACAACTTGACACAATAACCCTGAATCAACCCTTGTTAAAGTTTTAACAATTACTTTGTGTTTTTATGAAATAAGCTTCACATTTTTACTTTAAACCCTCCTAATACCGTATTTTCCGCACTATAAGTCACACCAAAAAGACTAACATTTTCTCAAAAATCGGCCTGCGTCTTATAGTACGGTGTGCCTTATGTATGGATTAAGTACAGAAATGGGCCCATAATTGAGACTGCACCTTGTAATCCAATTATGATGCGGAGAATACGGTAAGTCAATATTCACATAGATTCCAAACACCTCACCGTTACTCATTTATTTCCCTCGTTTAAAAGAAAACTTCTGTGTTAAGCAACATTATACCACATATAACTTGTACTGAACCCAAAATATTTCTCCAGTGAAACAAATGGCGTCTCTACTCACCATAGACAGAAACACTGAATGTTTTTAATGTCAGTTTTGCTCCAACTTTCTTTACTTCATAAACTCCAGCATGTTCAGTTGTGATGTTTGTGATGGTCAGAGATCCAGTTTGATCGTCCAGCTCCAGTCTGTCTCTGAATCTCCCGTCAGTGCCATTATATGTGGAGGAGATTCCAGCAGCCTTACTGATTTCAGCTATGAGGGTCTTTTGAGCTCCAAATGTCCACAGTAAATCATCGTCTTCATGTATTTCAGTAAAACTAGTGTTCAGGGTGATTGATTCTTCCTCCATCACTGACATCGACTCACCAAACACTCCTGGAGAACATGAACAAGTTTCAACACTGATAAAGCGCTTATTGGTTTACAAATGTGTTTTTACGTGTGATTTGAAGAACATGAACAGCCACAGAGGTTTTAAAGAAAGAAAGAAAAGATTGTCCAGTCGCTCTATATATCCTGTTTGATTTAAACGAAGCACAGAAACAGAATTGCAATGATATAGAAATAATTTATGTGATCATTTAAAACTTACCAGTCAGACTCCACCAGCACAAACAGATCAAATCAAACATGTGAAACATTTTCTTCAGCTGTTCAGTGAAAACTCTGATCTGAAAAGACCATCTGCTGCAAACACAGTCTTACAGAGTCAAACTGAAACTGCTGCGGTCGCTTTTCTTCAGAAACAGGGTTTGATCTTCTAGATGGACCAACATCTTGCACTGGAAAGTGGCTGTTTGCTTCATCTATATTTAGCTTGTAGGTGAAGAGCTTTTTCTTGACTTGCTTGTCAGGACCAGTAACAGAGAGAGAACCCAATGGCAGGTGAAAGGCAAATGTGAATTTGCAAAGGTCAAAACTCAGAAAAACTAGCAGTGTAGACAGAAGAAAAAAAAAACACACGTACAAAAAAACCCCCTGATGAGGCAGGCTGGTACTGATGTCACGACAGGCAAGGGTCAGAGTTAGTTGGGCAGACAGAACCAGTAAATGAACAGATTGATACGTGAATGACAGATAACATAGATTATAAAATAAATAGATTAGAAAATAATACTTTGACCACTGGAGAATCCAGAGAACAGGCAGATGTGATGGCTTTTCTCAGTACAGAGGAGAAAGGGAGATTTGCAACAGGCCAGGCTAACAAAACCAGTTCAGAAGGACAGAACCTCAGGATCCCAGACATGCAAGATTAAAAAAAACGGTAAAATGGCGAGTCGTCCGGCTGAGACAGGGGCAACTCTGAGTAAACAAAGGACGTTTCGTTTCTGAAAATTTGTATTTGAACTCACTCTTGCAAAATGAGTCTCAGTGTGGCTGATACAAAGGTCTCATTTCAACAGAAGTAAAACCAAAAGGTGATAAAGGTTGAAGAGTGTAGTGGGTTTGTCTCTCTCAGGGTCTTTCATGCAAAGACCCTTCTATTCTCAGTAACCAAACTTCCGTTGTCAACTCATGTTTCCATTTGAAAGAAGAAATGTTCACTTCCTGGTCTGAGTATTTAAAGTAATGTTTCAAGAGTCTCCGGGTGATTTGTAGTCAGATCAGATATTCTAATTTACTCTGAGATTATTAATTCCAGTAGATTATGTTGCATCCATTGTTACCGCAAAGTTGTGTCAGGTTAGTAACGGACCAGAGTCCAGTTTGAGTTTAGCAAACATCCCATTAAACGAGGCTTTACAGTTCCGGCTGACGCTTGGCACTGGTTCAAGTTTACTTTAAAGGCTAGTAAAGGCAATTTCTGATTTGTA
Organism: Rhodeus uyekii; assembly: GCA_037043235.1. Classification (NCBI taxonomy): domain Eukaryota; kingdom Metazoa; phylum Chordata; class Actinopteri; order Cypriniformes; family Acheilognathidae; genus Rhodeus; species Rhodeus uyekii. Next base: position 764,276 of record JAWRVZ010000175.1, on the reverse strand, counting down.
CAACAAAATACTGATCAACCGATATAAATAGGGTGAGCCTTACCTCTGTTTACTGTCATATTACTCTAGTTAAGTGTGCGTGGGAGACCACAGCATGACTAAACCAAAGCTGCTACCAGAGATAGTAATATTGGTCAGCTTATATCTGTAGTTGTGGTTGTTTGGTTGTGGCCTGTGACAAGAGATAGTGTTACTTTAATTCAGCTGTACAGTGATTCTTCACCCGCTTATTGGAAACCGTCCTTGGACTGACTGGGTGGGCCTTACAAAGTATTCAGCTCAAAGACAACCGACAAACCGGCAAAGATCAGCCCTCAATATGGGGAAATCAATAGGGCAACAAACTAGGATGGTAATGAGAGACAAAAGGTGAGGCAAATTAACTGATGAAATTGAAAGAAGGTGAAGGGACAAACAGACCAAACATGACAAACAGAAAGAAGTCTGACATTGCTGTTATGACTCTGTCTATTCACAGTCTGACTTCTCGTCACAAAACTACTTTACAATGAAACTACAATCAAACAAAGTGTATTAATCTCAGTATGCGTGCACTAACTGCTAAGATATTCTTCTTCTAGGATTCAAGGGAAATTTGTGTTGTTGATTGTGTATTCTTATTATCTTATGTATTACAACAGTAACTTTATTGCTCATTGAAATCATTCTTAGAAAACTCTTCACAAACGTAGGAAAATGAAAATGGAAATGAAAGCAAATCAAAGCTTTTCCCTCAGCTGTGTTGTAAAATAGTGCTGATAATCTTCTGTACATTGGTGCCATCGTGTGGTCAAAATGAACTTAACAAATTTCTGTAACTAAAGCTTCATCATGCATTTAAATAAAAATGTATTTGTATTTCAAGAAATCATCCCAAACAGTCAATTGCAAAAGAGCCGACTTGCAAAACATTCTGGAAATTGACATTCTTGACTACTATTTTTATTTGTTCCAATTTTCTAACTTAAGAAAATAATTAATAATATTTCCCCAAATATTATAATTCCCCATAAAGCCAAATTCATTTCATCATCATCACAATGGGTACAACCAGGAAAAGATTCTTGAGCTTCACAAAATAGAAAGTGGCTGTAAGAAAACAGCTAAAAATGTCTGTTTCCTCCTTCAGGGCAAAAAATATGAAGTTCCAATCAACTAAAGATGTTAATTTGCCTGGAAGAGAACCTTAATCCGTGGCAAGGAGGAAAATCTGAGTGGACAAAAAGTCTCCAAGGATCACAAATGGAGAATTGCAGAGGTAAGTTTAGTTTTGGGGTCAAAAAGCCTTAAATATTATTATTTCAAACAGCGCCTACATCAGCACATGTTGTTTTGAGGGTGTTTTGAGAAAATTCCTCCTCACTCATCCAAAAACATCTTTTATTTCTTATGGCAAAAAAAGAAGAATATACATATATATTAACAAACCCATCATATGGCTTTAAACATAATAAATTAATAAATAAAAAGCACCCCATGCCCACAGTTAAATATATCTCAGGATCTGGGAATCTGAAGGATGTGGAGAGATTCTGTATAAAGGAATGCTCTCTGATTTCCAAACTCTTCAAGTGCTATAAGAGAAATCCCAGAGCTGTTTTCAGGGGAAAGGAGGTTGCAAAAAGTATTTAATAATAATTATGATCAATGTGTTTTGGAGAAAAGTGATGTAATTTACCACCAACTTTCAATCCTTTTACTTCAATGAAAGGCTAGATTATTTTTGAATGAAAGACAATGAAGGATAAACAATGCATATATTTGACAGCCATTTCTGATCATGTTTACCAGGGGTGCCAATATTTCTGACCACAACTGAAACTGGTCAAGCTCCAGCATTACAGCGATAGAGATGGAGCTGGATATCATCTGAATCTGCAGGGAACAGAGAAAACATCCAACCAGGTGGGAAATACGGCTTTTATGATACAAACGTCATGCGCACGTTCTCTTGTGTATGCGGTGTTGCCAGATTGGGCGGGTTCCCGCCCAATTGGGCTCCTTTTGGTCACGTCCGACCGGAAATTGGCTGGTCGATAATAATTGGGCTTGTTTTTGATGACAAACCCGCCCAAATTTCATATATAAATGCATATCAATTCCATTAAAACAAGCCTACAAATGCATATAAATTCCACTAAAACAGAGGTTTTCAAAGTCTGAGACAGTGGGCCTCCCTTTTGACACAAACCACCCAAGGCCCCCCCCCCCCCCCCAAAAAAAAAAAAACCCTGCGCATAGCAATGTCAGACTGTAAACTCCTCACTTTTATCATTGTTTGTGTTATTATAAAAATAATTAAAAAAAATTAGTATTGTTTAAAGGAAAGCATTTTAATATAGAAAAATACATATTATATTAAACTCAACAATAGACTAATTATTAGACTATCATATTTTACAACTCTCCACGCCTCCCCTGGCATGCTCAGGGGCGGGGTTTTTTTGTAAATGGGCGGGTATTTTGCTGTAGTTGGGCTGGAAATCGACAGTCCAATCTGGCAACACTGTGTGTATGACGTTATGCGCGTTCACGATCTGGGGTTTTCTGAATGCGGTGATGCGGAAACTGGTTGCTAGTGCCTCATCTGTAGAATAGTCCGCTGTGTCGTGAAATAAAACAACTATTTTATCTAGACGAAGCGTTAAAATCGTGACATAATTTTGGTCAATGTAATCTCGACGAAACTGCAGACAGAATCATATTCCTTGACTTCAAGCTCCATCCGGCGTCGAAAATAAAGTTTCACTTTTACTTTTACTTTCACTTTCATCGGGCGTTGGCGCTACAACAACTCTGTCTGCATTAATTCTGCTGTAAATAAACTGTTAAAATGAAGGCGGAATTTGCATGGATTGTATTGTATGCAGTTCCCTTTCGAGGGCGGGAACGAGACGGTGCAGCGAAAAGATGCATTTGGGAACCTCCCCTTCACGTAAATTTCTGAAACCTTATAGGATAACGCCAGTTGACAACTGGCCAATTGTCGCGCGATGCGCTCTGGCTGTCAGACAGTATAAATAGCATAAGCGCGGCAATTGCGTCAGATTATTTCCTTCACACGGACTTATGAACAGTTATGGAATCAACAGGAACTAAATGTAAGGTTTGCGCGGGTCCCATTGACCCACCGGACACCCACGCGTACTGCGTCGCCCTTCTGGGACTGGCCCACGCCGAGGATGCCCTGCTGGAGTCCTCCTGCGCGCACTGCGGGGATCTGCCGGGGCGCGCGCTGAGATCCAGGAGGGACATAGCGCGCAGTATCGCGGGGAAGGGGTCCGCTGCCGCCGTCGAGCCGCTGGCGGGCCCCCCCACACACTCGCGGGGTGACGGTGACGACGCAGCATGCCGTCCTCTGCCGTCTCCCCAATCACCAGTTCGCTTCGCGGACTTCCTCCCGGTCGAGGATGACAGAGACGTGGACTCGGTATCCCTCGCTGCATCAGACAGGGACTGGGCGGCGTCGGAGTGCCTCGACACAGAGGGCCCTCTAGACCTCCAGGAGGAGCTAGTCAGGGTCCTCGAGAGGGCAGTTAAAGAGCTGGACCTGGACTGGAGTGCTCCACAGGAGCCCGCGAGAAGTAAGCTGGTCTCCTGGTTCCTCCAGTCCAGCCGCCAGCAAGCCGGAGCTAGGAGGGGATCCCCCTTTTTTCCGGAGGTACATGAGCACGTGGTGAGGTCGTGGTCGGCGCCTCAGTCAGCTCGCGCTCACTCCTCACCGCGTGCCATGTTTTCGCACATGGACGGTGCTGAAGCTCGGGGTTATGTGCGGGTGCCACCCGTGGAGGAGGCGATGGCGGCGCACCTGTGCCCTTCCTCAACCATGCTGAGCGGAGGTCTGGGGCTGCCGTCAAAAACCGTGCAGGTTCACGGCGCACCAGGCAGAGAAAGCCTACACCTCGGCTGGCGAAGCCGCGTCCGCGCTCCACTCGATGGCGGTGCTGCAGATGTTTCAGGCAAAACTGCTGCAATTGCTGGACGCCGGCAGCATGGACGCGGAGGATGTGAGGGACCTGAGAGCGGCAACGGATTTCGCTCTCATGGCAACCAAGCGGTCCGCGCAAGCCATCGGCCGCTCTATGGGGTTTTTAGTGGTGCTCCTGAGGCACCTGTGGCTAACTCTGGCGGACCTGAGGGACTCAGACCGGAAAATGCTCCTCAACGCACCAATTGCAGCCGCCGGCCTTTTTGGTGGCGCGGTCGAGTCTGTTATGGAGAAATTTTCCGAGGCGCAAAAGCGCGCGAAAGCGATGAGCCACGTGATGCCGAGGAGCGCGTACCAGCAGCCCTCAAGGGCGCGGTCGGCGTCGGCGCCGCGCCTCCCCCACAGACCGGTGACACAGCAATCGGCGGCTGCAGTTCCGGCGGCTTCTCGCCCGGAGCCGGATGTCCGACGCAAGCAATGGCCGGGGCCCGGGAAGAGGCGTCACGCGCCCAGGGGGGGCCCCCGTCGTGACGGCGCACAGCCTCCCGCAGGCAAGCCATCTTCCTGACGGTCCCGTCAAGAGGAAGAGAGAGCTCGCGGGTGGGCCGCCCCCAAAACACCATGTTGTGCGTTATGTCCCCTCTGTTCGTATGGGCGACGATTGCAATGTGTGTGTGTTAAACCCTGTTTGTGTGGATGCAATAATAAAAACAAATGCTTGTTCACAAAAAGAGTTGTTTCTTCCTCATTCTGTCAGTGTTATGTCGTTTGCCCTGCCTCAGAGCGGCGCGGAGCCACAGTATGCACTTGCTCCCTCAATAGTAGCCGACATTTCCCCGCCGCTCCCGATACTCGTCGAGCAGCGTGCAGCCTACCCTCCGCTTCGTCATTTCCTGGAAGCTTGGAGGGCCATTCCAGGCATCTCAGGTTGGTTGCTGGGAATAATTCAGCACGGTTATTCTCTTCAGTTCAGACGCAGACCGCCCCGTTTCACTGGTGTGGTCCCGTCTCTGGCGCTCCCTCAAAGCGCACCTGTTCTGAGACAGGAGGTTCACAGTCTGCTCGCGAAAGGAGCGATAGAGCGCGTCCCTCCGAGCGAGCTAGAGAGCGGATTCTACAGCCGCTATTTCGTGGTGCCCAAGAGAGATGGAGGGCTCCGTCCGATTCTGGATCTGAGACCCATCAACCGCGCGCTCCACAAACGCGCGTTCAAAATGACAACGCTGAAGCAGATACTGGCACAGGTACGTCCCGGGGACTGGCTAGCGTCCGTAGATCTGAAAGATGCGTATTTTCATATTCAGATTGCGCCACGCCACAGGCGTTTCCTGAGATTCGCGTTCGAGGGCTCAGCATACCAGTATGCCGTGCTCCCGTTCGGGCTGGCATTGGCACCGCGCACGTTCTCAAAATGTGTGGATGCAGCACTTTCCCCCCTCAGAGCGAGCGGAGTGCGCATTCTAAACTATCTGGACGATTGGCTGATTCTAGCTCATACAAGGGAGGTGCTAATCAGGCATACAGACATGCTGCTTCATCATCTGGAGTCACTGGGCCTGCGAGTGAACATGCAGAAGAGCATGCTCACCCCGAGTCAGTATTTAACATATCTAGGTGTGTGCTTCGACTCAGTGGCGATGCGAGCCCGCCTCGCCCCGGAACGCATAGAGACCATCTCTTCGGCTCTGCGTGGCTTCAGACAGGACCGGTCTGTTCCCCTGAGGGTTTTCCAGAGGCTTCTCGGTCTTATGGCGTCAGCGTCTTCAGTGTGCCACCTGGGTCTGCTGCGAATGCGTCCACTGCAGTTGTGGCTGAAGACCCGTGTCCCGTGGAGAGCGTGGACAGCGGGGCGCATGCGCATCACGGTCTCCCGCAGCTGCATCAGCGCTCTGGAACCATGGTCCAATCAGGACATGTTCAGCCAGGGGGTTCCCCTTGGGCTGGTGACGACACGCACCGTAGTGACGACAGACGCGTCGAGCTCAGGTTGGGGTGCAACATGCGAGGGCGTTCCGACTTCCGGTCTATGGTCGGAGTCACAGAGCGAGTGGCATATCAACCGCCTGGAGCTGAAAGCGGTATGTTTGGCCCTAAGGGCTTTCCTGCCGCAAATAGAACAGCAGCATGTGTTGATTCGCACCGACAACATGTCCGTGGTTTCATACATAAATCGCCAAGGCGGCGTGCGCTCCAGGGCCCTGTTCGAGCTGGCAACGAGCCTCCTGCTGTGGGCAGATCAACATCTCCTCTCCATCAGAGCTTCGCACATCCCGGGTGTACTAAACCGCGGAGCAGACATGCTTTCGAGGAACGGGATTCCTCACGGAGAGTGGAGGCTTCACTCAAAGGTGGTGCAAATGATCTGGGATCGCTTCTGGAGGGCAGAAGTGGATCTGTTTGCGACGAGCGAGAACGCGCACTGCCCGCTGTTTTTCTCCCTGTCGCACGCCCCTCTAGCGGGGGACGCTCTGACATCGCGTTGGCCGAGAGCCAGGTTGTACGCGTTTCCTCCGGTAAAAATTCTGCCTTTAGTCCTATGCAAAATAAGGGAGGAAAGAGCGTCGGTGATCCTAGTCGCCCCGAACTGGCCGAATCAGCCTTGGTTCCCGGACCTACGAGAGTTGCTGGCAGCCCCCCCGTGGCGGATTCCCGTCAGCAAGAATCTACTGTCTCAAGCGAGTGGCGAGATATGGCATCCCAGCCCCGAGCTGTGGAGCCTGCACGCGTGGCCGCTTCAGGGGACTTAGAAGAGCTCGCACTACCTTCTCGTGTGCTGGAGACTCTCGCGGAGTCTCGTGCACCTTCCACGAGACGCCTTTATTCCCTGAAATGGGGAGTGTTCGTGAAATGGTGCAACGAGCACAATATCGACCCGGTGAGCTGTCCCGTGTCAGATGTGTTACAGTTTTTACAGCTCCGGCTGGATGACGGGAGTGTTCCGTCTACTCTAAAGGTCTATGTGGCCGCTGTCGCCTCGTTTCGTTCACCGGACGACGGGCAATCGATCGGGAGGCATCCACTAATGGTCAGATTTCTCAGAGGTGAGAGGAGATTACACCCCCCACGCCCCCCATCGGTTCCGCCGTGGGATTTGGCGCTGGTTCTGAGAGCTCTCTCTCTGCCGCCGTTCGAGCCCTTGGAATCGGTCGCGATTAAGGAGCTTTCACAGAAGACGCCGCTGCTTCTCGCACTGGCATCGGCTAAGCGCATTGGGGACTTGCATGCGTTCTCAGTGAGTGACGATTGTATTCGTTTCGGGCCCGGAGACTGCAGTGTTACTCTCCGGCCGAGACCTGGCTTCATGCCAAAATCACTCTCTACTCCATTTAAAGCGCAAGTAGTTTCTCTGCTCGCCTTGTCTTCAGAGCCGTCAACCTCACAGGACATCGGCGCTCAGAGGGCTATCTGCCCCGTCAGGGCTTTACGGATTTACTTGTAGCGCCCCCTACCTGTTTCTTTTATAAAAATCACTTAATACTTGTATATAAAAATAACAAGTAAAACTCTGGTGACTGTAACAAAAACATAGGATTTAATTTGACATATAAAGGGAAAAAATATATAAAAACGATTTGGAATAAACAAAACAGCAATAATAATAAAAGTAATGACACAGTAGTAATAATAATGAAAGGAATTCACAGTAACTCACACACAAACAGTATCACCCTGAATATGGTAATAACGTCACACATAGGAATTACCTGGAACCAATGTAAACACTGTGGGCGCCCACACACACACACACACACACACACACACACACACTCATAAACACACCAGTCCCTCACAGCCCACCCCGTTGCAGGCCTGAGACGTGGCTAGAGTACGTGGTGGCCGTGAAACAATAACTGGCCCCTTCACTCTCCTGAGCAGGAAAAATAATACCCTCAAACACAGTACCTGTACTCCGTGACAGGTCGAAACGGAACTCCACAGCACTATATAAGTCTACCGGCAATCTCTCTCCCGAGCGCGCTCTCTGCCGACGGGCTGCCGGCTCCTCACTCGCCGCCAACGAACTCCCGATGTTACTATATCTATTTGGTAGATATAGTCCTCACAACTCAACCAAAACGCCTATAAACAGTCTGAAATCTCGGCGTGTGTCCTCAGATGTCCTTTGAATCAACTCCCCGCTCCTCTTGACGATCGGCTGACCTTGACCAAAAACTCTCGCTTCTCCCTCTCCTCACCGCGAACACCAATCACATCTCCCCAAACACCGGTGAGGGCGGGACTTAGCACTCATGAACCAATAAAAGTAAAGCAATAACTAACTTGTAGGTTAACACCTTTTTCTATGTACATTTCAATCAAACTTTACATATGACTGGGTTCTTAAAGGCATACACTCACATTTATGCATTAAATTATATTGCTGCATACTTCATTTCTATATGAGCTCTGAGTTAGAACCCAACAAAATAAATATAAATAAAAACCACAAATACCAGAGGAAAAGTATTCTACTGGGTTACATACTCCCCCTACTAAACATCTCATGACCCCATGAGATTACGTCTCTACACTTTAATAGTGACTCTAGGCTCTGCATAGGTATTTACTTGAGCACAACAATTACACTGTGCTATAGGGTGACACCACATGGTGTTACAGGACTTATTTTCTGATTTTACCTCACCCTCAACCTGCACAATCATTCCCCTATGCACCAGGGTTAAAGGTCGATTAGTGGGTTGGCCCAGACTATCATAGCTTAACTTGACTACTGGTCTTATTTCTCGTTTGGGACGGGAATTAACAGTTTCTAATACTTCTTTAGTAGTATTAACTAGACCAGGCTCTCCCCCTTCTAAACCAGCATCACCCCTTTTCTCTGGACTCTGATCTGATAGTTCTCCATGTCCTTCTTCAGTGAACATAGGCTCTGTCATTTCTGCAGGAGGTGTATGCAATTCATCTCCACAGCAAACCATTTCCTCCTCCACTGCAAATTGTTCCAGAGCAACACTCTCTGGCCGTGGCCGTTTCTCAACCCTATCCGAGTAGTAATACCACATGTCCTCTTCTTCACTTTCAGAGTTGTTCCTGCATTCACTTTCCGTGAGCGCCACATTCCTTTCTCCTAATCCTCTTCTCAGTCTCCTCTCCACAGATCTTGTCCTTGTCTCTGGCGGTGCAGAAACTCTCTTTGGTTCTCCAGGATCCACCAACCTCACAGTGTCTCCTACAGGTAAAAGATGGTCTCTGTGTAATGTCCTTACACTTCCCATACCTGATTCGGGTTTCAGGCGATAGACTGGTATGTTCTGTAGCTTTTCCATCACCACATAAGGAACCGAATTCCACTTGTCACTGAGTTTATGCTTCCCTGTCAAGGCCAGATTTCTTATCAGCACCCGATCTCCTACAGTCAATGTCTGGTGTTTTATACGTTTGTCATACACCCGTTTATTTCTCTGTTGACTCTTCTGGGCAGTTTCCGTGGCTAACTGATATGCTCTCTGCAATTCGGATTTCATTCGTTCCACATACTGTTGATGTTTACCCTCTCCTCTCCCATCGGGCGAAGTCCCAAAGCACACATCCACCGGCAGACGAGCCTCTCTTCCGAACAGAAGGTAATATGGTGAGTACCCAGTTGTCTCGTTCTTAGTACAGTTGTAAGCATGTACTAATCTGTTAATGTGTTGACTCCATCTGCTTTTTTCCGCAGGATTCAGCGTACCAAGCATGGAAAGAAGTGTTCGATTGAACCTTTCGGGCTGTGGGTCTCCTTGGGGATGATAGGGAGATGTTCTGGATTTTCGGATCCCCAACATGCTCAGTAGCTCTTTTATGAGACCACTCTCAAAGTCTCGTCCCTGATCTGAGTGGATACGAGAGGGTAAACCATAGTGAACAAAGAACTTGTCACACAATATCTTGGCCACAGTCATAGCTTTCTGGTCCTTGGTGGTGAAGGCTTGGGCATAGCGTGTGAAATGATCAGTTACGATGAGAACATTACCAATTCCTTTTGAGTCAGGCTCGATGGACAAGAAGTCGATGCACACCAAGTCGAACGGCCCGCTGCTGGTCATGTGATTCATTGGTGCCACCTTCTTAGGTAGTGTCTTTCTCAGTACACAACGCCCACAATTCTTAACATACTGTTCTATGTATAGGCTCATTCTAGGCCAATAGAAACGATCTCTCAGGAGTTCTGTAGTTTTCTCTATTCCCAAATGACCACAGTCATCGTGCAAGTTGTGCAGTACTTGGGACCAGAACCTTTCAGGTAAGACAAGCTGCATTTTCTCTCTCCCACAGGAACTTTTGGTGACTCTGTAAAGAAGCTGGCCTTTGATCATCAACTTTGGTCCCTGCTGCTGTAACAGCGCAATGGTGGCATTGGAGCTCTTAGCAGCGGTAAGTATTTTTCCCGACTCCACTTCTCGCTTCACTACACCAACTACAGGGTCCTCCTCTTGAGCTTTCCTCAACTCTGCATTAGTCAACTGCTCCATTTGACCCAGACCCACCACTGCGGGACACGAGAATGCCTCTGGAATACTCTCAGGTGGACTGCCCAAGTGATCAACCAGTCTGGAGCATGATCCCTCACTTTCAGTAGTCACGGCTAACTGACAGATAGCTCTTACTCCTAAGGTAGGTATTTCCTTCCAATCAGAGCAACTGGTGGTTTCCCAGGGGTATCGAGACAATACATCAGCGTCGATGTTGTGACTTCCTGGCTTGTATTGCAAACTGAAGTTATAGGTAGCTAATGCAGCTAACCAACGATGTCCTGCCGCACTCAACTTGGCACTTGACAATACATAGGTGAGTGGATTGTTGTCTGTTTTCACCACAAACTGTGCACCATATAGATAGTCGTGAAACTTGTCTACAACCGCCCATTTCAACGCCAAGAACTCCAACTGATGAATAGGGTAACGTTGCTCGGATTCACTCAGTTTCCTGCTCGCATAGGCCACGGGCCTAAGTCCACCAGAATGCTCCTGATTCAGCACAGCACCCAGTCCACTCAGACTGGCATCTACATGCAGTACATAAGGTTTGCTGGGATCCGCGAAAGCGAGTACTGGTGCATGTGTGAGACTGTGTATGATTTTATGGAATGCGGCTGTACAAGTGTCATCCCAACGCTCTCCAAATGGCTCAGATGCCTTGTAGTATTTCTTGCCATGTATTGCCATTTTGTGTTGTCCAGCGGTTGGTGGGTATCCTTTAGTGAGCTCCGTCAACGGCCTCACAATTGATGAATAATTCTTTATGAATCGGCGGTAGAATCCACAAAAACCTAGGAATGACCTCAATGACTTTAGGTGGGTGGGCATTTTCCAGTCCGTTACTGCTTCAATTTTGGCTGGGTCTGGTGATACTCCAGCAGCTGACACAATGTGTCCGACATACTTAACTTGAGGCTGGCAAAATTGGCACTTATCAATGGATACCTTCAAGCCACACTCTCTCAGACGGTCTAAGACTTTTAGCAGCCTCTCTTCGTGTTCCTCAAGTGTGCGCCCGAACACAATGATGTCATCGAGGTAGACTATCACTTGGAGGAGATGCATGTCACCTACAGCTCTCTCCATTAGCCGTTGGAATGTGGCTGGAGCTCCAGTAATTCCTTGAGGCATACGTTCAAACTGGAAAAATCCCAGGGGGCAGATAAACGCTGTCTTCTCTTTATCTTCCTCCGCCATGGCAATTTGATAATATCCACTACGCAGGTCCAGTACTGAAAAAAACCTACTACCAGCCAAGCAGTCCAGGGCATCATCGATCCTGGGAGTGGTGTATTGATCAGGGATGGTACGAGCATTTAGAGTTCGGTAATCAATGCACATTCTGATTGCCCCACTCTTCTTCCGTGCTACTACAATAGGCGAAGCATACGGACTCCTGGACTCCTTGATGATTCCAGCCGCTAACAACTCTTTTATGTGACGCCGTACATCCTCGATGTCTGCAGGGGTGATGCGTCTGGAACGTTCTCTGAATGGTTTGTCATCTTTCAATCTGATGGGATGCTCAACTCCTTGCGCTAATCCTACATCCCACTCATGGGTAGAGAACACATCACCTCTAGTTGACAACTTTTGACGCAATCTCTGTTCCCAGGCTTCAGGAAGGGAGGACTCACCAAAATTAAATAAACTCGGGTCTATTATTTTGGAACTCTGCTCTCCAGAACTTACGGTAAGTGTGTCGGTGGGATACACATTCGCAATCACTGTTCCAGCAGGAATGTTGATCTCCCTGGATGTTTCATTATGCACCAGAATTTTGACATTTCTCCCTTCTACGGCTGAAGATGGGAGAACCATTGGGGTTATGAATGTTCCAGCTGGAAGACTATCCTCCTCCGGGGTGTCCACCACAAAAACCTCTTTTCTTAAAGCCTTTTCAGTCTCCAACTTGCCGACGGCACATACTTCTCCTCTGGGTGGAACTAGGCAACCCCCAGGCCCCATCCATCTGACTTTTCCCTCTGGCTCATCAGGAAGGTTCTCTTTCTTGGATGCTTGAGGAAGGTAGATCTCCGAGTGACGAGTCTGGATTCGCAGGACCTGTGCCACACTAGAACCCTCAGAAGCATGGCTAAGGGCAGCAAGGCGTTTAAAGAAACTGGCGTTGGTACCAATAATGACTGGCAATTGGGAAGGACCTTGAGGTTCAGGGCATACTAGAGCCAAGATGGACAATGGCTCCTCCACTCCGGTGACTGTAGCAGGGAATGTGACATCCACTACAATATAACCCTTATAAGGATAACTGGTGGAACTGAGGCCCCATATGGACAATCCAGCCAAGGAGTGAATTGGCACATCAGGAAGATTCTTGGAGTACCAACTTTCAAACACAATTGTCACTTGTGATCCGCTGTCTAACAGTGCTTGACATACGCGGCCATTAATCTTCAGTTCCACCATGGATGCTGGCCCTACTAGTCCTTTAGGAAGACTGTTTGATTCATAAATGTCAGTCTGGCTCTTTTTGGAGAAACAGGTTTGGTTTGGAGCAGTTATATTGTCACCAGTCTCGTTCTTCCCACTCTTTGCCTGCCGCAAAGAACGAATCAGCTTCTGGATCACCTGATCGGAATTTGGTGGAGCTTGACACTTTGTTGCGATATGACCGGCTTCTCCGCACCTGTAGCAGAAGTAGTCATCTCTTGTTCTGGCTGATTTATATCTTAATGACGGGGAAACAGACTGGGATGGTGTTGGCTGCCACTCCGGCATATGAGGTGAATAGTGAGTTGAACTGACACTCAGAACTGCCAACTGCTGCTGTAGTTGTTGGACCTGTTTCTTTAATGCTTGTATTTCTGAATCATCGTTGTTGTCAGTCTTCTGGATTGTATTTCCTTTAGTTTTTAACCCTAAGGAGGAAGCAGACATGACTTTGGGCTCACCCCCACCAAGTTGGGTTCTCAATTCTTGAATCTCTGCCTTAAGTTCATGGATTTCAGAGGTGCTTGCTCTTTCCTCTTCATAACATTTTATGGCTTTGGCTTTTGCAGACATTCTGTGGCGAGCTGCTTCACTCTCTTCAGTCTCACGTATCTCCTTCAGCAAACTCAGAAAAGAAGGTGGTTGACTTTTTCTTTCTCTCAGTCTCAATTGAAGCAACATCATGTCCGAATTCACTGCCCCTCTAATCAGCTGTTCCACTCTTACTTTATCCACCTGTCTGATGGACAATCCATCTCTTTCCACTACTTTACTGAGGGTCTTCTCCATCCTTCTCAGGAATTCCGACAAAAGCTCCCCGGCACCCTGTCGCATAAGACGAAACTTGAAGTATAAATCCTCACCGGACTCAGATGATCCAAATGTGCTCTCCAACGCTTCCAAGTACTGCTCACCGCTCGCTTCAGGATTGGAGAATCTAACCGCTCTTATGATGTCCAAGGCAGGCCCCTTGAGGCTTTCCACAATTCTGCGCCGTTTTTCTTTTTCGGAGCACTCACACTCAGTTATCATCAGCCTGGCTTGATCGATCCAATTTTCCATATTCTCCTCTCCCATTGGGGTTGGAACTATGGCTGAAAAAGTGCGCAGGCGTCGGTATGCATTGCTGTCACTTGGGTGCTTTACTGTCTTTTCCAGTACCTCACCCATGGCGCGGATGATTGACTCAGGGGAACTGTCTGTGGCACTGTGGGGAGTAAGCAAAGCGTGAACATCACTGAGAGATTTACCTTCTTCCATCAGGAACTTTGCAAGCTTCTCAGTAAACCCTCCAGAAGCTGTGTCAGATGCAGATTGCATTTCCTGGATTACTATGACAGGCCATAGCTCTTTTTCTCCCCGAGGCACTGCAGGAGGTATGCGCTTCGGGTCAATGGCTTGCTTGCACTCACACAACACTAGCAGTGAATGTGAGGTGGGTCCTTCTCTCGTGTCTCTTACACGAACTCTACCTAGAGCTTTTACTGCTTCCATCACCTCTTCAATCTCGGTCACTTCTGTGTGCACAGGGACATTTATCAGCATTACAGCATGGGTTTCATCAATGCAAGCATCTTTGCACCAGTTGGCTAACTCTGCTTGGAGACCTGGGTCTTTTGTTAGACTCATGATAACACTTTAAGCACTTCTGGTAGCTTAGAATGTGATGACAAGATATACTAAAGCTAAACTCCTTTTAATTTTCTTCTGGAACTAAATTGTGACTTTCAGAGGGAGATCCCGGACGAGCCCCCAATTTATGTAGCGCCCCCTACCTGTTTCTTTTATAATAAAGTAGGACAGCACCCCCAAATTCATTAATATATGCCTACAGATGTTGAAGTTAGGCCCCTCTGAAAAATCACTTAATACTTGTATATAAAAATAACAAGTAAAACTCTGGTGACTGTAACAAAAATAAAAACGATTTGGAATAAACAAAACAGCAATAATAATAAAAGTAATGACACAGTAGTAATAATAATGAAAGGAATTCACAGTAACTCACACACAAACAGTATCACCCTGAATATGGTAATAACGTCACACATAGGAATTACCTGGAACCAATGTAAACACTGTGGGCGCCCACACACACACACACACACACACACACACTCATAAACACACCAGTCCCTCACAGCCCACCCCGTTGCAGGCCTGAGACGTGGCTAGAGTACGTGGTGGCCGTGAAACAATAACTGGCCCCTTCACTCTCCTGAGCAGGAAAAATAATACCCTCAAACACAGTACCTGTACTCCGTGACAGGTCGAAACGGAACTCCGCAGCACTATATAAGTCTACCGGCAATCTCTCTCCCGAGCGCGCTCTCTGCCGACGGGCTGCCGGCTCCTCACTCGCCGCCAACGAACTCCCGATGTTACTATATCTATTTGGTAGATATAGTCCTCACAACTCAACCAAAACGCCTATAAACAGTCTGAAATCTCGGCGTGTGTCCTCAGATGTCCTTTGAATCAACTCCCCGCTCCTCTTGACGATCGGCTGACCTTGACCAAAAACTCTCGCTTCTCCCTCTCCTCACCGCGAACACCAATCACATCTCCCCAAACACCGGTGAGGGCGGGACTTAGCACTCATGAACCAATAAAAGTAAAGCAATAACTAACTTGTAGGTTAACACCTTTTTCTATGTACATTTCAATCAAACTTTACATATGACTGGGTTCTTAAAGGCATACACTCACATTTATGCATTAAATTATATTGCTGCATACTTCATTTCTATATGAGCTCTGAGTTAGAACCCAACAAAATAAATATAAATAAAAACCACAAATACCAGAGGAAAAGTATTCTACTGGGTTACATACTTGGACCGATCCGCCACATTCCGACAGTCGGACCAGCTCTTTGTGTGCTATGGTGGTGCTACTAGAGGAAATGCTGTCTCTAAACAGAGGCTTTCTCACTGGATAGTGGACGCTATTGCTTTGGCTTATGCAAATCAGGGACAGGAACGCCCTCTCAACATCAGAGCCCACTCGACGAGAGCTATTGCCTCATCGTGGGCCTGGTCTAGAGGTACGTCAATACAGGATATCTGTTTTGCTGCTGGCTGGTCTTCTCAGAACACCTTCGCCAGGTTTTATAAACTGGATGTTCCATCTTTGGCGTCTCAAGTGCTTTCGGTGAGTAATTGAATCAATTATTCCTGGGATATTGCAGTTGTTACCGCCTTGCTGTTGACGCTGGGGATTTCTGTACAGTAGTTTGTGCTTATGTGCTCACTGTCACCGCTTTGCCGTTGACGCTATGCGCTCACATTAGTTGTGCTTTAATGCTTTCTGAATAGTCACGTCTGCCCTGTAATAGCGCAGCCCGCTATTTTTCATGCTGCTGATATGCAAATTTTGACAAGCAAATTTTGACAAGCTGCACCGTCTCGTTCCCGCCCTCGAAAGGGAACGTCTCCGGTTACTATCGTAACCTCCGTTCCCTGAGAGAGGCGGGAACGAGACGGTGCAGCGTTCGCCGTGTTCGTCGCTTGACCAGCTGTGCCGTGTTCAGTCATGATTCTGACGCAATTGCCGCGCTTATGCTATTTATACTGTCTGACAGCCAGAGCGCATCGCGCGACAATTGGCCAGTTGTCAACTGGCGTTATCCTATAAGGTTTCAGAAATTTACGTGAAGGGGAGGTTCCCAAATGCATCTTTTCGCTGCACCGTCTCGTTCCCGCCTCTCTCAGGGAACGGAGGTTACGATAGTAACCGGAGACGTTCTGTGGTTTGGTAAGACATTAATTCGTTACACTTTCTTCCATAATGATAAAAACAAATGCTGTCGTGACGCAGTGTTATTTTAATCACTTTACACTCGAAATAAATGTATTATTTTTAAGCTGTTGCGGTTTTAAGTTTACGCATTTTTTAAGAGAACATAATATAGTCAGAATCAGATATTCGTGCTGTGTTTTGGGAAAATGACGAGATGAGGTAAAATGGCGGAAGCGATTCACAGAGAAACCTTTTTTTTCACAATAAAGAGAACATAACAATAAAAAAATAACACCAGAGGGGACAAACGGACATCAACATGACAAGTTACACTAAATAAATACATCAAAGCAATATGCAAAATTAAAGGCTCCTTACAACAGTTTGAAGAATGTTGAACGTTTTCAAGGCCTTTAAGTTCAAAGGTTTGGACATTTTTATTAAAGAAGAAAAAAGGGACTTTATATCCGAGGAGAACATTCTAAAATTTTGGATACAATGAATGATTCTGACTTTATGAAGCTGAAATTTACCCAGAAGACAAAGAAATAACACAGTGTAATCAAGATTAACATCCTCAGAATGAAAATCAGATAAAAAATGTAAAATTGATTCTTCTTCAATATTACAGAAAGAGCACAAAGGAGATACATTCTCAGAAAATCTGCTCAAGATTAAGATTAAGAAGATTAGTTCTTTAATTTTATTAGGGGCAAAAAGTTTGTGAGGAAAAGACCATAAGTTATTTAAATCAGAGTTTGGATAACAGATACTCCATTTATATCGTGCTTTAGGGAGACATCTTGGAGATGAAGAGAGAGAGAACTTCTAATAAGGAATTTATTGCATTTCTTATCTAATAAAAGATAAGATAAATTAAAAAAGATAAATCACCTTATTAAAGTCTTTTTCTTAAATTGTAACACATTTAAAGGACATAAAAATAATATTTTGATTCCCCCATTCCTTGAAAAACAGTGATTTGTTACCAGACAGAATATTTTCATTATTCCAAATAATACATGAGTGTGGGGAGAAATTATGTTTGAAAGCAATCTTCCAGGAATCTAAAACGTGTTTGTTTAATGGGTAATCTGCTGCACTTAAAATAACAAGATAATACAAATTTGAGGTCACCACAAGGTTTGAAAATTAAATTAGGGATCCAAAACCAGGGCAAACCATTATTAGAAATATCATTCTTAATCCAATTAATTTTGAAAGTCTGATTTATGGTCTGGAAATCTAAAGCGTTAAGACCACCCTCCTTATAACTTCTTAGTAAAGATTTCCTTTGAACATATTCTCTTTTATTTTTCCAAATAAAACGGAAAAGCAGAGAGTCAATAGATTTAATAGTCTTTTTATCAATATATAGGGAATAAATAAACTAATAATTCCCCATTAACTAAATTCACAGCACTTTCCAGTGTTTTGTATTATGTGCCACTCTTCCAGATGTGATTTTAAAATGAACTGTTCTTTTTCTCCAGGTGTGTCTGTTGATGGAGATGAAGTGGCAGCAGTGTCTGTGATGGAAGGAGATTCAGTCACTCTAAACACTGGTGTTAAAGTAAACCCAAAAGACAGAATTAAATGGTATTTTAATAACATTCGCATCGCTCAGATCATTGCAGGTCAGAGTAAGATCTGTACAGATGATCAGTGTGATGAGAGATTCAAAGACAGACTGAAGCTGGATCATCAGACTGGATCTCTGACCATCATGAACACCACAAACACACACTCTGAACTCTATAAACTTGAGACCATCACCAGCGACAGCAGCGGCCAGAGTATTATCAGTGTTAAAAGCTTCATTGTTACTGTCACTGGTGAGTATGCATGGTTGTCTATTTTGAAAAGAAAAAAAAAGACAACATTTAATGTGATATAGGAAAAATAGCAATAAGTAAATTTCTAACACTCAAATGTAATGTTGTCACAATACTTGAATTTCCTGCTTCGGTGTGATGCCTTGAAAAATATTGCTATTCAATACCCACATTTCCCAAAAAAGAAGGAACTAATAAAATTAGAACAAGTAAACGAGCTGCAAATGAGATCATAAATATATGCTTTAGAATAATGAGACAAATGAAATATACACTGCTTGAAGTTTTTCAGGGGGGTCTAACGGTAGTATCTCGGTATGAAATAGTCTTACTAGAGAAATTGACGAAATATAATTTTGAATGTTTCTAAAACGGGCCATACTAAATTTCTTCCACAAATCAACCTGTATTTTGCAACAGCAACCTGTAGTTTGGTTGTGTGATTGCCAGTGTAATATAGAATATGAATCGGGGTGTGGGATTTAGGGTGTTTCTCGAAGACGTTCAATATCATCTGTAAGATACACATGTATGGTTATTTGATGAGTGAATATGTAAATCAATGATGTTATGTTTGTTTACATTATGAGTCTGGATGTATATGTCTCTGCTCACAATCTTTGTTTTGTAGAAAACTAAATTCACAGCACTTTCCAGTGTTTTGTATTATGTGCCACTCTTCCAGATGTGATTTTAAAATGAACTGTTCTTTTTCTCCAGGTGTGTGTGCTGTTGATGGAGATGAAGTGTCAGCAGAGTCAGTGAAGGAGGGAGATTCAGTCTCTCTAAACACTGATGTTACAATAAACCCACAAGACAGAATTAAATGGTATTTTAATGAGACTCTCATCGCTGAAATCACTGGAGATCAGAGTGAGATCTGTACAGATGATTTGTGTAAAGAGAGTTTTATAAACAGACTGAAGCTGGATCCTCAGACTGGATCTCTGACCATCATGAACACCAGAAACACACACTCTGGACTTTATCAACTAGAGATCATCAGCAGCGACAGCAGCGGCCAGAGTATTATCAGCGTTAAAAGCTTCAGTGTTACTGTCACTGGTGAGTAAGCATGGTTGTCTATTTTGAAAAGAAAAGAAAAAGCTAAATGTATGCAAAATTTAAGGTGTAATAGGAAAAATAGCAATACATTACTTTTTATATTCAATATCTACATTTTAAAAAAAGTAGGTAATTATTAATTAATTAATACAATTAGAACAAATAAACAAACTGCAAATGAAGTCACAAATAAATGCTTTAGAATAAAGAGACAAATAAAATACACACTGCTTTAAGTTTTTCCGGTGGGTTCAACGGTAATATCTAGAAATTAAATAGGCCTACTGTGGAAATTAAAATGGTCAAATAGAAAATTTTACTGGAAAGACTTCATTGTATAAATTAAATACAATTGAATGCAAACAATTAAAGCTACAAAAGTTGTTCAGTTAAGAGTAGTGAGTAGCCATTAAGAAAAAGTCAATTTGGTAGTCGCAAGCTGTTTGAGAGTCAGAGAGGCGATGCGAGTGTGTATCAATTCTTCATCAGAAGAGAAGAAGAAGAAATGTTACATTTATATAGTGCTTTTCCAGAGCTCAAAGCGCTTCACATAGTAGGGGGAATTTCCTCAACCACCACCAATGTGCAGCATCCACCTGGATGATGTGACGGCAGCCATATTGCGCCAGAACGCTCACCACACACCAGCTTATTGGTGGAGAGGATACAGAGTGATGACGCCAATTAGAGTATGGGGAAGAGAGCAAGAATATGCAGCTGATGTTGGTGTATTGATACTCCAGAAAAGTTACACATATTTCAATATCAAAATATTAGAAATGTTGACAATAGTTCAATGGTCTAAGAGTCAGTCTTTATAATCTGTAGAATAAACATTTTCACAGCAATTTCCTACATTTTTGTTTGAATGTCCTGGATGCAATTTACTAATGTCTGTTCTTTCTTCTGGTGTTGATACAGATGTGTTCGTGATGGAGGGAGATTCAGTCATTCTACACACTGGTGTTAAAATAAAACAAGACACAATTAAGTGGTATTTTAATGATATTCTCATCACTGAAATCACTGGAGATCAGAGTAAGATCTGTACAGATGATCAGTGTGATGAGAGATTCAGAGACAGACTGAAGCTGGATCATCAGACTGGATCTCTGACCATCATGAACACCAGAATCACAGACTCTGGAAAATATCTACTACAGATCTTCACCAGCAGCAGATTCAGTGAAAAGACCTTCAGTGTTGCTGTTCGTGGTGAGCCACTTAACGTTTAAAAGCAAGTTATATGGAGCATTATACTGAATTACAGTAGAACCCTGAGTTACGAAATTAATCCATTCCGAGGTTGGCTTCGTAAGTCGATCTTTTTGTAAGTCGGACAGGCTTTTACATGTAAATTGCCTAATCCATTCCAAGCCCTATGAAAACACCACATTTAGCATTTTGAGCTTGAGTGCGCTTCCTCTTCTCTCGTGTAGAAAACAAACTGAACATTCAAGAGAGCTTCTCATTCATTTCATAAACTCTTAATTTATTTACCACATAACGTATATACATCCATCAAGGTCAACGTCTTCTCTTTCAACACATATAACAACAAACAGCGTCATAGTAACAACAGCATCATAGCAACAATAGCGTCATAGCAACAACATGACGTGTTGAATAAGAGCGCAATCATTTAACAATGGGATGAAGCGCATCGATCCCAGCTTCATACTTCTCAATTATCTCCCCTTTCGTCTCCATGGAGAGCATGTCCCTCTCCATGCTCCGTGCTTGTCCCTTTCACTTTCACTTCAGATCTCACTGTCAGTCAACTGCGGTGTGGAGAGATCTTCCTGTCAGCAGGGGAGGGGATTCACAGCAGCACTCACTGCTGACAGGGAAGAGTAGGAGAGCAATATGTGCATTCAGAAAGTCTCCAAAAGTCGGCAATAACTCCAGATAAAGTCGCTTGATTTGTCGCTAGTTGCTTTTGGGAAAAATTGTCGCTGGAGTGGTCTGAAAACTCGCTAAATATAGCGACAAAGACGCTAAGTTGGCAACACTGAACGCCGCTACGCAGAGGCTGGTGGGAGCGATGCTGACCAATAGGAGAGCAGAATGCTGCAGCGAAAGCTAGCGTACGAGCCGGGAGACAGCCAATGGGAGAGCGGGACGATTGGTGCGAGTTTACGGTTTAGTGGCGCGCGAATTTCAAAACAAAATGCGGGAATCATCGCCTCGGCCGAGATTTCGTTTTTCGCATCTCGATCATTTTGTCATTACTCGCTCGAAAAAAAACCCAAAATCTTTTATCCTACGTCGAATTTTTCATACGTAGAGCGTTTCGTAAGTCGGGGTTCTACTGTAGTTTAAACTGCAGTCCCACAGTAAAAAAAACACACAAAAAACTGAGAATTCAGAATATATTGCACATTTCTCAAGAATATTTAATAATCTATATGAACTCAACTCCAAGTACCGGTATATACAAAAACTAATTTATAGAGAACTTTCCATTAGGAAAAATTAACCTGTGTCCTTTCACTGCTAAGATGTGGTTCAATGCATATATATATATATAGTGTTTAACAAATTTATAAGACCAGCACCAAATGTAAGGTTTGTGCCACAGCTGCCCTAAACTAACAGTGTTGATGATTCCCAAAATCATCTTTGGTGTTTCTGTAATGTTAATCCACCAGTATGTGCAAAAAAATATTCGAATTGTGAATGGGTCATTTCTAGAATCTGAGTGGCATTATAATCCATGAAACTGACTGTACTGTATAATGACTCTCTTATTTAGTTTTTGTCTCCACATTGTTGAATATATCGAGAAACTCTCATTTTAAACATGTTTCAGATGTTCCTGCTGATGAAAAAGTGAAAATGAAGAGAAAGTCAGTGAAGGAGGGAGAATCTGTCACTTTATATCCAGGTGAAATAAGAAACCCAAATGATGTGATGAAGTGGTTTTTTGATGAGATTCTCATCTCTGAAATCACTGGAGATCAGAGTAAGATCTGTACAGATGATCAGTGTGATGGGAGATTCAGAGACAGACTGAAGCTGGATCATCAGACTGGATCTCTGACCATCATGAACACCAGAAATACGGACTCTGGACTCTATAAGCTTGAGATCAGCAGCAGCAGAGTCAGTGTCCGTCGTCGTCGCCGCAGCACCAGTATCACCAGCATCACCAGTATAAGGAGTTTTAGTGTCACTGTAATCGGTGAGTTCAATCACACTTTCCCTTGAGGAATTATAAAATGCTGTTCAGAATTGTTCAATCAGGTCATTCTGTTTGTCTTGTTTCAGATCTGAAGTCTGATGCAGCAGGAATAAGTGCAGCTGCTTTAGCAGGAATAGTTGCTGTTGTTGTTGTTCTGCTGGCGGCTGCAGTTGTTGCTGTGATTTACTATCGTCACGACAGGATCTATAGACCAGCAGCTCCGAGTGTAAGTATTACATACAGATGATTTAACCAGAATGATGTGATTTAATGTGCAAAATTAATATTTAAAAGCACTACACTATAAAACAAATATTTCTCTAAGTTGTAAATAATTAATAAATTATATATAAAGAGTATAAAGACAAACTATTTTAGTCTGTCATTTTCATATTTGATTTTTGTAATTATCTGTGAAATTTACAAACAATTTCTCAGTGAAAATTGTTTCATCACCAAATTATTTTCAGTGTATGAATACTTTTTATATATTTTGTGTAATTATATAATTAATAATATAAATAATTCTGTTTTTGTGTTAAACACATTGTGTTACAGCCTATGTTATGTATATGTGCACTGTAATACATTTTTATTAAAAATAAATTCACGCAAACAAATGCATAGGTGAGGCAGTGCCAATAAAACAAATTATCTCCTGAGTAAACTAATTAGCAAATATGAAAACAAAAAGTGCAAAAGCTAGTAAGGACATCAGTAACCAGTGCTCTTATTAATACTTACTGATACAATATTTCATAGATTTTAGCTGTGCAGGTTTTTTGCATTTATATGCAAACAGGTGAAAATTATTATGTCATCAAACCTGTCCATTTCTTTTAACTGTTGTGAATGTGTTTCTTACAGGAGGATGGTGTTTTGTAGAAGTCTCGTCCCGTAAGCAGACTGACACTATGGATGGATCCCGATAATGGAGAGTATCATAAACAAACTGAAACTTTATTCAAACTGCCAACAAGTGACTTAATTATATTCCGTTTCACATTTATGAAGATCAACACAAGCATCAGTGATATTTGACAACAGAAAGGAGGCGAGTCCAGCGATGACGCAGAGTTGAAAAAAAATAAAAATAAAAAATTAACTTCAATATTTAAATGAGCAGTGAGTTTCAGAAGCGACCTCTTACGGGATGACCTTGAATGTTTACATAGAGCTTGATGGCCAGTCTTGCTGTATGTAGCAATAGCTTTACACCATCAATGCCAAAGATGGCCTTTACGTTATACATTTCATGCTCTGGTTCCATTTTTCCTTCCTGAATGTTTTTTCAGTGGAAGGAAGACTTTGATATGAACAATATGATATGGAAACACGCAATATGGTAGTAATGGAAACCCCTACTAGCAACCCAACTGTCAACCGCTGAGACACCAATCTAAAAAAAATGTAGACAGAGAAGACAAAATGGAAAATAAGGGAAGCGCATCAGCTGAGACTCATAGTGTGTATAGAGACATTGGCTCTACGATCACTCACATATAGTTTATTGCTCAGATCCAGGTTATTACTTCTTTTTAAATGTTAAAGTTTATTTTATTTTTTTAAAATGCCAGGTCAAACAGTACTGGCATGAATCGGGAGAAATATTGTGCATTGAACAAACAGTAACTTATAGTTAATTTTGTTATAGAAGACTTTGCAAACAATTGGCTTAATGCAGCAACACTAACTGGAATCATGGTATTGCGGCAAAAATAGTCATTGTAATTTTTTTCCACAGCGCATTTCAAGCTCTTCATATTATCCAATTTTAATGTTGTTTTTACTGTGTTGATTTATACAATTTTGAACATTCTTGTTGCTCTAAGTTATGCGTTTTGTCCAGAAGTATTTATTTTAAGGTTGATGAAGCTTGACGGTCCACACAGACACTCTGTGTTTTTGAACCTAATAACTGCAGAACAATATGTTTTATATATTCAGACAGGTGCCAAAAGACAATTATAAAGGGTCTTCATTTATTTTAAGTGTAAGATGCTGAGCCACTGTTACAGTGTTTTACCGTTCATTCATCATTCCTCCAAAAGATATTCTCTCATCACACCGACTGTCCTGTAATTGATGCCCTGTCTCTGTATGTTATTGCCTTCAGAAAGTATTATGCATCAGAAAAGTGCATTCAATATATTTCACAAATGTGTGTTTACTGACAAAGCATTTATATTTTTGTTTGAATGTTTGCTAAGTATTCTAAAAGGTTTGATTGTTGAAATCAACAATTTTGTATTGCTATGTATCACAATGATACTATAAAATATGTACATATTTCACATAAAATACCACAAGGTTACTGAAACAATAAAAGTATGTTTGATCCCAGTTTTAAGTGTCATTTGTTCCCGGAGTCTCCAGTTCAATCAAAGCTCATCAGTTCTGGTTAAATGAACAGGACTTAAAAAGTCTATATGGTTTATAAAACCTAATTCAATACAATTTACATGTCAGAGCTGAAATAATACTAGATGCCTAAAATAGTGTTGTGGTTGTTATCTAACAAAATTACGGTATATCTTACCATCACCGTGAGATGAAAATTGATACACTCTTCCAGTGTAAACTCCTGCAGAAAACCTTGCTTTTTACAGCAGTAACAGCAGTTTAATTATTAGAGAAATTATTATTTTCTACTCTTGACACAAGAGAGCAATGATGAGTTTGCTTTACTTTTGCCAATATATCCAGCAGAGCTTATTGTTTGTGACACTACACAACTATGCATTGCGTTCAATGACATGACGGAACAATGAATGGTGAGATTGATATTTAATAATGAATATTAGGTACATTTATACAATAAGCTAAAAATAAAACATTTGACTTGAGTTTCTGTCTGCTAAAATACTGATGAACCACTAAATGAAACAAAAAAAATCATATATCACAATAACAGCAAAAGATATAGTATACTATAGTATAGAAAGAGTGAAAACAAACAGAGATCAGATAAAAATGTGAACAAATCCAAAAGTGTGAAGTATTGTCCCGATGGAGCTCTAACATCAGATCCAGCATTTGATCAGCGTTTTTTGGGAAGATTTTCATACACAGGATTCGCCTTTGGTTTCTGTAAAGAAACAAACTCAATCAGGAACCCGTGGGTGACAGTTTAAAACATTTGCAGACCAACCTTCACAACAAGACCTTAGTATTATTCTGTAAATACTGTAAAATATATGTTTTTCCTGGGATGTAACAGGTACAGTAAGCGATCTCTGAGAAACAATCAAACACACCCCTCTCTTCATTGCTCCACCTCCAAAATGAATAAACACGCAACGCAATGTCTCTTGATAATTGTAATGCTTCATGAAAAATAAAGCGAGGATGGCGAACAAACAATGTGGAAGCACAAAATATTAACATATACAACAAAACAGTAAATACAAGCTAGAGATAGTTTTCATTCTCCAGCATCACAGCAGCTCCAGACAAACAATCACACTGAAAACTGTCTGTTACTGAAGCTAACATTACAATAACAGCATTTCCTGGTTCTGTTTCTCACTTATGAAGCAGAAACAACAACCTCAGCATACATTTTCAGGCCTTCTCACTTAAGTTTCTCCAGCACTGTTAAGATTTCTAATATTAACGTGGATCCTGAAGCTCTTACTTGATGATTTTCCCAGTGAAATTCCACTGAGCTTTTCTTTTTTGTAACGTCTCTGTCATCTGTCTTTCTCTTTCTTCAAATCTCTTTCTCCATCTTCCCCATCAAGAGTCGACACGCCTCCTAATGCTGATTGGCTCACTCTTCATTTCCGTCATGATTGTTCACCCCCTACTGCTGATTGGATAAAAGTGTGTTGCGCTGCTCAGTCTTATACACTTTCAACAGTGTTTCTCCGAAATCACTTAATAGCAACTTAGAAATTAACATTTCACAGGTGTTGTCCTTCATTTTTAGTATCTTTCCCTGTTCACAACTCAACGCTAATGGCTTATTCCACTATGTTGAGCAGACTTTATGTATATAACTTAACTAAAGCTATATAAGTTAATGAAACCATCATATTCAAATGTCTCAAAATGTGCAGCATCAGTGCAGAAGCAGAAGGTCTGAAACACAGAGCAACCAGAGGAAATGACACGAAACATCCAATTCAACTACAACACATGACAGTTTAAACAGATGCAAAGCTATAAGGCTTTGAAATAACACTGAAGCTTAATAGATTTCACTTTAAAGCAGAGAAACAGAAGCAAACATGTTCCTCACGCACCGAGCTGCTACAGTAAAAGACCGCTGTCTTATTTTAGATCTGAAGGTTTGACACGACAGCCTCTGCTTTGAGAATGGCGTTCGTTTCACACCAAAGACATTTGTTGCACCACGTCTATAAAGCAACCAACATCCGCTTTAAAGCGGTGAAGCTGCACGCCACTTCAGAACGGCCAATAACTTCAACTTTTCAATGCAAATCGAATGAAAACTGACTTTGTATTAGTCGCAAACCAATAATTTATTGTTAGAACTGTTCCCATATGGTTTAACCAAAAGATGATTTAAATTAGTGGACCACACATCCCATCACAGTCTTTACACGTATAATCAATACCATTCATAACAATTCATTCATGCATGTTTGTTTAAATAAAAGTTATTTCAGCAGCATGTCATACATAGAATAGGCCGTTGTTCATCAACTAAAGATGACAAATCACAAATCTTGACACAAACAGGCCATTTTATCCACATGCAACCGGTAATTCGGCTAAATATTAACACCTTCTAAATAAAAAAGCCAACCGTCATCTCTTTAAAGTGCAATAATAATGCAATACTGTTATTTTTAACTATGCAATACATTTTATCAATGCTAATTAACTTTTTTAGGCAGAAGGAAAGTAGGATTATATAGGAGGGGAAATAACAGTACATGCACTACAATATATAGGTTTAAAAAGTGTCTTTTTTTTGAGCCTGGAGATAATAATGATCACCCGCGTCTGTTCACTGACCGACTTCAATCACACTCACTGCCTGCAACAACTTCCTGAAACTTCTTACCTTTTTTCGTGCTGCTGGTTTACACAATGATGAACCAGTTCTGTCTTCGTCCCGAGTCTGAACTGCATTAACAGTAATCACATGTTAAAACAGCAGAGCTTGCAATAGAAATCTGTGTATCTGATTCAAATGCATTAATTAATATTTGCTCTCCTGACCTGTTTTTCTACTTTTCCTGTAGACGCAGCTCATCACGACTATAACAATCAGCAGAAATCCAACAGCGCCAGCAGAAGCAGCAAAGATCAACACTATGTGCACGAAAGGTAGACCTCGATCTGTAATTGAAACAAAACCCAGAGAACTCCGTAATGGTTTATTGCAAAAAGTAATCAACTTTTTGAAAAATAGAGATCAGGTCTGTGTATAATCACTTATTTCAGCGCTGGCGGCACACGTGTGAGAGCAGAGTTGAGTGATGTTGGGATGTCTGGTCTGGTTGCTGATGGGATTGTTCAGCACACAGATGTAGGTGTTTTTATCCTGATATTCCACCTCCAGAGGTAGAGAGAGACTGATGCTGAGATCAGACACACTGATGCTGGACAATAAACTGTTTCCTTTGTACCAGGAGAGAGTCACATGATCAACATTCACCACTGATGATGAACACAACAATGAACAATTTTGGCTTGATGATGATGAAACATTTTGTGAACAATCTCTGGTAATGTTTGGAGTGGGCAGAGGAGCTGGAAAACATGAGATAATGAACAGAAATACAGTTTATATGTACTATAACTGTAAAGTGGTTACACATTTCTGCATGTGAATCATAAAGGAATATTCAGAGTTCAGTACGGCTCAAAGTTTCAACAGAATAATTAATGATCAAAACTGCATGAAGCGCCTTCATTGCAACCTCAATTTCTTTCTCTTTTTTATATTAAAGAAAACCAGATACAGTTTTTTTGTGATAATCAACCTTATTCTGTAAATGCTGTTGAATAAGCTTGTACTGAACGCAAAATATTCCCTCAATAAAGCAGGAATATACATTTTGAGAATGAGCTTATCTCTACTCACCATAGACGGAAACACAGAATTTTTTTGATGACCATTTCGCTCCAACTACCTTTACTTCATAAACTCCAGCATGTTCAGTTGTGATGTTTGTGATGGTCAGAGATCCAGTTTGATCGTCCAGTTTCAGTCTATCTCTGAATCTCCCATCAGTGCCGTTAAATGTGGAGAAGATGTGATTCTTCTTCTTTATTTTAGCTATGAGAGAGTTTTCAGCTCCATATTTCCACATCATGTCGTCTTCTTGTATTTCAGTGAGATCAGTGTTTAGAGTGACAAAATCTCCCTCCATCACTGACTTCACTTCATCAGCACCAAACACTCCTGATGAACACACAGATTTACACATTAAAACTCCTGATCTAAAATAAATGTAACTTGCTTTTTGAATAATGATTTTACTTTTTACATTTGTTGTTATTCATGATCACTTTTAAGAAACTGGGCGGGGTTATTATTTCTTCAGTTTTAAATATTTAAAATTAATAGAATATTAATATTAATATTTAAAATTAAACTCAAAATTAATATTTTAAAAATAGAATTAATAAATATAAATTTAAAAAAAACTTTCTCAGATGAAACCGGCTCAATGGATGATTGACTTTCTGAGCCTCGGCTGTTTTAGGTTTTTTTTTTAATCATAGACATTTAAATGATTCTCCGTGACTTTTAACATTTTAATACATTTCCATGAAGAAAATGCCAATTAAAATTCAAAAGTCTCATGAAATAATATCTCAGTTTGACTTGAGATAAGTTTAAATTGTTTAAATAATCTCACTAAAGAGTGGCAGTAGTTTGCCAAAGATACAGTTTGTCAAATAAATTATGTTTTATAACTTACCGCTCAAACTCCAGCAGCTCAACCAGAACAAAACCAACATGTGAAACATTTTCTTTACCCGTTCAGTGTCTGATCTAATAAAACGGTCGACTGAAAGCCTTCAACCTCTGTGAGTCTTCAACAGCGCTTGACCCTCCTAGTGACACACACACACACAAACACGCACACATACAGACACACACGCACGGAAACAAACATTAAGAAACAGGCACACACACAGAGATACACAAACAGACAAACACAGACACACACACTGACAGATACACACAGAGACACTCAAACAGACACACACACACACAGAAACAAACAGACACACATACACAGAGAGATACATGCACACACACACACACACACAGAGTGATACACACATACAGACACACACAAATACACACACACACACAAACACACACAGAAACAGAAACACACACACAGAGATACAGACAAACACGCACACACAGACACACACAGAAACAGAAACACACACACACACACACACACACACACGGAGATACAGAAAAACACACACACACATTAAGAAACAGACACACAGAGATACACACACACAGAGCAATACCCACACACAGACACACACATACAAACAGACAGACACAAATACACACACACAGTCATGCTCTCTCTCACACACACACACACACACACACACACACACACACACACACACTCAGACACACACTTAAACATACATACAGAAATGTTAGATACGGTTTCATATAAATGTTCTGCCTCTAATTTAAGACTTAAACTGCCCTCAATAGTGGAAATCATCTTCATCTTCATCTTTATCGTTTAACATTGATCATGTTTGAAAGGAATAGATGTCTGACTATATAATAATGTGGAAGAGAAGTAGAAGAGTGGAAAATTGTGTCAATCTTCTTGAAGTGCAAAACATAATAGATCTTGATTTAAAAATGTTTTTATAATTCAAATGAATAATTGCGTATATGGAAAAATAAAACACATGAAGTGTAAACTGGCAGTTGGACTGAGATGAGACTCGAGCAGCTCAACTATTGAGTCAAACTGAAACTGCTGCGGTCGGGCTTCTTCAGAAACTTTCATCTGTTAGATGGACAGATCGTCTTGTGCAGGAAAGTGGCCATTTGTTTCATCTGTGCTCAGTTTGCAGGTGAAGAGTTTCTTCCTGCTGTCGATAACCTCGCAGTCTGACTTCCTCTCTTAATAAACCTGCTTTACAGTGAAATAAAAGACAGAATCAATCCATCATCAACAATGATAACGGTAATGAAAACAGTCAAAGGTCGGAGGTCAAACCTTAATACTCTCTTACTCGTCAGAAATCACTACGCACAGATAAACACAACATTAACAGTGTTTGTGTCGCTGCATCTGCTCTGTTTTTACCTGCAGAAATAGAGTGTTTTGTGTGTAAAACATGCAAACTGCAGTGTGAGCAGCAACATAGCAGCTTGAAGGATGGGTCGACCATTCTTTGTCAAATTTTAGATGTTTCTACAAAGCTCCAAAGTTGTGTACCACCCAAAAGAATAATGAGTCTGTGTAAACCATCACACATTTCCCTGCCGTTAATTTGTACGCTTCAGTTAAGACCTCTAGTTCTGGAAAGAGTATTTCAAGGGCAATCTTCAGAATCAACAAACAAATTTTTTTTTCTCTTCCGGAAAGTGCCGAACTCAATCCATGATTGTTGTGAATCTGTAGCCAAACACACATGTGGAACTGATCCAGCCATCAGATAAAAGTACAACGCTGCTCTATCAAGCTTATAGACAGAGCACAAATCTGATCATTCCAGAGCATATATTATTAAAAAGGAAAAGTGTCATTATTTGGTTCTGCCAGCCATTCTTTTGCATAAATTTTCGACCACGACATGTGATGATCAGTGTAATTCAGCAGAAGTCATATTATCATCATTTAGTTTAATCCTGTCCTTTGCTCTCGCACTCGTCACCACAGAGAGTAAAAAACATGGATTTTCCCCACATCCAATTTTTACTTTTTTCATGCACCTTTTAAATGTGTCAAATTTCATGAAAGAAATTTCTTTGTCTCTTACCAGACTGAACTTTAATCAAAAAATCAATATCAATTAATAAAAAAAATTATAATAAAAAAGTAAATGGCACACAATAATTTCATATTTCAACAATAACACACAGAAAACATTGTATCATTTTATTAATGATAATACTTGAAATTATACATTAATTGATATTCGCATGTTTAATCGTGTACAAATTCTAATAAAAATTCAATTTATTGGAACATACAAGCCCCATTTTACAGGATATATTTGCTGTTTAATGAAAAACTGTCTGATCAAACTTCATATTATTGAGGATCTGTTCCTTTAAGAACGCAGCCAATAACACTGAGGGGGAGGAGTCAAAAATATGACGTTTATGGTGCAACGGATACTCCGGGAAACATTGGGAGTATCCCATAATAAGCAAACATCTCGCTTTTATCCAACGGAATGTGCATTATTACTCTATTAATGTCTGGAAATGAAGCATCTTTGGATCTTGATCTTGCTCTATAATGGTAAGAGATTTAAACGAGTTCATTCGTGATAGTCTCTCTTCAGCCTTTAAGCGACAACCATTTTATACTCGACAGTAATGCATTTATTATGTTTGTTGGTTTTTTACTCGTGTTCCTCCGTTGTAATACATTTTCTAGATTATTTGTCAGTCTTTGTTCTGGTAAATAAATAAGTGCAAAAGATGAATGTGCCGGAGAAAATACAGTAAACATGGTCCCTGTGAAAGTTTGGGTTCAGTGACTTAGTTTTATAATATCATCTAAGATGCCTCATGATGTGATTAGCGGGGTAAAGTTAGTTTTGTTTTCGATTCACACATTTAACGATAAATGGCAAGATAAACTCTAATACGATTCGCACAAAAAAAATCTTAACAACGTTATCACAAAAAGGAAATATATCTTAATGTTTCACCATCTTCTTTTTCGTTATTTTCGCTCGATATAATGAGCACTGAGCCGTAAAACCCGTCTGAATGCGAGTTCAGCTCTTCGCCGAGCTGTGAGTAAGGGACCATGGGAGAAGTGCACGTTCTTTTCGTTTTCTGCTATTTGTTAAGTGTGTGTCGACATGAGACCAGTGGCATTCATTAAAGGGACACAGAGGACAACGTTCAAACCTGTCTTTTCAACCCTACTGGTGGAAAAGGGAATTACACGTCCAAATTTACCTTTCTTTTTGCAATAGCTTTCACCAGTAGGGACATAGACACGAAACCACTGTCATTATGTCCAAGGGGACAGTGGACAACTTTCACACCCTTTTTTTCACCCCTACTGGTGAAAAAGTGAATTACATGTCCAAAAAGTACAGTCTTTTTGTAATATCTTTTTTCAACAAAGAACATCGAGAAACAAAACCACTGCCAAGGGGGGCAGTGGACAACTTTAACACCCTTTTTTCACCCCTACTGGTAGAAAAGGGGATTGCAGATCATATTTTGATCATACAGTAATACCTCGGTTTACGAGTTTAATTCGTTCCAAGAGCGAGCTCGTAAACCAAAATGCTCGACCACCAAAACAATTTCCCCCATAAGAACGCACTAAAAATCAATTAATTTGTTCCACGCGACCATAAATGCCCATTTAAAATAATAATAATTTGGTTTTACCCTATTAATTAATTAAAATTATAACCATTAAGATCTCATATAAATACAAATTAATAATTGACAAGTAAACAATAAAAATACTTGACAATTTACTTTAAAGCACTTTAGCTTAGCCATGATGGAGACGAGAGGAGGGGGGTGTTTACTGTCAGCTAGGGAAAACACAAAATCCGGATGCAAATTAGTGCAAATTAGTGAATTTATTATAATAGTGCCGAAAACAAGCCATGTTCGGTGGAGCAGGGCTGAAGAAATAATCCAGAGTGAATGTCATGGAGCGCGAGCACCGGCAGAGACAGCGCACGAGCAAACGACAGAGGCAGCAGATGACATGAGAATCAGGTGCATGAGATGATGGCTGCTGCAGTGATCAGTGACCACGCCTCCACACACACAGGCAGAACTAGGAGACAATGAATTCATGAGGTACTTTACGTGTATATTTCACTACGTGAACAATAGCGATCACAATTAATTAATGTTTATAACACGAGGTAAAACCTCTGTAAATCACTTATAAAAGTATCACTGTGGTGAATGATGCAGCCAAAGCAAGCGATGCTGAGAGAATGAATGAGTTAAGGGGTGATAAAGGGGTTGGAACCATGTGACTGTTATGAGAGGCTGTGTTTAGGATATTTCTAGTTAAAATGCGTGTGACCATGCTGAGCGTTAGGACTTTTTCCACACAAAAAAATGCACGTGGGGGAGGGAAAATGTTTCTCGTACACCGATACAATGCTCGTACACCAATTCGACCCTCCATGCTTGTACACCGATTTGCTCGTATACCAAGTCGCTCGTAAACCGAGGTATTACTGTATATGTAAAAAACCTTGGCCATCGCGGGTGCAAACTCAAGACAGGAGGAGGCTACAGACAGCACTTGTAGATTTCCCATCCTCTTAAGCAAGGTGATAGCCAGCAAAAATAGGGGCTTGAGCAAGAGGATTTTGATAGGAATCAACTCAATAGGTTCGAAGGAGGCCTGCAGACTTCAGCCTAAGTGTACCACAGAGGAAATGTGTGACGAGGGGGGTCTCTTCACATGGACCCCTCACCCAGAGGTATGTGGTAACCAGCTATGGCAGAGAGAGGGCAACGGGTTGAGTCTACCTCGAGGGGGACTCTCCATTCCCCGGGCCTCGGCCCCTGCCTTGACAGGACGTCTGCTCCCATGTTCTGTGCCCCAGGGATATGGACTGCCTGGATAGAGAGCAGTCTCCCTTAGGACCAGAGGAGGATCTGTCGCACCAGTTTGTAAAGTGGTCGCGAATGCATACCCCCCTGATGGTTTATGTACACGACCACTGCTGTGCTGTCGGTGGAAACAACAACATGGTTGCTGCACAGGTCTGGGAGGAATGCTTATAGTGCTCAACAGACCGCCAGCATCTCTAGCAGGTTTATGTGCCAGAATAGGTGACATCCCCTCCACAGACCCTGTGAGGAGCGGTCCCTCTGGATCGCTTCCAAGCCCGTAAGGGAAGCATCTGTTGACAGCATTTTTCGACGACAGGGAGCTCCCAATACAGGGCCTTGAGACAGGAGCCAGGGATTCTTCCACATACCCAAGGCATGTAGGCATCGCCTCGTGACCTTGATAGTGCGGAAAGGGTTGCCCCTCGGGGAAAACCCCCTGGTCCTGAGCCACCACTGCAAAGGTCTCATGTACAGCAGTCCAAGCAGCTCACACTGGAAGTTTTTGACCTTGAGTGACTGGCCTCACTGATATTGTGAAAACGGCAAGGCGGGAGCGAAACACACGTAGAGAGAAATGCTCACAGTCCAATTTTACTCCTCATGTTTGATACAACTATAGTTGATTTTAAAATCAAACAATTAAATCATATTTGTACAAGTCACAATGTATATTTTTAAATGTTTTATCTAAACTTGATAAAATATTTCCTTTATAGTGAATGACAGGCTTTTGGCCTAGAGCAGGGTTCGGCAACCCGCGGCTCCCATGTAACTTGTAGCAGCGGTCCGCTATCCGCGCTCGATCCGCTATCGCTCCGCCCACGGAAGAAAGGAGTGTCACACCGCATGCGTGATCGCATGATCTGTTTTGACAGTCGTCCACTGTCCCCCTTGAGTGAACCACACAACTTTCGCATCTCTAAGGCTCTGCTGAAAAAAGCTATTACAAAAAGACAGGTAAATTTGGACATGTAATTCCCTTTTCCACCAGTAGGGTTGAAAGGACAAGTTGTGAACGTTGTCCTCTGTGTCCCTTTAATGAATGCCACTGGTCTCATGTCTACACACACTTAACAAATAGTAGAAAACGAAAAGAACGTGCACTTTTCCCATGGTCCCTTACTCACAGCTCGGCAAAGAGCGGAACTCACATTCAGACGGGTTTTACGGCTCAGTGCTCATTATATCGAGCGAAAATAACGAAAAAGAAGCTTTTGAAACATTACGACATATGTATCCATAAGCATATATTGTTAAGTTTTTTTTTTTTTTTTTGATTGAGTCGTTTTAGAGTTATTGACATTTTATGCTGAATGTTTGATGAATATCGAAAACAAAACTAACTTTACTGCTGTGATTCTGTCTTTTCCGCTCATTTAAAATGATTAATTCTGCTCAGAAACTAGTTATTATACTCACTCACACAAACACCACAACAACAC
Organism: Rhodeus uyekii; assembly: GCA_037043235.1. Classification (NCBI taxonomy): domain Eukaryota; kingdom Metazoa; phylum Chordata; class Actinopteri; order Cypriniformes; family Acheilognathidae; genus Rhodeus; species Rhodeus uyekii. Next base: position 728,378 of record JAWRVZ010000175.1, on the reverse strand, counting down.
AAACACGCGCATACCCAAACAACCAACAAGTGAGGCAAGCGGTCGCTTCAGGCCCCAGAGAGTCAGGGCCCCGTCAAATACTCAGGAGCCCATATCAATAATATGAATTTACCAAAGTTCAGGATACGTGACAGACTTGGTGAGCAATTTGAGATCAAATGTGACAATGGCTTTTCTGTGACAACAGAACAATGGCTTCTGTCACACCGCAGTGATTTGTTTTGTTCAATACATTTTAACTGTGATTACAAGTAAGGCCAGAATATAATAAATGTTGCACTTCCTATATATTATATTAATAAGCTGTTGAATGATTTCAAAGGATATTAGTTCTCATAAACTGAGTTTCTACAAATATGTCAGTCAGATTTCAGTTAAAGCAAGAGTTTGCTGTAGTTCATGCTGTGATTCAGTGAGATGTTACTCTTAAACAATTCGAGTTCTGTGTGAATCAACATGAACAAACTGTGACATTTCATCAGCAATCTTCATGTTTTACACAAAATAAGATTATAAGAAATGCTCTTTGTCTTTTCCTGCAGTGAGATTCTTTTGCTCTTCAATTTTGTTCATTAGAAAAATATACTATTTTGCAATTGTTTTTTTTTTTTTTCACTGTATTTATTTAAAATTATTTTGGAATGATTTAGAAACTTTTATTATTAGAAAACTGATGGAAATTCATAGAAAATGATATTTTATGCTTTTTATTTCTTTATTTTCTGGCTGCTAATGTTAATATGAATATGTAATTAATCTTGTTCTGATGGGATTGTTTAAAAAATAATAAAGTAAATCTGCTCTCTTAATACTTTGACGATGTGTGACTTCTCGAGTCAGACAACATTTCTTCATATTTTTTACTAAATCAGATGGTGAATTACATTATGAATCCAGTTGTATTTATATAATCGGCATCTTTATTATCTTAGAAAAACCTTTTAACAGAACTTTCCTGTGTTTTTGTTTGGTTCATAATGATCTGTTGATTTCTTCTCCAGGAGTGTTTGGTGAAGGTTCAGATGAAGCGTTTGGTTCAGGTGGAGTGCCAGTGTCAGTGATGGAGGGAGATTCAGTCACTCTAAACACTAGTGTTACAACAAACCGACAAGACAGAATCAGATGGTTTTTTAATGGCATTAGTATTGCTCGAATCACTGGAGATCAAAATAAGATCTGTACAGATGTTCAGTGTAATGAAGGAACTGAGAGATTCAGAGACAGACTGAAGCTGGATCATCAGACTGGAGATCTGACCATCATGAACACCACAAACACAGACTCTGGAGATTATCAACTACAGTTCATCAGTGACTATGTCAAATTCAGCTTTACAAAGCACTTCAATGTTTCTGTTCACGGTGAGTTTTAATGTTTAAAATCAAGTCTTGTACATTTAAATCATATCAGTGTTTGTGATATAATTTTTTTTTTTTTGCCGTGACATTCAGGTGTTTTTTCTTTAGTACTCATATATATGATATAGTGATGTTTTTTGCAGAGATTTAAAGGTGTTTTTCTCTTAACCTGTTTCACATGCAATATAAAGATAAATTCTTCAAAAACACATTTACTGTTAAATTGTAATTTGTATAATTACTGCTAATTTAGTTCAGTGTGATTTAAACTCGATCATTATCACTGATGATCTGTTAGTTTTAGCAGTTTCTCTCGTGTCTGTATTTATTTTATGCTCATATTGTGGCATACAATTGTCTTTTTCTTTTTTTTCAATCCACAAAGGATCCTCCAGCATCTGTTGGTTTGTGTTTCAGGAGTTTCTGCTGATGAACGGGAGGAAATGAAGAGAAAGTCAGTGAAGGAGGGAGAATCTGTTACTTTAGATCCTGGTGCAACAAAAAACCCAAATGATGTGATGAAGTGGTATTTTAATGAGACTCTCATCACTGAAATCACTGGAGATCAGAGTAAGATCGGAACATATCATCTGAACATCAGAAACACCACAAACACACACTCTGGAGAATATAAACTACAGATCAACAGCATCAGATTCACCATCATGAGGAGCTTCAGTGTTTCTGTTACTGGTTGGTTTTATTCTATATTTTTCCAGCACAACATCCGTAATGAAATGATCTTCACAATAGATAATGATTCACAGTCAAATCTGTTAGAGCTGCATGTGTATTTCTGTGTTTCTACAGTTTGAGCAGCGTCTCAGAATAACAGAGTCACTCCACTAGCGCTCAGGGCCGTTTATGATCGTTCATCAATATATCCTGTAATATTTATATCTAAAGTTTCATTCAAACCCTTTCCATTCTGTGTGTGTTGCTTCTCTCTCTCGCTAAAGACATAAAACGCAACAAGAACTTCAGATGATGCTCTCATTTCAACAACAGGAGAAAAACTCAGTGAACAGAAAATAACTTTCATTACAGTTTTTTCCAATTGCTTACACACGTTTTCCAAACTAAGTCTCCTTTTTTCAAAACTCTACACACAATTCTCAAAACTGCACACACAAAATGCAAAATGCCTCACATCTCCTTAAAAAATGCAACACTGCATTCAAAATGCTATAAACACATGTCAGAATGAAGCATTTGCATCAAATGGCAAACACTTCTTTCATAATAATAAATTTTTGGATATACCATGTAAACACTGCTGCTCTAAATCTAAAGCTCTTTGCTCTTTCATAGGTTTATATCTACATTTCAATACAATGTTCTACAGTGAATGTAATCTGGGTAACAAGTGCACCGGAAACTCCAATGCAATGTAGAAACAGAAAATATTTATTAGGCCAAACATTACTGTTGTATACATTAGCGTACAACAAAACTATAAACATGTAAACCAAAAGTATATTCTTTACTGTAGAATACAGTAAAGTGTGTGTTGGGTCCCGGTCCAGGAATGGGCAGGGGGGAGGGGGGTGTGTGTGCAGTCCCCAATGCTAAACTTCATCTCTTCTCCGAGCTTGTTCTGGCCACAATACTTCGTCCACATCACAAGATACGTTTTTTCTTTCCAAACATCGAGGGAAGTATGGCGTATCCAACCTTGAACAGAGGCAAACTCTATGTCCCCACATGCGTCCTCCATTGCCTGGAGAAGCGGCATGCTGGCAAAGGGTTGACGATCATACACTTTCCAGCACCAGGCTGAGAAGAATTATTCTATGGGATTTAGGAAAGGTGAATATGGGCGTAGGTACAAAACTATAAATTGTGGATGGGTGGCAAACCAGTTTTGGACCAGAACAGCCCGGTGAAAACTAGCATTGTTCCATATAACCACAAATCTAGCAGGGGCCTGATCTGGATCGGGACAAGCATTGTGAGAATTGCATCCACAAAAGTCCTTCAAAACAGGTAATCTGACTTTTGATGTATTTATAGGTCTATCTATACTACTGTAACGTAAAGCAGTGATTGGTTAGTGATCAGTTAAGCAATTAGTGTTTGTACATGTGAGGAGTGTGTGTGTGTGTCCTGGTGAATAAGTGTAGCGTTTTGATTGATTGTGTTTGGAAAAGGAAAGCAAGTCACTTCCTGATAGATCTTTGTGTTTTAGGTAAAGAATTGTGTGTTTTGTTTTGAAAAAAGTGTTTTATGCAATTGAAAACTGAGTCACAGGTTGAGAAATAGCTTATGGTTTTGAAGATTTGGCATGTAGTTTTGCACTTTGAGTGAGAGGTTTCAAAAATTGTGTGACATGAAAAGATTTTGTGTGTAAGCAATTGGAAAAAACTGTAAAACAAATACATATTCATGTGTGTTACATATGAGTCTGAACATTCACAGAAAACACGTTATTGACAATGTTGTTTCATTTAGCATTATTAATCAGCAGGTTAACATTTCATAACAAGAAATATAAATGTGAAAATGATTTGTAAATTGCAAAGAAAGAACTAAACGTTGAAGTTGTTGTGGTTTCTGCACCAAAACTCAAGACTTTAGTTGGTGTGTGTGTATATATATGTATGTATATGTGTGTGTGTGTGTGTGTATATATATATATATATACACCCACACCAATACACAAAAGTTCACTCACACTACGGATATTTATATATAGTTGTAGGTTTTTTGACCATGTGACACTAGAATATAATTTTCTTGTTGCATTATTATGCACTTTCTTGTTGCACTTTCTTTTTAGTAGATACTACTACTTTTTTTTTCTTTAAGCAAAACATAAAAGTCAATATTCAAACCTCATACAGGATATTTTGTCAGTCACATGACCTTCTGCCAGATGCATATCTAAACATAAATACAATAACACTAGTCTATTAATATATAATAACTAATAGTCTTTGGTTTTTAAGTCAGTTTTGTCTCTCAGGATTAAATAAATTCCTTCAGTATTTTTTGACTGAATTTTCTTTATTTTGCAAAGTACTGCTTCTGTGCAGATATTGATGAATATTATACATAAATATCGTCTCTGTTGTGTCAGAAATATAGAGAATTATCCTTTTTAATTGAAAACCCCTGGTCTTTTTCATACAAAGTAGAAAATATCAAAGATATTAATGAATATTGGATGCATCATATTTCTCTCTTCATATTGTGTGTCTTCAGCTGTTCCAGGTTCAGTTTTGTCTTCAGCTGCTTTACCACTTATAATCTCTGCTGTTCTGCTGATCTTTGTTGCTGTGGTTGCTGTTGTTGCTGCTGTGATTTACTGTCGGAAGCGTAAAAGAAGGAAAAGTGAGTATTACAAACAGCTGATTTATCCAGATGATAGAAATATGAGATTTATTGATTTAAAATAATTCGTATTTTCATTGTAATAAATCAAAGTGATCAGTGTTTAATGGAGTTTATTGTTGTTCAAACAGACAGCAGGAGGAAACACAATCACAATGAGGTGAGACACTATGAGATTTTCTGTGATGTTTCAGGACTAATAATTGTATTTAACACTTTCCCTGCCAGAGTTTAAAAATAAAACGTTTTTAGCCACCGCCAGAATTTTTTGAACAATTTTAACAAATTTCATGGCCCCAGAATATTTTGTTGATTTTAATTTCTGAACCCTGTGTTTCTTTTCTTCTTTTTACAAACAAGCAAAAACTTGTTATTCTAGTTTCATTCATTCTATTTTTTTATCACAACTTGAATTTAAGTTTCATTAAAAACAAAAAAAAGTCTAACAATAAGCTGAGAAAATCAATTTTTTGACAGTTTTTTTCATCGGGAATTGGATTGAGAACGTTGATGAAAACACACGCAGTTCATCAACATCAAAAAACGTTTCACTTGAATTTAGAATGAAGAACAGTGTGTATGTATATACAGTATATATGATCTATTTAAAGTAGGTGTTAACAGGGTGTAAAAAAATATAATGGTAGAATAATTGTCCCTTTTCTGTAAATATTTTATCACATGGAATCAGAACTTGGCACTGCCAAAGAAATAGTTACATAAATTAATAAGCAAATAAACTAAAAAGAGAAAATATAAGAAAAAGAGGCACTAGTATTTTCGTTTTTTGTGTGACTGAATTATTAATCTTTTTTTTTTCTTGCAGCAGACAGATTTGTGTCTAATGACGACGACCAGTGAGAATTCAGCCAGAGAAACTTCATCATAACAATAATTATTATTTTAATCGTTTAATTGAAAGGGACAGTGAAGAAAAGTTAGAATCTGAAGCTGCCATTGATTTCAGTGTCATGACTTTCTGTAGGTAAACCGTATAGTGAGGCGTTTGCAAAGTCATGGGTTCGATTCCCAGGGAAATCAAGAACTGATTAGAATGTCACTGTGTTTCTTGAAGACAGTGTACAGTATGTTATTTTGGATAAAAGCGTCTGCCAAATGCAGAAATGTAATGACAACCAGATTTCAATAATCGGCACAAATACCAGTCGAATTTCACTTCAGTTTCAATATTACGGCCCAAAATGAACTCATTCTTTTATAAAAGTAAAGGTGTCTATATTGGCCCAACAGTGTACAATATAATTCACATACTATGAAACATAAACACTCAAATATGAGAGTTTGACTGCAGCTGTAAATCAAACAACATTGATACTGAAGCAAGTTATTGTTTCCATGAATGGAAGAGACTGGTATTGTCATGTTTGCCTTCTATATCTACAGGCTTTTATTGTAACCAGCAATATTTTACTGATCTGCATTGGATGTTCTTTAATGAATGTAACAACGTCTATTACATGAAAAACTCCATGCAGTTGAAATGTTATGAATGTGTGATTTAGTTTATCTTATCCAGCAGCCATATCACCCTGTAGCCCAAGACTGGTTTCCCACTGAAGCTAAGCAGGGTTGAGCCTGGTCAGTACCTGGATGGGAGACCTTCTGGGAAAAACTTGGTTGCTGCTGGAAGTGGTGTTAGGAGGCCAGCAGGGGGTGTTACCCTGCGGTCTGTGTGGGTCCTAACGCCCCAGTATAGTGACGGGGACACTGCACTGCAACAAGCACCGTCTTTCGGCTGAGACGTTAAACCGAGGTCCTGACTCTCTGTGGTCATTAAAAATCCCAGGATGTCCTTCGCAAGAGTAGGGGGGTAACCCCGGCATCCTGGCCAAATTTGCCCATTGGCCTTGGTCCGTCACTTTCAGCTCATCCTCTGTCATGTACGTTCACTGCTGGTATTGAAGTTGCGGTCAGTTCGCGTCTCAATCTGTCGCTAGAAGTGTATTTGCCCATTTTGCAAATTTGCCCATTGGCCTTGGTCCATCATGGCCTCCTAATCACCCCTATACAGTGATTGGCTTCATCACTCTGTCTCCTCTCCACCAATAAGCTGGTGTGTGGTGAGCGTTCTGGCGCAATATGGCTGCTGTCGCATCATCCAGGTGGATGCTGCACATTGGTGGTGGTTGAGGAGATTCCCCCCTAAGAGATTACTATGAGATTTCTCTTTTCAATATTTTCTTACAGGTTAAGTGACCTTGAATGATCTCTGTTTATGTGAGAAATGCCATTAAAACAGGTGTGATGAACTCATAACGCTGTGAATGTCGTGATTTTAGAGCTAAACTAACACTTAATCATTTGTAGATCATTGTGTGTCTCATTTAACAATTCAGTTTACATCTCTGAATTTTGACACATCAAGTTCAAAATATGTCTCTCTCTCGTTCTTCTGTTCAGTCTCCCTTTGTGTGTGTGTGTGTGTGAGTGTTACCAGCAGTGGTCTGTTCATTTTCATTGTTCTGCTTCCATCTTCTGACGTTCAGGTGACATTCACTGCTTATGCTGTCTGTCTTTCTGCAGTTCAGTTTTATCAGACATATATCAGTTGTAAGCAAAAAGCAAGCAGCTTGAAGTTATGTTCAGTTATGGGCAAGGTAGGACAAGACTAAGTAGGTTGACTCAATTATTTTCACCATGCCATCACTACTATTAAACCAACTGTTTTATTTGTTTGCTTGTTTTTCCACGAAACTGCCCTATCCTCTTATGATCCATCCTCTATACCATGCTCATCTCACGTATGATTGTGCTATGCTCTTCTTAATGTGCAGCTATCTGAATTTACCTGTACCTTGTTTCTCTTATTTTATTTTTTACTTGTTCCTTCTATTTGTATTCATTTGTTTATATGTATATGTGTGTGTGTGTGTGTGTATATATATATATATATATATATATATATATATATATATATATATATATATATATATATATATATATATATATATATATATATATATATATATATATATATATATATATATATATATATATATATATATATATATATATATATATATATAATTATTATATACCGGTAGTTTTATTTTTTATTTTCACTATTATATAAAAGAGATTTAACTTTCTTAATTTATTAATGTTGTAATATGTTGATATAATGTGTTATTTCTCAATATAAAAAAAAGTGTTCAAAAAAAATATATAAGTCGTCGCTTTGTTCACTTTTTGTTCCCCTCAACTTTAAATGCTGTTTTGTTGGGTAGCAAAGCAGAACAATGTTTTGCTTTTCTTTTCTTTTTTTAATCGTGTTTATTTTTGTTTGTTCGGCATAGTCTTCCAGCATATTTCTATCTGCACAAACTGCAACCCACAAATACAGGGTTGCTGACTGCGTCTTGACTCTGAAAATTGCGGGAGCAGATTAGTCCTGATTGCAAGGAGATCAATATAAGGATGGCGAACACGTGGTGGTGTTTACCACCGTCTAATATTAATCTGTTTGAAAGACAGGGTTTGATTCCTGCATCTACAGTTTCAGAAATTTCACCATCTGTCCTCCCTTTCTCTCTCACTTTCCAGCGCATTTGTTTGTAAACCCATAATTGTGCACAAATAGCGTGTTTCATGATGGCTGGACCAACAGACCAACAGACCAACAGACCAATCGTACCTACTCGGCGATCTTCGGAGATAATGTGATTACGTAGAGAATTACCCGAGAAGTTCCGGGTGGGCGACAGACGAACCGCGCGGAGTGCAGTTGTGTCGGCGATTCTGATTGGTCAGTGAGACTCCGGCGTCCAATCGTATTTTTCAATTTACACTCGCTTGAGGACAACAACAGGTACAAGAAAACAACGCTCGCAAATTTTAAAAGTAATCTGAAAAAAATGAAGAATTTGCCGGTTGGTTATAACACGAAGCAGCTTGAAGCTTTTTTGATGATGATGTAATGGATTGTGGTGATTAGAGAAAGTGAATTAAGTAACAAACCAAAATTAAATATAAATGTTAGTTATAGAACAACAGATGCAGAAGCAAAACCAATGACAGAGTTATAGAATACAATACTTCTGAAGGATTCTAGTAATAATTTAGAACTCCCAAAATTGGTGAATATTTTCTCAACTGCTAACTTGAAATACTTATTTCACACCCTTTTTATAGTAGCTGCAAGTTGCCAGGAGAGGTCGTTTCTACACAATAATTTGCAAGGAATGCAGGAGCTTCCAGGGGGCCTCCGGCACCCTGGACCCCTGGCCAGGGCGTTGCCCTGGACCTACCGGGGGCCCTGGCGGCCCCCAGCTTTAAGTTTCAGTATTTTCAGTTTTGCCAACTTTCACCCATGCATTAAGTGCTCTGGAACAAAACAAATTTCTGTCAACATGAACATGGTTGACCCTGAGACACATATACAACATGCCCATTATTCACTATTACAATTTTTCAAAAAACATTTTTTTTTTAAACCTTCTCATCTCAACATCCTCTAAAATTCTAAGTGTAATTATCGCCAATGGGACATCACAACTTGATTTCATATCTGCAACGTGTAGTAGCTCACCCAGAAATTTTAATTCATGTTTTAGATCCTACTGGGAGTTATGTCGTCAGAAAATTAGCGAGTGAAATATGTAGTAACTGCTATATATGCTGTTAATAGGAATGTCTCAGTGCTCTTGATTGAATGACTTAATAGCTTTAATAAGAATTAGTTTTATTTTATTTGAATGCTGCTGTTAAATGCTCTGACGAGGAGATACACATAGCAGACTGAATACAGCTCATTTAGGGTGGGGTCTATGCAAATAGGGCAGTCGTGGGCGGGGCCTAAGCATTTGTGATGTCACAAAAGCTACAATCTGTAAACAGCTTGTTCTGAGACACTGCTTATGGTTTATGGGGATAAAAACAGGAGTGGGTGGATTTTTACCATTATAGGGTGGTTGTGTACACAAACTGCCGACTCACATTTATGTTCAAACACTACTAAAGTTATGCGCAAGCCTCATTCCCTAGACACTTCAACATAACTTTACTATTAGATTAGTCTTAGCCTTTTGACCCTTCCTCCCAGTCATCATGTTTCCTCATCTGCTCTTCAGCCACTGGTTGATCCAGGAGTCCAGCAGCACTGGGAGCTTGTGGTCCCACTACCAGATCCATTTCACTCTCAATTTCACTAGTTTCAAGTCTCTTCAGTCTGATGATGATCTGTGTTGAGTAAATAATTATGGAGCAGATCATCACTGATCTCACAGTCTATATACATGTAGTGCCTCTCATGTCACACATCAGCCGTGAAAGGTTCTGAAAGTGTGTTAGGGTCTCTGTGAGCTTTCCATTTTTATTCAGTGTGATAAATAATTCTCCAATAGCCCCGAATAATATTATCTAGTTGTTTTAGCTGCTCTGATAGTTTCTTCTTCTCTGTTGAGCGTTGAACACTGTCCTCGTATTGTCTGTGAGATCAGAGTTGTGCAGATGTTGAAGCTCCTCTTCTGTCTGAGAATGTGATTCCACCTGTTGAGCAGATGTTAAAGAAATTTATTTTTCATTACTAACTTATATTAACACATAGTGCAATGATTGATGGTTCCTCCAAGCTTTCTCCTCTGTAGAGAGTGGAAGGAGTCAATGATATTTTCAGATAACAACGGATGAGAGAGGACAAGGCCTGGACTTTATGTTGTGTGCTTGTGTTTGTGTGGGCGCCAGTCGTCCGTGAGGGGCTGACGCCAGTACTTTTATTCTGTATTTATGTTTTATTTCATATTAAAAGCTTGTTTAACGTTCGCTGGTTCCTGCCTCCTTCCTCCCTGAACAAAGAACAGTGATACAACGGGTTAAAAAAAAACACCCCAAAAGAGTCTTTGTAAATTTCTACGTTCAAGGATTTCTTGCAACAGTGTTATTTCTCTTTTCTGTTCTTGCAGATTCATAGACAGAGCATGAGAGACAAACGAGGTCAGATCAGAATAACACAAATTATCGTCTTTTCAGCAGCTGCTGCAGTCCTGCAGCCACAGGATCCAGTTTACCTGGAAAATAAACTGAAGATCTTAACCTGTTCCATGGTTCTGTAACAGTCATTAAGTCATTTTTCTAATTTTCCCATTTGAACAAAAGGTTTGTCTGGCACTGGAAAGCCCAAAGTTGGAGCAAAACCCAGTTTCACAATCTACCCACATCATTATGTTTTTCCCATAATTTTTAAGATATCATCTTCTGCGCTCTAATGGTGTTTAAAAACAAATAAAATAATTTGAAAATGAATCCTGAACTGTACTGGCGGCCAGTGTAAGGAGGCTAAGATGGGGGAGACATGCTCATGTTTACGAGCTCCAGTAACCAGACAAGCTGCAGCGTTCTGAACCAGTTTCAGTCGGGCAACAGAAGACCCACTGACCCCCACATACAGAGAATTACAGTAATCCAGCCGGGTAGTAACAAAGGCATGTATTACAGTCTCAAAATGTTGCCTTTGAAGAAATGGCTTTATTTTCTGCCAACTGTCTAAACTGGGAAAAATAGATTTAACCACAGCCCTGATCTGACTGTCGAGCTTAAGGTCAGAGTCTATTTTAACCCCTAAGTTTGTGATGGTTGGCTTGATGTTCTGAGCCAGAGCTCAACAGAACGGGTCCCAGTGATGTCACCAAAAATCAGTACTTCTGTTTTGTTTCCATTGACACTTAAAAGATTTATAGTCATCCTTTATATCATGTTCAGCGGTGCGTGAATATTCTGAAACCTTAATGTCTGCGCTCTAACTCTTTTTTCAGGGAACCTTTCAATAATATCATGTCCTGAAGCAGAAATGGACAGGTAGGTTTTTATTAGACGTATACAGGAATCACTGAAAATCACCTGGCCGTATGACGATTCTCACTGCACCACTATCTACCATTAGCTTTACTAATGTTCCCTCTGTTATTCTCTGTTAGTCTTCTCTACATAATGATCATTTGGCATCACGCATAAATGAAACATTGCATGCAAATTCTTCATTGCTGAGAGCAGGATGAGTGAATGTGTGTGAGTGTGTTTTTTAAAAATATTATCACTTCTCTCATCTGTAGCAGCTGGTTGCACGCCCAAACCCCCTTCCTTCTGCTCTCTCTCTTCTGTCTCTCAGTTCACCGGTGTGGTGTTGCTCATCCACCCAATGACCATCATCTGCACAGTTTACATCTGGTACTGTTTTTGAAGTCATTAAATTGGGTTTTATTAATCCAACATCCTCTGCGGCCAAAACTTCACTCTCTTCCTCTGCTCCCTTGTTTTCCTGTTTGACACTGATGACTGTTGTTAACTCCATGCAATATTTATTGAATATAGACAAGTTGCAGGCCTTTATCTTTTCTTTCTTCCATATTTATCAGCTGCTTTTCTTATTCATGAAGCATAAATTCTAGAACAGTCACGTCTCCAGCTGATATCTTTTGCTTTCACTGTTTATAATCTCTGGTTTCAGTCCATGCATGAAGTAAAGAGTGGATTTTATATACGAAATATTATACTTTTCTTGCATGATGTCACTGCTTTCTTACTTATTAGGAATCTTGAATGTACGTGCAAGTTTTGTACTTGCACTGAATGTTTTTGTGACCGTTTTGTGACTGTTTGAGATTTTTTTTATTATAGACATTTAAATTAAAAAATGTATTCCCGATTTCAAAGTATATCAAAATAATATCGGTTTATTGATGTCAGATAACAGCAAGTAACAACAGTGTAATTTATATTAAAGTAGTACAAATTTGTATTTTCTCTCTCTCTCTCTCTCTCTCTCTCTCATTATGCAGAGGGAGGGGTTTTGACTACAATAGTCCCTTTGAATTGGATGTTTTGACCTGCCGACCTAAAATCCAGAGGGATCCCAGCCTTCATTGCAGAAGAACATCTCGCTTATATCTTTTATGGTCTGGAAATGAAGCATCTTTGGATCTTGATTTTGTTCTTTCATGGTAAGAGATTTGAATGAGTCGTTCATTATAGTCTCTCTTCTTCTTTTAAGCGACAACAACTTTATATTCGACCGAAATGCTTTTATTATTTGTGTTTTATTCATGTTTGAATAAACGTCGGCTGTAATTACGTTATAATTCACTTCCTAGGCTGTTTGTCTCAGTCTTTGTTCTGGTAAAATATAAATGAGAACGATGATTGTGCCGGAGAAAATATCGCAAACGGGCTCCGTGTGAAAGATTGATATTAAGATTGAAATGTAGTTTAATATAGTTATGTATATATACAAGTTATGTAGCATGTGCTCATGATGTGATGCGTCTTTTTCACTCGTTTGAAAGAAAGACCATTTTATCACGAGACATCCCATAAAACACCTGACGTCATTGGAAAGTATTTATTTATTTTTGTTTTTTTGGACTAAGTCAGTTCGGTCAGTGATGGCCTTTATTTAGCCCAAAAATAGTGAAATTGCGCTTTGTTGATCCGTCAGATTTGGTCCAAATATATCGCAAGACGGACTTCTGTTTCTTTCCACAAGCAGCTCTGTATAATACATCATTAAAAGTAACTTCGCAGCAAGTGAAGAAAAAGTTTCAAGTTACACATTTATGTTCCCAAAACAGAAAACTTGTCAGGTTTAACAGAAAAAAACAAGCGTGCTGTTTACAATTTAGTAGCAGAAATCCTTGTGTTGTGTTTTACACGCATTTCTGAACGTTATTTTTTAACAATCATCACGTTAATATAACGCGTCTATTGTTGTGTTTTTAAGTGTGATAGTTTTCTCGCTTCATAAAAAACACTTCTCAAAGATCTTTGATGCCAGAATTTAGGTTTTCTTCTTTCAAACAAAACCGTGCCGCCCTGCAGTCAACTCTTGATCTTGCACTTAATCTCAACATTTGCCATAATTCCTGTGGTTTTTCCTGGAAACATCCTTTCTAGTTTATTTACTCTTTTTATGATATTGTCTTTAGTTTCACATTTCATTCTTTAAGTCCCAGCACAATGATAAAGTCAGCGCACATAAATAATAGTGGCTAAATACAAAGCTATATTATGCTTTTTTTTTTTAAACAAAAATCTTCATACCAATGAACATATTAAATATATCACAAGACTTTAAAAACAATTAGAAGATTTTTTTTTAAATTAAATGTATTCGTCACAATAAAGCCATATGAATGAACAGATCACTGACTTTATTTGTTAATTTGATGATTTGTTGATTATTGTTGGTATTCAGTAATAATGCGTTTATTTAAAATGGTAAATATTCAGTCATATAATTTAGACCTACATTCACTAAAGTGATCAGTTATCCGGGCATGCGATTAAATCTAACCAATGAGACTGCTGGAATTTTGCATTGTTAATGAGCTGTTAATGGATCCAACTGGTTCCTCCCAGCTCTGCTCCAAACAGATAATGGTGGAGTTTAGATGACACAAATTTTAATTTTGACAAAGTTTGCTGCTTCAGTGTTTTTAGATCTCTTGGTCAGATGTGTCTATAGTCAAAGGCTTTTATTGACAATTACATGAAGTTTATGCAAATGGTCAATATTTGCAGTGTTGACTCTCAAGACCTCTGCAATGCGCAGTGACATGCTGTCAATCACCTTCTGCACCACATTCTGACTGACAGCCCATTCTTGCATTATCAATGCTTGGAGTTTGTCAGAATTTGTGGGGTTGTGATTGTTTGCTTGAGGATTGTTATACAGTAGTTTAAAAAGAAACGGTATAAAACACATTGTGAAATGTCTTGTAAACAGCATTTAAGAAGTTTGTTCTTCCCTGCCCTCGCTAATAATGTGTGGATACACATGCTCTTTGCAGGATCACAGGGTTTTGCAAATAGATCTGGCAGAGAGGTTTGAGATGGATCATCCTTTCTCTGTTCTTACCTGTCAGGTCCAGTGTCTCATCTCAGGGTTGGAAGCATGAGCTGTGGTCACTTCTGCCTTGGGTGAGGAACTTGCACAACAGCATTTATAGTGTCCAGACACAATATATTGAGACAAGCCACCTCAGACTTCTGCAGCTGTGGAGGTTGTGTCTCTGGCCATTGCTCAGTCAAATTTGACTGGCCGGGGGAGCGAAACAATTTGACATAGAAGTAAATTAGACAAATACTCCTCAGGACCACCTCCTCATTGGGGCTTGTTGTTCTTTCCAGACCTCCTCCTTGAGGGGTCAGGGTCGTGGAAGGGAGGCATTTATTCAGTGTGACCCCCCACCCTCGCACCCTTCAAGTTGGCCTCAGATCAGGCTAGTCAGTTTTTCCCTGCCGGTTCATTTCTTCAGGATGCTGAATGAGGTGAGCAGATAAGTCTGTCACACACACCTGAAAAGTGGAGATTGATAAACCTGCCGAGTAAAGTACCTGGCAAGTAAGGTCCAGTGTTGAGAAGCACAGGACCTGAATCTACAAGATTTTTACATTTATTTCATTTTTATACACGCCATTGGACTGATTTCACATGTGGTTCATGCTGCAGTTACGCAGAGGGGTTCCCGCAGCACAAGTTCCTTTGAAACGGGAGTTACATATGAGTTCCTTTGAGTTACATATGTAAACAAGATATTTTCACACTTTAAAATATATCCAAGTCAAAGTGGAGTTTATAGTCATTTCAGCCATAAACAAGTACAGAGTGAAACTAAACAACATTTCTCCAGGAACAAGGTGCTATAAACAAAAGAAACCTATATACATAAAGTGCACAAGGTGCAAACAGACAGCACAAGACAGTAATGCAGACCAGTACACAGTTCAATCTGAAAGTGATTGTGTAAAGTGACAGTGCAATATTAAGAATAAATAATAGAAATGAATAATAGTAAAACAGTCTGATGGTAACAGTCCAAAGTAGTGCAGTTTGTAAGAGTTATTTAGAGTTTAGCAGCATGGGGGAAAAAACTGTTGCAAAGTCTGGTTGTGAGAGAACGAAAACTTCGAAAACTACCGTTTTCCAGATGGCAGGAGTGTAAAAAGTGTGTGTGAGGGGTGTGTGTGGGGTTGTCCATAATGCTGGTAGCTTTGCGGATTAAGCGTGATGTGTAGATGTCTGACTGAGGGAAGAGAGACCCCGATGATCTTTTCAGCTGTTCTCACTATCCACTGCAGGGTCCTGCGGGCCGAGATGGTGCAGTTCCCAAACCAGGCAGTGATGCAGCTGCTCAGGATGCTCTCAATTGTCCCTCTGTAGAACACTGTGAGGATGGGGGGTGGGAGCGTTTTTATACATGTAAATCTATATATTTTTATGAAAATCTTTTGGATTTTTTCATCATTTGGCATTCATGTGATAATGTGAATATGCAATACTTTTTGTTCTGGTGGCATTTTTTAATTTTTAATCTGCTCTCACTATACATGACGTCACTGTCTCAAGTCAATTTCTTCAATTCCTCTATTCACCATCTTTAAAAAACAACAACAACAAAACATGACACTTACCTGTGTGTTTGGCATGACTATATGTTGATTTCTTCTTCAGGTGTGTCTGGTGCTGTGAGAGTGCCAGTGTTTGTGATGCTGGAAAAATCATTCACTCTACACACTAGTGTTCAAATAAATCAACAAGATGAGACTACATGGTATTATAATAACACTCGTATCGCTCAAATCATTGGAGGTCAGAGTAAGATCTGTCCAGATGATCAGTGTGATGAGAGATTCAGAGACAGACTGAAACTGGTTCATCAGACTGGATCTCTGACCATCATGAACACCACAATCACAGACTCTGGAGAATATAAACTACAGCTCAAAAGCAGCAGAATCACAGAAAGGATCTATGTTCTTGTCGTTCATGGTGAGTCATTTATTAATTCACATGCAAATTCAAATTTTGAAGAAATTTCTTCAAAAAAGAAAACACAATTGTAATTTGTATGTTTACTACTAATTTATCTCAGTGTGATTTAAAACTGAAACATTTCCACTGATGAGCTGTTAGTTTCAACAGTTAGTTCTCTCAGGTTGTGTCATTTTTTTTAATCATCAAAAGAAAGATGGAAATACATTGAGTTCTATCAGAACCAAATCCATATTTACATTGATGATGTAATTTGATTATGTTGTTTTGAAAATGTTTTTAATAGATTTTTACCAGCAATATTAGCTGATATAATGAGAACGGATCCACATTTTGAAAATATATTGGAGATATTAGACCATCCGGAGGCTTTTGGCTTACTGTTACTTAATATCATACACTTACCGTATTTTAATATCATGTGCTAATTAGTATGTGTAATATGGTCATTGGGACACAGAGTTGTTCATGCAGAGCGATCGGTGAGAGTTGCTACTTGAAAACAACATCAAGTCAGACACTTTCTGCTGTGTTTGTGTTTTACACAATTTCATATTACAATTACATGAAAAGAGCTTTGAGTGATTACAGATGTATGATCATTAGCTGAACAGAAGTTGCCAGAATAAACATCCTCATTTTCACTAAGAGAACATTATAAATGTATGAACACATTTTTTTTTCTTTTGACAAACCTACATTTGAAATGATTTACCGGAGGATTTTAACAGCCACAGGAACACGTGTTGATCACTGAGTTTCAGACATGATGCAACGATCAAGTTCTGATGGAATTGTTTTAAAAATACAAAGAATAAATCAGCATCTGCTCTTGAATCGCTCTTGCGATGTGTTAATAACATGCGTCACAGGGACGTCTCAAGTCAGACAAAAGTTATTTTATCTATTTTTATATATTTTCCTCCCTAAGTCAGATGCTGAATAACATTATGAATCCAGTCATATTTCTATACTCACCATGTTTATAATCTTAGAAAAACATTTTAACAGTTATTTCCTTTGTTTTTGTTTGACCTATAATGATTGTTGATTTCTTCTACAGGAGTGATTGTTGATGAGACTGTGTCAGTGTCAGTGATGGAAGGAGATTCAGTCACTCTAAACACTGATGTTCAAACGAACCAAGAATGGATTGCATGGTATTTTACTTGGATTCCCATCGCTCACATCATTGGAGGTCGGAGTAATATCTGTACAGATGATCCGTGCGATCAGAGATTCAGAGACAGAGTGAAGCTGGATCATCAGACTGGATCTCTGACCATCATGAACACCAGAAACACACACTCTGGTGTTTATAGACTGGAAATCATCAATGACAAATTCAACAGTGATACGATCTTCAATATTTCTGTTCACGGTGAGTCATTTATTAAATGTTTAAAAGCAGATTATATGTTTCTAAATCATCGTACATGTTTAGTGATTTTTTTGCAGAGATTTAAAGGTGTTTGTTCTCTTAACCTGTTTATATATTCACACGCAATATAAATAAAATCTTCAAAAACAAATCGATTAGTTTCTGATTACTGAACTCCCGTGTCTGTTTTTATGTTATGCTCATATTGTGTATTCTTTTGTGTTTCAGGAGTTTCTGCTGTTGAACGAGAGGAAATGAAGAGAAAGTCAGTGAAGGAGGGAGAATCTGTCACTTTAGATCCTGGTGTAACAAGAAACCCAAATGATGTGATGAAGTGGTATTTTAATGATGTTCTCATCACTGAAATCACTGGAGATCAGAGTAAGATCTGTACAGATGATCAGTGTGATGAGAGATTCAGAGACAGACTGAAGCTGGATCATCAGACTGGATCTCTGACCATCATGAACACTAGAGTCACAGACTCTGGAGAATATAAACTACAGATCAACAGCATCAGATTCAGCATCATGAGGAACTTCAGTGTTTCTGTTACTGGTTGGTTTTATTCTATGAAATTCCAGCAGAGCCACAACATCCGTAATGAAATGATCTTCAAAACAGATAATGCTTTACAGTCAAATCTGTGAAGACACTCCACTAGCGCTCAGGGCCGTTTATGATCGTTCAACAATATATCCCAAAAATATGAATTTTCATTTAGCATTATTAATCAGTACTGTAAGAACATTTAATAAAAAACAATGTTATAATTGTGAAAATTATTTGTAGAACTAAACTAAATTGTTGAAGTTATGTTTCTCTCTTTTTCTCCAAAAAAACAAAAAAATCAAAAGTATTTGATACCAGAAACAACCTTTAATACCAGATCTGCAGAGACTCAAGACTTTTTTTACTCAAGACTTTTGCTCCATTTTCACATGCATCCTATGTAAAAAGTTTTCTGCACAAAAAGTTCACTTTTCTGCTCATGATGACGGCATTTTGATTATTATGCACATTGTTTTTAGTAAATACTTTTTTAAGCAAAAAATAAGAAGTCCAAATTTGAAGAGGAAAACCCTGAACCCATACGGGATCTTATATCAGTCACATGACCTTCTGCCATAGATGCAAATCTAAACATCAATATAATAACAATAGCCTGATAAAACATCTGATCTTCCCTTTTAATATTCATATCCAATTGGGCTCAACTGATAATTCTTTGTTTGATTGTTTTTAAATCATAGTTTTGTCTATCAGGACTCAATATATTCCTTCAGTATTTTTTGACTGTTTAGGAATTTTCTTTATTTCACAAAGTACTGCTTCTGTGCAGATGGATATTTATGAATATTATAGAAAAATATTGTCTCTGTTAGAAATATAGAGATCGATCCTCTTGTAACATTAATTGAAAACCCCTGGTCTTTATCATACAAAGAAGCAAAGTAGAAAATATCACTCAAAGATATTAGTGAATATTGGATGTATTATAAATCTCTCTCTAGTAATAATTTATGTCTTCATCTGTGTCAGGTTCAGGTTTATCTTCAGCTGCTTTAGCAGGAATAATCGCTGTTGTTCTGCTGATCTTCGTTGCTGTTGTTGCTGCTGCTGTATCTGTGATTTACTGTCGGAAGCGTCAAAAAAGGAAAAGTGAGTATTACAAACAGCTGATTTAACTAGATGATAGAATTATATTCATTGTGTGAAAAGAATTAATATTTTCATTGTAATTAAAGTAATTATTGTTTAATGGAGTTTCTCATTGTTCAAACAGACAGCAGGAGGAAACACAATCAGAATGAGGTGAGACACTATGAGTTCTGCTTGTCAAAAGGTAATAAAGTAGTAACTGTCTGTAACAGCGGTTATATACTTAAAAAAAAGTTTAGCCACCAATTTTAACATATTTCGTGGCCCCTATTTTATTTGGCCATTTTGTTGATTGATTTTCTGAACCCTGTGCTTCTTTTTTTAAACAGACAATCACAAACTTTTTATTCTAGTTTCATTTTTTCCCTCTTTGTTTCCTTTTTAAATCAAAACTTGAGTGTAAGTTTAAAAAAAAAATTATATTCAAACAAAAAGCTAAGAAAATCAAGTTTTTGTCAGTGTTTTTTCATCAGGATTGGATTGAGAACGATGATGAAAACACAGACGCAGTTCATGAACAGCAGTAAAGCTCATTCTGTAACGATACACACTTTTGATTTGATTGCTGTTAAAAATGATGATCGCATTATTTTACATGAGCATTAGCATGAGCTCTCTCTTGTTTCTGGTTGAGTTTTGACCAGGAGGTTCAGTTTCAGAAGAATTAAAACATGGAAAGAGGGAGAGAAAGAGTTAATCATAAAAAAACGTTGTACTTGAATTTAGATTAAAGAACATTTATATATTTATATATATATATATATATATATATATATATATATACATTTTTAATTATTATTGCATTATTTATATATATTTATATTATCTATTTAAAGTAGGATGCTGTTCACAGTGTGTTAATAATTTTCCCTTTTTTGTTCTTATTTTTATCACATGAAATCAGAACTTGACAGTGCCAAAGAAATAAAATGACATAAATTAATAATCCAATAAACTAAAAATATAACACTAGTTATATTCTTTTCACACATTTTCCTTTTATTTCTAAAGTTCTTGAAAAACCAGTGGCAACACAGGTCCATGCGCACCTTAGTAACAGTAAGTTATATGAGTGTTTTCAGTCAGGGTTTCGTCCTAAGCATAGTATGTTTGCTTGATTTGAGTGCAGCTTTTGACACCAATTAAAAAAATATTCTGTTGAACCGTCTGTCCGCTACTGGTATCACTGGTATTCCTCACAACTGGTTCACTTCATACCTTTCAAAACGTACACAGTTTCTACAACTAAAATATTGCCAATCCCAACCTTCTTCTGTTAGCTGTGGTGTCCCCCAAGGTTCTGTCCTCAGTCCCTTATTGTTCCTAATCTACATTCTCCCACTTGTTAATACAGTTGAATCCACTTATCTCGACCTCGGTTAATTCACCAACCCTGTTATGTCAACATTTTTAAAGTGGAACTGACAAATTTCCATATTTTCATAGCATTTTCTTATTGGTTATGTCGATTCTTTTATGTCGCCGAATCCTAATATCTCAAGCACAAAAGAGGGCCAAATTCGCCACTTACCATCTGTCGTTTCGATCCATATTTGCTGTTTTCTACTTATTTATGGTTTATTGACATTATTTACTGTTATTTATTATTTTAATATTGTTCTTGTTGCTATTTCTTCTTGATGTATGGTGACCTTGGGTGATTTGAAAGGTGCCTAAAATAAAATGTATTATTATTAGTAGTAATATTTTAGATTTTGTGTAACTGAATTATTAATCCTGTTAATTTTTTTAATCTTTTGTGTTTTCTTTCAGCAGAAAGATTCTTGTCTAATGACGATGACCAGTGGGAATTCAGCCAGAGATAATTCATCATAACGCCAATTATTATTTTAATCATTTAATTGAAAGGGACAGTGAAGAAAAGTTAGAATCTGAAGCTGCCATTGATTTCAGTGTCAACCGTAAACCGCATAGTGAGGAATTTGCAAAGTCATGGGTTCAATTCCCAGGGAAAGCAAGAACTGTATTTAACTTAGGATAAAAGCGTCTGCCAAATGCAGAAATATAATGACAATGAACTCTTTTTTTTTTTTAAAGTAAAGGTGTCTGTATTGGCCAAACAGTGCACAATATAATTCACATACTGTGAAACATAAACACTCAAATATGAGTTTGACTGCAGCTGTCAATCAAACAACATTCATTCTGAACTATTGATACTGAAGCAAGTTATTGTTTCCATTAATGGAAGAGACTGGTATTGTCATGTTTGCCTTCTATATCTACAGGCTTTTATTGTAACCAGCAGTATTTTACTGATCTGCATTGGATGTTCTTTAATGAATGTAACAACGTCTATTACATGAAAAACTCCATGCAGTTGAAATATTATGAATGTGCAATTTATTTTTTATTTTACTCGTCAAATTCTTTCATTTCATTTGTTGTCTTATTCAATATCTCTAATCTCCATTATTATAGTAGTTGGTACGTTATCAGCAGAAGCAGATCAAAGTAACATTATGTAATTGTTTTTTTGCCATGAGAGATTTTCCTTTTCTGCAATGTATTTTTTTCTCAACTCTAACCGCTGAAAGTTTCTGAGATGTCAGTCCTGGAGAGATGCAAACGTATACTAGTATATATTTTATACTAGTTTTAAATGTCATCTGTTTGTCTGAATAAATGAAAAATTAAATGTGCAAATCTTTCTCTTTCTCTTTCTCTTAACTTTACATATCAGAGTTAAAGTGCTGTAATTGGTCAAACTCCTTTAACTCAAAAAGCCTTTAACACGACCCACAGTAAGAGACAATTGTGAGTCTTGTGTTCAAAGCGGAAGATCTTCAGACGGTATCTGTAGCTTTGCATCAGCCAATGCAAAAGCTGAGCTTATGAACACTATTTTCTTACAATTTAAGTGAACTTGAAAGATCTCTATGTTCATGTTTGAGATGCCATTAAAACTTTCACCATAACATTTTACCATTCAACCTTCATTCAAATATTTCACACTCTTGTAAGAAGATCTGATCAATATTATAGAAGTTAATCTATGGTAAATATTTTGGCAGCAACTGTTATTCTGAATAGCATCAAAATGTATTAATGCATGTGTTTTTAAAATGAAATTAGCAATAATGATAATAATAATATGCACATTACAGACTCTAGTGGACAAATGCTGTTAGATTCATTTCTGAATTTGTGTACGTCTCTGAATTTTGACACATCAAGTTTAAAATATCAGTCTCTCTCTCTCTAACGTTCTTCTCTGAAGTGCTTGCTGTTCAGTCTCCCTTTGTGTATGTGAGTGTGTGTGTGTGTGTGTGTGTGTGTGTGTCCCCAGCAGTGCTCTGTTCATTCTCATTTGTCTGATGTTCAGGTGACATTCACTGCTTTTGCTGTCTGCTCTTTCTGCAGTTCAGTGGCTGCTGTCAGTATTCTAGTCATTTGGAAGTTGTTTCAGACATGTACTTTCATTCACAGTCAAAAGTAACTAAACACTAAATACTTCCACGCATGACTCAGTTGTAAGCAAAAAGCAAGCAGCTTGAATTTATGTTCAGTTATTTTCAGTCTTATTCCCTTGACACTTCAACATAGCTTCACTGCTGGATTAGTCTTAGCCTTTTGTCCCTTCCACAAAGTCATCATGTTTCCTCATCGACTCTTCAGTCACTGGTTCATCCAGGAGTCCATCAGCAGTTAACTTAACTTAACACAGACTGCAATGATTGATGGTTCCTCCAGCCAGCCTTTTCTCCTTCTCTAGCCAAAGACTGCATGCTCTGCAGAGAGTGGAAAGAGTCGAGGATATTTTCAGATAACAACGGAAATGGTTCATGAGCGACGACAGAGAAGAATGAGAGAGGACAAGACTTGTGTGCTTGTGTTTGTTTGGGCGGCAGTCGTCCGTGAGGGTCTGCCGCCAGTACGCCAGCTCATTCTTTTATATGTTTACTGTTTATAGTGTTGAGAATAAAAGTTACCACAAGTGTGCATAAAGACGACCCAGCCTTCTTCCTTCTTCTTCACACCCACATATTATAATAATCCAATAAGTATTTTCAGCAGCTGCTATGCTCTCAGACAACGAGGCAGTCCTGCAGCCACAGGATCCAGTTTACTGGAAAAATAAACTACTGGTCTTAATCTGTTCCATGTTTCTGCAACAGCCATTAAGCCATTTTTCTCATTTTCCCATTTGATCAAAAGGTTTGTCTGGCACTGGAAGGCCCAAAGTTGGAGCAAAACCCAGTTAGACCTGTACGGCATTGAAAGCTTGTTCAGCCTCATCAGTGCATGTTCATTTTTCTGAGGATTTTAACTCGTTTTTCACAGTCAACGCTCTCAACTGTTTTGGGATTGTGCACTGGAGAGTCACTGCATGACACAATAATCCCTTCTTTTAGAAATGAATTGAACACTAAGCACTGCTTCATTTTTCACAGGTCACTGCTGTTGACATGGTTTAAAATCAGACTTGGGAACAAAAGTAAATGGTTCACAGCCCACAATCAAACCCAAATCATATTTATGTTTTTCCCATAATTTTGAAGGTATCATGTTCAGCGCTGAGTGAATATCTGCTGCGCTCTGACTCTGTTGCAGAATTTAGAGGTTCATTGAACTTTTCAATAATATCATATCCAGAAGCAGAAATCCACCCAATGACAATCTTCTTTGCACGTTTACATCTGGTACAGTCATTAACTTGGGTTTTATTGATCCATCAGCCTCTGCTGTCAAGACTTCCCTCTCGTACTCTGCCACTTTGTTTTCCTTTTATTTGACACTAATGACTGCTGTTAACTCCTTGCAGTCTTTATTGAATATTGGCAAGTTGCAGGCCTTTGTCTTTTCTTTTTTTTGTATTCATCAGCTGCTGTTCTTATTCATGCTGCATAAACTCTAGAAGAGTCAGAATTCGTCCAAGTCTCAAACGGATGTCTTTTGCTTTCACAGCTGGTGTAATCCCTGGTTTCAGTCCATGCATGAAATAAAGAGTGGATTTTCTGTACCCAATATTATTCTTTTCTTTTCCATGATCTCACTGCTTTCTTACTTATTAGGAATCTTGAATGTACTCGCACTGAATTTTTTTGGGACCATTATATTCCTGGAAAATCTTATGAGTCTCAACTCTAACTGCTAGTTTGGGTTTAGCTGAGGGCTAGAGTTTTTTTCTGTCAGAACAATTACCTTTCCTGCATATAAACCACAGAGGCAGATAATCCGCACCCTCATATAGCCCGCGGTTTTGGGGTTTTCGTTGACATAACCCACACCTTTATATAACCTGCACCCATAGATTGATGAACTTTTTTGTGCAAGTTAATATTTCGAATGCATATGAGATTTGTTTTCTTATATTTTGGTATCAGAGTGGGTAAAGTGGTTTGCTGTTCATGGGTGATGTGATGGTGACGTCATGGATAGGTATGGGCGCTGACATGCGCAGTGGTTTTTCGGGGTTATCTGGAGGAGTTGGAATCAATAAAAGAAGTCAACGAAGTTCCACATTTATGAGTATTCCTGCATTACTGCTTTGAACCCAAACTAAAAGAGACTGGATTTTCCTCCTATGTTCCACAGCCCCTCTTACACTCGCATGACGTCAATGTTCCATAACTGTTCAGGCTCGGTACACAGTGCTTTTGCGCAAAATTCAAACAATAGAAAACAAACACAAGTCAGAATCAGAAGACAAAGAAAAAGCAAAGTCTCTCCCGCTGTGCAGCAGCTCATCTCCTAAGAAGCAATTCTACAGGTGTTGATCATCGGATGAAATGAGAAGAGCCCGCCCTCATGCAGCACAGCCAATCACGTCTTCTTGCATGATTGACAGGTCAGACAGCCTATCAGCGCCAGCTGTCAGAGTGACAGTACAAGCGCCAGAGACAACAACCCTTGCAAGAGAGAAAAACAGAAAGAAAATACCACAAAAAACCCTTATGTCCTTAGGGACATAACAAATATATTGACATATTACATGTAAAAAAAAAATGTGTCATATAGTTCCCACCTTCATATAACCCGCACCCCCTCAACCCCACCCCCCTGCAGGGTTTGTAAAATCTGGTACAGTATGAAAAATACAGTATGTAGGTTTACTTCATAGAGTCCAGCATGTTCAGTTGTGTGTGTGTGATGATCAGAGATCCAGTTTCAGTCTGTCTCTGAATCTCCATCAGTGCCGTTATATGAGGAGAAGATTCCAGCAGCTCTTTTGACTTTAGTTATGATCAGTGGTGGGAAAGTTACTTTGAAAAGTGACATTACAAAAACAAGTGCATTACAATATTGCCTTAATCCCTTAAAAGGTAAATAATTAAGTTAGCTTTGTTACTTTTTAAGGAAGTAATCCGATATGTTACTTTTGCATTACCTTTTCTCTTATCTGGGCTTGTTTGTTTGATCTTTTTTTCAGTGATATGAAAGTTATATTATTGGGGAAATTTAAAGGTCCTTTTCACACCAGTATTTAAATAACAAGGCTATAGAGTAAATGTAAATTCACACGTGTACATGCGAGCTCAAGCAAACCTTTCAGCTGCTGCAATTAAGAATTGTGAATTCAACACTTACTTCACCAATAATAATAATAATAATAAATAAATAAATAAATAATCTAAAGTCATTTTTGCTCTTTTGACTTTAGTTATGATCAGTGCTGGGAAAGTTTTTGCGTTACCTTTTCTCTTATCTGGGCTTTTTTTGTTTGATCGTTTTTCTCAATGACATGAAAGTTATATTATTATGCAAAATTAAAGGTCCTTTCACACCAGTATTTAAATAACAAGGCTAAAGTAAACGTAAATTGATACGTGCACATGCAAGCTCAAGCAAACCTTTCAGCGGCTGCAATTAAGAATTGTGAGTTTAACACTTATTGGAAAAATCTAAAGTCATTTTTGGTTGTGGTTTAATGAATCATCACAGTTCAGCAGCGAGTGCATTCAATAGAGTGAGATTAAATGCGCATAAAGATTTGTGTTATTTAACATTAACATTTAATTAATGGAGGTTTGAGTATTTTTCTGATTTTGCATTTTAAAGAGATTTTTCATTTTGAGGAATAAGCTGGGCGGGATTGTAACAATCCTCAACATTAATACATTTAAAAAAATATATAGTTCACATATAAATTAATACATTTTGAAAAATATAAAAAAATAAAAGCCTTCTGAGATATGAAAGATGGCATTTCTGAACGTTGACTGTTCGATTTTTTTTTTTTTTAATCATAGACATTTACATGAAAACTTTTTTTCCCAATTTCAAAGTACTATCTCAAAAAAATATCGGTTTATATTTGATGCTATATTTGAAGTTTAAACAAAGTCGTTTATATTACAAAAGTCGTAAAAATGTATCTCTCTCTCACACACACACATACACACACACACAGACACACATACACACACGCACACCATGCAACGGGAGGGGTTTGACTACAATAGTCTCTTTGAATTTGATGTTTTGACGTGCCGACCTAAAATCCAGAGAGGATCCCAGCCTTCATTGCAGAAGAACATCACACTTTTATCTTTTATGGTCTGGAAATGAAGCATCTTTGGATCTTGATTTTGTTCTTTCATGGTAAGAGATTTAAATGAGTCGTTCATTATAATCTCTCTTCTTCTTTTAAGCGACAACAACTTTATATTCGACAGAAATGCTTTTATTATTTATGTTTTATTCATGTTTGAATAAACGTCGCCTGGAATCACGTTGTAATTCACTTTCTAGGCTGTTTGTCTCAATCTTTGTTCTAGTAAAGGATAAATGTGAACGATGAACGTGCTGGAGAAAATATCGCAAACGGGCTCCGTGTGAAAGTTTAATATTAAGTTTGAAATGTAGTTTAATATATGTTAACAAGTTATGTAGCATGTCCTTATGATGCGTCTTTTTCACTTGTTTGAAAGGGAAGATCGTAATACCACGAGACATCCCATAAACAACTGACGTCATTGGAAAGTTTTTTTTTTGTTTTGATTTTTGTTTTTTGGCCTTTGTTTGGCCCAAAATAGTGAAATTGCGCTTTGTTGATCCGTCAGATTTGGTCCAAATATATCGCAAGACGGACTTCTGTTTCGGTCCACATGTAGCCCTAAAATACATCAATAAAAGTAACTTCGCAGCAAGTGAAGAAATAGTTTCAAGTTACACATTTATGTTCCCAAAACAGAAAACTTGTCAGGTTTTACAGAAAAAAAACAAGCATACTGTTTACTGTTTAGTAGCAGAAATCCTTGTGTTGTGTTTTACACGCATTTCTGAACATTATTTTTAACAATCATCACGTTAATATAACGCGTCTATTGTTGTGTTTTTAAGTGTGATAGTTTTCTCTCTTCATAAAAAACACTTCTCAAAGATCTTTGATGCCAGAATTTAGGTTCCCTGTCAAGGGAACTCGCACTGCGTCGAGACGCGATTGGGAACCTTTCAGTTTATATGTCTCTTGAAGCACAATCAAACTCAGGTGCGGGAGTGTACGTCGCCGTGATGACGTCATCACGTCATGACCCGGGAGTATAAAGGCACGTCACGACCCGGAAGCGGGTTAGCTTTCAGTGTCTTCACAGCGCTCTAAGCTCAACGTGTGTGTGTGTGTGTGTGTATGTATTTGCTGGTACGCGTGCCCCGAGTCTAGTTTAAAAGAAAAGGGATTTCACGTGTGATTGAGAAAAGTGCGCAGATATGGCAAACTTACCAACTGCACCTTCACTAAGGCTTGGGCACTGCGCCTTCAAGATATCCATGTTCTGAGCCTCGTCATGGCTCAGTCATGGCAGTTAGCAGTTCGGCATCGAGGTGTCGTTCTCGCTCACTGGAAGGTGCGGGGGAGGGCTAATCTTACATGGTCCGCGCTCGAGAGCGTCGACTGTGTAGGTTGCCATTCCTGTCTGACAGTTTTCGAGGAGACTGTTCAGACTCGCGGTTTAGGTCCTGCTGCAGCTGAGGCTCAGCGGCGATCCCTATCGCGGGGACTTCTCAAGTTCCGGAAGCACGCCCTGTGCGGTTTCTTCCGACTTGAATAACAACAACCCAGCTCTGAGGAGTTGGGTGTTGTCTTTGCTTTGTGCCATCAGTATGTTTATAACTCCTGTGGTACAGTGGATATTGAGATTGCCTATCATGCTGGAGACCGGGGTTTGAGACCCGGTTTCAACGCACTTTTTCCAGCACCGAGGTAAATGGGTGAGGGGCATGCACGATCAGCGCTCGAGGGTACTGATTGTGCAGATTGTTTTGCAAATGAATTTGCGAACGCTCCGATCCTGCCTGGCGGTTTTCGAGGAAACCTCCCAGGCTAGCGTTCCTCGTGGTTCCGGTCCCGCTGTGGCTGAGGCCCAGCGGCGGCTGCGATCATGGGGGTCGCAGATGGACTTGTCAGAGGGGTCAGAGACGGGCTTGGCCTTTTATCCACCCTTACCTGGCAGGTCTGGCCTCGTTCAGGAACCGGAAGCACGCCCTGTGGCGGTTTCTTCCGACCCTGACGAGGTGATACTGCAGCTATCCAGCTCCGAGGAACTGGACGTTGTTAGTATCGGGCATGGCGATCCCGCCTGGCGTCTTTTGAGGAAGTCGCTCAGGCTCGCGGTCCCCGTGGTTCCGGTCCCGCTGTTGCTGAGGCTCAGTGGCTGTCTCGACCATGAGGATCGCAATTGGATTTGTCAGCCTAAGGAACGATAGATCTCAAAGACGCATATTTCCATATCTCCATCCTTCCTCAACATCGGAAGTTTCTCAGGTTCGCCTTCGGGGGCAAGGCTTACCAATATCGAGTGCTTCCATTCGGCCTAGCGCTATCCCCTCGCACCTTCACCAAATGCATGGACGCAGCGCTCGCCCCGCTGCGGTCCACTGGTATCCGTGTACTGAACTACATCGACGATTGGTTGATTTTGGCTCAGACACGAGAATTAGCGGTTCGGCATCGAGATGTCGTACTCGCGCATATGAAGGAGCTGGGGCTGAGACTCAATGCCAAGAAGAGTATCCTCTCTCCTGTGCAGAGGACAACCTTCCTAGGCGTTGTTTGGGACTCGGCGTCAATGTCTGCACGGCTATCCCCCGTGCGCATTGCCGCCGTTCTGTCCTTGGTCCAGGATATCAAGCTAGGCCAGCTGCTCACTGTCAAGCACTTCCAGAGAGTGCTGGGGCTCATGGCGGCAGCGTCCAGTGTTATCCCACTCGGCCTGCTCCACATGAGACCCCTGCAGTGGTGGCTGAAGACCAGAGGGTTTTTCCCGAGGGGCAACCCCTTCCGTCTGATCAAGGTGTCAAGGCGCTGCCTTCGAGCCTTGCATCCGTGGAAGCAGAACTGGTTTTTGTCCCAGAAGCTCGCACTGGGAGCTATCTGTCACCGCGTCATGCTGTCGACAGATGCGTCCCGCGCGGGCTGGGGGGCGGTCCTGAGGGACCGCTCGGCCAGGGGTCTATGGGACAGGCACCACCTCTCCTGGCATATCAACGCCTTGGAGATGATGGCTGTCTGGATGGCGCTACGGGCGTTTCTCCCCGACCTCAGAGGCCGTCATGTAGTAGTCCGGACCAACAATACGTCGGTGGTCTCCTACATAAATCACCAGGGAGGTCTCCGGTCTCGTCGACTTTCCAAGTTGGCGATCAGGATCCTCCTCTGGGCCCAGAGGCAACTGCTCTCTCTTCGAGCGGTATATATCCCGGGGGCCCAGAACCTGGGGGCAGACTTCCTGTCGAGACAGGGGCCGAGGCCCGGGGAATGGCGACTCCACACTCAGGTGGTGGAGCAGATTTGGGAGAGATTCGGCCAGGCTCAAGTGGATCTGTTTGCGTCTCGAGAGACGACTCACTGCCCACTCTGGTTCTCCCTTTATCTTCCAGCGCCTCTCGGCCTGGACGCCATGAGGCAAGGGTGGCCAAATCTACCCCTGTATGCCTTTCCCCCCGTAGCTCTGCTCCCAGGGGTTCTGGAGAAGGTTCGCCGGGAGAAGGTCCGTCTCACTCTAGTTGCCCCGCGCTGGCCGGGCAGGGTGTGGTTTTCGGACCTGGTATCCCTCCTAGACGGCACTCCGTGGGAGATTCCGGTCAGGAGGGACCTCCTGTCCCAGGCTCAGGGGAGGATTTTCCATCCTCACCCAGAACTGTGGAAACTATGGGTCTGGCCCCTGAGGGGGCCCAGCTCATAGAGTCTGGTCTCTCAGCCGAGGTTGTAGAGACCATTCTCCACTAAAGAGCCCCGTCCACGAGGAAACTGTATGCTCAGAAGTGGAAGATTTTCACTTCTTGGTGTTGCGAAAAGCAGCTGAACCCAGTTACCTGCCAGGTTGGCACCGTGCTGGAGTTCCTGCAAGAAAGGTTCGCAGCAGGGCTGTCCCCCTCCACACTAAAGGTTTACGTGGCTGCCATAGCTGCTTACCACGTACCTTTGAGTGGTGCCTCTTTGGGCAGGGACCCCCTCATAGTTCGTTTCCTACGTGGCACTCAGAGGCTGAGGCCTGTAGTACGTTCAAGGGTGCCTCCTTGGGACCTGTCCCTGGTGCTCCAGGCCTTGTCCCAGGCTCCCTTCGAACCGCTGGACGAGATTTCAGATAAGCACCTTACTCTTAAAACACTCTTTCTTCTCGCCATTTCTTCCCTCAAGAGGATTGGTGACATGCAGGCCCTCTCTGTGGCCCCTTCATGTTTAGAGTTTGCGCCCGGCTTGGCAAAAGTTTTCCTCTATCCCAGGCCGGGTTATGTACCTAAAGTGCTTTCTAGTCCTATGCGCCACATAGTACTACAGGCTCTCTGTCCTCCTCCATTTGTTGATCATGACCAGGAGTTAAAGAACAAGGTTTGTCCAGTGCGAGCACTGGACGCCTACGTCCACAGAACTGCCACGTGGCGTAGGTCAGACCAAATCTTTGTCTGTTTTGAGGCCCCCAGAGGCTCCCCTGCTTCTAAGCCTACTATGAGCAGATGGATTTCAGAGTCTATTTCTCTAGCTTATGAGCTGGCAGGACAGCAGTGTCCACTGTCTGTCCGAGCTCATTCTACTCGGAGCATGTCTGCCTCAAACTTTTTTCGCAGGGGCTTCCCTCGCGGACATTTGTGATGCGGCTGGCTGGTCCTCACCGCATACCTTTATTAGGTTCTACCAGTTAGACCTAAACCCCGCCTTGGGATCATTGGCGTTATCGTAGTGAGCTACGTTTCGCTTGGCATACCCCGTACGCTGAGGCGGCGTGGGTATTCCTCGTTCCCAATCGCGTCTCGACGCAGTGCGAGTTCCCTTGACAGGGAACGTCTCAGGTTACGTACGTAACCATAGTTCCCTAAGAGGGAACGAGACACTGCGTCTTGCAGCCTCAGCTCCTAGGCATGCCGGCCTGTTCAGACACTGTTCAAGCTAACCCGCTTCCGGGTCGTGACGTGCCTTTATACTCCCGGGTCATGACGTGATGACGTCATCACGGCGACGTACACTCCCGCACCTGAGTTTGATTGTGCTTCAAGAGACATATAAACTGAAAGGTTCCCAATCGCGTCTCGACGCAGTGTCTCGTTCCCTCTTAGGGAACTATGGTTACGTACGTAACCTGAGACGTTTTCTTCTTCCAAACAAAACCGAGCCGCCCTGCAGTCAACTCTTGATCTTGCACTTATTCTCAACAAATGCCATAATTCCTGTGGTTATTCCAGGAAACATAATTTCTAGTTTATTACTTACTCTCTTTTTATTGTATTTTAGTTTCACATTCCATTCTTCTTTAAGTCCCAGCACAATGATAAAGGCAGCGCACAGAAATAATAGTGGCTAAATACAAAGCTATATTATACTTCAATAGCTTTTTTTAAACAAAAATCTTCATCACTATAAACATTAAACATAACACAGGACTTTAAACACAATTAGAAGATTTTTTAATTAAACGTATGTCACAATAAAGCCATATGAATGAACAGATCACTGACTTATTTGTTAATTATTTGTTGATTATTGTTGGTAGTAATCTGTTTATTTAAAATGGTTAAAAAAAAAAAAAGAGATGAATAAATATTCAGTCATATAATTTAGACCTACATTCACTAAAGTGATCAGTTATCTGGGCATGTGATTAATTCTAACCAATGAGACTTCTGGAATTTTGCATTGTTAATGAGCTGTTAATGGATCCAACTGGTTCCTCCCAGCTCTGCTCCAAACAGACAATGGTGGAGTTTGGATGACACAAATTTTAATTTTCCCAAAGTTTGCTGCTTCAGTGTTTTTAGATCTCTTTGTCAGATGTAACAATAGCTTTTCTGTAGCTCAATCAGTAGAGCATTGGTGTTCACAACGCCAAGGTCATGGGTTCGATCCCAAGGAAAGAAAGAACTGATTCAATGTGTTCCTTGAATGCAATGTAAGTCGCTTTGGATAAAAGCGTCTGCCAAATGCATAAATCTAAATGTAAACTATAGTCAAAGGCTTTTATTGACAATTACATGAAGTTTATGCAAATGGTCAATATTTGCAGTGTTGACTCTCAAGACCTCTGCAATGCGCAGTGACATGCTGTCAATCAACTTCTGCATCATATTCTGACTGACAGCCCATTCTTGCATTATCAATGCTTGGAGTTTGTCAGAATTTGTGGAGTTGTGATTGTTTGCTTGAGGATTGTTATACAGTAGTTTAAAAAGAAACGGTATAAAACACAATGTGAAATGGCTTGTAAACAGCATTTAAGAAGTTTGTTTTTCCCTGCCCTTGCTTCATAATGCGTGTGGATACACATGCTGTTTGCAGGATCGCAGGGTTTTGCAAATGGATCTGACAGAGAAGTTTGAGATGGATCATCCTTTCTCTGTTCTTACCTGTCAGGTCCAGTGTCTCATCTCATTTTGGAAACATGAGCTGTGGTTTCTTCTGCCTTGGGTGAGGAACTTGCACAACAGCGTTTATAGTGTCCAGACACAATATATTGAGACAAGCCACCTCAGACTTCAGCAGTTGAGGAGCTTGTGGAGGTTGTGTGTCTGGCCAAATTTGACTAGCCGGGGGAGTGAAACAATTTGTCATAGAAGTAAATTAGACAAATGCTTCCAGCCATCCTCAGGACCACCTCCCCATCAGGGCTTGCTTTTCTTTCCAGACCTCCTCACTGAGGTGTCAGGGTCGTGGAAGGGAGGAATTTATTCCGTGTGATCCCCCACCCTCACACCCTTCAAGTTGGCCTCAGATCAGGCTAGTCAGTTTTTCCCTGCCGGTTCACTTCTTCAGGATGCTGAATGAGGTGAGCAGATAAGGCTGCCACACACACCTGAAAAGTGGAGGCTGATAGATCTGCAGAGTAAAGTACCTGGCAAGTAAGGTTCAGTGTTGAGAAAGGGATGACCCGTCTCAAACAAGATTCACCCTCTACAAGATTCATTTGCGAACCCTGTGACCTGATTCACCACTCAGCCTCTGAACCGCAAGAGGATCAAGAACCTCCTCAAAGAGCTCGGCGGGAGCCCAGCGTTCTCAACGCCACTCATAATGCTTGTAATCAGACCTTATATCTCAAGGACTGACTAACTGTGCTGCAAACCCAAACAAACAACACAAAGAGCAAGAATAATTAAATGCTAAATCAATTAAATTTAATTGATTAATTAATCAATTAATTATTAATTTAATCAATTTAATTTAATCATAAAGTAAATCATTTAAAACCTGTTAAATGCTGTTGCTGTTTTACAATGTGTTTACACAGTTTCTTTTTAAACTCCTGTCAAACAGAGATTCTTTATCTGAGACTGACAACACATTAGGACACACAATTTACACAAAGCTCTTGCTGAAGGAACAGAAGCGCTCTGTGTTTACACGGATACTTTGTAGCTTCCTGGTCGATGACGTCAAACGCTTATGACGTTCCGTCACGCCATTGGACTGATTTCACATGTGATTCATGATGTTCTTACACAGAGCGGTTCCCCCAGCACTTTGACGCAGCGCAAGTTCCCTTGAAATGACATTCTCACACTTTATAATATATGTAAATCTTTTGGAATTTTTTCATCATTTGGCATTCATGTGATAATGTGAATATACAATACTTTTTGTCCTGGTGGCATTTAAATTTTTTTTATCTACTCTCACTATACATGACGTCACTGTCTCAAGTCAGACAAAATTTCTTACATTTCACTATTCACCATCTTTAAAAAACATGACACTTTCCTGTGTGTTTGTTGGCCTGACTTTATGTTGATTTCTTCTTCAGGTGTGTCTGGTGTTCAGAGAATGCTAATGCGTGTGTTGCTGGAAAATTCTGTCACTCTACAAACTTCTGTTAAAATAAATCAACAAGATGAGATTAAATGGTATTTTAATAACACTCGTATCGCTCAAATCACTGGAGGTCAGAGTAAGATCTGTACAGATGATCAGTGTGATGAGAGATTCAGAGACAGACTGAAGCTGGATCATGAGACTGGATTTCTGACCATCATGAACGTCACAGCACATGATGGTGGAGAATATAAACTACAGATCAACAGCAACAGCAGAATCACAGAAAGGATTTATATTCTTGTCATTTATGGTAAGTCTTTTAATTAATGTATATTAATTCACATGCAGTAGAAAGATAATTTCTTCAAAAACACAATTGTAGTTTGTATGTTTACTACTAATTTAGCTCAGTGTGATTTAAAACTGAGTCATTACCACTGATGAGCTGTTAGTTTCAACAGTTAGTTCTCTCAGATTGTGTCGTTTCTTTAATCATCAAAAGAAAGATGGAAGTGCATTGAGTTCAGAACTAAATCTACATTTGCATTGATGATGTAATTTGATTATTTTGTTTTGAAAATGTTGTTAATAGATTTTTTGACTCATATTCAATTTTCTAAAATCAAATTACTGCAGGCTAGTTCAATTAAATTCAGGCTACCAAATGTGAAGAGTTCCTGCACAAAAAGGGCTGCCAGAGATTTAGAAATGTAGCAAGTTCTGCTTCCACATGAGATACATATACATTCTGGTCCATATTGTCACAGTCAAGGTCACCTAGGACTCTTATTGTGCCTTTTGTCACATGATTTATGTTCCAGAACTCTCCGTCACCCATCAGTTTCCATAGTCACTAATCATCACAGGTGTTTGTCTTTAGGTTCATCACGGTTAGTATATTTAGTCCCCATTGTGCTCTCTTCAGTTGTCGGTTCTCGTTTCCGTTAATGTGTAAACCTTCCTCTGTGTTCTTTGCCAAATAAAGTTATTATGGATTACTTCTGGTCTTCTTCGTGCCTTCATCGCACACGAGCCCGTGACACATACACCTCAATATGAATAGGGATCCTATAAATAAAATTCACTTCAATTTGAAAGCCACGGCTAAACATTTTTAATGAAAAGTTGGCCTTGCCAAATCTGTCCAAGATTTTGCCACATTTGGCAAAACATTCTTGTTATCTGGGATAAATAAAAATGTGAAGAGTTTGTCAACCAGAATGAAAATAATGTTTCTGGTCCAAATCTTCCCTGCTTTAACCATCGATGGTTTTATCTAACTGTCGGTTGTGAACATCTTTCATGTTTATTGTTTTTGAAAATTTCTTACTCGTGTTTCTGACCTGAATCTTCTTGTAAAGCATAATGGGTCGTGGGCAATATTAGCTTGGGTTATGGCGATATTAGACCAACCGGAGGCTTTTGGCTTACTTTTTCTTAATATCATACCCTTATTTTAATCTCATATGCTAATTAGTATGTTTAATATGGTCATTGGGACACAGTGTGCATTACATTATGAATCCAGTCATATTTTTATACACCCCATCTTTATAATCTTAGAAAAACATTTTAACAGATATTTCCTGTGTTTTTGTTTCTCATAATAATTGTTGATTTCTTCTCCAGGACTGTTTGTTGATGAGAGCGTGTCAGTGTCAGTGATGGAAGGAGATTCAGTGACTCTAAACACTGGTGTTCAAACAAACCAACAAGAACTGATTTCATGGGAATATATTTTTTATACTGATCCTTATACTTGGCGTATACCCATCGCTAACATCTTTGGAAATCAGAGTGAGTTCTGTACAAATGATCAGTGTGATGAGAGATTCAGAGACAGACTGAAGCTGAATAATCAGACTGGATCTCTGACCATCATGAACATCACAGCAGCAGATGCTGGAAAATATGAATTGGAGATCCGCAACAGCAACATCATCATCATCTATAATAAAACGATCTTCAATGTTACTGTTCATGGTGAGTCATTTCTTAAATGTTTAAAAGCAGATTATGTTTCTAAATCATTATACATGTGTGTATGATGGGAAGTTTTTTTTTTTTTTTGCAGAGATTTAAAGGTGTTTTTCTCTTAACCTGTTTATTAATGCACACACAATATAACGATAATTTGTTCAAAACCATATTTACTGTTACATTATAATTTGTACTTTTACTAGTAATTTAGTTCAGAGTGATTTCAACTCAATCATTACCACTGATTTAACAGTTAAGATAAGTTAGTTTTAATAGTTTATCAGGTTATTATTATGGGATGTACTGTAATTAATTGTGTGAAAGTCAATCCATTGCTTTTGCCTTGTTCTGATTTCTTTATCGGCAAAAGATCCTCCAGCATCTGTTGTTTGTGTTTCAGGACTTTCTGCTGTTGAACGAGAGGAAATCATGAGAAAGTCAGTGAAGGAGGGAGAATCTGTTACTTTAGATCCTGGTGTAACAAAAAACCCAAATGATGTGATGAAGTGGTATTTTAATGACGTTCTCATCACTGAAATCACTGGAGATCAGAATAAAATCTGTACAGATGATCAGTGTGATGAGAGATTCAGAGACAGACTGAAGCTGGATCATCAGACTGGATCTCTGATCATCATGAACACCACAAACACAGATGAAGGAGAATATCAACTACAGATCAACAACAGTAAATTCAGCATCATGAGGAGCTTCAGTGTTTCTGTTACTGGTTGGTTTTATTCTATAATTCCAGCAGAGCCACAACATCCGTAATGAAATGATCTTCACAACAGATAATGCTTTACAGTCAAATCTGTTAGAGCTGCATGTGTATTTCTGTGTTTCTACAGTTTGAGCAGCGTCTCAGAATAACAGAGTCACTCTGCTAGCGCTCAAGGCCGTTTAAGATCGTTAAACATTATATCCAAAAAGTATGGATTTTCATTTAGTATTATTAATCAGCACTGTAAGAACATTTCCGCACAGTTTTTAAAGGTCTAATCTGTATGCCCTCAAAATCAATGACTAGGTCTTGTGTACATTTTTTCGATTTAGGACTAATCAACAAAATTTCTGTTTTATCGGTGTTAAGCTTTAAGAAGTGATTATTCATCCAGGTTTTAAGTTCCTGTAGGCAAGAGGTAATAGAAACTGGCAGACAAGATGAGTTAGGTTTAACCGAGAAATAAATTTGGGTATCGTCAGCATAACTATGAAAGTTAAGACCATGCTGTCTGATTATCTGGCCGAGTGGCAACACATAGATAAGAAAAAGGAGAAGAACAAGTACAGAACCTTGAGGCACACCATGAGTGATAGTAGCGGTAACTGATCGAACCTTGCCTATCTTCACAAACTGTTGTCGATCTGACAAGTATGAGCTTAACCATTGAAGAGCCTCACCAGTGATTCCTATCGAAGACAGTCGTGAAAGCAACGTTGAGTGGCACACTGTGTCAAAGGCTGCACTGAGGTCCAGCAGAACTAGGACACTGTGTCCACCAGAGTCAGCAACCAGTAGGAGATCGTTTAGAACTTTTAAAAGTGCTGTTTCTGTACTATGATTGTGACGAAAGCCTGATTGAAGTGGTTCAAAGAGATTGTTTTGCTCAAGATACGATTGCAGCTGTGTAGCAACAACCTTCTCAAGCAATTTTGCAACAAAGGGGAGGTTTGATATTGGTCTGTAATTGTTTTTAATGGTGTTATCAAGGCCGGGCTATTTTAGTATCGGAGTGACAGCTGCTATACTTTTAAATCCTGCGGAACATAACTAGTGGCAAGTGATATATTTATAATATGAGTAATGGGTTGAATGAGTGAGGGGAGAAAGGTTTTCAGAAGGTATGTTGGGAGGGGATCAAGAGTGCAGGTGGTAGAATTAGATTTGATAATTAGTTGTTCAACTTCAGATGTATTTGTGAGTGAAAAATTGTCGAATGCATGACCTATCGGACATGGATTTAAATGGGTTGAGGTGATTGTAGAAAACGTTTGATAAATGTTATTAATTTCTTGTAGAAAAAATGACTGAAAACTTTCACAGAGGTCAATAGTGGCAGTATTAGCTACTGAAGATGGTTTAATTAGTTTATTTATTTCAGAAAAAAGAGCTTTCGGTTTACATTTAGCTTTGTTAATGACAGCCGAGAGATATTCAGACCGAGCAGTGTTAAGTGCTTCTTTATATTCCACAACTGATTCAGAAAAAGCCATGGAATGCACATGTAGGGAGGTTTTTTTGAAAAGTCTTTCAAGACGCCTACATTTTGCTTTCAGGGATCTCAGTTCAGGAGTGAACCAAGGTGTCACAAATGCTGATGAGGTTCCTACCAACGGCCACCGGAGGGAGCACTCACCGGAGTACTAGCTCCATAGAACTACATTTCCCATGCACCCACTTCCCTGCACTGATTACCATACACCTGCAATACATCTTCACTGACTATTTAAACACTGGATGCTCAACACCTCACTGCGAAGTCTTGTTTACCCCGGCTGCATTTCTGAGCGTTACTTACCCTGTGTTATCATTGCCTGTGTTCTGATTCTGCCTTGTTCACCGTGTTTGATTCTGTGCCGCCTGCCCCTTGTTTATTGTTTATCTGGATTCTGGACTCTGATTGTTTGCTGCCTATCCTGACCTACTGCCTGTTATGACCATTCTCTCTGCCTTGCCCTTGACATTGCTGTTTTGCCTGGTGATTCGACCTAAGCCTGTTTGTACCTTGATACTGTCTGATCTTAATAAACTGCAGATGGATCTAAACCTGCCTGAGTCCCCATTACAGAAGACTTCGCCAACTACAGATCCAGCGGTTTCTCTACGCTTCTCCAATTAACTGTCAGTCCAGGCTAATCAACTGGTGAGTCATCAACAACAGCTTGAGCGATTAACTACCATGACAGAGGAACTGATAAAGGTAGTGCGCTGCCTCCATCAACCCTCATCGGAAGCTAACGCACCCGAAAACTCTGTAAGTCAGTTTGCCATGCTAGTGAATGCTCAGCCCATGACCATAAAAGTTTGACGGAAATACGAACAACTGTAAAGGCTTCCTCATGCAATACTCTCTTTTCTTGGCCCAACAACATACTCGTTACTCATCTGTGCAAGACAAGATCTCACTAGTATGCTCACTACTCACAGGCAAGGCTCTAGATTGGGCAACAGCGGTCTGGGTTGGTCAAGCGCCAGAACAAACTACCAATGCCAAATTTGTTCAATAGTTGCGCACGGTCTTTGACCACCCTGAAGGAGGAAAGAGCGCTGGGGAACAGCTGTTAGCGTCACGACAAGACAATAATACAGCCACTGAATTTGCCCTGACTTTCAGAACGCTCGCTGCTCAGACTACATGGGTAGAGGACACACTGAAACTACTGTTTCGCAAAGGTCTAAATAGTGAGTTACAATCCGAGCTGGCCTGCCACGACGAAAATAAAACTCTGGACCAATTCATCGAGTTGGCTATCCGCATTGACTGCCTTATTCGCTCACGGAGATCCCACTGCTCACACCCGCCGCTATGCTCCCTAAACACCATGACTATGAAGCACCCGTACAAGTAGATCAAACTCACCTTTTTCGGACGAAAGAGAACGCCGTTTCAAGAACCACCTCTGTCTATATTGTTGTCTGGCCGGACATCTGAGAAATGAATGTCCCACCCGGCCATCACGGCAGTCTCGTAGGGTGAGTTTACTGATTTCTGCTACCTCCCATAATGATTGCTTCGATCTCCCAGTTACTCTCACATATAAAGCACACACTATTTGATCCAAGGCTCTAATAGACTCTGGGGCTGCGGGAAACTTCATTGATGAAGAAATAGTACTACAACACCGCATTTCCACTAATCCCGTGCAAATCCCCCTTGGCAGTGGCAGCACTAGATGGGCGCCCTCTGGGGACTGGTATTGTACGACACACCACCACCGACCTGGAACTCAAAGTAGGCGTTCTACACAGTGAGACCATCCGTTTCTTTGTCATTCACTCTCCCAAAAATCCAATCATTCTGGGCTTTCCATGGCTACAAGATCACAACCCACAAATCTCCTGGCGAGAGAAACAAATCACCCGATGGCGTTCTAACTGCCAAACCAACTGCCTGAGTAACACCCATCTCACACCCATTAGAACCACGGTCATTCCTAACCCCACCACTACCCCACCCGGGGTACCTGCAGAATACTCTGATCTCCAGGAGGCCTTCAGCAAGATCAAAGCATTACAACTGCCACCCCACCGAACCAGCAACTGTGCCGTTGACCTACAGCCAGGCACGTTGCCTCCCAGAGGCTGCATCTTCCCACTCTCCGAACCCGAGGATCAAGCTATGAAAACCTACATTAAGGAGGAACTTGAGAAGGGGTTTATTCGACCGTCTACCTCACCCGCAGCAGCTGGCTTCTTCTTTGTCAGTAAAAAGGACGGGGGCTTCGTCCATGCATTGACTATCGTGGGCTTAATGAAATAACAGTAAAATTCAGCTATCCCTTACCTCTGGTCCCTGCGACATTAGAACAGCTAAGAACTGCCAAGGTCTTCACCAAGCTGGATCTTCGCTCTGCCTACAACCTAATCCGTATTCGAGAATAGAAGACAAATAGACGAATAGAAAATAGCCTTCTCCACAAGCAATGGGCACTACGAATACCTTGTGATGCCCTTCGGACTCTCCAATAGTCCTTCAGTATTCCAATCCTTCATCAATGTTATATTCAGAGACATGCTAAATCAGGGCCTCATTGTATATATCAACGATATTCTGATTTACTCAGATTCAATGGAAGAAAAAAAAAGCAGCTCCGTGCAGTTCTACAGCGTCTCATTAAGCACCAACTTTATGCCAAAGCTGAGAAATGTGAATTTCATCAGTCATCGATAGCCTTCCTTGGTTACATCATCAGCCCGGAGGGAGTCGCTATGGATGAAAAGAAGGTACAAGCTGTCTTGAAGTGGCCACAGCCCACCACCATAAAAGAACTACAGAGATTTCTGGGCTTTACCAACTTCTACAGACGATTCATCAGAAACTTCAGTTCAGTCGCAGCACCCCTCACAGCCATGACCAAGGGAGGCAACCAAAAACTCCGTTGGTGCAATGACGCTGTACAAGCATTCAAGGAATTGAAAAGACGGTTTACCTCTGCCCCCATCTTGCATCATCCAGACCCCAATTTACCATTCGTAGTAGAAGTTGACGCATCCAACACCGGTATTGGAGCCATCCTGTCCCAACATCAAGGCTCTCCACCAAAACTCTTTCCCTGCGCCTTTTACTCTACAAAACTTTCACCCGACGGACAGAACTACGATGTGGGCAATCGTGAACTATTAGCCATGAAAGCGGCATTTGAACAATGGCGACATTGGTTGGAAGGCGCAAGACACCCGTTTCTAGTGTTAACCGACCACTGCAACTTAGAATACTTACAATCAGCCAAAAGACTTAACCCGCGGCAGGCCAGGTGGGCTCTATTCTTCACCCGGTTTGAGTTCACCATCACATACATCCCAGGCTCAATAAACATCAAGGCAGACGCACTCTCTCTCCTAATGCACTCACCTCTCCTAATCCTAACTAAGACCCCATTATCCCAACCTCTCTCGTTTTGGCACCAGTCCAGTGGGACATAATGACTGAAATCACCCAAGCACACGTACAAGATCCACCACCGGCAGAATGTCCAACTGATCGAACATTTGTTCCTCTACAACTCAGGGAAATGGTTATCCAAGTCTACTACCAGCTCCAGGGATCGCGACCACAACACGTC
Source organism: Rhodeus uyekii (assembly GCA_037043235.1). Lineage (NCBI taxonomy): Eukaryota > Metazoa > Chordata > Actinopteri > Cypriniformes > Acheilognathidae > Rhodeus > Rhodeus uyekii. The sequence continues at coordinate 685,887 of JAWRVZ010000175.1, read as the reverse complement.
TAATTCGGAACCGATTCTGGTGGAACACTCTACAAGTAGACACCAAAAACTTTGTGAATTCCTGTCATACATGCGCAGCCGCAGAGACACCCCGACAACTACCAGCAGGATTACTTCAACTATTACCCATCCCACGACGACCATGGTCCCACATAGCCATCGACTTCATCACAGACCTACCAGTATCGCAAGGTAACACTACCATAATAACAGTTATCGACCGATTTTCCAAAGCCTGCCGTCTCATATCTCTGCCTAAGCTCCCCTCAGCCTTGGAAACAGCCGAACACCTATTTCATTATGTATTCCGCTACTACGCACTTCCCGATGATATTGTCTCAGATTGAGGCCCACAATTTACATCCAGGGTGTGGTCCGCCTTCTTCCGACTACTAAATGTAAATGTAAGCCTCACATCAGGTTATCATCCCCAATCCAATGGACAAACCGAACACTTGAACCAAGAGATCACCAAATTCCTCCGCATATACTGCCTACAGAATCAGAAGGACTGGAGTCGATTCCTTCACTGGGCTGAATACGCACAGAATTCCATCCTCAAACCTGCCACTAATCTCACACCCTTCTAATGTGTTCTGGGATTCCAACCACCACTATTCCCATGGTCCGGCGAACCATCTGAGGTACCTGCTATAAATGACTGGTTTCAGCGGAGTGAGGCGCTATGGGATCAAGCACATGTCCACCTACAATGAGCAGTAAACAGGACCAAAGAACAAGCTGACCGTCATCGACGTACCCAACCAAGATACACACCAGGACAGTGGGTATGGCTATCAACCAAGGATCTCCGTCTGCACCTACCATGCAAGAAACTCAGTCCCAGGTATGTGGGTCCATTCAAAATTCCCAGACAAATAAATGCTGTGTCCTATCGTCTAGAACTACCTGCCTCTTACCGTATTGCTCCCACTTTTCATGTATCGCTACTGAAACCGGCCGGTGGTCCGAGAGTGGAACCAGAAAGCAGCGATCCAGGCCCCCCACCCCTGATCGTGGAAGGCGAGGAGGCATTTCAAGTGCGAGATTTGCTGGATTCCAGACGTCGGGGGCACCAGATACAATACCTGGTAGACTGGGAGGGGTACGGCCCCACGACCACAAGGAAGACCCCGACGTCGGATGTGCTCTCGCATCAGGAGCCGCTCACAGGGGGGGGGGGGGGGGGGGGGGGGGGGGCTCTGTCACAAATGCTGATGAGGTTCCTACCAACGGCCACCGGAGGGAGCACTCACCGGAGTACTAGCTCCGTAGAACATTTCCCATGCACCCACTTCCCTGGACTGATTACCACACACCTGCAATACATCTTCACTGACTATTTAAATACTGGATACTGGATAAGTCTTGTTTACCCCGGCTGCATTTCTGAGCGTTACTTACCCTGTGTTATCATTGCCTGTGTTCTGATTCTGCCTTGTTCACCGTGTTTGATTCTGTGCCGCCTGCCCCTTATTGTTTATCTGGATTCTGGATTCTGATCGTTTGCTGCCTATCCTGACCTACTGCCTGTTATGACCATTCTCTCTGCCTTGCCCTTGACATCGCTGTTTTGCCTGGTGATTCGACCTAATTCGAGTCCCCATTACACGAAGAGAGGAGTGAGTAGATGGAACAATTCTAGTTTTTGACGGAGCAAGATCATCCAAAACATCACAAATAGAGACATTATTGGTCGAGACTATATTATCTGGATTTAAGAGGTTGAGTGAAGAAGAGCAGAGACCGCAATAGCAGCAGAGAAATTGTCAACAGTTATAGATCCCAGATTACGGTGCGATAGCATGGTTTTATTGTTTTTTACTTTTGCTCTGTTTTCACATGCATCCTATATAAAAAGTTTTCTGCTCAAAAAGTTCACTATTTCTGCTTATGATGATGGCATTTTGGTTATTATGCACATTGTTTTTAGTAAATACTCTTTTAAGCAAAATATAAGAAGTCCTAACTTGAAGAGGAAAACCCTGAACCCATACAGGATCTTTTATCAGTCACATGACCTTCTGCCATAGATGCATATCTATGTCAGCAGCCATATCACCCTGTAGCCTAAGACTGGTTTCCCACTGAAGCTAAGCAGGGTTGAGCCTGGTCAGTACCTGGACGGGAGACCTCCTGGGAAAAACTAGGTTGCTGCTGGAAGTGGTGTTAGGAGGCCAGCAGGGGGTGCTCACCCTGTGTGGTCTGTGTGGGTCCTAACGCCCCAGTATAGTGACGGGGACACTGTACTGCAACAAGCACAGTCCTTTGGATGAGACGTTAAACCGAGGTCCTGACTCTCTGTGGTCATTAAAAATATATATATATATAGCCTGATAAAACATCTGATCTTACCTTTTAATATTCATATCCAATTGGGCTCAACTGATAATTCTTTGTTTGTTTGTTTTTAAATCACAGTTTTGTCTCTCAGGATTCAATATATTCCTTTATATTAAATTATATCCTTTACAGTATTTTTGACTGTTTAGGAATGTTCTTTATTTCACGAAGAACTGCTTCTGTGCAGATACTGATGAAAATTATCAAGAAATATAGTCTCTGTTGGAAATATAGAGATCGATACTCTTATAACATTAATTGAAAACCCTGATCTTTATCATACAAAGAAGCAAAGTAGAAAATATCAGTCAAAGATATTAGTGAATATTGGATGTATTATAAATGTCTCTCTAGTAATAATGTGTGTCTTCATCTGTTCCAGATTCAGGTTTATCTTCATATGCTTTAGCAGGAATAATCTCTGTTATTCTGCTGATCTTCGTTGCTGCTGTTGTTGCTGCTGCTGTATCTGTGATTTACTGTCGGAAGCGTAAAAGAAGGAAAAGTATTACAAACAGCTGATTTAACTAGATGATAGAATTATATTTATAGTGTGAAAAGAATTACTATTTCCATTGTAATCAAAGTAATTAATGTTTAATGGAGTTTCTCGTTGTTCAAACAGACAGCAGGAGGAAACACAATCAGAATGAGGTGAGACACTATGAGTTCTGCTTGTCAAACGTAATAAAGTAATAACTGTATTTAACAGCATTTATATATTTAAAAAAGTTTAGCCACAAATTTTAACATATTTCGTGGCCCCTAGAATATTTGGAGATATTTTGTTAATTGATTTTCTGAACCCTGTGCTTCTTTTTTTGAACAGACAAGCCCAAACTTTTTATTTCAGTTTCATTCTTCTTTTTCTCTTTTTTTTTCCTTTTTAAATCAAAACCTGAGTGTAAGTTTTTTTTAATTCATACAAAAAGCTGAGAAAATCAAGTTTTTGTCAGTGTTTTTTCATCAGGATTGGATTGAGAACGATGATGAAAACACAGACGCAGTTTAGCTCATTCTGTAACGATAAACATTTTTGATTTGATAGCTGTTAAATATGATGATTGCATTATTTTACATGAGCGTAAGCAAGACCTTTTATTATTTATTATTGCATCATTTATTATTGCATTATTTATATATTAACTATTTAAAGTAGGATGCTGTTAACAGTGTGTAACAAAAGTATAAATAGTAGAATATAATAGTTGAATAATTGTCCCTTTTTTGTTCTTATTTTTATCACATGAAATCAGAACTTGACAGTGCCAAAGAAATAAAATTACATAAATTAATAATTCAATAAACTAAAAATATAACACTAGTTATATTCTTTTCACACATCTTCCTTTTATTTCTAAAGTTCTTGAAAAACCAGTGGCAACACACGTCCAGCTCACCTTAATAATAGTAAGTTTTATGAGTGTTTTCAGTCAGGGTTTTTGTCCTAACACACTTTTCACACAGTTTGTACAACTAAAATTATCAATCCCAACCTTCTTCTGTTAGCTGTGGTGTCCCCCAAGGTTCTGTCCTCAGTCCCTTATTGTTCCTAATCTACCTTCTCCCACTTGATAACCCACTTGAACCCACTTATCTCGACCTCGGTTAATTCGCCAACCCTATTATGTCAACGTTTTTAAAGTGGAACTGCCAAATTTCCATATTTTCTTAGCATTTTCTTATTGGTTATGTCGATTTTTTTATGTCGCCGAATCCTAATATCTCAAGCACAAAAGAGGGCCAAATTCACCACTTACCATCTGTTGTTTTGATTGATATTTATACTTGTTTATGGTTTATTGATGTTGTTATTTATTATTTTAATATTGTTCTTGTTGCTATTTCTTCTTGATGTATGGTGACCTAGGGTGATTTGAAAGGTGCCTAAAATAAGAGTTGTATTAGTAGTAGTATTTTATATTTTGTGTAACTGAATTATTAATTTTGTTACATTTTTTAATCTTTTGTGTTTTCTTTCAGCAGAAAGATGCTTGTCTAATGACGATGGCCTGTGGGAATTCAGCCAGAGAGAATTCTTCATAACGCTAATTATTATTTTAATCATTTAATTGAAAGGGACAGTGAAGAAAAGTTAGAATCTGAAGCTGCCATTGATTTCAGTGTCAACCGTAAACCGCATAGTGAGGAATTTGCAAAGTCATGGGTTCAATTCCCAGGGAAAGCAAGAACTGTATTTAACTTAGGATAAAAGCGTCTGCAAAATGCAAAAATGTAATGACAATTAACTCTTTTTTTTTTAAATAAAAGTAAAGGTGTCTATACAGTATTAGCCCAAAAGTGTACAATATAATTCCCATACTGTGAAACATAAACACTCAAATATGAGTTTGACTGCAGCTGTCAATCAAACAACATTCATTCTGAACTATTGAAACTGAAGCAAGTTATTGTTTCCATTAATGGAAAAGACTGGTATTGTTATGTTTGCCTTCTATATCTACAGGCTTTTATTGTAACCAGCAATATTTTACTGATCTGCATTGGATGTTCTTTAATGAATGTAACAACGTCTATTACATGAAAAACTACATGCAGTTGAAATATTATGAATGTGCAATTTATTTTTTATTTTACTCATCAAATTATTTCATTTGTTGTCATATTCAATATCTCAAATCTTCCGTTATTAGCGGAAGCAGATCAAAGTAACATTATGTAATTGTTTATTTGCCATGAGAGATTTTCCTTTTCTGCAATGTATTTTTTCTTAACTCTAACCACTGAAAGTTTCTGAGATGTCAGTCCTGGAGAGATGCAAAAGATTTTCTCTCAAATATTTTATACTAGTTTTAAATGTCATCTGTTTGTCTGAATAAATGAAAAATTAAATGTGCAAATCTTTCTCTTGCCAGGTTGTTTATGTTTAATGTGAATTTACCAAGAAGTCATTATTTGCTTATTTGCATTATTTGCATTATTTGTCAAACTCCTTTAACTCAAAAAGCCTTTAACACGACCCACAGTAAGACAATAATTGTTTGTCTTGTGTTCAAAGCGGAAGATCTTCAGAGTGTTTTCTGTAACTTTGCATCAGCCAATGCAAAAGCTGAGCCTATGGACACTATTTTCTAACTATTTAAGTGAACTTGAAAGATCTTGTTTGAGATGCCATTAAAACAGGTGTGATGAACTCATAACGACTGAAATCTGTGAATTTGTCATGAGTTTTGACCCAAACTAACACTAAATCATATGTAGATGATGTAATATGTAAATCATTGTGTGTCTCATTTAACAATCTGAAGAACTGAACTTTCACCTTAACATTTTAGCATTCAACCTTCATTCAAATATTTCACACTCTTGTAAGAAGATCTGATCAATATTATAGAAGTTAATCTATGGTAAATATTTTGGCAGCAACTGTTATTCTGAATAGCATCAAAATGTATTAATGCATAAAGTGTTTTTAAAATGAAATTAGCAATAATGATAATAATACTATGCACATTACTGACTCTAGTGGACAAATGCTGTTAGATTCATTTCTGAATTTGTGTAAGTCTCTGAATTTTGACACATCAAGTTTAAAATATCAGTCTCTCTCTCTCTAACGTTCTTCTCTGAAGTGCTTGCTGTTCAGTCTCCCTTTGTGTATGTGTGTGTGTGTGTGTGTGTGTGTGTGTGTGTGTGTGTGTGTGTTACCAGCAGCGCTCTGTTCATTCTCATTGGTCTGCTTCCATCTTCTGATGTTCAGGTGACATTCGCTGCTTTTGCTGTCTGTCCTTCTGCAGTTCAGTTGCTGCTGTCAGTATTCTAGTCATTTGAAGTTGTTTCAGACATGTAGACTTCTAAATACTTCCACGCATGACTCAGTTGTAATCGAAAAGCAAGCAGCTTGAATTTATGTTCAGTTATTTTCAGTCTTATTCCCTTGACACTTCAACATAGCTTTACTACTGGATTAGTCCTAGCCTTTTGTCCCTTCCACAAAGTCATCATGTTTCCTCATCGACTCTTCAGTCACTGGTTCATCCAGGAGTCCATCAGCAGTCAACTTAAGTTAACACAGACTGCAATGATTGATGGCTCCTCCAGCCAGCCTTTTCTCCTTCTCTAGCCAAAGACTGCATGCTCTGCAGAGAGTGGAAAGAGTCGAGGATATTTTCAGATAACAACGGAAATGGTTCATGAGCGACGACAGAGAAGAATGAGAGAGGACAAGACTTGTGTGCTTGTGTTTGTTTGGGCGGCAGTCGTCCGTGAGGGTCTGCCGCCAGTACGCCAGCTCATTCTTTTATATGTTTACTGTTTATAGTGTTGAGAATAAAAGTTACCACAAGTGTGCATAAAGACGACCCAGCCTTCTTCCTTCTTCTTCACACCCACATATTATAATAATCCAATAAGTATTTTCAGCAGCTGCTATGCTCTCAGACAACGAGGCAGTCCTGCAGCCACAGGATCCAGTTTACTGGAAAAATAAACTACTGGTCTTAATCTGTTCCATGTTTCTGCAATAGTCGTTAAGCCATTTTCCCATTTGAACAAAAGGTTTGTCTGGCACTGGAAGGCCCAAAGTTGGAGCAAAACCCAGTTAGACCTTTACGGCATTGAAAGCTTGTTCAGCCTCATCAGTGCATGTTCATTTATCTGAGGATTTTGACTCATTTTTCACAGTCAACACTCTCAACTGTTTTGGGATTGAAAACTGGTTTAAACTCTAGAAGAGACAGAATTCGTCCAAGTCTCCAACTGATGTCTTTTGCTTTCACAGCTGGTGTAATCCCTGGTTTCAGTCCATGCATGAAATAAAGAGTGGATTTTCTGTACGCAATATTATTCTTTTCTTTTCCATGATGTCACTGCTTTCTTACTTATTACGAATATTCAATGTACTCGCAGTGAATGTTTTTGTGACTATTTTGTTCCTGGAAAATCTTGAGTCTTAACTCTAACTGCTAGTTTGGGTTTAGCTGAAGGCTAGAGTTTTTTTTTTTCAGTCAGAACAATTACCATATTTTCCCGCATATAAACCACAGACGCAGATAATCCGCACCCTCATATAGCCCGCGGTTTTGGGGTTTTGTGAGAAAAAAAAATCGTTGACATAACCCGCACATTTATATACCTGCAACCATAGATTGATGAACATTATTGTGCAAGTTCATATTTCGAATGTTGCTGGTGTGAGATTTGTTTTCTGATTTATTTTGGTATTAGAGTGGGTAACATGGTTTGCTCAAGGGTGATGAGAAGAGCCCGCCCTCATGGCAGCACAGCCAATCACGTCTTCTTGTATGATTGACAGGTCAGACAGCCTATCAGCGCCAGCTGTGAAAAAATGCTCTACATGCTCCAGAGACAACAACCCTTGCAAGAAAGAAAAACATAAAGAAAATACCACAAAAAAAATTACGTTCTTAGGGACATAACAAATATATTGAAATATTATTACGTGTAAAAAATGTGTCATATAGTTTGCACCTTCATATAACCCGCACCCCCACCCCCCTGCAGGGTTTGTAAAATCTGGTACACTATGGAAAATACAGTATGTATGTTTACTTCATAGAGTCCAGCATGTTCAGTTGTGTGTGTGTGATGATCAGAGATCCAGTTTCAGCTAGACTCTGAATCTCCATCAGTGCCGTTATATGAGGAGAAGATTCCAGAAGCTCTTTTGACTTTAGTTATGATCAGTGCTAGGAAAGTTACTTTGAAAAGTGACATTACAAAAACAAGTGCATTACAATATTGCATTACTCCCTTAAAAGATAATTAATTAAATTAGTTTTGTTACTTTTTAAGGAAGTAATCCAATATATTACTTTTGCGTTACCTTTTCTCTTATCTGGTTGTTTTTGTTTGATCGTTTTTTTCAATGACATGAAAGTTATATTATTATGCAAATTTAAAGGTCCTTTCACACCAGTAGTTAAATAACAAGGCTAGAGGAAATGTAAATTCACACGTGGACATGCGAGCTCAAGCAAACCTTTCAGCGGCTGCAATACATGCTTCCCGTAGACCGAGCCGGTGGGCGTGACGGTGAATCGCCGGCATTTTGTATGGATACAGTTCCTGTTTACATTTCACAGGTACCGGTACAGGGTCGAATTTTACCCAGTTTTTGGATGTTTAAATGGTTATGCAGAATGAAAAATGCAACAATTAGTAAGAAGAAGGCAAAACTGCCATACATCGATGGATTAAGTAAAGAAGAAAGGACACGTTATGAGGTTAAAATCGGTTTAATTGGACTCGACACATACGAAGTCGGGAAAGATCTCTTCACCACAGACTATGCATGCCTTCCCAGAAGAAAGGATTTGGACATTGTTTGCTATTTGTTATATTCAAAAAGTGCTTATACCCTAGACCAGTTACGGGCTCACAAGTCATCGGAGGCGTACAACCAATTTGTGAATGGATGGGTTTGTGATGTTTGCAGCTTGTAACGTAATGGTTACAAACTTGTAATGGCAAAGGTAATATTAAAATATATCATTATATGGAGATTTATTTTAGAAGCTTTTTCAATCATTGCCTCAGACATAAATATTTTAACAATAATACATGCTAAATATAATTTTTGTAAGTGCATAAAGAGCTGAAATTTAACCAGATTTAACCAGCACATTTGCTGATCTGGATCTAGGGGAGCGCGGGGCACAACGTAACGCGGGGTAAAAAGTAACAGCGATTTTTTAAATAGTTGCACGGGCTTAAATGTGACGTGCTAACGGGCTTTTCACTGTTTGCACACGTCTTCTGGCCATCTTTCGAGAAATTCCAGCGAAATTTGGATGAGAACCACAGAACAAACTCTTTTGAAAGCATGAAAATATTTTTTGTTATAGTAGTTGTTTTGTTCAAAGCATAACAATATAATAAATAAAATAAAAATATATATTCCATTCATAAGTTATGCTTATAATCATTAAGACTAAACTTTTATTAAGAAATAAAAATACGTGAATGAACTTGCATTGGATAACATGGTGTTACAACTAACCCGCTGTCTGTTAAAACGAGCCCCGCTCACGGGGTAAGTTGTCACATTTCACTCCTTGCGCTTTTGGTGATACTGCGCAGAAACTGTAAGTCCGACGAACATCAAACCAGTGCTCATTTGTAGGAGAGGCTTGTGTGTTGTTTGTATAAAAATATGGTTTGTCTAACCAAATTTCTTTGTTCATTATTTGGCTAAAACCAAAAAGTGTTACGTTTGTCCCCGCGCTCCCCTACATTGTTGTCCCATGTGATAAAATCTAGTTAAGGGTTAAACATTCTAGCCAAATTTAATGGGTTATGCATAGATCTGTGACCGAAATAAGAAATGTTTATTTGAATTAAAATAATTAATCGGGGCATCTTTTCTGCCAATGTTCGCCAGCCACAGTCTCCGCCTTTCTTCACTCAGCTTCATCGTCTGTTCGCCTTCATATTGCCTAATAGCCGGGATGTTGTAGAAACTTCTCTTCTGATTGCCGTCGGCCCGATTACTGCAACCTTTGACCCAACAAGAAATCACCATATTTGCTAAATATAGCGATTATGTGTACGGAAACTCGGTCGAGTGACGTTTTTCTCTGTTTACAAGTCTTCTTCTTCCCATAAAAAATGGCGGCTACCGGACAACAGCTGGATGTTGTGACGTCATACGGGAAGCATGTATTAAGAATTGTGAGTTTAATACTTATTGCACCAATAATAATAATAAAAAAAATCTAAAGTCATTATTGGTTGTGGTTTAATGAATCATCACAGTTCAGCAGCGAGTGCATTCAATAGAGTGAGATTAAATGCGCATAAATATTTGTGTTATTTAACATTAACATTTAATTAATGGAGTTTTGAGTATTTTTCTAATTTTGCATTTTAAGGAGATTTTTCATTTTGAGGAATAAGCTGGGCGAGATTGTTATTTATTCAGTAACAATCCTCAAAATTAATAAAAGTTTAAAAAACTATTAACCATTTCTCGCCATTTCTTCATTTGTTCAACTCGCCATTTCTGTTGACAGTTTGTGTTTTTTTTAATCCTAGACATTTAAATGAAAAATGTTGTTCCAGATTTCAAAGTATCTCAAAATAATATCGGTTTATATTTGATGTCAGATAACAGCAAGTTTAAACAGTGTCATTTAAAATACAACAGTCGTAAAAAATGTGTTTCTCTCTCTCTCTCTCTCTCTCTCTCTCTCTCTCTCTATCATTATGCAGTGGGAGGGGTTTTGACTACAATAGTCCCTTTGAATTTGATGTTTTGACCTGCAGACCTAAAATCCAGAGGGATCCCAGCCTTCATTGCAGAAGAACATCACACTTTTATCTTTTATGGTCTGGAAATGAAGCATCTTTGGATCTTGATTTTGTTCTTTCATGGTAAGAGATTTAAATGAGTCGTTCATTATACTCTCTCTTATTCTTTTAAGCGACAACAACTTTATATTCGACCGAAATGTTTTTATTATTTGTGTTTTATTAATGTTTGAATAAACGTCGACTGGAATTACGTTGTAATTCACTTTCTAGGCTGTTTGTCTCAGTCTTTGTTCTGGTAAAATATATAAATGAGAACGATGAATGTGGCGGAGAAAATATCGCAAACGGGCTCCGTGTGAAAGTTTAATATTAAGATTGAAATGTAGTTTAATGTAGTTATGTATATATACAAGTTATGTAGCATGTGCTCATGATGTGATGCGTCTTTTTCACTCGTTTGAAAAGAAGGCAATTTTTACCACTAGACATCCCATAAAACACCTGACGTCATTGGAAAGTTTTTATTTTTATTTTTGTTTTTTGGACTAAGTCAGGTCGGTCAGTGATGTCCTGTATTTAGGCCAAAATAGTGAAATTGCCCTTTGTTGATTCGTCAGATTTGGTCCAAATATATCGCAAGACGGACTTCTGTTTCGGTCCACATGTAGCCCTAAAATACATTAATAAAAGTAGTTTTGCAGCAAGTGAAGAAATAGGTTCAAGTTACATATTTATGTTTCCAAAACAGAAAACTTGATAGGTTTAACAGAAAAAAAACAAGCATACTGTTTACAATTTAGTAACAGAAATCCTTGTGATGTGTTTTACACGCATTTCTGAACGTTATTTTTTAACAATCACTAGGTTAATATAACGCGTCTATTGTTGTGTTTTTAAGTGTGATATTTTTCTCTCTTCAGAAAAAACACTTCTCAAAGATCTTCGATGCCAGGATTTAGGTTTTCTTCTTCCAAAAAAAACCGAGCCGCCCTGCAGTCAACTCTTGATCTTGCACTTAATCTCAACATTTGCCATAATTCCTGTGGTTATTCCAGGAAACATCCTTTCTAGTTTATTGACTCTTTTTTTAATGGTATTGTCTTTATTTTCACATTTCATTCTTCTTCAAGTCCCAGCACAATGATAAAGTCAGCGCACATAAATAATAGTGGCTAAATACAAAGCTATATTATGCTTTTCTTAAACAAAAATCTTCATCACTATAAACATATTAAACATATCACAGGACTTTAAACACAATTAGACCATTTTTATTAATTAAATGTATTCGTCACAAGCCATGCGAATGAACAGATCACTGACTTATTTGTTAATTTGATGATTTGTTGATTATTGTTAGTATTCAGTAGTAATGTGATTATTTAAAATGGTAAAAAAGAGAGAAATAAATATTGTCATATAATTTAGACCTACATTCACTAAAGTGATCAGTTATCCGGGCATGTGATTAATTCTAACCAATGAGACTTCTGGAATTTTGCATTGTTAATGAGCTGTTAATGGATCCAACTGGTTCCTCCCAGCTCTGCTCCAAACAGATAATGGTGGAGTTTGGATGACACAAATCCAAATGTGTTCATTATTCAGTGTCTTTAGATCTCTTGGTCAGATGTAACTACAATCAAAGGCTTTTATTGACAATTACATGAAGTTTATGCAAATGGTCAATATTTGCAGAGTTGACCGTTCATGTTGAAGACCTCTGCAATGCGCAGTGGCATGCTGTCAATCAACTTCTGCACCACATTCTGACTGACAGCCCATTCTTGCAACCTTGAGGAGGTTGTGTCTCTGACCATTACCAATTTTACAATGTGTGGGGATACACATGCTCTTTGCAGGATCGAAGGGTTTTGCAAATGGATCCGGCAGAGAAGTTTGAGATGGATCATCCTTTCTCTGTTCTTACCTGTCAGGTCCAGTGTCTCATCTCATTTTGGAAACATGAGCTGTGGTCACTTCTGCCTTGGGTGAGGAACTTGCACAACAGCATTTATAGTGTCCAGACACAATATTTTGAGACAAGCCACCTCAGACTTCAGCAGTTGAGGAGCTTGTGGAGGTTGTGTCTCTGGCCAAATTTGACTAGCCGGGGGAGTGAAACAATTTGACATAGAAATAAATTAGACAAATGCTTCCAGCCATCCTCAGGACCACCTCCCCATCAGACTTGCTTTTCTTTCCAGACCTCCTCACTGAGGTGTCAGGGTCGTGGAAGGGAGGAATTTATTCCGTGTGATCCCCCACCCTCACACCCTTCAAGTTGGCCTCAGATTAGGCAAGTCAGTTTTTCCCTCCCGGTTCATTTCTTCAGGATGCTGAAAGAGGTGAGCAGATAAGGCTGCCACACACACCTGAAAAGTGGAGATTGATAGATCTGCCGTGTAAAATACCTGGCAAGTAAGGTTCAGTGTTGAGAAAGGGATGACCCGTCTCAAACAAGATTCACCCTCTACAAGATTCATTTGCGAACCCTGTGACCTGATACACCACTCAGCCTTGGCAGAAGCAGGATCTGAACCGCAAGAGGATCAAGAACCTCCTCAAAGAGCCCGGCGGGAGCGCGGTGTTTTCAACGCCACTCATAATGCTCGTAATTACACCTTTTATCTCAAGGACTGACTAAGCGTTCTGCAAACCCAAACAAACAACACAAAGAGCATGAACATCCCCACTCATTTTCTTAGCAAGGAAAAGATGAACACACCTGTTAAATGCTGTTGCTATTTTACAATGTGTTTATACAGTTTCTTTTTAAACTCCTGTCAAACAGAGATTCTTTATCTGAGACTGACAACACATTAGGACACATGATTTACACAAAGCTCTTGTTGAAGGAACAGAAGCGCTCTGTGTTTACACGGATACTTTGTAGCTTCCTGGTCGATGATGTCAAACGCTTATGACGTTCCGTCACGCCATTGGACTGATTTCACATGTGATTCATGATGTAGTTACACAGAGCGGTTCCCACAGCACTTTGACGCAGCGCAAGTTCCCTTGAAACAGAACTACAGTTACATATGTAAACAAAACATTTTCACACTTTATAATATATGTAAATCTTTTCGAATTTTTTCATCATTTGGCAATCATGTGATATGATTTGGCAATATGCAATACTTTTTGTCCTGGTGGCATTTTTAAATTTTTAATCTAATCTCGCTACACATGACGTCACTGTTTCAAGTCAGACAAAATTTCTTAAATTTCACTATTCACCATCTTTAAAAAACATGACACTTTCCTGTGTGTTTGTTTGGCATGACTATATGTTGATTTCTTCTTCAGGTGTGTCTGGTGGTGGGAGAGTGACAGTGTATGTGATGCTGGAAAAATCAGTCACTTTACGCACTGGTGTTCAAATAAATCAACAAGATGAGATTACATGGTATTTTAATAACACTCGTATTGCTCAAATCACTGGAGGTCAGAGTAAGATCTGTACAGATGATCAGTGTGATGAGAGATTCAGAGACAGACTGAAGCTGGATCATCAGACTGGATCTCTGACCATCATGAACACCACAGCAGCAGATAATGGTGGAGAATATAAACTACAGATCAACAGCAACAGCAGAATCACAGAAGGAAACTATACTATTGTCATTTATGGTAAGTCATTTAATTAATGTATATTAATTCACATGCAGTAGAAAGATAATTTCTTCAAAAACACAATTGTAATTTGTATGTTTACTACTAATTTAGCTCAGTGTGATTTTAAAAATGAACAATTTCCACTGATGAGCTGTTAGTTTCAACAGTTAGTTGTTTCAGGTTGTGTCATTTTTTTAATCAGCAAAAGAAAGATGGAAGTACATTGAGTTCTATCAGAAACAAATCCATATTTACATTGATGATGTCATTTGATTATGTTGTTTTGAAAATCTTTTTAATAGATTTTTTTTAATCATATCCAATTTTCTAAAATCAAATTACTGCAGGCAAGTTCAATTAATTTCAGGCTACCAAATGTGAAGAGTTCCTGCAGAAAGAGCTACCAGAGATTTAGAAATGTAGCAAGTTCTGCTTCCACATGAGATACATATACATTCTGGTCCATATACCTCAATATGAACAGGGATCCGATAAAGAAAATTCGCTCCAATTTGAAAGCCACGTCTAAACATTTTTCATAAAATGTTGGCCTTGCCAAATCTGTCCAAGATTTTGCCACATTTGGCTAAACATTCTTGTTATCTGGGATAAATCAAAATGTGAAGAGTTTGTCAACCAGCATGAAAATAATGTTTCTGGTCCAAATCTTCCCTGCTTTAACCGTCGATGGTTTTATCCAAATATTTCTGCTTAATGGTCGGTTGCAAACATTTTCCATGTCTCTAGTTTTTGAACATTTCTTACTTGTGTTTCTGACCCGAATCTTCCTGTAAAGCACAATGGGTCGTGGGCAATATTAGATGGTATTGTGAGAACGGATCCACATTTTGAAAATGTTCTGGAGATATTAGACCGTCTTGAGGCTTTTGGCTTACCGTAACTTAATATCATACCCTTATTTTAATCTCATATGCTAATTAGTATGTGTAATATGGTCATTGGGACACAGAGTGAATTGCATTGCTGAATTACATTATGAATCCAGTCATATTTCTATACGCGCCATCTTTATAATCTTAGAAAAACATTTTAACAGATATTTCCTGTGTTTTTGTTTCTCATAATAATTGTTGATTTCTTCTCCAGGAGTGTTTGTTGATGAGAGCGTGTCAGTGTCAGTGATGGAAGGAGATTCAGTGACTCTAAACACTGGTGTTCAAACAAACCAACAAGAAGATATTACATGGTATTATACTTTATCGTATAATTTGTTTATACCCATCGCTAAGATCTTTGGAAATCAGAGTGAGATCTGTACAAATGATCCGTGTGATGAGAGATTCAGAGACAGACTGAAGCTGGATCATCAGACTGGATCTCTGACCATTATGAACATCACAGCAAGAGATGCTATAAAATATAAATTAGTGATCCGCTACAGCAACATCATCACCATCTATAATAGAACATACTTCAATTTTACTGTTCATGGTGAGTCATTTCTTAAATGTTTAAAAGCAGATTATGTTTCTAAATCATTACACATGTGTGTATGATGGGAAGTGATGTTTTTTGCAGAGATTTAAAGGTGTTTTTCTCTTAACCTGTTTATTAATGCACACGCAGTATAAAAATAGTTTGTTCAAAACCATATTTACTGTTAGATTATAATTTGTACTTTTACTAGTAATTTAGTTCAGAGTGATTTCGACTCAATCATTACCACTGATTTAACAGTTAAGAAAAGTTAGTTCTAACAGTTTCTCAGGTTATTATTATGGGATGCACTGTAATTAATCGTGTGAAAGTCAATCCATTGCTTTTGCCTTGTTCTGATTGTGCTGATCGATTAGTTAAAGTCTCTGTCTTTCTGTCACAAATGCGGACGAGGTTCCCACCAATGACCACCAGAGATCGCACTCCCCTGAGTACTAGTTTATCTGGACTACAATTACCATGCACCCACTTACCTAGACTGATTACCACACACCTGCTCTACATTATCACAGACTATTTAAACCCTGGATACACAGCATATCTTTGCGAAGTCTTGTTTGCCCTGGCTACATTTCTGAGCGTTATTTCCCCTCTGTTAACCTTGCCTGTGTTCTGACTCAGTCTTGTTCATCGTTTTCGATTCTGTGCCGCCTGCCCCTTGTTCATTATTTATCTGGATTCTGGATTCTAATCGTTTGCTGCCTATCCTGACCTTCTGCCTGTTATGACCATTCTCTCTGCCTTGCCCTTGACATTGCTGTTCTGCCTGGTGATTCGACCCAAGCTTGTTTGTACCCTGATACTGTCTGATCTTAATAAACTGCAGATGGATCTTAACCTGCCTGAGTCCTCGTTACACTTTCTTTATGTTATGCTAATATTGTGGCATAAAATTGTCTTTTTTTATCAGCAAAAGATCTTCCAGCATCTGTTGGTTTGTGTTTCAGGAGTTTCTGCTGCTGAACGAGAGGAAATGAAGAGAAAGTCAGTGAAGGAGGGAGAATCTGTTACTTTAGATCCTGGTGTAACACAAAACCCAAATTATGTGATGAAGTGGTATTTTAATGACATTCTCATCGCTGAAATCAGTGGAGATCAGAGTAAGATCTGTACAGATGATCAGTGTGATGAGAGATTCAGAGACAGACTGAAGCTGGATCATCAGACTGGATCTTTGACCATCATGAACATCAGAATCACAGATGAAGGAGAATATAAACTAGAGTTCAACAGTAGATTCAGCATCACGAGGAGCTTCAGTGTTTCACTCACTGGTGGGTTTCATATTATATAATTCCAGAATCTATTGCAGCGTCTCAGAATAACAGAGTCACTCCACTAGCGCTCAGGGCCATTTATGATCGTTCAACAATATATCCAAAAAATATCGATTTTCATTTAGCATTATTAATCAGCACTGTAAAAACAATGTTATATTTGTGAAAATTATTTGTAGAACTAAACTAAAAGAACTAAATCGTTGAAGTTATGTTTCTCTCCTTTTCTCCAAAAAAACAAAGTTAAAAAGTTTTCTGCTCAAAAAGTTTTTTCTGCTCATGATGATGTCATTTTGATTATTATGCACATAGTTTTTAGTATAACTTTTTTTAAGCAAAATATAAGAAGTCTAGACTTGAGGAGTAAAACCCTGAACCCGTACAGGATCTTTTATACGTCACATGACCTTCTGCCATAGATGCATATATAAACGAAAATATAATAACAATAGCCTGATAAAACATCCGATCTTACCTTTTAATATTCATATCCAATTGGGCTCCATTGATAATTCTTTGTTTGTTGGTTTTTAAATAGCAGTTTTGTCTCTCAGGACTCAACATTCCTTCAGTATTTTTTGACTGTTTAGGAAGTTTCTTTATTTCACGAAGAACTGCTTCTGTGCAGATGGATATTTATCAGTATTATACAGACATATTGTCTCTGTTAGAAATATAGAGATCGATCCTCTTGTAACGTTAATTAAAAACCCCTGGTCTTTATCATACAAAGAAGCAAAGTAGAAAACATCAGTCAAATATATTTGTGAATATTGGATGTATTATAAATATCTCTCTAGTAATAATGTGTGTCTTCATCTGTTCCAGGTTCAGTTTTGTCTTCAGCTGCTTTAGCAGGAATAATCTCTGTTATTCTGCTGATCTTCGTTGCTGTTGTTACTGTCGGAAGTGTAAAAGAAGGAAAATAAGTGAGTATTACACACAGCTGATTTAACTAGATGGAATTATATTTATTGTGTGAAAAGAATTAATATTTTCATTGTAATTAAAGTAATTAGTGTTTAATGGAGTTTCTCGTTGTTCAAACAGACAGCAGGAGGAAACACAATCAGAATGAGGTGAGACACTATGAGTTCTGCTTGTCAAAAGGTAATAAAGTAGTAACTGTCTGTAACAGCAGTTATATACTTTAAAAAAGGGTTAGCCACCAATTTTAACATATTTCGTGGCCCCTATTTTATTTGGTGATATTTTGTTGATTGAATTTCTGAACCCTGTGCTTCTTTTTTTAAACCGACAAGCCCAAACTTTTTATTCTAGTTTCATTCTTTTTTCTCTTTTTTTTTCCTTTCTTTTTTTTATTCAAACAAAAAGCTGAGAAAATCAAGTTTTTGTTAGTTTTTTCATCAGGATTGTATTGAGAACGATGATGAAAACACAGCAGTAAAGCTGTGTTGATTGCTGTTAAATATGATAATCGCATTATGTTACATGAGCATAAGCAAGACCTCTCTCTTGTTTCTGCTTGAGTTTTGACCAGGAGGTTCAGTTTCAAAAGAATTAAAACATGGAAAGAGTTGACATGGACAGAAAGAGTTAATCATTAAAAAAAACATTTTACTTGAATTTAGAATAAAGAACTTTTAAAAAAATATATATATAAATATAACACTAGTTATATTATTTTCACAAATCTTCCTTTTATTTCTAAAGTTCTTGAAAAACCAGTGGCAACACAGGTCCAGCTCACCTCAGTAACAATAAGTTATATGAGTGTTTTGAGTCAGCGTTTCATCCTAAGCATAGTATGTTTGCTTGATTTGAGTGCAGCTTTTGACACCATTTCACACAATATTCTGTTGAACCGTCTGTCCACTACTGGTATCACTGGTATTCCTCACACCTGGTTCACTTCATACCTTTCAAACCGTACACAGTTTGTACAACTAAAAAATTATCAATCCCAACCTTCCTCTGTTAGCTGTGGTGTCCCCCAAGGTTCTGTCCTCAGTCCCTTATTGTTCCTAATCTACATTCTCCCACTTAGTAATACAGTTGAACCCACTTATCTCGACCTCGGTTAATTCGCCAACCCTATTATGTCGACGTTTTAAAGTGGAACTGCCAAATTTCCATGTTTTCTTAGCATTTTCTTATCGGTTACGTCGATTCTTTTATGTCGCCGAATCCTAATATCTCGAGCAAAAAGAGGGCCAAATTCGTCACTTACCATCTGTTGTCTCGATCCATATTTGCTGTTTTCTACTTTTTTATGGTTGTTGTTTTGTTGTTGTTTACTGTGTAGGGGAATTTACAGTTAAGACTGTGGGGGAATTTACAGTTAAGACCCGAGGACCAGATATGTTGAATGAAGACCAGGAGTTAGAGGTGCAGTCAATAAAAGAAATTTTAGTGAAGTTTAGTTTGCAGTTTCATCAGCAGAAGCCAGCTTCAGGTCTCACAAGGAGGCTGCCCCATCATTGATGACAGTTACATGATTCTGATTGACTAAGAAAGAAGAAAAGAAAGAAAGAAAGAAAGAAAGAAAGAAAGATAAACAAAACTAGTAATTTTCCACACAAGAGCAGACAGTCTGAAGCCTATCTTCGTTGATCACATGGTTGACGGGTTAGTGACGTGGCTTGTCGAGAACAAGAAGTCATTCCGTCTCCTTATGGTGCCAGTTAATCATCTCACCAATACAGACCATATTAACACACACACACACACATACACAGCTTCTCTAAGGCTGAACTCGGCTCAGGCTCCAACAATCAACAGAAACGTCCCAAAACATTCTGATAACATGTCCTATCTGGTGAGAAGTGCTGACAATATTCATCCTTGCTCTATGGAAAACTACAGAAAAGTAAAGAAAGGTTTTAAATAATAAAAATCCCTTACTTGATTATAAATCACTCTTTACAAATCATTCAAATAAGCCAGTGAGGTCTAGTGGTTGGTCAGCTGTATCAGCCTCATCTCCTCCTCCACAGGATTAATTGTCCTGCAGGCAGATTTAAAGACATACGAAAAACAAAGATGGATACACATCCATATACACAGACATAGCATCCTCAATCCAATACATGCATAAAGTAGATATTTAACAATGCACATGGCCAAGTCCTCTGAAGCCGGAACAAACTCTCCCCAGGCTTCTTCCACAAATTCTCCAACGGTTTCTGTAACATCAGTGAACATGGACCCTACACTGAATGCGGCCATAAAAGCTACAGACATGCTGGTAGTCCCGTCAGTTTCTGTGACAAATGGAGTCCCATCTGATCTAAGCCACACAGAATTTAGATACTCATAGCCTGCGAATGTTTCAGTTGCTTTCATTTGTTTTAAGTACTTCTCAATATAATTTACGCGAACTTGGTCAGACTTCAATTTTGGATGATACTCAGTTTTACGCTTCGTTTTTGCAAAACACAACCCTAGTTCAGCACAAGTGCCATGTTTGCAAGTTTTTGCAGGGTACCTTGAAGGTCCCAAAGGATGTACCAGCTTATGGTTGGCACAATTACTGGAATTTGGTCTGTGCTGGTGGAATCGGTCGTAAAAACTGACGAAATTGATTTTCCTTTTGGAACCATTCATCTCCTAACGCTACATCTGACCTCGGTGGCCACATAAACACCTGAAATGGTCAAAAATACTTCCAAGTCAAATCATCAATTGTCACTTGTACGCGAGAGATTTCCACTCTCTTGACAGCTATTTCGAAAGTAAGACTTTTAAGACGTTTAACTGGTATACCACCCAATATTATTTGGGCATCCCCAGAATTCCCAGTTTCTCGTTTCTTTTGTCAACAAACTTCTATATCTATTCGGGTAATGAGCTGAAGTTGCTCTGACACACGGTCACTCCACTGTTGTTCAACCATTGGCCTGTTTGCATTATGAGGGTTATGCTCTCTGGATAATTTGGGGAGTGACCAAGCCAAAAGGTCATTGTCTCATTTCCGTCGATACTTTGAATCAAATTTAGTTCCTCAGTTGAATTTAGGCATGGGTATTTAACTCATGATGGATGGTTATCAGTTCTCAAATTCCTAATTGGTTGAAAAGGCATGAAATCGACCTGTCCTGAGAGAAATGTGAATCCACTTCAAGAAAGATAATGCAGTCAATATCAGAACTACGAAAGAGATCGGAATTACAGAGGTGGTCTAAATAAAAATAAAAGTAAATAAACAATAAAAGAATAAATAAATCCCCAAATAATCAGTCTAAGCTTTGAGTCTCTACTGAAAGTGTCATTAATTTAACAGGCAAATGGCATGTACCATCTTAATTGCAGGACATCTTAAATTTTCTTTTTCAAAAACTAATTTTAATAATCATTTCAATCATTATTTCCATTTAAACAAAGAATTTCACAGTATTCAAACCACGTTAACATTACAAAATTCAAAATCAATTAATAATGATTTCCTTTCAATTTTGAAGTCAATTTTTGAATTTCCTTTAGTCAACATTCATTTTATTAATTTTCATTATGATTACTTGTCAAGCTATTTCTCTATCAAACGTTTAGTCTTTCTGATCCCAAAAATATTATTAGCATTGCCTCAGTCTGTCACGAGTAGCGAGGGTGCGTGATGCAGATCCAGGCAACGAGCACGAGGTTCTTAACGAAAATATGCTTTAATAATAAACGAGAAACAAAAGACTTGATAACAAACAGAAAAGGCACTCAATGGTGCAAACCGAGGAATGCATGGCATGACACAAGGCAAGGCATCAGACGACAAGACATCCACACACCGACAGGCAACTACATAACTTTAAAGACTCACAAACACAAGGGAGCATGGGCAGGTAGGCAAACACATGATTAACACAGCTGACAGGACTTGGGTAATGATTAGACACTAACGAGGTGTGAATGACCTGGAAGAGAAACAAGGGGGAAACAGACATGACAAATGCCACAAGACAAGACCATTACACAGTCCCACTAATCTCTACTGTTTTGCATAAACAAAATTAAGATTATTATATTTTATATTTATAAAATATATTATAATTAATTCAGCTCAACCTTGATTTATAAAGCACTTTCAACACCACAATATAGAACCCAAAGAGCTAATTAAAAACAAATAAAAGAGACATATAACAAATAAAGCATAATGCACACTAACAGACGACAGATTTCAAAATACTTTCAAATGCTATTGAAAATAGATGAGTTTTTAGCGAACTCTGAAATAAACCGAGAGTAGAAGATTTAACAGAGAGAGATAATTCATTCTAAAGCCTTAGAGCTGCAACAGAAAAGGTCCAATCCATTAGTTGTACTTGATCGTAGGTACCTATTTGAGTGATGCAGAGTGATTAGATCTGAAATATTCTCTGTTTCTAAACCATGTAAAGCTTTAAAAACATATATCAACACTTTATAATGAATTCTGAAACGTATAGGAAGCCAGTGTTGTTAGATAAGCACTGGCATGTGTACTCTCTCTTCTCAGTACCTGTTAGAAGCCCAGCAGCTGAATTCTGAATGAGCTGCAGACAAGAGAGTGAAAGGACACACACCCAGATCCAATATAGTAACAAAACGGCATAAAGACATGCACATTTTTCTACATGTCATAAAAACAGAGGATAGACTTCAACTTAGATATTGAGCTGAGATGGTTAAATCTATTTTGAAAGTGTATTAATTTGACGATTGAATTTGAGCTAAAAGTCAGAAATGACTCCAAAGTTTTTCAAAATAAAATAAACTCTAAAGATTTTTCCCTGAAAGGAATCTCAGGCAGTCACTCAGCTGGAGAAAATTGTTAGCCAGCCAGCACTTAACTTTATCTAAACATTCAAACAAACATTGAACGGATACTTGATAATAAATTTGAGAGTCATCAGTAAACAAATTATAATTAATGGCATAGTTTTCAAAGATCCCTCCCAAAGGGAGCATATAAAGGGAGAACAAAACTGGTCCCAAAATTGAGCCATGAGGGACCCCACACAAGAGAGGGACAACAGATGAAGATAAGTCCTATCTTTTAGATATGAGTAAAATTATTCCAGGGCTAAACACTCAATGCCAACCACATCTTAAAGTCAATGAATGAAAATCTTATGGTCAACGATATCAAATGATGCAGTTAGATTTTATAGTCATAAAAACAACACACTTTCTAAAATCCACACTATGTAGAATATAATTTATAACTTTCAAAAGAGCGGACTCTGTACTATGATCACACTTGTGTGTTGGGCCAGAAACACACTGTAAAAAATCTAAAGGCTCTAATAAAGGTACAAAATCTTTCACCAAGGGCTTTAAAGGACAACAAACATGTATGTTGAAGTATCCAAAAATTAAAAATATTGTCAAATGTAGAGACCATTACAGATACAAGTTCAGAAAACTTGTGTATAAAATCCCCATTCATGTTTGGAGGTCTATACATTAGGCCAGATAACCGATTTAGACAAATTATTAACTGAATTTCAAACATTCTAATTACTCAGTAAGTAAAAGTTCTGCCCTTGAATTTATCTTTAAAAATATTACTTGTGCTTTAATCCATTAACCACACAGCCTCATAGCTGATTTTTCCATCACTTATTTTTGTATGAATGGCTCATCTAATGTCATGCATCCACTTAATGGATGAAAGTTATATTCACTACTTTGATCACCCACCAGCTTTTCATAAATGTGAGGGTGCTCTCTGGATAATTTGGAGGGTGACTTTAGCCAATGTGTCACACTATCTCTGCAGACAAGTCTATAACGTTAACATTTAACATTCGGATCACTCATTTAAATGTAGACCCTCAGATGAATTTAGACAGGGGTTTTTGAACCCATAAAGGACAATTTCAACTGACAATTACTTAAACTAATCCAGAGAATAACTTGAATTAACATAATAAATGACAAAAGTAGTCATATTTACCATTAGCAGACAGTGCTGGATATTCAGTCCAATTAAAGCTCGTCCCATGTACTGTGTCGTCTCTTCCAGATTCAATCAGAATTATCGGCTTCTGTAAAGTTTGTCATTTCACTTTAACCCATCTGTAATGATAAAACCCTCATTCCAGAGGTAAATGACACTATATGCACATGATGGAGACATACAAAACATAAAGTGTGGTTAATCACACACACTCAGGCATGAATACAAAATTGCTCATATGCATTACTTCTGGTATTTATTCTACAAAGATTTAAGCTTCAAAATCTTCTCTAGGTTTGACTCTTATTCAGTTTAAGAGAATAAGAATAATTGTCTGTTTAAACTTCATTTGTTTTTAGAAAAGTTATCTAGGTGCCATCCCTGCCTCCACTCCTGCAATCTCTCTCTCAGCCAAAAGTTTTTCTCAACAATCTCTTAAGACTGTAATTTTTAGGCAGAATGCAATAGTAAATTCTTTGCCTTGAAACCTTAATCATTCACACATTAAAATATAAATAGTTAACTCTCAATTAGACCCATTTTGATAATCTAAAATAAAGTATGCTAGGAGCATTACTAAGTTTACTTAACCTTTGTTATACAGACCATCTTTAATCTGCAAAAACGCTCTTCATCCTTTGTCACCACCATGTCTAAAAACCTGCAGGAGTGAAAACTATGATAGAGACATATTAGTTCAATATAAATTTTTAGTTCTTTCCCATAAGCCAACCCAAAATAATGTTCTTGATATTATAAAGTTTTGTTATGGTCTCCACAACAACTAAAGGTCAGTCACATCATGTTCTCGGCCAGCTCTTGAAAGCACATTCCCATTATCTCTTTATAAACAACCTCTTCAGGGTCTCCCCCTGGCATCTTACACTTGTCACAAGTTATTCAAGGAATGTGGCTGCAGTGATTCCTTGAATTCCAGTGATTCCAGTGATTCCTACACTGGTATGGTTTTGTCACTGGGCTCAGTTTTGGGGAAGACTGCTGCAATATCTCACAGGTCCCCCCTCTGAAGGGTGCTGCTAGCCAACCACAGACATCCTCTCCACTCTCACCCATCTGTCACATAAAACATCTCCCTTACCCCTGTTTTTGGGTAGATGTCCAGCGCCGGCGGCGAACCCTGCCTTAGGTTGTCCCCCATGTGGTCATCAGAGGATCTTACCCGTCTTTGGATGAATGCCTCGTGCTCACTGTTACCCGCCCATTCCCCTTGCAGATATCAAGTTCAGGTTTCTCTGGAGCCTAGGAAAGGTGCATTCAAGAACCACTAGAGTCATTTCGACTGCCTGATAGTGTTCAAAACAGGGAGACCGGTTAATAACAGCAGTATGTTATCAGTAAAATCCATTAACATATTCAAAACAGTAGCATAGCTTATTCTGTGTTTAATCTCAATATCGCTATCACCACTACTCCATCAGCCTTGTACCATGGTGGAGACTAAGATGAGACAAAAATAAAAATTACTGGTCATAACAATTTAATCAAGCAATTTAATCTCTCCTTTTTATAAGGTCTTTATTATTATTTAAAACACCTCTTTAAAGGCGCTGAGTTGTTGAAACCTTTAACAACAAATTTAATGTGCATGTACATTTAATGTACATCGTAAATGTGGAAATGTAGCAGGATTTCCTTTAGCTTCTCTGTGTCTATGATTTTCACTGAAACACTTCCTGTAAATTGTTTACCACTGATGACACAGACTCAGATAACATTTAGCAGACTTTGAATGAGAGAGAGAGAGACTCTGAGGCCAGGACTGGAACACTGCATTTTTGTAAACTTTTAACATTTATCTACTTTATTTTGACTCTGGCCTGCTTCAGAAATCTTTGCCCAAAAAATGTGTTTTCACAGAATTATAATTTTTATAGTTTTCTTTTTGCGAATTACATCTTACTGAAACTCCCATCTTTTGGAGTCATTGCCTGTAATTTTACGCAATTTATCCTCTTCCATTCACTATAAAACCTCTCATTACAAAACTTTCTTTCAAAAGAATTCCTTAAGACTTTTAATCTTATTTTTTGTTCTTTTCTTTTTTAGAAATGTATGTTACTTTATCACATGTAGTAGACATTTGTATCGGTCAGGCTCTTTCTTTGATTACAACTTTCCAATCAAATCAAAACTAGGAGCATTTTCTTACTGAGCTCTGAAATTTTGCTTTACTAATCAGAATTAAAACACAGACTGACCATTTTGCTTCTGAAAATTTACTTTGAGAAGCAGAGCTGTTTACAGTATTTAATCTCTTCTCTTCTCCGTTTCATTATTATCACACACATGTAAATAGAAGAGACGAAATTTTGATTATTTGCCTTCAACTGTTATCTATTATTTTAATTTAGTTCTTGTTGCTATTTCTTCTTGATGTATGGTGACCTTGGGTGATTTGAAAGGCACCTAAAATAAAATGTATTATTATTATTAGTAGTAGTAGTGGTATTTTAGATTTTGTGTAACTGAATTATTAATCTTGTTAATTTTTTTTATCTTTTGTGTTTTCTTGCAGCAGAAAGATTCTTGTCTAATGACAACGACCAGTGGGAATTCAGCCAGAGAGAATTCATCATAACGTTAATTATTATTTTATTCATTTACTTGAAAGGAACAGTGAAGAAAAGTTAGAATCTGAAGCTGCCATTGCTTTCAGTGTCATGACTTTCCTGGAGGTAAACCGTATAGTGAGGTGTTCAATTCCCAGGGAAAGCAAGAACTGATTAGAATATATCTTGAAGACAAAGTACAGTATGTAACTTTGGATAAAAGCGTCTGCCAAATGTAATGACAACGAACTTTTATTTTATAAAAGTAAAGGTGTGTCTATAATGTCCAACAGTGCACAATATAATTCACATACTGTGAAACATAAGCACTCTATGCACAAATATCAGAGTTTGACTGCAGCTGTCAATCAAACAACATTCAATCTGAACTATTGATACTGAAGCAAGTTATTGTTTCTATTAATGGAAAAGACTGGTATTGTCCTGTTTGCCTTCTATATCTACAGGCTTTTATTGTAACCAGCAGTATTTTACTGATCTGCATTGGATGTTCTTTAATGAATGTAACATCGTCTATTACATGAAAAACTCCATGCAGTTGAAATATTTTGAATGTGCGATTTAGTTTATCTTCTCGTCAAATTCTTTCATTTCATTTGTTGTCATATTCAATATCTCTAATCTCCATTATTATAGTAGTTGGTACATTATTAACGGAAGCAGATCAAAGTATCATTATGTAATTGTTTTTTGTCATGAGAGGTTTTCCTCTTCTGCAATCTGTTTATTCTCAACTCTAACCACTGAAAGTTTCTGAGATGTCAGTCCAGGAGAGATGCAAAAGATTATTTAAATATATTTTATACTAGTTTTAAATGTCATCTGTTTGTCTGATAAATTGAAAAATTAAATGTGCAAATCTTTCTCTTGCCAGGTTTTTTATGTTTAATGTGAATTTACCAAGAAGTCATTATTTGCTACAGATCTCTCTTAACCCTGAACCACAGTATTTTAGATATGTTGCCTATTTATTTTGTAAGAAAATAACTTTCCATATCAGAGTTAAAGTGCTGTAATTGGTCAAACTCCTTTAACTCAAAAAGCCTTTAACACAACCCACAGTAAGAGACAATACAGTAATACCTCGGTTTACGAGTTTAATTCGTTCCAAGAGCGAGCTCGTATCCCAAAATGCTCGTACACCAAAACAACTCCCCCCATAAGAATGCATTAAAAATCAATTAATTCGTTCCACACGACCATAAATGCCCATTTTAAATATTTAGTTTTTATTTTACCCTATTAATTACAGTTAAAATTATAACCATTAAGATCTCATATAAATACTCTTTAAACAGACAATTAAACTTTAGACAACTAAACTCTAAAAATACTTGACAATTTACTGTAACTCACTTTGAGCAGCGTCTGCTGGCATGAAGGAGATGAGAGACAGACGAGGGAGGGGGAAAACACAAAACCTGGATTCAAGTGCAAATGAGTGAATTTATTATAATAGTGCAGAAAACAAACAAAGTGATAATCCAGAGTGAAAGTTGTGGAACGGGAGACGCGCGCGCGACCACCGCGAGCGCCGGGAGACTCGCGCGACGCCAGAGTGGAGAGAAGTGAGGAGACAATTAATTCATGAACCCTATATATATTTCACTACGTGAACAATAGAGGCTGAGAGAAGTTAAACTGCTGACAGAGCGAGGCTGAGAGAATTAATGCTTTAAGGGGTGGTAAAAGGGTTGGGCCTGCGTGACTGTGTTATGAGAGGCTGTCATTAGGATATTTCCAGTACAAATGCCCGTGAAGATGCAGAGCGTTAGGACAAAAATGCGCGTGGGTAAGGGAAAAATTTGCTCGCACTCCGATACAAAGCTCGTACACCGATTCAACCCTCCATGCTCGTACACCGATTTTCTCGTATACCAAGTCGCTCGTAAACCGAGGTACCACTGTAATTGTGTGCCTTGTGTTCAGAGCGAAATGTCTTCAGAGGGTTTTTCTGTAACTTTGCATCAGCCAATGCAAAAGTTGAGCTTAAGAACACCATTTTCTTACAATTTAAGTGAACTTGAAAGATCTCTATGTTCATGTTTGAGATGCCATTAAAACAGGTGTGATGAACTCATAACGACTGAAATCTATGAATTTGTCATGAGTTTAGACCTCAACTAACAGTAAATCATTTGTAGATCATTGTGTGTCTCATTTAAAAATATGAACTTTCACCTTAACATTTTAGCATTCAACCTTCATTCAAATATTTCACATTCTTGTAAGAAGATCTGATCAAGATTAGAAGTTAATTTATGGTAAATATTTTGGCAGCAACTGTAATCATGCTGAATAGCATCAAAATGTATTAATGCATAATGTGTTTTTAAAATGAAATTAGCAATAATGATAATAATAATATGCACATTACTGACTCTAGTGGACAAATGCTGTTAGATTCATTTCTGAATTTGTGTACGTCTCTGAATTTTGACACATCAAGTTTAAAATATCAGTCTCTCTCTCTCTAACGTTCTTCTCTGAAGTGCTTGCTTTTCAGTCTCCCTTTGTGTGTGTGTGTGTGTGTGTGTGTTACCAGCAGCGCTCTGTTCATTCTCATTGGTCTGCTTACATCTGACGTTCAGGTGACATTCGCTGCTTTTGCTGTCTGTCCTTCTGCAGTTCAGTTGCTGCTGTCAGTATTCTAGTCATTTGGAGTTGTTTCAGACATGAATCAGTTGTAAGCAAAAAGCAAGCAGCTTGAATTTATGTTCAGTTATTTTCAGTCTTATTCCCTAGACACTTCAACATAGCTTCACTGCTGGATTAGTCTTAGCCTTTTGTCCCTTCCACAAAGTCATCATGTTTCCTCATCGACTCTTCAGCCACTGGTTCATGAGGGAGTCCATCAACAGCCAACTTAACTTAACACAGACTGATTGATGGTTCCTCCAGCCAGCCTTTTCTCCTTCTGTAGCCAAAGACTGCATAATCTGCAGAGAGTGGAAAGAGTCAAGGATATTTTCAGATAACAACAGAAATGGTTCATGAGCGACGACAGAGAAGAATGAGAGAGGACAAGGCCTGGACTTGTGTGCTTGTGTTTGTTTAGTACGCCAGCTCATTCTTTTATATGTTTACTGTTTATAGTGTTGAGAATAAAAGTTACCACAAGTGTGCATAAAGACGACCCAGCCTTCTTCCTTCTTCTTCACACCCACATATTATAATAACCCAATAAGTATTTTCAGCAGCTGCTATGCTCTCAGATAATGAGGCAGTCCTGCAGCCACAGGATCCAGTTTACTGGAAAAATAAACTAAAGGTCTTAATCTGTTCCATGTTTCTGCAACAGCCATTGAGCCATTTTTCTAATTTTCCCATTTGAACTAAAGGTTTGTCTGGCACTGGAAGGCCCAAAGTTGGAGCAAAACCCAGTTGACCATACGGCACTGCGTTAATTGTTGACTTTGGGGGTGCGCTGCGATCATCTTGTGCGGCGGCGACAGTCCCCATGTTAACCAATTGTAAATCTTCTGCACTCTGACTCTTTTCCACAATTTAGAGGTTCAGTGAACTTTTCACTAATATCATAAATGATATATAAATATAAATATCATAATAGCATAAATGAAACATTGCAAGCAAACTCTTCATTGCTGAGAGCAGGATTAGTGTATGTGTGTGAGTGTGTTATTAAAAAATTTTCACTTCTTTTATATAAAGCAGCTGGTTGTTCTCTCTCTTCTCATTTCGCCTATGTGTGGTGTTGCTCATCCACCCAATGACCATCATCTCTGCACAGTTTACATCTGGTACAGATTTTGAAGTCATTAACTTGGGTTTTATTGATCCATCAGCCTCTGCTGTCAAGACTTCCCTCTCTTACTCTACCACTATGTTTTCCTTTTATTTGACACTAATGACTGCTGTCAACTCCTTGCAATCTTTATTGAATATGGGCAAGTTGCAGGCCTTTGTCTTTTCTTTTTTATGTGTTTATCAGCTGCATTTCGTATTCATGCAGAATAAACTCTACAACAGTCAAAATTTGTCTCCAACTGATATCTTTTGCTTTCACAGCTGGTGTAATCCCTGGTTTCAGTCCATGCATGAAGTAAAGAGTGGATTTTATATACGGAATATTATTATTTTCTTGCATGAAGTCACTGCTTTCTTACTTATTAGGAATCTTGAATGTACGTGCAAGTCTCCAACGGATGTCTTTGCTTTCACTGCTGGTGTAATCTCTGGTTTCTGTCCATCCATGAATTAAAGAGTGGATTTTCTGTACGCAATATTATTCCTTTCTTTTCCATGATCTCACTGCTTTCTTATTAGGAATCTTGAATGTACTCGCACTGAATGTTTTTTTGACCATTTTGTTCCTGGAAAATCTTATCTAAGAGTATTATCTCTAATTGCTAGTTTGGGTTTGGCTGAAGGCTAGAGTTTTTTCCAGTCAGAACATTCACTGTATTTTCCCACATATAACCCGCAGATGCATATAATCCGCACCCTCATATAGCCCGCGGGTTTTGGGGTTTTGGGTAAAAACCGTTGGTATAATCTGCACCTGTATATAACCCGCACCCATAGATTGATTAACTTTTTTCTGCAAGTTCACATTTCGATTTCAAATGTTGCTCGCATGACGTCAGTTATAATAAATGTTCAGGGTACACAGTGCTTGTGCACGAAAATCACACAAATTTACACACAAACACAAGTCAGAATCAGAAGAAAAAGAAAAAGCAGTGTCTCCTGCTGTGCAGCAGCTCGTCTCTTAAAAAGCGATTCTACAGGTGTTGATCATCGGATGAGATGAGAAGAGCCCGCCCTCATTGCAGCACAGCCAATCACGTCTTCTTGTAGGTCAGACAGCCTATCAGCACCAGCTATCAGAGTGATAGTACAAGTGCCAGAGACAACAACCCTTGCAAGAAAGAAAAACAGAAGGAAATAGCAAACCCCTTGTAAATACCCCTTATGACCTGGACATAACAAATATATTGAAATATAGCCCGGACCCTTATATAACCCGCCCCCCATGTAAAGCAGGAAAATACAGTATGTATGTTTACTTCATAGAGTCCAGCATGTTCAGTTGTGTGTGTGTGATGATCAGAGATCCAGTTTCAGCTAGACTCTGAATCTCCATCAGTGCCGTTATATGAGGAGTAGATTCCAGAAGCTCTTTTGACTTTAGTTATGATCAGTGCTGGGAAAGTTACTTTGAAAAGTGACATTACAAAAACAAGTGCAGCACAATATTGCATTACTCCCTTAAAAGATAATTAATTAAATTAGTTTTGTTACTTTTTAAGGAAGTAATCCAATATGTTACTTTTGCGTTACCTTTTCTCTTATCTGGTTGTTTTTGTTTGATCGTTTTTTTCAATGACATGAAAGTTATATTATTATGCAAATTTAAAGGTCCTTTCACACCAGTAGTTAAATAACAAGGCTACAGGAAATGTAAATTCACACGTGTACATGCGAGCTCAAGCAAACCTTTCAGCGGCTGCAATTAAGAATTGTGAGTTTAACACTTACTTCACCAAGAATAATAATAATAATAATAATAAAAAATCTAAACTCATTTTTGGTTGTGGTTGAATGAATCATCACAGTTCAGCAGCGAGTGCATTCAATAGAGTGAGATTAAATGTGCATAAATATTTGTGTTATTTAACATTAACATGCAATTAATGGAGGTTTGAGTATTTTTCTGATTTTGCATTTTAAGGAGATTTTTCATTTTGAAGAATAAGCTGGGAGAGATTGTTATTTATTCAGTAACAATCCTCAAAATTAATTAAAGTTTAAAAAAATAAAATAATGAAAAACATAAATAAATAAAAGCCTTTCTGAGAAATGAAAGTCGCCATTTCTGAACGTTGACTGTTTGTGTTTTTTTTTTTAATCATAGACATTTAAATGAAAAATGTTGTTCCAGATTTCAAAGTATCTCAAAATAATATCGATTTATATTTGATGTCAGATAACAGCAAGTTTAAACAGTGTCATTTAAATTACAACAGTTTTAAAAAATGTGTACCTCTTTCTCTCTCTCTCTCTCTCTCTCTCTCTCTCTCTCTCTCTCTAGAGGGAGGGGTTTTGCCTACAATAGTCCCTTTGAATTGGATGTTTTGACCTGCAGACCTAAAATCCAGAGAGGATCCCAGCCTTCATTGCAGAAAAAGCATCCCACTTTTATCTTTTATGGTCTGGAAATGAAGCATCTTTGGATCTTGATTTTGTTCTTTCATGGTAAGAGATTTAAATGAGTCGTTCATTATAGTCTCTCTTCTTCTTTTAAGGGACAACAACTTTATATTCGACCGAAACGTTTTTATTATTTGTGTTTTATTCATGTTTGAATAAATGTCGCCTGTAATTACGTTGTAATTCACTTTCTAAGCTGTTTGTCACAGTCTTTGTTCTGGTAAAATATATATGAGAACGATGATTGTGGCGGAGAAAATATCGCAAACGTGCTCCGTGTGAAAGATTGATATTAAGATTGAAATGTAGTTTAATGTAGTTATGTATATATACAAGTTATGTAGCATGTGCTCATGATGTGATGCGTCTTTTTCACTCGTTTGAAAAGAAGACCATTTTATCACGAGACATCCTATAAAACACCTGACGTCATTGGAAAGTGTTTATTTATTTTTGTTTTTTGGACTAAGTCAGGTCGGTCAGTGATGGCCTTTATTTAGCCCAAAAATAGTGAAATTGCGCTTTGTTGACCCCTCAGATTTGGTCCAAATATAACGCAAAACGGACTTCTGTTTCGGTCCACAGCTTTATATCAATAAAAGTAACTTTGCAGCAAGTGAAGAAATAGTTTAAAGTTACACATTTATGTTCCCAAAACAGAAAACTTGTCAGGTTTAACAGAAAAAAACAAGCGTGCTGTTTTTTACTGTTAGCGTGCTGTTTACAGAAATCCTTGTGTTGTTTTTTACACGCATTTCTGAACATTATTTTTCACAATCATCACGTTAATATAACGCGTCTATTGTTGTGTTTTTAAGTGTGATAGTTTCTCTCTTCATAAAAAACACTTCTCAAAGATCTTTGATGCCAGAATTTAGGTTTTCTTCTTCCAAACAAAACCGAGCCGCCCTGCAGTCAACTCTTGATCTTGCACTTATTCTCAACACATGCCATCATTCCTGTCGTCATTCCAGGAAACATCCTTTCTAGTTTTTTACTTACTCTCTTTTTGTTGTATTTAGTTTCACATTCCATTCTTCTTTAAGTTCCAGCACAATGATAAAGGCAGCGCACAGAAATAATAGTGGCTAAATACAAAGCTATATTATACTTTAATCGCTTTTTTAAACAAAAATCTTCATCACTATAAACATTAAACATAACACAGGACTTTAAACACAATTAGAAGATTTTTTTTAATTAAATGTATTCGTCACAATAAAGCCATATGAATGAACAGATCACTGACTTATTTGTTAATTTGATGATTTGTTGATTATTGTTGGTAGTAATCTGTTTATTTAAAATGGTAAAAAAAGAGAGAAATAAATATTCAGTCATATAATTTAGACCTACATTCACTAAAGTGATCAGTTATCCGGGCATGTGATTAATTCTAACCAATGAGACTGCTGGAATTTTGCATTGTTAATGAGCTGTTAATGGATCCAACTGGTTCCTCCCAGCTCTGCTCCAAACAGATAATGGTGGAGTTTGGACTGGAGTACACAAATCCAAACGTGTTCATTGTTCAGTGTTTTTAGATCTCTTTGTCAGATGTGTTTATAGTCAAAGGCTTTTATTGACAATCACATGAAGTTTATGCAAATGGTCAATATTTGCAGTGTTAACCCTTCATTTTGAAGATATCTGCAATGCGCAGTGACATGCTGTCAATCAACTTCTGCACCACATTCTGACTGACAGCCCATTCTTGCATTATCAATGCTTGGAGTTTGTCAGAATTTGTGGGGTTGTGATTGTTTGCTTGAAGATTGTTATACAGTAGTTTAAAAAAACACATTACAGTAGTTTATAAAACACATTGTGAAATGTCTTGTAAACAGCATTTAAGAAGTTTGTTCTTCCCTGCCCTCGCTTCATAATGTGTGGGGATACACATGCTCTTTGCAGGATCGCAGGGTTTTGCAAATAGATGTGGCAGAGAGGTTTGAGATGGATCATCCTTTCTCTTTTCTTACCTGTCAGGTCCAGTGTCTCATCTCAGGGTTGGAAGCATGAGCTGTGGTTGCTTCTGCCTTGGGTGAGGAACTTGCACAACAGCGTTTATAGTGTCCAGACACAAGATACTGAGACTTGCCATCTCAGACTTCTGCAGTTGAGGAGCTTGTGGAGGTTGTGTCTCTGGCCTGCAAGGATCTGAACTGCAAGGAACGTGAGTTGAGGCGGGAACGCGGTGTTCTCAACGTCACTTATAATGCTTGTATTCAGACCTTTTATCTCAAGGACTGACTAAGCGTGCTCCAAAACAACGGAAAGAGCATGAATATCCCCACTCGTTTTCTTAGCGAGGGCAAGGATGAACACTTTACAGTGTGTATATACAGTTTTTTTTAAACTCCTGTCTAACAGAGATCCTTTATCTGGGACAGACAACACATTAGGACACACAATTTACACAAAGCTCTGGCTGAAGGAACAGAAGCTCACTGTGTTTTCAGGTGTACTTTGTAGCTTCCTGGTCGATGATGTCAAACGCCAATTACACCATTGGACTGATTTCACATGTGATTCATGATTCATGTAGTTACGCAGAGGTGTTCCCGCAGCACTTTGATGCAGCGCAAGTTCCCTTGAAAGGGAACTAGAGTTACATATGTAAACAAGACATTTTCAAACTTAAAAATACAGTGGAGTTCACTTATCTGGAGTCATGGTTAACTTGCCAATGCTATTATGTCGACGTTTTGGAAGTGGAACCGCCAAACTCCCTATTTGTCTCAGTATTTTCGGTTCTTTAATGTCGATACCTTTATGTCGCCGAAAACTAATATCTCGGACAAAGTCGTCATAGTTGACATGGTTGACATGGTTGTCTCGTGAGTCATGAGCGTACCTAGTTCACCTGCGCATGCACTGAGTTCGTGTTGCACGAGGATCGCGGCACTGAACTCGTGGAAGTGGCAGGTGTCTAAGACTCGCGGAAGTCTAAAGCCTTCTAGATGCTATCTTGGAAGAGGAGGCGCAGGAGTTGAGCCGAGTCGAGCGCGTCTGCAGTGAGTCTGTGTGTTCATTGAAGCATCACTGTCCAGGAATTCCTAGATTACTTTTACATCGACAAAGACGTCGTTACTGATAGAAGCATTTGTTTTCAAGCAGACCGTTAAAGGCAAAAAGCAACAAAGCATTTTAGAGTTTGTAAATAAACCATATTAACTGTGTGTACAATACTTTCAGAACTGTGTCCGAGTGAATTGACTGTTATGAGTGAATATGTTTACACGTGTGTTGTGCCTGTGTTTACACTGTGAGCGAAATTGTGTTTGCAATGTTAGAGAATATAATTAAAGGTTTGTATCGATAATCAAAGGTGTTTTTTATTGTATACTGGTGAATATCTGTTGTTAGTTGCTGCACATATGCCTTTTGTTGTTAGCAAACATATACAGTGTATGTACATTTTCTATAGCATGCCGATCGCTTCATCTAATACATGGATATATTGGGTATAGGTTATCTCGCTAAACGCTCGACGCTATCTCAACGCTTTTTTGCAACCCCCGATGCCTTCGACATAACCAAACTCCACTGTATATTTGGAATTTTTTCATCATTTGGCATTCATGTGATTGTGCAATATTTCTCGTTCTCATGTCAGAAACAATTTCTTCAATTTCTCTATTCACCATCTTTGAAGAAATAAAATGACACTTTCCTGTGTGTTTGTTTGAAATGACTATATGTTGGTTTCTTCTTCAGGTGTGTCTGGTGTTCAGAGAATGAAAGAGTTGCTTGTGAGGGTGGAAAATCCAGTCACTCTAGAAACTTTTATTAAAAATATAAATCAACAAGATGAGATTACATGGTATTTTAATAACACTTGTATTGCTCAAATCACTGGAGGTCAGAGTAAGATCTGTACAGATGATCAGTGTGATGAGAGATTCAGAGACAGACTGAAACTAGATCATGAGACTGGATCTCTGACCATCATGAACACCACAAACACAGATGATGGAGAATATACACTGCTGATCAACATCAACAGCAGATTCACAGAAAGGATCTATACTATTGTCATTTATGGTAAGTCGTTTAATTAATGTAAATTAATTCCCATGCAGTAGAAAGCTAATTTCTTTGAAAACACAATAGTAATTTGTATGTTTACTACTAATTTAGCTCAGTGTGATTTAAAACTGAATCATTATCACTGATGAGCTGTTAGTTTCAACAGTTAATTCTTTCAGGTTGTGTCATTTTTTGAATCAGCAAAAGAAAGATGGAAGTGCATTGAGTTCCATCAGAACCAAATCCATATTTACATTGATGTAATTGGATTATTTTGTTTTGAAAATGTTTTTAATAGATTTTTTGACTCATATCCAATTTTCTAAAATCATATTGCAGGCTAGTTAAATTAATTTCAGGCTACCAAATGTGAAGAGTTCCTGCACAAAGGGCTACCAGAGATTTAGAAATGTAGCAAGTTCTGCTTCCACAGGAGATACATATACATTCTGGTCCATATACCTCAATATGAACAGGGATCCGATAAAGAAAATTCACTCCAATTTGAAAGCCACGGCTAAACATTTTTCATAAAATGTTGGCCTTGCCAAATCTGTCAAAGATTTTGCCACATTTGGCTAAACATTCTTGTTATCTGATTGTGACAGTTTTTCAACTGTTAGTTTATAAAAGGAAGGGAGGAGTCCGGGATCAGCAGAAACAGTGGGTTTTTTATTCTAAATAATACCAAACAAAAAGTCAGCACGAGGGCTTGTAATAAACATAAACAGCAACTTTTCAGTTCAGCTCTGAGGCTTCCACGATATCAGCTGGCCGTGTTTCAGCTACTCCCCAGGCAGGCTTCTCTCTCTCCTAGGCCCAGCTTTTAAACTGTCTCTCGACTCACTGCAAAGTGAAAACGCCTGTTAGATTTCATTAACAAGAGGCGTGTCCTTTAACCATTAACTCCCCCAAACTCCTCCTCCGCTTGCATCAGCCTTTAAACCACGCCCCGCTGGCCACATACCCCCACCACCCGTCTCAGGCCGGGGAGCCATCCGGCCTGCCACCCACTCCCCCCCCATTTCTGGAGAGGAAGTCTGCCACAGCTATCTGCGCCCCCAGCCTGTGGATCACCTCGAATTTAAATGGTTGTAAGGCCAGATACCAACGGGTGATCCGCGCATTGGTGTCTGTCATGCGGTGGAGCCACTGGAGCGGAGCGTGGTCCAAACAGAGGGTGAAAGCCCGTCCCAATAGGTAGTACCGAAGGGTGAGGACTGCCCACTTGATGGCCAAACATTCCTTCTCAATCGTGCTGTACTTAGTCTCTCTCATAGAAAGCTTCCGACTAATGTACAGCACGGGGCGCTCCTCCCCCTCCACCACCTGGGACAACACGGCTCCCAACCCTCGGTCCGATGCGTCTGTCTGCAAGACAAAAGGGAGAGAAAAGTCAGGGGAGTGTAACAATGGCCCACCACACAGTGCAGCCTTTATGCAGGTAAAAGCCTGTTGGCACTGCTCCGTCCACTGGACCGGGTCTGGGGCCCCCTTTTTAGTGAGGTCAGTCAACGGGCTGGTGACCTCCGAATATTTGGGCACAAATCGCCTATAGTAGCCAGCCAGCCCTAAGAACTGCCTCACCTCCTTCTTGGTCTTGGGACGTGGGCAGGTCACAATCGCTACGGTTTTATCAATTTGGGGTCGCACTTGCCCATGACCCAAGTGGAACCCCAGATACCGTACTTCCACCCGTCCAATTGCACACTTCTTCGGGTTGGCTGTGAGCCCCGCCATGCGCAACGACCTCAGGACCGCTTTTAGATGTTGTATATGCCGCCGCCAGTCGTTACTGTAGATAATGATATCATCAAGATAGGCGGTAGCATATGCCTGATGAGGTCGTAGGACTCGGTCCATGAGGCGCTGAAACGTGGCCGGAGCCCCAAACAACCCGAACGGGAGTGTTACAAATTGGTGTAACCCAAACGGAGTGGTAAAGGCAGTTTTTTCTCGGGACATTGGCGTTAAGGGGATTTGCCAATACCCTTTTGTTAAATCCAGTGTCGAGTAAAAGCGAGCTGTGCCCAACCGATCGAGCAGCTCATCAACCCGAGGCATTGGATAAGCATCAAACTTTGATACTGCGTTCACCTTGCGATAGTCAACACAGAATCTGGTCGAGCCATCAGCCTTAGGAACTAAGACTATCGGGCTGGACCAGTCGCTGTGTGACTCCTCAATTACCCCTCGCTCTCTTTTACTGTCGTGGCCAGCTGTACCGAGCTCTCCTCCCTCCAAGGTTTTAGGAGGTTAAGGTGGTAAATTTGCCGTGTGCCTGCCCTGTCCGGTCGTACTACCTCATAGTCAACATCCCCCACCCGTCGTGTGACCACAAAGGGTCCTTGCCACTTGGCGAGTAATTTAGAACCTGACGTGGGCAGTAAAAGAAGCACTTTTTCTCCCGGTGTAAACTCGCGTAATTTGGTGCCCCTGTTGTAGTGACGAGTCTGACGTTCTTGGGCCTGGAGCAAATTGTCCATTTTGAGCCGCCCCAGTGTATGGAGTTTTGCTCTCAGGTCCAACACGTATTGAATTTCATTTTTCGCATTAGTAGGTCCCTCCTCCCAAGCTTCTCTAAGGACATCGAGCACTCCCCGTGGTCGACGCCCATATAGAAGCTCAAATGGTGAAAACCCAGTGGAGGCTTGGGGGACCTCACGGATCGCAAACATCAGGGGCTCCAACCAGTGATCCCAATTTTTCGCATCGTCGTGAACAAACTTACGGATCATATTTTTTAAGGTCTGATTAAATCGTTCCACCAGTCCATCTGTTTGAGGATGGTAAACACTGGTACGCACGGATTTAATCCCCAGTAATTCGTATAGTTTGTGCAGTGTGCGTGACATGAATGTTGTGCCTTGATCGGTGAGGATCTCTTTCGGGATCCCCACCCGGGAGATAAGTCGGAAGAGCGCGTCCGCCACACTCCTTGCAGAGATGTTTCGGAGAGCCACTGCTTCCGGGTATCGTGTTGCATAATTCACCAGGACTAGTGCAAAGCGATGCCCTCTGGCTGACCGTTCTAATGGCCCGACGAGGTCCATGCCAATTCTTTTGAAGGGGGCCTCGATTAATGGGAGAGGGCGCAATGGCGCTTTTGGAATGGCCGGTGGGTTCACTAACTGACATTCGCGACAGGCCGCACACCACCTGCGGACATCCCCGCGAATGCCCGGCCAATAGAAACGGGCCATGAGCCGATTAAGTGTTTTGTCTTGTCCTAAATGCCCAGCCATCGGGTTGTGGTGGGCCGCCTGGAACAGCATTTCCCGACGGCCCTTTGGTACTAACAACTGGGTTATATCTTCTTTTGTCTGCGTGTCCTGCGTCACACGATATAACCTATCATGAATCACCGTAAAGTACGGGTACGAGAGCACTCGGTTGGGCTCCACGAGGTGACCATCAATCGATTGTACTCTGTCAAAGGCATGCCTCAGGGTCTCGTCCCGAGACTGCTCCAGGGGGAAGTCCCCGAGGGGAGGGAAGGCTGTCGCCCCACCCCCCGTCAAGGGCCCCGGCCCAGGGACCGTCTCGGAGGGACCTGGGGTCCCCTCGCCAGCCTCCGCAATTCTCACGTCCCGGTTGGTTTGGTTTTTGCAGGCGCCACCCAAACAAAGACCCCATAATAGTGTTGAGAATAATGGCCAATTTGTTCCCAATATAACTGGATGGCTGAGGTGGGGATTAACTGCCGCCTCGACTCTATGCTTTTGATTCCCCAATTGAATTGTGACCGAAGCTATTGGGTATTCACGAACATCCCCGTGCACACACTGTACCTTCACCATTCGGCTCGTATTCAATGCCCCGGGTTGAATCAGGCATTGATGGATGGAGGTCTGGTTACAACCTGAATCCACCAATGCCTGATAGGTATTTCCCCTAACACTTACTGGTATGTAATACTTCCCGGCTCGATCGGGGGCGCCAGTTGGTACCTCGGGGACCTGGATCAATGTATCCACTTCCATGGATGCACACTGATCCCGGAAATGCCCAGGCTCCCCGCAGTGCCAACAGAGCGGCCCAGACTTTCCCTCCACACTGACGGCAGCAGGACCCGCCTCCTGCAGCTGAGTCGAGAGAGGGGGGGTTAAGAAGGATACGTGGGCCGGTGAAGTCATTCCCACCCTCGGAGGTGGGACGGGCCGTGTCAGTGTCATCTGGGTGCCGGTCCTCCGAGGCGTCAGCTGGGTGGGGCCCCCCTGCCTGGTTCTGGGAGTCGGAACTGGTCGTCGTCCCTCCCGAAACCTAAGAGCTGGGACAGGTTGAGAAGGAGATTGAACAGAGAGAGGAAGAGAGGGAGAGGGGGGAAGGGGGAAGGGGATTGCTTGGAGCTGACTTATACGCCACCAAATGGTCCTCAGCCAGCTGGATGGCTCTAGGGATGCTGGTCGATGGCACTGTACCCACTCAGCCGTCCCTCTTGGAAGCTGGCTACAAAACTGTTCCAGCACCACCATCTCTATGACCCCTTCAGCGTCCCAGTCCTCGGACATCAGCCACTGACGACAGGCTCCCCGGAGCTGCTGCGCAAAAGCAAAGGGGGAGCCACTTTCCAGGAGAGTGAGGGTCCTAAAACGCTGTCGATGCTGCTCTGGGCTGCGGCCCACCCGTTGCAGAACAGCCCTCCTGAGATCCTTATAGGTTAGTAGGCTCTGTACCGGCAACTGTCGCGCAGCAAGCTGAGCCTCTCCTGTCAGCAAGGGAATCAACCGCACAGCCCATTCATCCTCAGGCCAACGGCAGGCCTCAGCGGTACGCTCAAACAACTCGATGAAAGCCTCTGGGTCATCCTCGGCCCCCATCTTTTGAAGTGGGACATGCGGTGGTGGGGCCACCCCTGTGGGAGGGGTGGATGTCCCCCCCTGGGCCAGCACATTGCGCAGCAGCTGGCGGTCTTCCTGCTGTAGTTCAAGGACAGACTGAAACCTCCTCTCCTGTTCCTCTCGGAGCTCCATGAGGGCCTGATGTTGGGCATGGTGGAGGTTAGCAAGGGACTTCACCACTTCCCCCAGTGATACGGACTCCATGACGGAGTGATCCCTGCTTTTTCTCCCGGGTTTCGGCACCACTGTGACAGTTTTTCAACTGTTAGGTTATAAAAGGAAGGGAGGAGTCCGGGATCAGCAGAAACAGTGGGTTTTTTATTCTAAATAATACCAAACAAAAAGTCAGCACGAGGGCTTGTAATAAACATAAACAGCAACTTTTCAGTTCAGCTCTGAGGCTTCCACGATATCAGCTGGCCGTGTTTCAGCTACTCCCCAGGCAGGCTTCTCTCTCTCCTAGGCCCAGCTTTTAAACTGTCTCTCGACTCACTGCAAAGTGAAAACACCTGTTAGATTTCATTAACAAGAGGCGTGTCTTTTAACCATTAACTCCCCCAAACTCCTCCTCCGCTTGCATCAGCCTTTAAACCACGCCCCGCTGGCCACACTGATATAAATCAAAATGTGAAGAGTTTGTCAACCAGCATGAAAATAATGTTTCTGGTCCAAATCTTCCCTGCTTTAACCGTCGGTGGTTTTATCTAAATATTTCTGCTTAACGGTCGGTTGCGAACATCTTCCATGTCTCTAGTTTTTGAACATTTCTTACTCGTGTTTCTGACCCGAATATTCCTGCAAAGCACAATGGGTCGTGAGCAATATTAGCTGGTATAGTGAGAACGGATCCACATTTTGAAAATTTTCTGGAGATATTAGACTGTCCGGAGGCTTTTGTCTTACTTTTACTTAATATCATACCCTTATTTTAATCTCATATGCTAATTAGTATGTGTAATATGGTCATTGGGACACAGAGTGAATTGCATTGCTGATTACAGTCATATTTCTATCCGCGCCATCTTTATAATCTTAAAAACATTTTAACAGATATTTCCTGTGTTTTTGTTTCTCATAATGATTGTTGATTTCTTCTCCAGATGTGATTGTTGATGAGAGCGTGTCAGTGTCAGTGATGGAAGGAGATTCAGTGACTCTAAACTCTGGTGTTCAAACAAACCAACAAGAAGATATTACATGGTATTATATTTTTAGGTGGATTATACCCATCGCT
This sequence comes from Rhodeus uyekii, assembly GCA_037043235.1. NCBI lineage: Eukaryota > Metazoa > Chordata > Actinopteri > Cypriniformes > Acheilognathidae > Rhodeus > Rhodeus uyekii. The sequence goes on along the minus strand of JAWRVZ010000175.1, from coordinate 643,186 downwards.
AACATCTTTGGAAATCAGAGTAAGATCTGTACATATAAACAGTGTGATGAGATATTCAGAGACAGACTGAAGCTGGATCATCATACTGGATCTCTGACCATTATGAACATCACAGCAGCAGATGCTGTAAAATATAAATTAGTGATCCGCTACAGCAACATCATCATCATCTATAATGAAACGATCTTCAATGTTACTGTTCATGGTGAGTCATTTCTTAAATGTTTAAAAGCAGATTATTTTTCTATATCATATACATGTGTTTATGATGAAGTGATGTTTTTTTGCAGAGATTTAAAGGTGTTTTTTCTCTTAACCTGTTTATTAATGCACACGTACTATAAAGATAATTCACGAGTTCACACTTACGAATGATTCAGGAGCAATGAATGGTAAGCGTATTTGGCGAGCTGTCCGAGGAGAGGGCTCCGAGCTCGGTGTTAGCCCGAACCTGGAGCACTCCCCCCGTATCCTGACTTTGATAGAAACAATTAAGTGTGAGGAGTTGGGGTGGTGGAGGGATGCCGAAAAATGTCAAAGAGCTGTAGGTGAGTCAAACGTGTCTATATATACGTACTTCCTCTCCTGCTGATAGGATGAGGAGTAATTGCTGATGACGTGTTGATTGTATTAATCATTTGAACGTGCTCCTCCCGAACTTTGTTAATAAAACATCATTTCACGAGTTCACACTTACGAATGATTCAGGAGCAATGAATGGTAAGCGTATTTGGCGAGCTGTCCGAGGAGAGGGCTCCGAGCTCGGTGTTAGCCCGAACCTGGAGCACTCCCCCCAAAAATTGCAACCTAGTCGGACAGCCGCTGAAGATTTTGATGACCCCCCAAAGAATTGCAAGGTTACAGCTGGGGGGGTAGATTGTAAGTTCGGGAGGGCAGATGAATGTTGCTGTAGAGGGCTTGAGGTGCGGAGGGGATGATATGGCTTTAGCATTGGGTATGTGTTTGTTGTTCAATTTGTTGCCAGAAAGAGAATTGGGTGTAATTTTGTTTCTGGGAGTATGAGGGGTACCTCTGAAACTACTCCCCTGGCTGCCATAGGAGAAGGGAGGTATGAAGCCACCGCGGTAGGGGAAACCCCCGTGGTCGCTGCGGGAGGCAGGAGGTACATCGCTGCCGTGGCAGTGGAAACCCCTCGGGGCTGTCGCGGGAGCAGGGGGCACGTCGCCGCTGTGACGGTGGAAACCCCTCGGGGCCGCTGTGGGAGCAGGGGGCACGTCGCCGCCGTGACGGTGGAAACCCCTCGGGGCTGCTGCAGGAGCAGGAGGCACGTCGCCACTGTGACGGTGGAAACCCCTCGGGGCCGCTGTGGGAGCAGGAGGCACGTCACTACCGTAGCAGTGGAAACCCCTCGGGGCCCCCACAGCAGCAGGAGGCACGTCAACGTCACAGCAGGGGAAACCCCTCTGTGCCCCTGCAGCGGCAGGAGGTACGTCAGCGTCGTAGCAGGGGAAAGCCCCTCTGAGCCCTTTCAGCGGCAGGAGGCACGTCAACGTCGTAGCAGGGGAAACCCCTCTGGGCCCCTGCAGCGGCAGGAGGCACGTCAGCGTCGTAGCAGGGGAAAGCCCCTCTGGGCCCTTGAAGCGGCAGGAGGCACGTCAGCGTCGCAGCAGGAGAAAACCCCTCGGGGCCCCGGCGGCAGCAGGAGGCACGTCGCTACCACTGCAGCGAAAAACCCCTCCGCCGCAGGACCAAAGAGGTACGTCGCTGCTGTGGTGGTGGAACTGATTTGAAAGATTGGCTCCCTTAGGAGTAAGAAAGCACATCAATCCTGTAACTGAAACTCCTGCGGGAGCATCACTGCTGCGGCAGTGGAAAATTAGAAGCTTGCTCCTGCGGGAGCGTCACTGCTGCGGCAGTGGAATTTAGAAGCTTGCTCCTGCGGGAGCGTCACTGCTGCGGCAGTGGAATTAGAAGCTTGCTCCTGCGGGAGCGTCACTGCTGCGGCAGTGGAATTAGAAGCTTGCTCCTGCGGGAGCGTCACTGCTGCGGCAGTGGAAGTTAGAGAGCTTGCTCCTGCGGGAGCGTCACTGCTGCGGCAGTGGAAGTTAGAGATAGCTTGCTCCTGCGGGAGCGTCACTGCTGCGGCAGTGGAAGTTAGAGAGAGCTGGAAGATAGAGAGAGCTTGCTCCTGCGGGAGCGTCACTGCTGCGGCAGTGGAAGTTAGAGAGAGCTGGAAGATAGAGAGAGCTTGCTCCTGCGGGAGCGTCACTGCTGCGGCAGTGGAAGTTAGAGAGAGCTGGAAGATAGAGAGAGCTTGCTCCTGCGGGAGCGTCACTGCTGCGGCAGTGGAAGTTAGAGAGAGCTGGAAGATAGAGAGAGCTTGCTCCTGCGGGAGCGTCACTGCTGCGGCAGTGGAAGTTAGAGAGAGCTGGAAGATAGAGAGAGCTTACTCCTGCGGGAGAGTCACTGCTGCGGCAGTGGGAGTTAGAGAGAGCTGGAAGATAGAGAGAGCTTGCTCCTGCGGGAGCGTCACTGCTGCGGCAGTGGAAGTTAGAGAGAGCTGGAAGATAGAGAGAGCTTGCTCCTGCGGGAGCGTCACTGCTGCGGCAGTGGAAGTTAGAGAGAGCTGGAAGATAGAGAGAGCTTGCTCCTGCGGGAGCGTCACTGCTGCGGCAGTGGAAGTTAGAGAGAGCTGGAAGATAGAGAGAGCTTGCTCCTGCGGGAGCGTCACTGCTGCGGCAGTGGAAATTAGAAGCTTGCTCCTGCGGGAGCGTCACTGCTGCGGCAGTGGGAGTTAGAGAGAGCTGGAAGATAGAGAGAGCTTGCTCCTGCGGGAGCGTCACTGCTGCGGCAGTGGGAGTTCTGTTCAGTGTTGTAGTCTCTTGAAATTATTTTGGTTACAGACGTCTAAATACACTCAAGAAATAACAAAATCAATATGGTTTGGAAAAGCATGGGTAAAACCTTTCAATTATAAATTGACAGTTGAATTTATATCAGATGCATGTTGCATATTTAATTACAAAACGAACTTACCTGTCGAAACAAGCTTACCTGTTGGAGATCGGAATATCAAAGTTCACAAACTTATTGGCTTTGAATAAACCCTGAGCGGGGGTTCATCCAAGTATTATAGACTTATAATGCTTATCACAGACTTAAAGGGAGTCTTGAAATTACTTTGGTTACAGACGTCTAAATACACTCAAGAAATAACAAAATCAGTATGGTTTGTAAAAGCATAAGAAACCTTTCAATTATGAATTGACAGTTGAATTTATATCATATGCAATTAGAAGCTGGCTCCTGGGGGAGCGTCACTGCTGCGGCAGTGGAAGTTAGCGAGTGCTTGCTCCTGCGGGAGCGTCACTGCTGCGGCAGTGGAAATTAGAAGCTTGCTCCTGCGGGAGCGTCACTGCTGCGGCAGTGGGAGTTAGAGAGAGCTTGCTCCTGCGGGAGCGTCACTGCTGCGGCAATGGAAAGCAGTGGCCATGAAGTTGTAAGTGGGGAGGAGCTGATGCTTAACAGAAGACCTTGTTTGAATGTGCGGTCTGTTTGGTCTGATGTGGCTCTTGAAAGCTTCTGGAGACCAGCGGCGCAATGCTTGTATTTACTGTTGGGAAAGGCCTTTGCGCGGCCGTGGTTGCTGCACCTATGCGAAAAGGATGGCTGGATGAATGGTCTGTTGGGAATCCGGTTTGGGGTAGCGTAGCTTTAAGAAGTTTGGAACCGGAATTTGTAATGGGGTGGAATCGTCTATAGAGAGTGGGACGGATGGGAGTTTAGCCTGCGAGTTTCTGAAATGAAAGTAGGCTGAGTGGATGTGATGGTGAGTCATGAGCATCTGAGGTAACCAAGCCAGTGTGAACGTGGCTTCACTGCTGCGGCAGTGGGAAACTTCCCCCTTTGCTGACTCCTGCGGGAGTGTGGGGGAACATCATTGCTGCGGCAATGGAGGCGGCAGTGGAATAATTTCCATTTGACTGAGCTCATGCGGGAGTGTGGAGGTGCATCACTACTGCGGAAAAGGAGAACTTCCTCTGAACTAATCGCGAGTTGGATGATGGAGATTGTCCATTTCCTCGACTTCTGTTGTCTCTTGTGGCGGTGAAAGCCATTTCTGGAGAGACTGATTTGATCGAATGTAACTCCTGAAGCTTCCGATGACCTGCGGCCCAGTGCTTGGATCTGCAGGTTTTGGGACGCGGCATGTGGTGGGGTGATTTAAGTCTTCTGTGAAGAGTGGGTCGGATGGGAGTTTGGCCTGATCTCTTAAATGAAGGTTGGCAACGAAGGATTGTTGCTGTTGGAGTAAAAGCCTTACAGTTTGGTCTCTCTTACTTTCGTTGTGCGGCGCTGACGAGTCAGAATATGGACGGATTTGGATTAAGGTTGGATGTGATAGAATCAGAGGAACTGGAATCTATATGGCTCGACCATGGCGTTGAGTGGTCGGACGACATTTGGGTAGAATCCTTGGCGGAGAGTAGGGGTACGGATTTCCAACATGATTGATTGTCTGGTGTCTGAGCTGGTGGGTTGCGTTCTTGATATACCTTTGATGAGCAGAGGATTAGGTTTCGGTAGTGAGAAGTAGATTTCGCCTAGGTAACCCATGGTGAAGCTGGCTTGGAAGTTCTTGGTGTTATTGGAATGCAATACGAGTCGGTGGTAGTGGGTAGAGACCATGAGGAGCAGACCACATGTGGAGTGGAAAGTCTTGAACTTTTCCACTCCACATGTAATCCTCCGAGGGAGTGGTTTGAAGCGAAAGCTTGAAGAATGAACGTTTAGCGTCGAAAATATCAACTCTGAGTATTGATGTACTGGTTGGGAATAGGTCCACCTCTGGTGGCAGCAGCCTTAACTTCAGTTGGGATTTGCGTTCAACTGTTGTTGGCGACAGAGGTGGTTCTAAGCAGCAGTGTTTGTGGAATGGCATAGCAGAGAACGGGATGAAAGGAGAATTAGCATGGTGGAGAGAATTAGGTGGGAAAGGCCAGGGGCGAAGCCACTTGCGGAGGCAGCCTCACGCTAAGATCGGAAGGCCGGGCTGCAGGCCTAACGTAGGGGAAAGGTTAGGTACGTGCTGCCGTTGCTAACCCTGCACCGCTGGCGGAGGCAAGCTCGCACTTAAAGGGCGGCGTTTGTCGCTAGGTGCTGGCATGTGAGGTGCAGTGCTGGAAAACTGCAAGTGCATGAGCTCCTTTCGACAGTGGGATACAGTGAAGGAACTTGAGAGGAAGAGTTTATCGTGAAACTGGTACATCTCAATCTTGGACAGGGGTGGCCAACCTGTTCAGCATGAGCCTCGAAATAAGCTCATGGCTGCGGAGAGCCGCATGACAGACTGTTAAATTCGCATTTGTTGATGGGGTTTTTGACATTAGAAAGGTCTCGCACATATATCGCGCATTTTTTTACATATGGCACCCCACGAGCTATACAAGCATGCAGAGACAATGCGTCTGTGAATTATATATGCGGGAAAAACGATATATCATCTCATTGACGGTGACAGGAAGTATAAGAGTAAGCAGCCTTGGTAATGTAGTGATCGGTTGGAAAACGTCTCCGGTTACTATCGTAACCTCTGTAATTTAATCATATTCCGTTTAGAGAAGTATGAAGGAAATGCTATTTAAGATATTTATACCGTCTGGCAGCCGGATCTGCATCGCGCTACGATTGGCCAGTTGTCAACTGCTGATATCCATAAAGTTTCAGAAATGACGTGAAGGGGAGGAGTTCCCAAATGCATTTCATTAAACATCTCGTTCCTACTCTCGAAAGGGAACGCGCTTCTGCGCGCCTCTATTTGAATTCGGTAAAAACATCGTGTCCACGTGAGCGGCGGCTGATCTTGGCAGGATACATGTAAATTTATGTTTTTGTAGACAAAAAGGTCTCAGCGGGCCGGATGAGAGCCGCGAAAGGGCAGTCAAAGAGCCGCATGCGGGTTGGCCGCCCCTGGTCTTGGACAATGTGGCGAAAGGCGGGGCATCACATGATCGCCTGCTAAATTTGAACACATTGGCTTGCGCTGAGCCAGAGAAAGCGCTCAAAGCTTGTTGCTGTTCAGTGTTTCAATCTCTTGAATTATTTTTTTCACAAACTTATTGGTTTTGAATAAACCCTGAGCAGGGGTTCATCCAAATATCATAGACTTATAAAGCTTATCATGGACTTAAAGGATTGAAACAGTGAAGGCAAAGAATTACTTTGAAATAGAAAGTGCATATGGTTTCTTTTCAGCGAGTCCACTTAATAGCCGATTAAGTTGAAACAACAAGGCAGCGTTGGCAATAAGTGCTTGATTCTTGTGTGGGCGGCTGAGCGCGCGATCTGAAGTGGCGCGTGCGATCGGACTGTACTGCGCGCGATCTGGCTTCGGTGCGCGCTACTGCTTGAGTTGCGAGGAAGCAGCGCGTTACTTTAGAACAATCACATCTCAGACGTGGGTTCCCCGGAACAGTAGTATTGAGAGGGCACAACTGCTCGTGATTTAGCGATGCTGAAATAAAAGCGCCGGGAAGGATTACAGCTGCTCTTGTTTGTGTGAGCTGACGGGCAGAGAGAGTGTGAGCTGAAGCTGCAGCGCGGTCTGCTGAGGCTCGCGGCAGCGGCGGCGGCCTGGCTAGCAGGAAGAAAGCGGCATTGCCTGAGAGTCGAGCTTGTAGCTCGACCAGCTTTATCGTCCTTTCTCAATGGCAGGAGCGATTAAAAGCCGATGTAGAGCTGCTGGATACGGATGTTTACTTGGTGGCGAGAACGGCCTCAAGTCTTACTGTGCGTTGCTTGTTGTTGCTTAGGACCCGTTTGTTTGGTCTGGCACCCGTGATGTATTGCTGAGGGTGATATAATATAGTTAGCATGGTGTTGAGCGGATGAGGATCGCTACTGGGTCCGGAGGTTTTCGTGGAGAATCCATCTAACGAGTGGAGCTCGATTTCAGGTGTATGGCGACCAGAAGGCGGAGCCACAATGCCGTAAACTGTCGAGCTGCCGAAAAATGTCAAAGAGCTGTAGGTGAGTCAAACGTGTCTATATATACGTACTTCCTCTCCTGCTGATAGGATGAGGAGTAATTGCTGATGACGTGTTGATTGTATTAATCATTTGAACGTGCTCCTCCCGAACTTTGTTAATAAAACATCATTTTGTTCAAAACCATATTTACTGTTAAATTATAATTTGTACTTTTACTAATAATATAGTTCAGAGTGATTTCAACTCAATCATTGCCACTGATTTAACAGTTAAAATAAGTTAGTTCTAACAGTTTCACAGGTTATTATTATGGGATGTACTGTTATTTATTTGTGTGAAAGTCAATCGATTGCTTTTGCCTTGTTCTGATTGTGCTGATCGATTAGTCTTTTTTTATGCTAATATTGTGGCATAAAATTGTTGTCTTTTTTATCAGCAAAAGATCCTCCAGCATCTGTTGGTTTGTGTTTCAGGAGTTTCTGCTGATGAACGAGAGGAAATGAAGAGAAAGTCAGTGTTGGAGGGAGAATCTGTCACTTTAGATCCTGGTGTAACAAAAAACCCAAATGATGTGATGAAGTGGTATTTTAATGAGACTCTCATCGCTGAAATCACTGGAGATCAGAGTAAGATCTGTACAGATGATCAGTGTGATGAGAGATTCAGAGACAGACTGAAGCTGGATCATCAGACTGGATCTCTGACCATCATGAACACCAGAAACACAGACTCTGGAGAATATAAACTAGAGTTCAACAGTAAATTCAGCATCACGAGGAGCTTCAGTGTTTCTGTTACTGGTTGGTTTTATTCTATGTAATTCCAGCAGAGCCACAACATCCGTAATGAAATGATCTTCACAATAGACAATGGTTTACAGTCAAATCTGTTAGAGCTGCATGTATATTTCTGTGTTTCTACAGTTTCAGAGTCACTCCACTAGCACTCAGGGCCATTTATGATCATTCAACATTATATCCAAAACGAATGGATTTCCATTTAGTATTATTAATCAGCACTGTAAGAACATTTCATAAAAAAACAATGTTATAATTGTGAAAATTATTTGTAGATGGAGAACGTCTCGGGTTACGAATGTAACCCTGGTTCCCTGAGGGGAACGAGACGCTGCGTCAAAGCGCTAGGGGAAGTAGCCTTGCTTCGGTCACGTGAAGATCTGTGTAACCAATGAGAGACGAACGCGTGTGAATGCGTCACTGCCGGCACGTGCCGGTGACGTCATGAGGAAGAGCATAAAAGCGCGTCTGAAACCCGGACGCGTCAGAATGAATGTCTGAAGCGGGCACGGAGGCGCAAGGAGCTGAGGCAAAGACGCAGCGTCTCGTTCCCCTCAGGGAACCAGGGTTACATTCGTAACCCGAGACGTTCCCTTTCAGGGAACTCGAGCTGCGTCAAAGCGCTTGGGGAACGCTATACCAACACCACCTCAGCGACGCCGGCATCCGGGTGTGTCCCAGCTCACTGAGAGAGCACCCTGGTTCATGGGGCGGCATCGAGGTCCAAATGGTAAAACCTCATAAAAGTGTGCGGCGAAAACCAGCCAGCCGCAGCACAAACATCAGACAAGGACAGGAGAGCCTTGGATGCCGCCATGCTCCGAGTGGAATGGGCTCGGACCCTCAGAGGAGAAGCATGTCCGGCCGACTCGTAAGCTAGACAGATAGCCTCGACTATCCACCTGCTTAGGGTTTGCTTGGAAGCTGGAGCCCCCTCAGGAGCCCCAAAGCAAACGAAAAGTTGGTCCGACTCACGCCAAGTGGCAGTCTTGAGATCATAAGCGTCCAGTGTCCCGGAGCCACCGAGAGGGCCTGAAGGTCCCTGACCCTCTTAAGGCCAGCAAAAGAAGGGTCTTAAGGGAGAGGAGCTTGATAGGAAACTGAGTCCCAAATGACTCCCAAGAAAGTGGTTCTATGAGCAGGAGAAAGAACACTCTTCTTGGTGTTCAGCCTCAACCCCAGCTCCTTCATGTGTGCGAGCACAGCATCTTGATGCTGTGCTGCTAGCTGCGGCGACTGAGCCAGAATAAGCCAGTCGTCGATATAATTTAAGACACGAATGCCCCGTAACTGCAGCGGAGCTAGAGCAGCGTCCACAACTTTTGTGAACGTGCGGAGCGAGAGCGCCAGGCCGAAAGGAAGCACCCGATACTGGTACGCCTTTCCCCCAAAGGCGAACCTCTGGAACTTCCTGTGTTGCGGAAGGATGGAGACATGGAAATATGCGTTCTTGGCGTCGACTCTGACAAACCAATCCTCGGATCTGACTTGCACTACGATCTGTTTGAGCGTTAGCATTTTGAACTTTAGACGCCTGACCGCACGATTCAAGAGACGTAAATCCAGAATGGGCCGCAACCCTCCATCCTTCTTCGGAACTGTAGAAGCCGGACTTGCTTTCTGCGAGGGGTACATACTCGATGGCCCCTTTCGCCAGCAAAGTGTCTACTTCTTGTTCCATGACCAGAGCCTGCTGAGGGCCTACCACTGACTGTAGGACCCCCGAGAACCGGGGTGGTGAAACCCCGAACTGAATGGCATACCCTAAGGTCACCGTGCGCAGGACCCACTGAGAGATACCGGGTAGCTGTAACCACGCGTCCCGGAATTCTACTAGGGGAACCAGCCTCCCGGGGCTGGTCTCTGGTACTACGAACATATCCACCACTGAGCCGGGGCTGATTCTGGAAACCCGGATGGATTGCTCTAGGACCCTCCTTAGAGGGAGTGGTTTTCCCATGGCGGGCTGACTCTGGAGCTGCATGTTGCGGCTTGGCGTCAAGGCCGCTTAGTCTTAGCTTTCTTGCCGTCCAGGACAACTCTCAAATCACCCTTTCTACCAGCAGACTGAACTTGTCGGCCCGACCTACCAGAGGCTACCGGAGGAAGACGGGTCGCGACACTTTGTTTCTGAGCGGCCCTGCACGAGGAGCTCTGAGGCCGCGCTTGACTGACGGTCTCACATGGAGGGCGGCTGGGAAGAACTTTACTGAACGCCGCCTGCTGTCGAGCAGCCTCCTGAAACTTGTCGACGACGCTTTTTACGGCATCGCCGAACAAGCCCGAAGGGGACAGAGGGGCGTCCAGCAAAACAAATTTGTCTTTGTCCTTTATAGCTGACAAATTGAGCCAAAGGTGTCTCTCCGTGGCCAACAGAGCTGCCATGGAGCGGCCGACAGAGTAGGCTGTCTCACTAGTGGCCCGAAGAGACAAATCCACGGTCCGGCGCAGCTCTGCCACTGCCTCCGGACCGATGCCGCCGCCCTCGTTGAGGTCCCCAAGCAACTCAGCCTGATAGGCCTGCAGCAGTGCCGTAGTGTGTAGGCACGCCGCAGCCTGACTTGAAGCTGAGTATGCTTTCCCCACCAGAGACGATGTGACGCGCATCGGCTTGGAGGGGAGCGCCGGAGCTTTAATGGAGGACGCAGACTGGGGAACGAGGTAACTCGCAAGAGCCTCGTCCACTTTCTGCATCCCCCCCATAACAATGACCTTGAGCCCCTACGAGGTTGGTATACATCTCACTATTCGGTGTATGAACCTTTTCGGAGGCTGGCTTTCTCCAAGATCTAGATACCTCAGTATGTAAATCGGATAGAAAGGGCATAGCTCGGCGCGGGGGAATGACGCGAGCAGGCAGGTAACGCTTGTCTAAAATACTTTTCCTAGGACGAGCGCTCCTGGTCTCCGCCGGCCAATCAATCTCCAGACGAGAGACCGCTCGCGCCACAACCTCAACTAACTCCTCAAAAGCCGGCGAGGAGGGTGGCGAAACCTCCTCGACCGGGTCAACACTAGCTAGATCCATCTCACTTCCTGAACTTGATAGAGCTAGTGTCGGAGTCACAGCACGAACATCTCTCGGGGAGTGTTCGTGACTGGGACCCTCTTGATCTCGTGAGGGCTGAGGTAAGGAAGGACCCACCCCAGCTGCCTCAGTGAGATCCATTTGTGATCCCCAGGACTGGGAGCGCCGCGAAGCCTCGGCTGCTGCAGGTCCCGGACCTCGGGGAACACTAGCCTGAACGGCCTCGTTACAGGCCGCCAGGCGTGAGCAGAGAGCATGCAAGGAGAACCTCTCGCAGTCCTTACAGATGGCATTCTCAAGCGCCGACCGCGCATGCTCCACTCCCAAACAGATAACACACATAACATGTGTATCCTTGCCTGTTATAAAACGTGGGCAAGGATAAACACATGGTCTGAAACTCTGTTCATTCGCCACACTTTTCACACTCATATTCCCTGATTTTTAAACTATCTTAGTCTCAAAATCACTCTCACACAGACACAGCACGCTGAAGACATTCAGAGCTGACGCGTCCGGGTTTCAGACGCGATTTTATGCTCTTCCTCATGACGTCACCGGCACGTGCCGGCAGTGACGCATTCACACGCGTTCGTCTCTCATTGGTTGCACAGATCTTCACGTGACCGAAGCAAGGCTACTTCCCCTAGCGCTTTGACGCAGCTCGAGTTCCCTGAAAGGGAACTAAATCTTTGAAGTTGTTTCTCTCTTTTTCTCCCCCCAAAAAACAAACAAACATTCAAAAGTATTTGATACCTGAAATACTGGTATCAAGAAGTTCCCTGAAGAATGCGCTGCATCGAACGCTTTGGGGAATACCTTGACAAAGTCTCGTGAAGCACTATGTAAATGATCGACCGAGTGTGAGTGACAGCTACAAGTCGGTGACATCACAAACCAGGGAAATTAAGGTGAGCTGGAAACCGGAGACGGTAGCTCAGAGGAGTGTCTGAAGCAAACCCAGAAGTTGCAATGAGCTGAGGCCAAAGACGCAGCGTCCGGTTCCCTCTTCAGGGAACTATGGTTACATACGTAACCCTAAGACATTCCCTTTCAAGGGAACTCGCGCTGCGTTGAATGCTTTGGGGAACAATATACCAACGCCACCTCAGTGACAAAGTTGAGGTCGAGCTGATAAAACCTCAAGAATGTGTGCGCGGGGAGGACCAGCCTACCGCATCACAGACATCAGACAGGGAGAACCTGATAAAAGAGCCTTAAAGGGAGCCCCACTCCTGATGGAGTGGGCATGGACCCTTGGAGGAGATAGGAATCTGGCCGACTCATAAGCAAGAGAGATAGTCTCAACTATCCATCTGCTTAGGTTAGTTTGGATGCTGGGGCCTCCTTAGGAGTCTCGAAGCAAATAAACAGCTGGTCAGTTTTACGCCAAGGGGAAGACCTATGGACTCGCACTGGACAGACCTTATTTTTAAACTCCTTGTCCTGGTCACCGAAGAGGGGGAGGGCAGAAGGCCTGCAGTACAATGGACCAAGCCACATTAATGGTTACCTAGGTACATAGCCTGGCCTGGGATGGAGGAAAACCTTAGCCATCCCAGGCACAGACGCAAGGAAGGAGGGAGCTACAGAAAGTGCCTGTAGGTCCCCAATTATTTTTAGCGATATGATGGCTAAAACGAGTCTTTAAAGAAAGATTTACCTCTTCAAAAGAAGAACCTCTTCAAGAGGTTCAAAGGGTGCCTTGGACAAGTCCCAAGTAGGAACCTTGGTCTGTACTGCAAGCCTCAGCCTGATGGTGCCACGGAGGAAGTGTGTGACTAAGGGGTCCCTGCCAATAGATATGCCACCCAGAGGTACATGGTAAGCGGCTATGGCAGCCACACAAACCTTCAGGGTGGAAGGGGACAGCCCTGCTCCAAATTTACTGCACTTACTCTCGTCCACTGTGTGGGTGCGCCTCTCTGTGACAAAAGCTAAGTACAGTGGTACCTCGAGATACGAAATTAATCCGTTCCGAGGCGGCCTTCGTATAATGAGTTTTTCGTATCTTGGAACACATTGTACATGTAAAATGGCTAATCCATTCCAGCCCTCCAGAAACACCCCATTAAATTTCATAATAAAGCTAAATTGACCTATAAACAATAAAATAACGTAAAATGTCGAAGCTTACCTTTCGAGTGAGGCTATCTCCGAAAGTGGCGGCAGAGGAGGAGGAGGACAAACGACAGATAACGTATGTTTCGGGTGCGGAGTGGCTGAGCTAAAGCACGCCAGCACGTATGTATAGAACAGGGGTCGGGAACCTATGGCTTGCGAGTCATATATGGCTCTTTTGATGGCTGCATATGGCTCTTTTGACGCCGCCACCCGTCGACAGATACTTCAGCTCCGCTACTTCCGCGTTCAGAGGACAGGCAGATCGCGCGGCCGTACCCGCGTTACTTCCGCGTTCGGAGGACAGAGACATCGTGCCGCAACAATTTTCGTATGTAGAGCAGTTAAATTTTTCGTCTTTGCTTTTGTAACTTGGATTCTTTGTAAGCTGTGCCTTTCGTATCTTGAGGTACTACTGTAGTTGGCTTGTTTATCATGTCTCAGTCAAAACTGTACACCCAAAAATACAGGAAGGAGTGGGATTCAAACCCTGAATTCCAAGGCTGTTTAAAGCCATTTATTGGTGATAATACACGGGCATACTTGTTGAGAAAGCACTTTAGCCAAGCAGAACGCAAGACAGTATGCAATCTAGTACAGCATGATGACCTCACGATTATGCTAATTTATGCATGACGTCACCTACCGACATTTAGCGACTTTTTGTCCAGTCTTTAGCTACTTTCCTTTGAAAATAGTTGGCAACACTGCTCCTTTAGGCAGCCCCCGTCTCACACCAAGTCGTCAGATCCATTTTTGAAGCCCAGGACCTAGATTGCAGCAGAGCCTCGACTACAGCGGGATCCGAGCCCTGGGGAGTGCGAGCCTGGGCGGACTCAGTATCAAACACATACTCTCACAAAATGCTTGCTGAAGACACTCAAAGCTACCGTCACCGGTTTCCGGTGCATATTTATCACCCTGGTTCGTGACGTCACCGACTTGAGGCTGTCACTCACACTCGGTCGATCCTTCGATCGAAGTCACGAGAATTTGTCAAGGTAATCCCTTTTTTCTGCTTATAATGACGGCATTTTGATTATTATGCACATTGTTTTTAGCAAATACTTTTTTTAAGCAAAAAATAAGAAGTCCAGACTTGAAGAGGAAAACCCTGAACCGTACAGGATCTTTTATCAGTCACATGACCTTGCACATGTAATAACAATGGTCTAAAACATCAGTCATAAAACATATCTTTTAATATTCATATCCAATTGGGCTCAACTGATAATTCTTTGTTTGTTGGTTTTCAAATCAGTTTTGTCTTCCAGGACCCAATATATTCCTTTCCATTTTTTGACTGTTTAGGAATTTTCTTTATTTCACAAATTACTACTTCTGTGCAGATATTTATGAATATTTTACAGAAATATCATCTCTGTTCTGTTAGAAATACAGAGACCGATTCTTTTATGACTTTAATTGAAACCCCTCTGGTCTTTATCATACAAAGAAGCAAAGTAGAAAATATCAGTCAAAGATATTAGTGAATATTGGATGTATCATATTTCTCTCTCTCTTCATAATGTGTGTCTTCATCTGTTCTAGAATCAGTTTTGTCGTCAGCTGCTTTATCAGGAATAATTGCTGTTGTTCTGCTGATCTTCGTTGCTGTTGTTGCTGCTGCTGTATCTGTGATATACTATCGGAAGCATAAAAGAAGGAAAAGTGAGTATTACAGACAGCTGATTTAACCAGATGGAATTATATTTATTGTGTGAAAATTTATTTTCATTGTAATCAAACTAATGAGTGTTTAATGGAGTTTCTCATTGTTCAAACAGACAGCAGGAGGAAACACAATCAGAATGAGGTGAGACACTATGAGTTCTGCTTGTCAAAAGGTAATACAGTAATAACTGTATTTAACAGTGTTTATATATATTTTTTTTTAAATTAGCCACCAATTTTAACATATTCCGTGGCCCCTATTTTATTTGGCCATATTTTGTTGAAGAACTCTGCTTCTTTTTTTTAAAACAGAGAAGCACAAACTTGTTATTCTAATTTCATTAATTTTTTTCTTTTTTAAATCAAAATTTGAGTGTAAGTTTCATTTTTTTATTCAAACAAAAAGCTGAGAAAATCAAGTTTTTTCAGTTTTTTTCATTGGGATTGGATTGAGAATGATGATGAAAACACAGACGCAGTTCATCAACAGCAGTAAAGCTCTCAGTGGATTAGCGTTTCATTCTGTAACGATATACATTATTATTGCATTATTTAAATATTATCTATTTAAAGTAGGATGTGTGTAACAGTATGTAACAAGTGTGAATAGTAGAATATAATAGTTGAATAATTTTCCCTTTTTTGTTCTTATTTTTATCATATGAAATCAGAACTTGACAGCTTGCCAAAGAAATAAAATTACATAAATTAATAACCCAATAAACTAAAAATATAACACTAGTTATATTCTTTTCACAAATCTTCCTTCAGAAATAAAAGTTCTTGAAAAACCAGTGGCAACACAGGTCCATGGTCACCTTAGTAACAAGTTATATGTTTTCAGTCAGTGTTTTCTCCTAAGCATAGTATGTTTGCTTGATTTGAGTGCTGCTTTTGACACCAATTCCTCACACCTGGTTCACTTCATACCTTTCAAACCGTACGCAGTTTGTACAACTAAAACTTTTTAACTTTTTAAACCTTCCTCTTTTAGTTGTGGTGTCCCCCAAGGTTCTGTCCTAGGTCCCTTATTGTTCCTAATCTACCTTCTCCCGCTTGGTAATATTTTCCTCCAAATATGATATTAAATTCCACTGTTATGCTGTTGATACACAGCTTGACTACTGTAACTCTCTATTAATTGGCTTTTGTTTTTGTTATTCTTTCAGTGGTCATGTTTATATTTGCTATTTTCTACTTATTTATGGTTTATTGACTTGTTGCTATTTCTTCTTGATGTATGGGCACCTTGGGTGATTTGAAAGGCACCTAAAATAAAATATATTATTGTTTTAGTAGTAGTTTTTTTTTTTTTTCTTTTGTGTTTTCTTGCAGCAGAAAGATTCTTGTCTAATGATGACGACAGCCAGTGGGAATTCAGCCAGAGAGAATTCATCATAAACCACATAGTGTGGCATTTGCAAAGTTGTGGGTTCGATTCCCAGGGAAAGCAAGAACTGATTAGAATGTCAATGTGTCTCTTGCAAACAATGTACATTATGTCACTTTGGATAAAAGCGTCTGCCAAATGCAGAAATGTAATGACAATGAACTCCTTTTATAAAAGTAAAGGTGTCACACACTATACTATGAAACATAAACACTCAAATATGAGTTTGACTGCAGCTGTAAATCAAACACTATTCAATCTGAACTATTGATACTGAAGCAAGATATTGTTTTCATTAATGGAAAAGACTGGTATTGTCATGTTTGCCTTCTATATCTACAGGCTTTTATTGTAACCAGCAATATTTTACTGATCTACATTGGATGTTCTTTAATGAATGTAACAACGTCTATTACATGAAAAACTCCATGCAGTTGAAATATTATGAATGTGTGATTTAGTTTATCTTCTAGTAAACATTATTTTCGTACAATTTAAGTGAACTTGAAGGATCTTTATGTTCATGTGAGAGATGCCATTAAAACAGGTGTGATGAACTCATAACAACTGCAATCTGTGAATTTGTCATGATTTTATTCTCTCATGCCACACATCAGCCCTGTGATACTGAAAGTGTGTCAAGGTCTCTGTGAGCTTTACATTTTTATTCAGCTTGATAAATAATTCTCCATTAGCCCCGAATAACATTATCTAGTTGTTTTAGCTGCTCTGATAGTTTCTTCTTCTCTGTTGAGCGTTGAACACTGTCCTCGTATTGTCTTTGAAATCAGATTCATGCAGATGTTGAAGCTCCTCTTCTGTCTGAGAATGTGATTCCACCTGTTGAGCAGATGTTGGAGAAATTCATATATCATTAAAAACTTAAATATAGAGTTAGTGAGAACATATAACCTGCTAGAAGATGCAAACAAATGATTTGAAGGAAACGTGCCATGTCTGTTGCTGGGAAGAGTGTCAAAACATCTGTAAGATCGTGAGAGACCTTGAAAAGCTTGTTAAAATGAAACTTCTTAAAATCAAGGAAAGAGTTAGCTCTTCAACCAGTACAATCTGTAAGAGATTCTTCTTAGAGACCTGGAACTTACGACTCTTGGCCTTTTTTCTCTCTCTGTTTGACCCAGCAGGAGATCTTAAACAACAGATTTGCCACAACACAGACTGCAATGACTGATGGTTCCTCCATCCATCTTTCTCTCCTTCTGTGGCAACGTAAACAGTTCATCCAGTGTCTGCGCAGCGGCAGCTTTGTCCTCTCTGTTTTTATCTGAAAAATAGTTAGTGTGTGCAAAGTGCAATGTGAGCAGGCAACATAATTGCATCTAGCAAATTTGACATTAACACGGCGTAATGGGTTAAAAGAATTGCACGACCCCAGAATAATGAGTCTTTGTGAATTTCTAAATGTGTGTGAGTGTGCTTTAAAAAAAATATTATCACTTCTCTCATCTGTAGCAGCTGGTTGCACGCCCAAACTCCTCCTGCTCTCTCTCTTCTGTCTCTCAGTTCACCGGTGTGGTGTTGCTCATCCACCCAATTACCATCATCTGCACAGTTTACATCTGGTACAGATTTTGAAGTCATTAACTTGGGTTTTATTGATCCATTATCCTCTGCGGCCAAAACTTCACTCTCTTCCTCTGGTGGAGGCCTTTATCTTTTCTTTCTTCTTTTTATTTTCTCTGTATTTATCAGCTGCTGTTCTTATCCAGAACAGTCACAATTCACAAGTCTCCAGCTGATGTCTTTTGCTTTCACAGCTGGTGTAATCTCTGGTTTCAGTCCATGCAGGAAATAAAGATTTTATATACGGAATATTATACTTTCTTGCATGAAGTCACTGCTTTCTTGCTTATTAGGAATCTTGAATGTAGTTGCAAGTTTTGTACTCGCACTGAATGTTTTTGTGACCATTTTGTTCCTGGAAGATCTTGTGAGTTTTAATTCCAATTACTAGTTTGGGTTTGGCTGAAGGATACAGTCTGTCTGGTCAGAACAATTATGTATGTTTACTTCATAGAGTGCAGCACGTTCAGTTGTGCATTTGTGATGATCAGATATCCAGTTTCAGTCTGTCTCTGAATCTCCATCAGTGCCGTTATATGAGGAAAAGATTCCAGCAGCTCTATTGACTTTAGCTGTGATGGGATCAGTGCTGGGAAAGTTACTTTGAAAAGGGTCAGGGATACAAAAACAAGTGCATTACAATATTGTGTTACTCCCTTAGTTTTTTGATAACATTAAAATTATATTACTGGACTAATTTAAAGGTCTTTTCACACCAGTATTTAAATAGCAAGACTGAAGGAAAGGGAAATTCACACGTGTACAGAAGAGCTCAAGAAAACCTTTCAGCTGCTGCAGTTCTGAACTGTGAGTTTAACACTTACTTCACCAATAACAATACATTAAAAAATCTAAAGTAATTGTTGCTTGTGGTTGAACTGAATCATCACAGGTCAGCAGTGAGTGCATTCAGTAGAGTGAGATTAAATATGCACAAATATTTGTGTTATTTAGAATTAATTAGCATTAGGTTTGTGTAATTTTCTAATTTTGGGTTTCATTCAGGTTGAGTAATAAATTAGTAAATGCTCACATTTATTCTAGAACAACAATAATCATCATGTTCACACACAATGACTCTTGATTTCTCTCATTGTGAGGACAGGAGACCTAATTTAAAAGTACCATTTTAAAGTATTTTTGAATTTAAAATCATCTTGTTTGAATTTATATACATTTGTTGTTATTCTCTCTCTCTCTCTCTCTCATTATGGAGAAGGAGGGGTTTCACTACAATGGTCCCTTTGAACTGAATATTTTCTGGGACCTGGCGACCTAAAATCCAGAGAGGATTCCAGTCTCCGTTAAGAAAACATCTCGCTTTGATCTGGCAGAATCTGCATTATTAGTCTTTTATGGTCTGGAAATGAAGCATCTTTGGATCTTGATTTCACTCTTTCATAGTAAGAGATTTAAATTAGTCTCTCTTCTGCTTTTAAGCTACAGCCACTTTATATTCAACAGAAAGGCTTTAATTATTATTGTTTCATTCATGTTTGAAAAAAAAAAACGTCATTACGAATTACGCTTTAATTCATTTTCTAGGCTGTTTGTCCCGGTCTTTGTTCTGGGAAAAGATGTGTGCCGGAGAAATATCGCAAACGTGGTGCGTGTGAAAGTTTGGGTTCAGTGATTTCGTTTATATAGTTTTGTATACAAGTTATGTAACATGTCCTCATGATGTGATGCGTATTTTCCGCGCGTTTGAAAGGAAGACAATTCCTTTGAAACACTTGACGTCATTGGAAAGGTTTTTTCTTTTGATTTTTGTTTTTTTTGGGGGCGAAGTCAGGTCGGTCAGTGATGCCCTTTATTTGACACAAAGTAGTGAAATTGGGCTTGTTGATCCATCAGATTTGGTCCAAATATAGGGAAAGATGGACGTCTGTTTCGGTCCACATGTAGCCCTAAATATATCAATAAAAGTTGCTTTGTAGCAAGTGAAGAAAGAGTTTAAAGTAACACATTTACGTTCGCAAAATAGAAAACTTGTCAGGTTTAACAGAAGAAAAAAAACAAGCATATCGTTCAAAATTTAGCGTGTGGCAGAAATCTTTGTGTTGTGTTTTACACGCATTTCTGAACGTTATTTTTAACCATAAGATAATTTAACAATCAGACAATCAGATAATCATTGAGTTTGGATGACACAAATTTCACAAAGTCTGCTGCTTGAGTGTTTTTAGATTTCTTTGTCAGATGGTCAAATGCTTTTATTGACAGTTACATGAAGTCAATAGTTACTGCAATGTTCACTGATCTGCTGTAAATCAATTTCCGGGCCACATTCTGACTGACAGCCCATTCTTGCATTATCAGTGCTCAGAGTTTGTCAGAATTTAGGGGGTTGCAGTTGTTTGCATGAGGATTGTTGCACAGTCGTTTAAAAAGAAACTGAATAAAACACATTGTAAAATGGCTAGTAAACAGAAAGTTTTTCTTCTTAAAAGTCTCCCCTGCCCTCTTTTCATAACGCATGGGGATACACATGCTCTTTGTGTTGTTTATTTGGGTTCGCAGCTCGCTCAGTCAGTTATCGATTGATAAAAAAAGTGTTGATTGCAAACATTGTGAGCAGCATTCTTAAAGAAGGTGCTCTTCAAGATGGCCGCCTCAGCTTACGGTCCTTGAGGCTCTGTTTCACTTCTGTCAAGTAAATCAGCGGCTCAGATCACAAAGTTTTGCAAATGGATCTGGCAGAGAGGTTTTAGGTGGATCATCCCTTTCTCTATTCTTACCTGCCAGGTCCAGTGTCTCATCTCAGGGTTGGAAACTCGTGCTGCGTCAAAACACCTCTGCATGAGTACGACGTGAAGCACATGTGAAATCAGTCCAATGGTGTGATGGAATGTCATGGGTGGTTGACGTCATCGACCAGGAAGCTTTAAAGTGCACATGAAATCACAGCGCGGTAGCTTCTGGTAGGTTGAAGCAAGACGCTGATAGGCATGCAGGGAGTATAGCATGGGGACCATAGTTGCCGTTCAAGGGAACTCGTGCTGCGTCAAAGCATGTGGGAATGAAAAATCCACTACACCCACGAGCAAATGCTTGCAAGTGTGAAATCGTAGGAACCACACTGGGAAATAAGCACTTATGACCTGGGGGTGGACCCTAAATCAAGGTTGTAAAACTTTGACAAACTTATGTGCCATATTGCAAATGTCTTGGAGAGAAATATGGTTAATATGATCTGTATTGGTGACGTGATTAACTGGCACCATAAGGAGACGGAATTACTTGTTGTTCTTGACAAGTCACGTGGAAGATCACAAACCCGTCAACCATGTGAACAATGAACATATGCTTCTGACTGTCTGCTTTTGTGTGGAAAATTACTAGTTTTGTTTATCTTTCTTTCTTTCTTTCTTTCTTTCTTTCTTTCTTTCTTTCTTTCTTTCTTTCTTTCTTAGCCAATCAGAATCATTTAATCTTCAGTAATGATGTAGTTAGTAGCTTCTGTTAGAGTATAATTGCTGTAACAATGTTATTGTGTGGGAGGTGGCCTACGAACTCCTTGTGAGACTTGGAGCTTCTGCTGATGAAACTCCAAAGTAAACTTTTCTAAAATTTCTACTTTTGACTGCACTTCTGACTCCTGGTCTTCATTCAACATATCTGCTCCTCAGCTCCATATCTGCGGACTAAGCATGCTGCAAAACCCAAACAAACAACAGAAAAAGCATGAATATCCCCACTCGTTTTCTTAGCGAGGGCAATGATGAACACGCCTGTTCAATGCTGTTGCCATTTTACAATGTGTTTATACAGTTCCTTTTTAAACTCCTGTCTAACAGAGATTCTTTTGAGAATCTGAGATTCTGCGACAAACACATTGAGACACACGATTTACACAAAGCGCTCACTGGAGGAGCAGAAGCTCGCTGTGTTTTCAGGTGTACTTTGTAGCTTCCTGATCGATGATGTCAACAACCTATGCCAACGCCATTGGACTGATTTCACATGTGGTTCATGACGTAGTTACGCAGAGGGTTCCCCCAGCACTTTGACGCCACACAAGTTCCCTTGAAAGGGAATTAGAGTTACATATGTAAACAAGACATTTTCACATTTAAAAATATATGTAAATCTTTTGGAACAAACTAAAAACTCGCTACACATGACGTCACTGTCTTAAGTCAGACAAAATTTATTCAATTCCTCCATTCACTATTTTAAAAACATCATGACACTTTCCTGTGTGTTTGTTTGGCATGACTATATGTTGATTTCTTCTTCAGGTGTGTCTGGTATTGAAGAATTGTCAATGTATGTGATGGAGGGAGCTTCAGTCACTCTATACACTGGTGTCAAAAGAAATCAACAAGAGACTACATGGTATTTTAATGACACACGTATTGCTGAAATCACTGGAGATCAGAGTAAGATCTGTACAGATGATCAGTGTGATGAGAGATTCAGAGACAGATTGAAGCTGGATCATCAGACTGGATCTCTGACCATCATGAACATCAGAACAGCAGATGAAGGAGAGTATAAAGTAGAGATCAACATCAGCAGCAGATTCAGAGAAAGGATGTTCTTTATTATTGTTCATGGTGAGACTTTCTTTATTATTGTTCATGCGCTTTAGACAGGATTCACGCACACTGCCTGATATTTAATGCGAAGCAGACCAATTGGCTTCACAGCAGGGAAAAAAATCAGCTGAGCGCCACGTGTGAGAGCGGCAGCGATCGCGAGCTGAAAAGAGAACGTGGTGAAAACAACAGGGAGAGAGGTACGAAAGCAAACAAACAGAAAAAAACTCACCGGCAATAGAGCCTAAAAGCAAAGCCTAAAATCTGTAGCCCACAAGAGCAGAGACGAACAATCACAGCTTATCAGAGCGTTAGAGCTGCGAATTTGGGGGTTTTCTGCCATTTTTCATTTTATCACCCTTATCATCTGAATCTCTCGATCAGAACTGAACTGATAACAGACCTGAAACAGTGAATGTTGATCCTCTCTGACTAAACTAACCAGTCCTTTATTACATTCTATCAGAACAGAAGCAAATTAAGTCATAAAAACACATTTATCACTCACCAGTCAGACGCCACAAAACAGGGAAAAACATCTTCAACGGTTTCAGTGAAAAATATGAAAAGACAAACTCTTCAAAACTGCTTCAGTGATGAAAAAACAGACGTGCTGATGAGAAGCTGCTCTGAAGAAAAGAGAAGGGGAAATCCACCTTCAGCAAAAATAAATGCAGATCTACAAATTTAATCAACTCTTTGTTGTTGTTGACGTGTAAGACTTCTTCTGCAACTACTCTTCAAGCCGCTAGACCAGGGGTCGGCAACCCAAAATGTTGAAAGATCCATATTGGACCAAAAAAATAAAAAACAAATATGTCTGGAGCCACAAAAGATTAAAGGCCTTAAAAGGCAACACATTGCGAAGCCTTACCTAACAGTAAGACACGACTAGTCTTGGCACAACAGAACAAAACAGGCTGGGTCGGCGTGAAGCGGGAAGCAACAAACAGCAATCTGGCACAAGACAAGAGGCACAAGAGGAATAAATAAGGGGTAAATGATGACAGGTGCGGGAGGAGAGACAGCCACCACAATGACAGCAGAGCACATGGTATCTGTCAACACAGCCAGATGCTTTGCAAACCACGTAGACAATAAACACGAAGAACAGAAAGGGAAAATAAAGACAAGATCAGGCTGGAGACGTGACACATTTCTGGGCCATATACTTCAATATGAATAGGGATCCAAAAGAAAATTCACTCCAATTTGAAAGCCACGGCTAAACTTTTGTGATGAAAAGTTGGCCTTGCCAAATCTGTGCCATTCAAAACATTCTTGGTATCTGGGATGGAATATTAGATCACTTAATGACCAATCACCAGTGTGTATTGGCTTATTTAATTACATTCAAAGATGATTGGTCTCTCAGTCGTTGTCAATTTGTCAGTTCAGTTATGACATAATGTCTACGTTCTCCCCTTCAGGGAACAGGGGTTACAGTAGTAACCTGGTGTCAGACAGAAGTTCGTCACTTTCAACATTCACCATCTTTACAATCTAGAGAGAGAGAAAATTACGATTACTTTCTTGTGTTTTTGTTTTGGCACACAATCATCTATTTTCTTCTCCAGATTTGTCAGGTGCTGATAGACTGTCAGTGCCTGTGATGGAGGAAGAATCGATCACTCTGAACACTGGTGTTATAACATATCCCAAAGATCTTATTACATGGTATTTTAAATATTCTCACTTTGCTGAAATCAATGGAAAGCAGAGGATGATCTGTAGAGGAGATCAGTGTCATGAGAGTTTCATAGACAGACTGAAGCTGGATCATGAGACTGGATCTCTGACCATCACAAACATCACAGACACAGACTTTGGAGATTATCTGCTCGTGATAGTACGCAACAACAACGAAAGTGAAATGATCTTTAATGTTCACGGTGAGTCATTTATTAAATGTGCAAAAGCAGATTATATGTTTCTAAATCATCGTACATGTGATATTTTTGCAGTGACGTTTAGAGGTGTTTTCTCTTGAGCTTTATTTTTATTCACATACAATATAAGGATTTTTTTTCAAAAATACATTAATTGTTGAATTCAAATTTGTATATTTACTACTAATTTAGTTCAGTGTGATTTAGACTCAACAATTACCAGTGATGATCTGTCAGTTTCAACAGTTAGTTCTCTCAGGTTATGTCTTTTTTTATCAGCAGAAGATCCTTCAGCATCTGTTTGTTTGTGTTTCAGGAGTTTCTGCTGCTGAACGAGATGAAATGAAGAGAAAGTCAGTGAAGGAGGGAGAATCTGTCACTATAGATCCTGCTGTAACAAGAAAACCAAATGACCCATATGTGATGAGGTGGTATTTTAATAACATTCTCATCGCCGAATTCACTGGAGATCAGAGTAAGATCTGTACAGATGATCAGTGTGATGAGAGATTCAGAGACAGACTGAAACTGGATCATCAGACTGGATCTCTGACCATCATGAACACCAGAATCACAGATGAAGGAGAATATAAGCTAGAGTTCTACAGTAGATTCAGCATCACAAGGAGCTTCAGTGTTTCTGTTACTGGTTGGTATTATTCTATATAATTAAGCAATTTTAAAGTACAGTTTAGTGTTTTCCAAGTGAGCTTTGATATTATGATATAACGGTGCTCTATGCAACTCTTGTGAATATTGTAACCATGCTGCTCATAAAGCGTTCACTGCTAGGCTTAAGTGATACGACTATTTTATATGGTAAGGATCTCAAAATGACCAGCTGAAGACGTTACTGTAGTTTTAACCGATAAAAGACATGGTATGTTCCGAAATTCCAGCAGAGCCACAACATTCGTAATGAAATGATCTTCACAATAGATAATGCTTTACAGTCAAATCTGTTAGAGCTGCATGTGTATTTCTGTGTTTCTACAGTTTGAGCAGCGTCTCAGAATAACAGAGTCACTCCACTAGCGCTCAGGGCCGTTTATGATCGTCCATCATTATATCCTGTAATATTTGTATCTAAAGCTTCATTCAAACCCTTTCCATTCTGTGTGTGTTGCTTCTCTCTCTCGCTAAAGATGTAAAGCACAACAAGAACTGCAGATGATGCTCTCATTTCAACAACAGGAGCAAGATTTTAAGCAAATGCCATAGATTCATATCTAAACGTAAATATAATTACAATAGCTTGATAAAACGGGCTATGATCTTACTACTTTCTTCTGATCTTACCTTTTACTATTCATATCCAATTGGGCTCAAATGATAATTCTTTGTTTGTTGGTTTTTAAATAGTTTTGTCTCTCAGGACCCAATATATTCCTTCAGTATTTTTTTACTGTTTAGGAATTTTATTTATTTCACAAAGTACTGCTTCTGTGCAGATGGATATTTATAAATATTTTACAGACATATTTTCTCTATGAAATATAGAAAATGATCCTCTTATAAGTTTAGTTGGAATCCCCTGGTCCTTATCATACAGAGAAGCAAAGTAGAAAATATCAGTCAAAGATATTTGTGAATATTGGATGTATTATAAATCTCTCTCTAGTATTAATGTGTGTCTTCATCTGTTCCAGATTCACTTCTGTCTTCAGCTGCTTTAGCAGGAATAATCTCTGCAGTTGTTCTGCTGTTCGTTGTTGCTGCAGCTGCTGTGATTTACTGTCAGAAGCATCAACGCAGAAGTACTGCAAACAGCTGATTTCACTAGATGGAAATATAAGATTTGTTGTGTAAAAATAATTGTGAAAATGTATTTTCATTGTAATTAATCAAAGTATTTTTTTAGCCACTGCCAAAATGGCCCCAGAATAATTTCAGATTCCTGTGTTTTAAACAATCAAACAAAAAACATTTTGTTCTAGTTTCATGCATTCTTTTTTTAAATCAAAACATAGATATCAGTATATAGTTTTTACTAAACATAGTTTTTATATAGCAAAATTTTCCAACAAAAAGCTGAGGAAATCATGTTTTTGTCAAAGACTTCATCTATATTTAATTCTGTAACGATACACATTTTTGATTTGATTGCTGTTAAATATAATGATCACATTATTTTACATGGGCATTAGCTCATTTTATCAGGAGATTCTGTTTGAGAAGAATGTCATTGTTACAGGGTGTGACAGAAGTATGAATACTGGAATATAATAGTTGAATAATTGTCCCTTTTTTGTTCTTGTTTTTATCACATTTATACCAAATAAATGATTCTCTCTGCATGTACTTTGTTCCCGCCTGGTGGTATTCTCCGCTCAGGTTCGCGGACCCCAGGGCTCCGGTCCCGCTGTAGCTGAAGCTCAGTGGAGCTCTAGATGGATGGACTGGGAAAACACTACACCAAATAGTGAAGAGTTTCCCCTTCAAGGCGTACAGTCTCCTCATGGAGGGAGCTCTGGAGTGGAGAATGGTATCAACGACCTCGGTTGAGAGACCAGCATCTAAGAGCCAGGCCCTCTCAGAGGCCAGGCTCAAAGTCTCATAGTTCTCCATAGTTCAGGATAAAGTCTCCATCATTTTTCTTGGGGTTCATAGATGGATCTGTCGGAGAGGGTTGAGACGAGCCTGGCCCTTTCTTAGTCCTTACCTGCCAGATCCCGTCTCCCTCAGGTTTCGGAAGCACGCAAAGCGGCGGTTTATTCCGACCTGAGTTAGGTGTCGGCGCTACGATTGTCCAGCTCTGAGGAGTTGATGTCGTTGGTGTCGACTCTGAGGGATGAGGACACACTGTTGCAGGCCTACCAGGTGGAGTTGCTTGGGGACCTTGATGAGGACGGTGGCATTGGGCCAGAGGCAGTGGCTGAACTTCGCAAAGCCACGGACTTGTCTCTCCGAGCCACTAGGGAGACGGCCTCCTCTATCGGCCGCTCCATGGCAGCTCAGGTTGCTACGGAGAGGCAACATATTGCTCAGTCTAAGTGCCATCGAAGACAAAGATAAGAACTTTCAACTGGACGCCCCTCTGTCCCCTCCTGGCTTGTACGGCGACTCAGTGAAGTCGGTTGTCAACAGGTTTCAGGAGGCCAGGACGCTAGACAGCAGGCGGTGTTCAGGGAGCTACTGCTTCGCTGACCTCAAGCTGAGTCTGTGAGCCAGCCACAGCCTCAGAGCTCCTCCCATCGGGCCGTTCAAAAGCAGAGTGTCATCACCCATCAACCTCCCCAAACCTCTGGGAGGGGGGGGTCGGGCCGACACTCTAAGGCTCAGCCTTCCGACCAGAGGATGGATCTGTTGACCATCATTGCAGCTCAAAAGGCAAACAGCAAGGCCGCACCCAGACGATTGCTTCCAGTTGCCGCCTCCTTGCTCCAGAAAGGGGCCATAGAGTTAGTACCTCTATCAGACAGAGAGGTAGACTCTTACAGCCGCTAATTTGTTGTTCCAAAGAAGGATGGAGGGTTGAGGCCCATTCTAGATCTGCGTCTTCTCAGGCGCACAGTCATGCAACGAAAATTCAGAATGTTGATGTTGAAGCAGATTGTGACTGAAATGAGGTCCGAGTACTGGTTTGTCACGATCGACCACAAAGACAAAAATTTCCACATCTCCATCCTTCCAAAACACAGGAAGTACCTGAGGTTCACCTTCAGGGGAGGGCGTACTGCGTGCTCCCTTTTGGCCTAGCTCTGTCATCCCACACTTTCACCAAAGTAGTGGACACAGCGTTTTCCCTGCTGTGTTTCCGAGGCATTCGTGTTCTCAACTACATAGACGAATGGCTCATTCTGGCCCAGTCACCGCTGCTGGCAGTATGGCATCGAGATGTTGTGCTGGCCCATATGAAAAATTTGGGGTTGAGGCTGAATGGCAAGAAAATTGTGGTCTCTCCCACTCAGGAGACTGCTTCCGGTGTCATCCAACTCAGACTGCTGTACATGAGACCTTTGCAGTGGTGGCTCAGGACCAGCGGGTTTTCCCCAAGGGGGCAATTTCTTCCGCACTATTAAGGTCACGAGGTGATGCCTACGTGTCTTGTGTATGTGGAAGAATCCCTGATTCCTGTCTCAAGGCCGTGTATTGGGAGCTCCCTGTCGTTGCGTAATGCTGTCAACAGATGCTTATGGGCTGGGGAGCGATCCTGAGGAAGCGCTCCTCACAAGATCTGTGGAGCGGACCCCAGCTCTCCTGGCACAGAAATCTGCTAGAGACGCTGGCAGTTCAACGAGCACAACAAGCGTTTCGCCCATACCTGCACAGCTACCATGTGGTTGTGTCCACCAACGGCACAGCGGTGGTCGCAAACATAAACCATCAGGGTGGTCTGCGTTGACAACCTCTTTACAAACTGGCATGACAGATCCTCCTCTGGTCCCAAGGGAGACTGCTCAGTCAGTGGCAGTTCATATCCCTGGGATGCAAAATGTGGGAGCAGACACCCTGTTGAGGCAGGGGCTGAGGCCCGAGGAATGGAGACTCCACACCGAGGTGGTGGAGCAGATCACGACTGTAGATTTCTACCTCTTGCTATCTGGGTTTTTCTCTCTGCCATCAAGCCCCCCTCGGGCTGGATGCCATGGTGCAGACATGGCCAAGGCTACAAGGCTGAGTTCTAGTGAGAGTTTGCCGGGACAGGATCCGTCTCACACTTGTCGCTCCACGTTGGCCGGGCAGAGTGCAGTGTGTGGATCTCGTGTCTCTCCTGGACGGGGTCCCCGGGGAGAATCTGCTCAGGAGAAATCTCCTGTCCCAGGCAGGGGGTCTTCACTTGCACCCCTGCCCAGAACTATGGAGACTTTGGGCCTGGCCTCTGAGGGGGCCTGGCTCTTAGATGCTGGTCTCTCGACCGAGGTTGTTGAGACCATTCTTCACTCCAGAGCTGCCTCCATGAGGAGACTGTACGCCTTGAAGGGGAAACTCTTCACTATTTGGTGTAGGGTTTTCCCAGTCCACGCTGAAGATCTACGTGGCTGCCAAAGCTGCTTACTACGTACCTCTGGGTGGCATGTCTGTGGGCAGGAACCCCATCGTCACACGTTTCCTCTGTGGTATGCTTAGGCTGAGGCCTGCAGTGCAGACCCGGGTTCCAGCCTGGGACCTGTCTTTGGTACTCCAGGGACTGGCCCAGGCCCCCTTTGAACCTATCAAGGAGATTTCCATCAAACTCCTCTCACTCAAGACCCTTAAGAGGGTGGGGGATCTAGAGGCCCTGTCTGTAGCTCCTTCGTGTCTTGAGTTTGCACCCAGGATGGCCAAGGCTTTTCTCCACCCGAGGCCTAGCTTTGTTCCTAAGGTGCCCACTAATGTTGCTCGGTCTATTTTACTGCAGGCCTTCTGCCCTCCCCCCTTCGACGATCGTGACCAGGAAACCAAGAACAAGGTCTATCCAGTGCAAGTATTGGACACTTACGTTCACAGGACTACCTACCACCTGGCATAAGAATGATCAGTTGTTCGTGTGGTATCTGCTTAGCTTATGAGTCGGCCGAACTCTCTTTTCCTTTGAGAGTCCGGGCTCACTCTACTAGGAGTATGGCTGCTTCCAAGGCACTCCTCTCCAGAGTTTTCCTTGCTGATGTTTGTGCTGCAGCTGGCTGGTCTTCACCACACACTTTTTAGAGGTTTTATCAACTAGACCTCGACTCCGCTCCAGGTACGAGGGTGCTGTCCTAGTGAACTGCGATGCACCTACGACTGGCATCACTGAGGTGCCGTTGGCATATCGTTCCACTAGCACTTTGACACAGCTCGAGTTCCCATGAAAGGGAACGTCTCGTGTTACGTATGTAACCTTAGTTCCCTGAGGGGGAACGAGACACTGCATCTTCAGCCTCAGCTCATTGGGCCTCTAAACTCGATTCAGACACTTAACCAAGATGCCGCTTCTGGGTTCTGGTGGCCCTTCTTAAGTTAAAGTTGGGAGTTTCCCTTTAATTAAGAAAACATCTTGTCAAAATTATTCCAACACTGCCTCAAAGAAGACAAATAAACCTTATCAGTAATAAAATGAGGAACAAAGTAACGCATTAAAGTAACATATATGTTATAAATTAACACTATTTAATGTAATGTATATGTAGTATTAATGGTTCACTTCAGTTGCTTTAATCCACTGATCTGTTTGACATATTATTTATTATTTCCAATGTCTTTATAAGAGTATCATCTAATTTGTTTGTCTTATCTCTATTATAACCAATATAACTGTTTGTTGTTATGTTATGCAAGGAGACGGATGAAGCTTTTGAGAGGTTACAGGTGAGCATTTATTCTTGACATCATCTGTTACACATCTTCTCCATCTCGTTTCTCTCAGTTCTGTGCATGAAGAATAAAGTCGTGCTGTGTTTCTCACATCATGTAATTATATGACTATCTCCTCCTGGGTATTTTTGAAATGTATTAATTTATTTTCTTCACCGCTTTAAAATTACTTGCAAAAATTAAAGTGACAGTCATGTCATATCTCATCACTTCCTGTTTTCTCCTGTGTGATCCTTTTTCGTTTCCATCTCTGTACAGGAAATTGTTTGATCTAGCGTCCCTAGCCCACTAACTGGACAATGCGCTCTGTAGTTTCTACCGCGCCTGGCTGAGCATGTCGTCGAAGGCACGTATTCCAGCGGGCAGTCCAGAGGAAGATTTCGTGGAGTGGGTGCTGGTACACAATGGATCGTCATTCACCATCGGAAAAGCCGAGGACAACACCAGCCCCACTCCACCGCAAGAGATCAGCCGTCTACCACTGTGCATGATCAACAAGATGACGTCACCAGAGCCTACCACAGACCGTGGAGACGCCGCCGCTATTGACAAGCCTGGACCAAGACAGAGGTCGGAAGGAGTCATCGCACATCAGCCAGCCCTCGGCCCCAACTCTGCCACTGTCCCACACCCCATCACTGGCTCCCATTGATATCTGGGAGCCGCCATGTGTCGCCAGCCCACTGGCATCGCAAGGTACTGAGGTCCCCCGGATTCCGCTTCCAACCTCAGTGCCCTGAACTCCACCTCAGCCATTCGACACATCAGCTCCACCTTGGCTCCACCAATGACCCTCGTCCCTCCTTGGTCAGTCATTGCCTCCGCTTTCGGCTTCGATTGGCTCCTCCTTCTCCCCAGCTCTGTTCTCGGTCTCTCCGGTTCCACCTCGACGCTCGTCACCACAGTTCCACATGTGGGCTCTTTGGATCGTCGGCTCCACTTGGACCTCCTGTCGATGTCTCTACGTGTGTTTGTCTTTCTGAGTTCCTAGCCATTCCAAGTTTTTGCTTGTTTTTGCACAAGTGTGCTGTTTCAGTTCCTATGTAAAGTGTGTTTCGTTGGTTAAAGAGTTTTGAGTTTATCCCTGCCATTCGTATCTTCTGTGTTCGTCATCCACAACACACAAACAGCACCCCCGTTACAGACATACAGCAAGTTTGTGTCTTAGTAAAATCTTGATCATATATTCAATATCTCTATTATTATAGTAGTTGGTACTTTATCGGTGGAAGCACTTCACAGTAAAATTATGTAATTATTTATGTTCCATTCCTTTTCTGCAATGTATTTATTCTCAATTTCTCTCCAGAAGTTGTTCTCTAATATATTTTACAATAGTTTTAAATGTCATCTATTTGTCTGAAAAATGAATTGTGCAAATCTCTCTCTTTCCTCAGTAAGACTCTTCTGTTAGGAGCAGAAGATCTTCAGCTAATGCAAAAGTTGAGCTTATAAACACTACTTTCTTACAATGGAACTTGAAGGATCTCTATGTTCATGTGAGAGATGCCATTAAAACAGGTGTGATTAACTCAACGGCTGCAATCTATGAATTTGTTGTGATTTCCGAACTAAACTGAACTAAACTAACACTAAATAATTTTTAGAATGATCATTGTGTGTCTCATTTAACAATTCAACAATCTAATGAACTTTCACCATAACATTTTAGGATTCAACCCTTGTGAGAAGGTCTGATCAATATTATAGAAATAAAATCTATGGTAAATATTTTGTCAAAAGTTGTTGTCTTGTTGAATAGAATTAGAGTTTATTAATGCATAATGTTGTTCTCTAAAATGTGATGGGCACTAATAATAACTAATATGTAATAATAATAATGATAATATGCTCATTACAGACTCTAGTGGTCAAATGCTGTTAGATTCATTTCTAAAGTTGGTTACATCTCCTTACTTTATAGAGCTGGATCAGCTGCAGATCTTTTTCAATAAGTTTGAATCATAGACACAGCAGGAGGGACGAACAAGGTCAGATCAGAATAACACATATTATAATAACCCAATGAGTATTTTCAGCAGCTGCTATGCTCTCTGCAGACAATGAGGCAGTCCTGCAGCCACAGGATCCAGTTTACTGGAAAAATAAGCTGCAGATCTTAATCTGTTCCATGTTTCTGTAACAGTCATTAAGCCATTTTTCTATTTTTCCCATTTGAACAAAAGATTTGTCTGGCACTGGAAGGCCCAATCAGGGGTTTTACACTGATTAAAACCCCTTATGGAAACTAAATGTAAATTAATTTTTGAATAAATTATTTATATTACATTTGTTCATTATCACTTTTAAGAGACAGTTGGGCGGGATTTTTATTTATTCAGTAACAATCCTCAAAATGATTAAAAATGATAAAACGAATGAAAAAATATAAATTAAAAAAATCCTTTTCTGAGATATGAAAGTCTGCATTTTCGGAACCTCGACTGTTTTGAGTTTTTTGTCATAGACATTTAAACGATTCTACATGACTTTTATGATTCTCGTGAGTTTTAATACATTTCCATGATTTTCTCTGCATTTCCAATAAAAAATGTGTTCCCTATTCCAAAAAAAATCCTCAAAATAATACATCGGTTTATTTAACAGCAAGTTATAGGCTTATTTAAATACAATCATTTGAATGCTCTCTCTCTCTCTCTCTCTCTCTCTCACACACACACACACAAACACTTATTTTGCAGAGGGGAGGGGTTTGACTACAATTGTCCCTCTGACTTAGATGTTTTCTGGGACCTGGTGACTTAAAACCCACAGAAGATTCCAGTCTCCATTGTAGAGAGAACATCTCGCTTTTTTATCTTTTATGGTCTGGAAATGAAGCATCTTTGGATCTTGATTTTGTTCTTTCATGGTAAGAGATTTAAATGAGTCGTTCATTATAGTCTCTCTTCTGCTTTTGAGCGACAACTACTTTATATTCGACCGAAATGCATTTATTATTAGTGTTTTATTCATGTTTGAATAAACGTAGCCAGGAATTACTTTGTAATTCATTTTCTAGGTTTTCTGTCCCGGTCTTTGTTCTGGGAAATTATAAATGCGAACGATGAATGTGCCGGAGAAAGTATCGCAACCCCCATAAACACCTGACGTCATTGTTGTTTTTTTTGTTTGTTTTTAGACTAAGTCAGGCCGAGTGGCCTTTATTTAGCCCATAAATAGTGAAATCGGGCTTTGTTAGATCCGTTAGATTTAGTCCAAATATATCGCAAGACAGACGTCTGTTTCGGTCCACATGTAGCCGTCAAATACATCATAAAAAGCCACTTTGCAGCAAATAAAGAAAGTTTCAAGTTACACATGTTCGCAAAATTGAAAACTTGTCAGGTTTTACAGAACAAAAAAAAACAAGAATACTGATTAAAATTTAGTTTAATTTTTAACAAGTCCTTTTGTTGTTTTACACGCATTTCTGAACATTATTGTTTAACAATCACTCCGTTAATAAAACGCGTCTGTCGTCTTGTTGTGTTTTTAAGTGTGGCAGTTTTCTCTCTTCATTAAAAACACTTCTCAAAGGACTAATGCCAGAATATAGGTTTTTTTCTTTCAAACAAAATCGAGCAGCCCTCAGCTTTTTCAAGATCTCTACACTCTGCAGAATATTATCAACACATGCCATCATTGCTGTGGTTTTTCCAGTAAACACCCTTCCTAGTTTTTTTTTATCTAACCTCTTTTTTACTTTATTCTAGGTCCTTATATTTCCACGTTTTGTTCTTCTTCAAGTCCCAGCACAAAGATAAAGTCAGCGCACTGAAACAATAGTGACTACATACAAAGCTGCATTCAATGTTATACTTGAATGGGTTATGTTAGAAAAAAGCCTGTATAAAGAGATATGTCTTAAGACGCGTTTTAAAAGTGATCAAGCACTCACTATTACGGACATCAAGGGGAAGAGAGTTCCATAGACGGGGGGCAACATAACCAAAAGATCTGGCACCCATTGTGGTTAGTTGAATCCGAGGTACCACGAGAGAAATTGAAGATGAAGACCTAAGTGTACGTGAAGGAGTGTAAACTTGGAGAAGTTGAGTGAGGTATTGTGGTGCAAGATTATGAAGAGCCTTATAGGTAAATAGCAAGATTTTAAATTGAACTCTATATTTTACTGGAAGCCAGTGCAATTGCTGGAGAACTGGAGAAATGTGATCAGTATAGGGTGTTCTAGAGAGAACACGCGCTGCAGAATTCTGAACCAGTTGAAGCTTATGTAGCACTTTGGCAGGAATACGTGTGAGAAGAGCATTGCAGTAGTCTATACGTGAGGTGACGAGTGAATGAATAAGAACTGCAGTATTGTTATTTGAAAGAAAGGGACGGAGACGATTAATGTTGCGCAAATGAAAGTATGCAATCCGTGTAATATTATTGATTTGAGCTTTAAAAGATAGTGTGCTATCCATGATGACACCCAAACTCTTAACCTGAGAGGAAGGACAGATTGCAGTACTGTCAATGTGTAAAGAAAAACAATTAGGTTTAGACACAATAGATTTAGTGCCAACAAGCAGAGCCTCAGTTTTACTGCCATTTACCTTCAAGAAGTTCGCTGAAAGCCAGTTTTTAATTTCAGCTAAACAGCTTGACAAAGATGGCGGAGGAAAAGAACCAGTAGGTTTGTCAGACATGTACAGTTGGGTGTCATCTGCATAACAATGCGATGTATGTATTTCCGTCGTGGTATGTAGACAATATCCAAGGGTAGATGTATTAGGTATATTAAACATATGACAGAGCTATAAAGACAATTATACCATTCATCAAATTAAACATATTTGTCACACAAAAAAAAGCCATTTAAATGAACATATCACTGACCTATTTGTTAATTTGATGATTTGTTGTATATTGTTGGTTGTAATTCTACTACAAGATACTGAGACTTGCCACCTCAGACTTCTGCAGTTGAGGAGATTGTGTCTATCAAATAAAATTTGATTAGCCGGGTGAGAGAAAAAAATTGTCACAGAAGTAAATTAGACAAATGTTTCCAGCCATCCTCAAGACCACCTCTTGTGTATTTGAGAAGCGCTCATTGACAGTTGGTTTTGTTCCTACCCAGCAGTTACCCAGAGTTATCCTCCTCATAACCGAACCCTGAGATGAGGCTCTGGAACTGGCTAGTAAGGGCTGAGGAAGGGATGACCCATCTCAAACCCATCTACCAAATCCATTTTCGAACTCCGCAAACTACCGTAATTCGCCACTCTGCCTTTGCAGAATCAGGACCTGAACCACAAGGAATGCGAGCTGAGGCGCCTTCTCAAAGAGCTTGTAATTAGACCTTTTATCTCAAGGGCTCACTAAGCGTGCTCCAAACCCAAACAAACAACACAAAGAGCATGTGTATAAGGATGAACACACCTGTTCAATACTGTTGCCATTTTTACGATGTGTTTATACAGTTATTTTTAAATTCCTGTCCATCAGAGATTCTTTATCTGAAATAGACAACACATAGGGACACACAATTTACACAAAGCTCTTGCTGGAGGAGCAGAAGCTTTCTCTGTTTACAGGTGTACTTTGTAGCTTCCTGGTCGATGATGTCAACCACCTGTGACGTTTCTGTCACATTCAGTCATTTTCACACTTTAAAATATAAATCTTTTGGAACAAACTAAAAACACAAAAAGTGTAGAAAATATGTGATGAGATGAAAGCACTGGATCTATCTCTCTCTCTCTCTCTCTCTCTCTCTCTATATATATATATATATATATATAGTAATACCTCGGTTTACGAGTGACTTAGTATACAATCAAATTGGTGTACGAGCATTGTATCGGTTTGCGAGAAAAATATTCTCTCGCCCACGCACATTTTGTTTGGAAAAGATCTAACGCTCAGCATTATCATGCACATTTTTACTGGAAATATTTTAATGCCAGCCTCTCAAAAAAATTATTTTATACATTATTTTATACATTATTATATAAGTTGTTGGTCACTCCGTTAATCACAACGACTGTTACATGTGAATATGGAGCATTATTAACGGAGCATGTGTTACCAACACGACACATTGCATACTAATGAGGCTCACACATGTTCTCATTCCAGCACCCATGGGGCAATGACGTTCTTAAAGGGCCATAAACTTTTAGAGAACAGCATACTATAACAGTTATAACTCTATATAGATCATGCACATAAGTGATTTACAGCGGTTTTACCTCGTGTTGTTGCATTAATTGTGATCACTATTCTTCACGTTGTAATATCGTTACAGATGTTCAAGGAACCAGTTAATCTGATGTGTTCAAGAAGTGTTAAGTAACAACAGTCTTGTCACTTTAAGAGGGCGGGGTTTCAGGGGGCTAGAGAGAGAGTTGTCAAAAGTCAAAAGGTTCCAGGCCGCGCAAGGAAGATTAAGTTATTGATGCATTCCTGAAGTCGTCTGGAGCTGTCTGGAGCTTTTTTTCATTATTTGGTATTAATGGTATAATTTGAATATATGCAATTCATCTTGTTCTAGTGGCATTTTTATATTTATAAACACTATACAGCTGCTCTCTCTATACATGACGTCACTGTCTCAAGTAAAATAATTAAAAAAATAAAATAAAATCATGACACTTTCCTTTGTCTTTGTTTTGAATGACAATATGTTGATTTTTTCTTCAGGTGTGTCTGGTGATGAGGTGGAGCCAATGGATGCGGTAGAAGGAACTTCAGTCACTCTAAAAACTGGTGTTAAAATAAAGGAACAAGATGAGACTAAATGGTATTTTAATACCATTCTCATCGCTGATATCACTGGAGGTCAGAGAAACATCTGTACAGATGAACAGTGTGATGAGAGATTCCTTGACAGACTGAAGCTGGATCATCAGACTGGATCTCTGACCATCATGAACATCAGAACAGCAGATGCTGGAGAGTATAAAGTACAGATCAACAGCAGCAGCAGCAGCAGATTCAGAGAAAGGATCTTCATCATTACCGTTCATAGTGAGTAATTTAATTAATGTTTTTTTTTTCTCTCTTAAGCTGTATGTTAATGAAAATTTTAGTTTCAAAATTTAGCTATCTCAGGTTGTGTCATTTTTTTTAATCAGCAAAGGAAAGATGGATATACATTGAGTTCCATCAGAACTAAATCCCTATTTGCAATGATGATGTAATTTGATTTTTTTTTTTAAATGTTTTTTTACTGATTTTGTTAGACTCAAATCTGAATTTAAACAAATCAAATTACCGCAGATTACTTACTCTCACCCATCGCCTTGCCACCGTTAAAGTTTACGTTGGATCACGCTTCCTCATCCTTGCCCTGCCTTTTGCATGACAGAAGAACCGACCGAGTTAGTCACTCAAGAAAGACTTTCTCAAGACTCACCCTCTGTCATCCATGTTCCGGCCATCATCTGCCAGTCCTCCAGTCCTGCCTCCGGTGGAGATTGTCAGTCCTGCGCGTGGGACCCTTCTGCTCCGTTCCTGTCAGTCGTCACCATGACTCCCTCCAGCATTCATCCATGGCTCCTCCCTCCGTCCACTCCACCTTGACCTGTCACCTCGCTGTGGATCTGTCACCTCAACCATCCTCCTCCTTGGCCACCGGGATTTCATCATCTTGCCATCACCTCCCGGACCTCATCCTCGAGAACCACCTCCTGCCACCGTCTGGCCTGCTGCACATCTTCACGGCGTGAGGTCGTGCCTTTTATAGAGGGGGCATAATGTCACAGCACTACTCACCCAGGACTCTTAGTTTGCCTTTGTTGTCACATGTTCCTGTCTGTTCTAGATCCTTCTATCAGTTGCCATGGACACTAATCTTCCCAGCTGTTTGTCATTTGTTAATCACTGCTCTTGTATTTAATCACCCATGTTCACTCCTTAGTGGTTGGTTCTTGTTTGAGTTGGTGGTCACTTGTTACGTGTGCATTCCTTTTACGATCGCCTTGTTACCGTTAAAGTTTCCGTTGGATCACGGTTCCTTGTCCTTGCCCTGCCTTTTCTGTGACAGAAGAACTGACCGGGTTAGTCACTCAAGAAAGACTTTCTCAAGACCCACCCTCTGTCATCCATGTTCCTGCCATCATCTGCCAGTCCTCCAGTCCTGCCTCCGGTGGAGATTGTCAGTCCTGTGCCATCACTGGATGCAACCTGCTGGGACTAAATGGTACCACCGCAAAACCTGCCGCCTCCAGCCTCATCTGAAGTTGGGGATTCCTTGGCTCCGCCTCCAGCCTCGGAGCCCTTCTCTCCACCTTGGCTCGTCTACCTGTCAGCTCCACCCTCGCTCTTCCCACCCTCGGCTTCACCAGTGGCCCTCAACCTGACGGCTCCACCGGGCTCCCTCGTTCCTGCGGATACTCCTTTGTCTGTCGTCCTTGCATCTTCGCCGCCGACTTGCGGGATGTCTGCTGTGCTTCATCCCTCCACCCCTTTGGCTGCAGTGGGCTCCTCCATCCCTGCGTCGTCACACCGGCTCCACCACAGTCCTCGGGCACACTGGCTCTGCCTTGGAGGATTGTTGCCAAGCCTTTGCCTCAGTCTCCTGAGCCAGTGGTGTCGATTGGGTTCATCAGCTCTGCGGCTACATGCTGGACCCTTCTGCTCCATTCCTGTCGGTCATCACCATGACTCCCTCCAATATTCATCCATGGCTCCTCCTTCCGTACACTCCACCTTGGCCTGTCACCTCGCTGTGGATCTGTCACCTCAACCATCCTCCCTCTTGGCCACCAGGATTTTGCGACACCCCTGTCAAGCCCTGGGATAAATATTAGATCATTTAATGATTTTTATCAAAATTGAAGGTGGGTCACTGGATGGAGTGGAGAGCACACTGCAAATTTTGCTAGTAAGAAAAATTTGCTCCTAAGAGAAAACCTGGATGTGTGATAATACAAGCTATTCCTTGTATATCCCCTTCATGGGCTCGAGAAATCAATGCAAATTTCATACTCAACAGTGCATTGGCTTATTTAATTACACTCAAAGATGATTGGTCTCTCAGTCGAAGTTGTCAATTCGTCAGTACAGTTATGACATAACGTCCTTCAGGGAACATGGTTTACAGTAGTAACCTGGTGGCATTGTTTAAAATAATAATGATAATAATGATAACAAAATAATAATTAATAAATACATTTTGATGTTGTGTCTGACAGAAGTTCTTCACTTTCTTTAATCTAACTTTACAATCTATAAAGGGAGAAAATTACAATTACTTTCCTTTGACTTTGTGTGGCATTACTATCTGTTGATTTTTTTCTTCAGGTGTGTCTCGTGGAGAGGTGGAGTCCAAGTATGTGATGGAAGGAGCTTCAGTCACTCTATACACTTATGTTAAAATAAAGGAACAAGAAGAGACTAGATGGTATTGTAATAACACACTCATTGCTGAAATCATTGGAGATCAGAGTAAGATCTGTACAGATGATCAGTGTGAT
Source organism: Rhodeus uyekii (assembly GCA_037043235.1). Taxonomy (NCBI): domain Eukaryota; kingdom Metazoa; phylum Chordata; class Actinopteri; order Cypriniformes; family Acheilognathidae; genus Rhodeus; species Rhodeus uyekii. Next base: position 603,504 of record JAWRVZ010000175.1, on the reverse strand, counting down.
GAGAGATTCAGAGACAGACTGAAACTGAATCGTCAGACTGGATCTCTGACCATCATGAACATCAGAACAGCAGATGATGGAAAATATAAAGTACAGATCAACAGCAGCAGCCGATTCAGAGAGAGGATGTTCACTATTAAAGTTTATGGTGAGTCATTTTACATTTAATTAATGTTTTTCTCTCTTAACCTGTATATTATTTCACAACTGTAATTTGTATATTTACTACTAATTTAGCTCAGTGTGATTTAAAACTGAATCATTATCACTGATGAGCTGTTAGTTTCAACAGTTAGTTTTCTCAGGTTGTGTCATTTTTTTTAGTCAGCAAAAGAGGGAAAATACATTGAGTTCCATCAGAACCAAATCCATATTTGTGTTAATGATGTAATTTGATCATTTTGTTTTGAAAATGTTTTTTATCGATTTTTTTGGCTCATCTCTAATTTTATAGAAACGAATTACCTCAGGTAAGTAAATTAATTTCAGGCTACCAAAATGTGAAGAGTTCCTGCGTAAAGGGCTACCAGTGATTTTGAAATGTAGCAAGTTCTGCTTCCACAGGAGATACAAATACTTATATCTGGTCCATATTCCACAATATGAATAGATAGATAGATAGATAGATAGATAGATAGATAGATAGATAGATAGATAGATAGATAGATAGATAGATAGATAGATAGATAGATAGATAGATAGTTTATTGTCATTTCACATGTACAAGTACAGTATAACGAAATTAAACTTGGAGCAAGTCTCCTAGCCGCAGCATGTGCATGCGCCGCCATACTTATTTCTCCAGAGATTACAGAATGCAGTATAGCAAGCGTTGCATAGCAACAGACATGACACACACGGTACATGCGGTCGTATGATGGAATTATTTTAATGGATTGGGAGGAGGAGAAAGATAAGGACAGGCAGACGGATGGATGGGGGCGGGGGTGGGTTTTGTATGTTATGAGAGAGACTGAGATTGTGATGAGAATGTGTGATGTAGAAAAAGATGTTGATGTTGACCAGCTCAGTTTCTATGTTTTTGTCCTTGAAGGGAGATAAGAGTGCACAGGAGATAGTAGACTGGCTGAAACAGGCTGGATTCCCAAACGAGAGATAGGGACAGAGTCAGGAAAATTAAATTTTTTAATCCATTTTGATGAATCTTCGGTAATTCGTCCGGATCATAATCAATCAATCAGTTCTGGTCCTCAGAACTCACTCACGACCGGTCGATGCAGTTCCTTAGACATTTCGTCTAGCCTCACGGACAATACCAGAGCGCTAGAGCAGGGCGGGGACAGATAGAGGCACGTCTGCACTGTGTGAGAGTCAAAGAGAGAATTAAAATAGGGAACCTAAAGAAAATTCACTTCAATTTGAAAGCCACAACTAAACTTTTGTGACGAAAACTTGGCCTTGCCAAATCTCTGCCTGATGTCCAAGCTATCTGAAACATTCTTGTTATCTGGGATAAATATTAGATCACTTAATGATTTCTATCAAAATGGCAGCTGGGTCACTGGATGGAGTGGAGAGCACACTGCAAATTTTGCTATAAGAAAAATTTTCTCTTAAAAGGAAACCTGACTGTGTGATAATACAAGCTCTTCCTCTTCCTCCCTTCATGGGCTGGAGAGATCAATGCAAATTTCGTACTCACCAGTGCATTGGCTTATTTAATAACACTCAAAGATGATTGGTCTCTCAGTCGAAGTTGTCAATTCGTCGGTTCAGTTATGACATAACGTCCTTCAGGGAACAGGAGTTATGGTAGTGACCTGGTGGCATTGTTTAAAATAATAATGATAATAATTGCAACTTAATAATTAAACAAATAAATCAGCCGTCCTTTCTTGAATCGCTCTTATGACACTTTGATGACATGTGTAACAGTGATGTGTGATGTGGTGTCTCAGGACAGACAAACATCCTTTATTTTCTTTACTCACCATCCATATGATCTATATAGAGAGAAAAAAATTACTTTCCTGTGTTTTTGTTTGGTAGATACGTCTGCTGTTGAGAGAGTGTCAGTGCCTGTGATGAAGGAAGATTCAGTCACTCTAAACACTGGTGTTGAAACAAGTACCCAAGAACTAATTGTGTGGTATTTTAAATACATTTGCATCGCTGAAATCACTGAAGATGAGAGTAAGATCTGTACAGATGATGAGTGTGATGAGAGATTCAGAGACAGACTGAAAGTGGACAATCAGACTGGATCTCTGACCATCATGAACATCACAAACACAGACTTTGGAGAATATCTACTACAGATCTACCAAAACATCATCGATAATGAAAGGATCTTTAATGTTCACGGTGAGTCGTTTATTAAAAGTTTAAAAGCAGATTATATGTTTCTAAATCATCATACATGTGTTTAGTGATGTTTTTGCAGTTTTTCTCTTAAACGTTAAATATTTATTGACATGCAATATAAAGATAATTTTTTTTTAAACACATTTACTGTTAAATTCCGATTTGTGTTTACTACTTATTAATTTAAACTCAACAATTACCACTGATGATCTATTAGTTTCAGCAGTTAGTTTTATCCAGTCATGTCTTTTTTATCAGCAGAAGATCCTCCAGACTTTGTGTTGGTTTGTGTTTCAGGAGTTTCAGCAGCTGAACGAGATGAAATGAAGAGAAAGTCAGTGAAGGAGGGAGAATCTGTTACTTTACATCCTGGTGTGACAAAAAACCCAAATGACCCAAATGTGATGAAGTGGTATTTTAATGATGTTCTCATCTCTGAAATCACTGGAGATCAGAGTAAGATCTGTACAGATGATCAGTGTGATGAGAGATTCAGACACAGACTGAAGCTGGATCATCAGACTGGATCTCTGACCATCATGAACACCAGAAACACAGACTCTGGGGAATATAAACTTGAGTTCAACAGTAGATTCAGCATCACGAGGAGCTTCAGTGTTTCTGTTACTGGTTGGTATTATTCTATATAATTCAGTCATTTTAAAGTACAGTTCAGTGTTTTCCAAGTGATTTTGATTTGATATTATAATTAACTCTTGTGAATATGGTAATCATGCTGCTCATAAAGCGTTCACTACTAGGCTTAAGTGATACAACCATTTTATATGGTAAGTATCTTAAAATGACCAGCTGAAGACGTTACTGTAGTTTTAACCGATAAAAGACACAGTACTTTTCGAAATTCCAGCAGAGCCACAACATCCGTAATGAAATGATCTTCACAAAAGATAATGCTTTACAGTCAAATCTGTGTTGCTTCTCTCTCTCGCTAAAGATGAAAAAGCGCAACAAGAACTGCAGATGATGCTCTCATTTCAACAACAGGAGCAAAAACTCATTGGACAGCGAATAACTTTCATTAAAACACAAATACAGATTCATCTGTGGTACATATGAGTCTGAATATTTACAGAAAACACGTTCGACAAATATGTTTTTTTATTTAGCATTATTAATCAGCAGGTTGAGAACATTTTGTAATATTGTTATAACTGTGAAAATTATGACAAGGAAAGAATTCAGTCTTTGAAGTTACTGGTTTTTCTGCTTATGATGATGGTGTTACGCACCGGGTGCTGGTGTGCGATGTGGAGAAATGCGAGTACACGGAGATCCCAACAAAAAGACTTTAATTATCGAAGGAGAAACAAAACGGCACGCGATGGTGCAAACCACGAACTCAGAGGGAGAATACATCCACACACTAACTACCACATAACACTGACAATTACCGACAAGGGACAAAGGAAACATAAGGGTTTAAATACATGAGGACTAACACTGAACAGCTGAATGACAAACAAGGTAATCAACTAACAAGATAACTATGGCAACACAAGAGGGACAAACAAGAGGATCATGACAGGACTGTGACAGATGGCATTTTGATTATTATGCACATTGTTTTTAGTAAATACTTTTTTAAGCAAATATAAGAAGTCCAGACTTGAAGAGGAAAATCCTGAATCCATACAGGATCTTTTATCAGTCATGTTACCCATCTGCCTTAGCTGCATATATAAATGTAAATACAATAATATTAGCTTGAGAAAACGGGCTGTGATCTTGCTACTTTCTTCTGATCTTACCTTTTAATATTCATATCCAATTGGGCTCAACTGATAATTATTTGTTTGTTGGTTTTTAAATCACAGTTTTGTCTCTCAGGATTGAACATATTCCTTCAGTATTTTTTGACTGTTTAGGAATTTTCTTTATTTCACAAAGTACTGATTCTGTGCAGATGAATATTTATAAATACAGTAATACCTCGGTTTACGAGTTTAATTCGTTCCAAGAGCGAGCTCATATCCCAAAATGCTCGTACAACAAAACAATTCCCCCCATAAGAATGCATTAAAAATCAATTAATTCGTTCCACACGACCATAAATGCCCATTTTAAATTTTTAGTTTTTATTTTACCCTATTAATTACAGTTAAAATTATAACCATTAAGATCTCGTATAAATACTCTTTAAACAGACAATTAAACTTTAGACAATTAAGCTCTAAAAATACTTGACAATTTACTGTAACTCACTTTGAGCAGCGTCTGCTGGCATGAAGGAGATGAGAGACAGACGAGGGAGGGGGAAAACACAAAACCTGGATTCAAGTGCAAATGAGTGAATTTATTATAATAGTGCAGAAAACAAACAAAGTGATAATCCAGAGTGAAAGTCGTGGAATTGGAGACGCGCGCGCGACACCACCGCGAGCGCCGGGAGACTCACGCGATACCACCGCGAGCGCCGGGAGACTCGCGCGACACCAATGCGAGCTCCAGAGTGGAGAGAAGTGAGGAGACAATTAATTCATGAACCCCATATATATTTCACTACGTGAATAATAGAGGCTGAGAGAAGTTAAACTGCTGACAGAGCGAGGCTGAGAGAATGAATGCTTTAAGGGGTGATAGGGGTTGGGACTGCATGACTGTGTTATGAGAGGCTGTCATTAGGATATTTCCAGTAAAAATGCCCGTGAAGATGCAGAGCGTTAGGACAAAAATGCGCGTGGGTGAGGGAAAATTTTGCTCGCACTCCGATACAAAGCTCGTACACCGATTCAACCCTCCATGCTCATACACCGATTTTCTCGTATACCATGTCGCTCGTAAACCGAGGTACCACTGTATTTCACAGAAATAGTATCTCTGTTGTGTTAGAAATATAGAGAATGATCCACTTATAACTTTAGTTGAAACCCACTGGTCTTTATCATACAGAGAAGCAAAGTAGAACATATCAGTCAAAGATATTTGTGAATATTGGATGTATTATAAATATCTCTCTAGTAATAATGTGTGTCTTCATCTGTTCCAGATTCACTTCTGTCTTCAGCTGCTTTAGCAGGAATAATCTCTGCTGTTGTTCTGCTGTTCGTTGCTGCTGCTGCTGTTGTGATTTACTGTCGAAAGTGTCAATGCAAAAGTACTGCAAACAGCTGATTTCACTAGATGGAAATATTAGATTTGTTTTGTAAAAAGAATTGTAAAAATGTGTTTTCATTGTAATTAATTAAAATCATTTTTAGCCACTGCCAGAATGGCCCCAGAATAATTTCTGATTCCTGTGTTTTAAACAAACAAACAAAAAACATTATGTTCTAGTTCCATGCATTCTTTTTTTAATTCAAAACATAGATATCATTATGTTTTAAAAAAAGAGCAAAATTTTCTAACAAAAAATCGAGGTTGTGACTCGTGCGGTCTCGGCCCTAAACATTGAATGGCCAGCCGAGACCAGGGAGGCTCATCCTAAAAAGAGCAAATTGGAAGAGCACTTTCTCCCAGTGCGAGTCCCTCCCCCAGCGCCTGGCTTTGCCTTTTTGCCTGGACCTCCACACCGAAAGAGTGCATACCCCTCGTTCACTGATGTATGCTACTCTCTCGGGGCCCATGCATAGGGATATGGGCCAATGCTGAAGGTGGACGCGGCGTTAGCAGGATACTTAGCACCTCAGTCAGTATCGTCCCTCAAGAGCACACGCATAAATTGTATGTGCCTAACCCACTACCCGGATGATGTGCTCTGTAGTTTCTACCACGCTGGGCTGAGCACGTCATCCAACGCACGAATTCCAGCAGGCAGTCCAGAGTAAGATTTTGCCTCCTACGTGGAGTGGGTGCTGGTACACAACGGATCGTCATTCACCATCAGACAAGCCGAGAACGACACCAGCCCCACTCCACCACCAGAGACCAGCCATCTACCACTGTGCACGATCGACACGATCGCCCCAGAACCCATCCCTCAGCCGTCTGAACAGGTGCGCGAGCCGATAACGTCAGCCATCGACGAGGGAGGATTAGTAGAGCTTGTGGGGTTGGAGGAGAGCCCCGTCCATAACCTCACCACGGTGGAGAAATTGGGCTATTTTTTATGGGCTATGTATGGGACTTTTTGAATTGTGTCCCATGCCCAAGCTCGCTAAACCCTTCACCTTTCCAAGCTTCCCACCTAGCCTCCTTCTCCCACCATCTCTAACAAGCTAGTCCTTGGCCCTACCTCTGCCACTCTCCCACCACCATCACTGGCTCCCATTAACATCTGGGAGCCGCCATGTGTCGGTGGTCCACTGGCATTGCAAGGCACTGAGGTCCCCTGGATTCCCCCTCCAACCTCAGTGCCCTTCACTCCACCTCGGCCTGTCGACACATCAGCTCCACCTTGGCTCCTCCCCCCCTTGGCTCTACCGAAGATCCTCAGCCATACGACTCCACCAGGCTCCCTCGTCCCTCCGGAACCGCCTTGGTCACTCATCACCTTGCCTCCACCTTCGGATTCGACTGGGTCCTCCTTCCCCCCGGCTCCACCTTCGTCCTCTGTTGCACCGGTTCTGCCTCTGTCCTCTGTCTCTCCGGTTCCACCTCAGACGCACATCACCGCGGTTCCACCTTGGTCGCCAGGGCCAGTGGTAGGTTTTTATAAGACGTATACAGGATTCATTACAAATCACTTGTTGTGCCACTATCTATCATTAGGTTTACCCATGTTCCCTCTACTATAAAAAGACTATCTTGGTAATTTCAAAAAAGTGTTCTCTATATAATTGCCATTTTGCATCATGCATAAATGAAACATTGCAAGAAAATTCTTCATTGCTGAGAGCAGGATTAGTATATGTCTGTGAGTGTGTTTATAAAAAATATTCACTTCTTTTATCTGTAGCAGCTGGTTGCACGCCCAAAAAAAATCCACCCAATGACTATCTTCTTTTCACAGTTTACATCTGGTACTGATTTTGAAGTCATACACTTCGGTTTTATTGATCCACCATCCTCTGTGGCCAAGATTTCGCTCTCTTCCTCTGCCCCTTTTTTTCTGTTTGATGCTGTTGACCGTTTTTCTTTTTTCTGTATTCATCAGCTGCTTTTCTTATTCATGCAGCATAAACTCTAGAACAGTCGCAATTTGTCTCCAACTGATGTATTTTGCTTTCACTGCTGGTGTAATCTCTGGTTTCAGTCCATCCATGAAGTAAAGAGTGGATTTTCTGTGCACAATATTATTCCTTTCTTTTGCTTGATGTCACTGCTTCCTTACTTATTAGGAATCTTAAATGTACTTGCAAGTTTTGTACTTGCACTAAATATTTTTGTGACCATTTTGTTAGTGGAAAATCTTGTGAGTCTTAAGTCCAATTACTAGTTCAGGTTTGGCTGAAGGATACAGTCTGTCCGGTCAGAACAATGATGTATGTTTACTTCATAGAGTGCAGCATGTTCAGTTGTGCATTTGTGATGATCAGAGATCCAGTTTATATATATATATATATATATATATATATATATATATATATATATATTGCATACTGTAATTTAAAAGGACTGTGATTTTATACTTTTTTGTGATAAAAGTCTCTCTCACTCTCACTCTCTCTCCCTCTCCCCCTCACCCCCTCACCCCAGAGGGAGAGGTTTGACTACAATAGTCCTTTTGAACTGGATATTTTCTGGGACATGGTGACCTAAAATCCAGAGAGGATTCCAGTTTACATTGCAGAGAGAACATCTCTCTTTTATCTTTTATGGTCTGGAAATGAAGCATCTTTGGATCTTTATTTTGTTCTTTCATGGTAAGAGATTTAAATGAGTTCATTCATGATAGTCTCTCTTCTGCTTTGAAGATACAGCCACTTTATATTCGACCAAAATGCTTTTATTGTTTGTTTTATTCATGTTTTAATAAACGTAGCCTGGAATTGCATTGTAATTCATTTTTAGGCTGCTTGTGAGGGTTTTTGTTTGTGTAAGTGTGGGTTCAGTAATTTAGTTTTATATAGTTCTGTGACATGGTGTGTTGATGATGTGATGCGTCTTTTCCGCTCGTTTGAAAGGAAGACAATTATTACCATGACACATCCCATAAAACACCGTACGTCATTAAGAAAGTCTTTTTTGTCAGATTGCGTCAGATTTGGTCCAAATACAGTGGGACAGTGACACTCATATATTTAACTCGTATATTTCTTCTGATCATCCTTGAGATGATTCTACATCTTGATTTGAGTTCAGCTGTGTTTGATTAAACTGATTGTACTTGATTAGGAAAGCCACATACCTGTCTAAATAAGACCTTACAGCTCACAGTGCATGTCAGAGCAAATGAGAATCATGAGGTCGAAGGAACTGCCTGAAGAGCTCAGAGACAGAATTGTGGCAAGGCACAGATCTGACCAAGGTTACAAAAAAAATTCTGCTGGTTTCTGCCCAAATTCTGCCCAAACACAGACTTTGGAGAATATCTACTAATGATTTACCACGTTAACAATGTGAGTGAAATGATCTTCAGTGTTCACGGTGAGTCATTTATTAAATGTTTAAAGGCAGATTATATGTTTCTAAATCATCATACATGTGTTTAGTGATTGTTTTTACAGTGATATTTAGAGGTTTGTTCTCTTAGGCGTTAAATATTTATTCACATGCAAAATAAAGATAATTTTTGCAAAAACTTTTTCACTGTTAAATTCCGATTTGTATATTTACTTCTAATTTAGTTCAGTGTGATTTAAACTCAATCATTACCACTGAGGATCTGTTTTTTTAATTAGCAAAGGATTTGTTTGTTTGTGTTTCAGGAGTTTCTGCTGCTAAACGAGAGGAAATGAAGAGAAAGTCAGTGAAGGAGGGAGAATCTGTCACTTTAGATCCTGGTGTAACAAAAAAACACAAATGATGTGATGAAGTGGTATTTTAATGAGATTCTCATCGCTGAAATCACTGGAGATCAGAGTAAGATCTGTACAGATGATCAGTGTGATGAGAGATTCAGAGACAGACTGAAGCTGGATCATCAGACTGGATCTCTGACCATCATGAACACCACAAACACAGACTGTGGGGAGTATAAACTACAGATCAACAGTAGATTCAACATCATGAGGAGCTTCAGTGTTTCTGTCACTGGTTGGTTTTATTCTATGTTATTCAGCAATTTTAAAGTACAGTTTAGTGTTTTCCAAGTGAAACTCAAGTGAGCTTTGATTTGATATTATAATTAACGGTGCTCTATGTAACTCTTGCCCATATGGTAATCATACTGTAAAATCATGTGGTTTTATGATGTAATCATCATAAAGCATTCACTACTAGGCTTAAGTGATCCGACCATTTTATATGGTAAGGATCTCAAAAGGACCAGCTGAAGACGTTTCTCTAGTTTTAACCGTTAAAGGACACGATACTTCCTTCAAAAGAAATTCCAGCAGAGCCACAACATCCGTAAAGAAAGACCGTCACAATAGATAATGCTTTACAGTCAAATCTGTTAGAGCTGCATGTGTATTTCTGTGTTTCTACAGTTTGAGCAGCGTCTCAGAATAACAGAGTCACTCCACTAGCGCTCAGGGCCGTTTATGATCGTTCAACATTATATCCTGTAATATTTGTATCTAAAGCTTCATTTAAGCCCTTTCTTATTCTGTATGTGTTGTTTCTCTCTCTCGCTAAAGACTTAAATCGCAACAAGAACTGCAAATGATGCGCTTACTTCAACAACAGGAGCAAAAACTCAGTGAACAGCAAAAGAACTTTCACTGAAACAAATACAGATTCATGTTTGTTATATATGAGTCTGAACATTCAAATAAACAAGTTTCTGATATTATGGTTTTTCAGTAAGCAGGTTAAGAACATTTCGTAATAATGTTATAATTGTGAAAATTATGACAAGGAAAAAACTCAATCTTTGAAGTTACTGGTTAAGTTTTTCTGCTCATGATGACAGAATTGAGATTATTATGCGCATTGTTTTTAGTAAGTACTTTAAGCAAAAATATAAGAAGTCCAGACTTGAAGAGGAAATCTCTGAACCTGTACAGGATCTTTTATCAGTCACATGACCTTCTGCCAAAGATGCATATCTAAAGTAAATATAATTACAATAATCTAAAACATCAGTCATAAAACATACCTTTTAATATTCATATCCATATTCTCAAATCGCTCCCATTTAGTTTACCTTGGTTCGATCTCAGACTGTGTATTTGTGGCAGGGTGTCCCACAGGGGTCCGTTTTGGGTCCTGTTTGATTTAGTGATTACATGCTGTCACTTGGCCATACTGATCTAACTTCTTACTTCTACTACTTACTTCTAATTTTATTAATTTGCACTCCATCTAATGTGAAAAAGAGCAATGATTTTAAACTTTTAATTAAGAAAACCGAATTATGCCATCTATCCAGGTACATAATTTGAGCTTGTTTTCTGATGCTCAGCTCCTTATCCATGGCTTCATCTAGACTTGATGACTGTAATTCTCTCTTTGCCGGTTTACCATCAAACTCTACTGACTCTATTTAAACTCTATTTATTGTTTGTTTTGACTTGCACACAGACACATATTTTAATCAAGCTTTTAATTTATAACGTGTATTTTATATGTACTTTGCCTTTTTTGATTTGTTACTTTGAGTTTGAGGAATGCACACTATAATATGTTTTATGTATTATTATTATTACATTTATGTTGCAAGGGTTTTTTCCTCTTATTTTCCCTCTGCCTCTCTCACTCAAGTTGCTTCACAATCGCTAATTTACCACAGCTGATGCTCATCAAGGAGAGTGTGCTGGAGACACCAAACCATATAAGAGAGAGCTGAAGTATCAGCTTTCCTGTGGAGTGTGGCGCTTGGGTCATGGGTTTGATCCACACTGATTAGAATATCAATGTGTGCCTTGAATGCAATGCAAGTTGCTTTGGATAAAAACATCTGACAAATGCATAAATGTAAATGTAAACATTGTTGAGAAGGTTAATGTCTCCCCTGCTTCATATGTGGTCTTTGAGAGAGACTCAATTCTGTTTATTGTCAGAACTTGTGTTTTTTTTTTGCTGTAAGTTAGTCCGTGTGTGACTGCCAGTGTTGATACAGCTTAGTTCTGTTCAGTGTGAGACCGAGTAAACTGCATTCCTGCTCTCTAGCATTGCTGGGAAACAGCTTGCGAGTCATTTTATGTCTTTGTTTAAAGAATGAAAGCTGTAGCAAGAGGGAGCCCATTTTCTTTGTACTTATTGTTTATCCTTGTTCTTGGTAGTAAAGGAGTTGAGAAAAGCTTGTTTTTTTCTCCTTGCATGAATGGATTTAGTACTCTCCTCACCCCTTTTAGGAAGATGATGTTTTTGTGTTTTTTCGCCAGGCCCTCTCCTGAAGACATTTATTGCTTTTTCTTTATTTCTTTTTTCCTTCTTTTTCTTCTTTTAGTGTGTGTGTGAAATTTAGACTTTCTACTTGTTGTTTTCAGTTTAATCCAACCCTAGACTGGGAGAGGATTGTAACAGTACATTATAGTGTGCCTCAGTAATGCACTTGGTATACTGCTTTTACTACACACATGTAATTTTAAAATGAAATACAAGGCATTTTATAATAATAAAATAACATAATGAAGGACAAACTTTGTGATTGCTGTTCATACTAAAAATAAATGTTTTGCAATCAATGTTTTGCAATCAGATCTTTTTAAAGTTAAAAAGAGAGCAACTATGAACGTACTACACATAACTCTCACTGCCAGAGTAAATAAAGGTATATTAAATTGTAAGTAATGCATATATAACCGACTATGCCAATGTTATTATTATAAATACAAATTAACCAAATTGATCACACCAATTTGCACAATGCATTATACAGTCTTCTAGAACCAAGTAACAAATGCCAGTCTTTAGGGGTTGAGATATAATACTATATATATATATATATATATATATATATATATATATATATATATATATATATAGATATATATAAATAGATATATTTTCAGTAAATTTATTTGAAAGTTTAAGTTTGATCCAGCATCATTTATCATGAATTAAATGAGACAGTAATGGATGGATGGAACAATTGAGCATTTGTCCTCTTCGTTTTGTTCTTTGTAGACGGTCCCTATCTGCGTTATTAAATTACAAAATGAATAGGTTGCGCTACAACAAAGCTGATTAAAACACACAAACCATATTGTGTATTCTTTTCTATGTTACTAAACAATTTGAAAACAATCCGTTTTTTATTCCTATGCTAAATCATTATTTATCTTTTGAAGTCTTTCGAAGCCAACGATAAACACGAGGGTAATGCAGATGTGTTTATATTCGACATAAATTCATTTAATGGGTCTGTATGTATTTTTCTTGACCATTCTGAGACTTTTTTGTTGTTGGTGTTACAGCCTCTTTTCTGGTCAATGGTAAAATGAACATGAAGGTGATTTGTGTTGTTGTGCTCATGATTATCTGTTGATTTCTTCTCCAGGTGTTTTTGGTGTTGGTTCAGATGAAGGGTCAGTGTCTGTGATGGAGGGAGATTCAGTCACTCTAAAACATCTTATGGGAAAAGCCCAACTAAAGGAAATTTTATGGTATTTTAATGAGACTCTCATCGCTGAAATCACTGGAGATCAGAGTAAGATCTGTACAGATGATCAGTGTGATGAGAGTTTCAGAGACAGACTGAAGCTGGATCATCAGACTGGATCTCTGACCATCATGAACACCAGAAACACAGACTCTGGACTCTATGATGCTTGGATCTCCAGGAGAAACCCTGACGGTGGAGAATCCTACTCTCTCGTCGTTCTTGGTAAATCATTATCTTTAAAAGCAAGTCGGATACATTTACTGTATATGATATGAGATTAATATTAATATTTTTTATCCAAAAACAAGGTGCAATCTAACAGAAATACCAAATCCAATCGTGACAGATCGACTGTTGTTTTGAATGGATTATTGAATCATTCCCAATTAGTTCAATACATAGATTCATTCGGTATATAAAACAACGTTGTTTGAAACACCAGCACAACAGTTCTTTAGTGAATTTGTTTAGAACTACCAACAGATAATGTTGTCTGAAATGTAAGTCGTGATATTTACAAAATTGTTACAAATAATACATATGTATGCTCCTATTTACATTATGAATATAGCACATATTTCTTTACACACAATTTTTATGATCTGGAAAAATTCACAGCACTTTCCTGTTGAAAAATTGCATTTCACTCATAAGGAACTGTTCTTTTCTTCTTCAGGTGCATCTCTTGTTGATACAGATAAAGTGTCAGTGATGGAAGGCGATTCAGTCACTCTAAACACTGATGATCAAGCAAATCAACAAGAAAAGATTAAATGGTATTTTAATGATATCCGTATTGCTCAAATCACTGTCGATCAGAGGAAGATCTGTACAGATGTTCAGTGTAATGAGGGAACTGAGAATTTCAGAGACAGACTGAAGCTGGATCATCAGACTGGATCTCTGACCATCATGAATATCAGGACATCAGATGCTGGACTCTATAAACTACAGATCATCGGTAGCAGAATCAGCATCATGAAGGGGTTCAGTGTTACTGTTGCTAGTAAGTATAAAACATATTTAATCTTGTAGTTTGATACACTATAGTACAAGATCATCCATGATACTGAATGTATGTTTGTCTGATGAGTGAACGTCAATCAATGATTTTACATTATGAATCCAGACATCCACTATATTCCAAATTATTATCAGTGAGTCAGTGTCAGTGATGGAGGGAGATTCAGTCACTCTAAACACTGATGTTACAACAGTTCAGCAAAAGAAGATTAAATGGTCTTTCAATGACATTCGTATAGCTCAACTCACTGGAAATTTCAGTCAGTTCTGTACAGATGTTCAGTGTAATAATGGCACTGAGAGATTCAGAGACAGACTGAAGCTGGATCATCAGACTGGATCTCTGAACATCATGAACACCAGAATCACAGACTCTGGGGTTTATAATCTAGAGATAATCAGCATCAGGATCTGTCACGATATCAGAAAGTGAGGACTCAAGTGCTGGTGAAGTAGGAATATTTAATGATAATAACAAAAGAACATAATACAAAAGAAACAACCCACGAGGGGGGAAAACACAACATAAACCAGATCAAACGTAAACCAAACCAGATTCATGGCAGGGATCAGGAACGACATGACTGACACCCAGGAAAGACAACGACACGACGCCGGACAGCAAACACTGAGGGATTATACAGGGCACATGAGGGAAGGTAGTGATTAGAGACAGGTGGGAATGATTAAGGGAAACAAGGAGGCGGGGCAGACACTAATGAGACAAACACATGGGAGAGAGAGCAGTGTCACGGTTCTGTCCCCTAGAACACTAATAACACTGGAAACAGAGACAGAACCGTGACACTACCCCCCCTCTAAGGAACGCCACCTGGCGTTCCAACATGAAACAAAAAACCAACACCGACATCACCACCAAGCATAACACCAAGGGAAGGGAGGGAGAAAAATCAAATAGCAAAAAGGTCCACAACCTAGGGAACAAATCAAAATTAAACAAAGTCCAGGAAGGGGCAGGAGGAATGAGCCAAGGTGGCTCCGGCAGGGACGGCGGGGCCGGGGGGGTTCAGGCGGCGCCGGAGGGGTGAGCCAGGCGGGCTCAGTCAGGGCCGGCGGGTCAGGTGGCGCCGGAGGGGTGAGCCAGGCGGGCTCAGTCAGGACCGGCGGATCAGGCGGCGCCGGAGGGGTGAGCCAGGCGGGCTCAGTCAGGACCGGCGGATCAGGGAGGTCTAGAGGCTCTGGGAGGTCTGGACGTTCTAGGAGGTCTGGACGTTCTAGGAGGTCTGGAGGCGCCGGCAGGGCGAGCAGTCTCGGCGGCGCCGGCAGGGCGAGCAGTCTCGGCGGCGCCGGCAGGGCGAGCAGTCTCGGCGGCGCCGGCAGGGCGAGCAGTCTCGGCGGCGCCGGCGGGTCAGGAAGACAGGGCTCTGGTTCGGCCGGCAGGTCAGGCGGCGCCAGAGGGGTGAGCCAGGCGGGCTCAGTCAGGACCGGCGGGTCAGGCGGATCAGGGAGGTCTAGAGGCTCTGGGAGGTCTGGACGTTCTAGGAGGTCTGGAGGCGCCGGCAGGGCGAGCAGTCTCGGCGGCGCCGGCAGGGCGAGCAGTCTCGGCGGCGCCGGCAGGGCGAGCAGTCTCGGCGGCGCCGGCAGGGCGAGCAGTCTCGGCGGCGCCGGCAGGGCGAGCAGTCTCGGCGGCGCCGGCAGGGCGAGCAGTCTCGGCGGCGCCGGCAGGGCGAGCAGTCTCGGCGGCGCCGGCAGGGCGAGCAGTCTCGGCGGCGCCGGCAGGGCGAGCAGTCTCGGCGGCGCCGGCAGGGCGAGCAGTCTCGGCGGCGCCGGCAGGGCGAGGCGCACACGGGGCGCCGGCGGGTCAGGAAGACAGAGTTCTGGGTCGGCCAGCGGGTCAGGCAGCACGGGCTCTGGGTCGGCCGGCAGCGGGCTCAGAACAGGTCCTGCTCTTCTTCCTCCGCTTCCGTCTCTTCTGAGAGCGGGGAAACCTACTGACAACGGGGATAACGGGGTAGTAGTTGGTGGGTTGGGAGGTCGTCTGGCGTGTCTGCTCCTGCAGTCCTTGGTGGTCGAGGTGATCGACGAACTCCCAAAATGACAAATCTGTGAGTTTCTCCATCTCCCAATAGATGAGGGGTTTGTCCAGACAGAGGTTAAAAACCTCCTTGAGATCTTCCTCTGAGTAATCAAAGTCATCCACCTCAATCAAAAATCTGCGAGCAAAAACCCTCACCTCCTTCCCCAGCTGGCGAAAATAAACTTGGTTTGTGTACTGCATCATTTGCTGGCAGACGGAGAGTCCCGAGGGAACAGAAAAATTCCCATTTCTGCAAAGTCCTTTCACAGCAACGCACCAAAACAAAAACAAAAAACAAAAACAAAAATAATCCACTTCACCGCTGAGTCCAGAAACGGTCGCGTCGTTCTGTCACGATATCAGAAAGTGAGGACTCAAGTGCTGGTGAAGTAGGAATATTTAATTATAATAACAAAAGAACATAATACAAAAGAAACAACCCACGAGGGGGGAAAACACAACATAAACCAGATCAAACGTAAACCAAACCAGATTCATGGCAGGGATCAGGAACGACATGACTGACACCCAGGAAAGACAACGACACGACGCCGGACAGCAAACACTGAGGGATTATATAGGGCACATGAGGGAAGGTAGTGATTAGAGACAGGTGGGAATGATTAAGGGAAACAAGGAGGCGGGGCAGACACTAATGAGACAAACACATGGGAGAGAGAGCAGTGTCACGGTTCTGTCCCCTAGAACACTAATAACACTGGAAACAGAGACAGAACCGTGACAGGATCAGCACCACAAAGAGATTCAGTGTTCATGGTTTTTGTTCATGGTGAGATTCTATGATTGAGTCTTGTACATTTAAATCACATAATTTAAGAATTTAGTGATTTGTTTGCAGTGACATTCAGACGTTTATTTTTTATGTGTAAATTAATTTACATTTATTCACATTTACTTTTAAAGCGGGGTGTTATGAATACGAGCTCCGCGCTCCCCCTCTAACCACCGGAAGGAGCTATCTGTCACCCTTGGTCATGTCTTTCTGTGTCTTTGTCACTTCCTTGTCACTGGGGTCATGGTTTCACTTCCTGTTCACTTCCGGGCCTTTCCAGAACCTTCCACACCTGTTGTTAATCAATTACCTCGTCTAGTCCTACAGGTGTTCCTAATGTGTGTTCTGGTTAAATTCCCTCCTGTGTCCCCATGTGAGCGCCAGTTGTTGATCCTGTTTTCTAGTGTGCGGATGCCATTTCTCCATGTTCTTAGTTCTCCAGGTTTTGCACTATCACGTGCCGTTTATGTTCTATTTGAAGTGTTTTGTTTCTTTTCGTTCATGCATAAAGAGAGTTTCCGTTTGGAACCCGTTGCTCCTTGTCCTTCCTCTCCGCATCGCACACGTTCCTGCTCTCCATAGTGTAACAGAACAACTGACCTGGTTCGTCGCCATTAAGGACGGTTAAAATGGATTCCACCAGAAAAGCCGAGCATGATGTCCTCGCGCTCCGCCAAAACGGACGATCTCTGGTGGATTATGTTCAAGACTTCTGCGATCGGGACGATTCGACCCTCTCCTTTTGCTTCGAGTGGGGATTGGATTTGACGACAATCCGGGCTCAAAGGTACCCAGAGGAACCCATCGTGGATTATATTAATCTTGTGTTGTGGTTGAACGGGGTGGACTATGTAGTGGAGGAAGCCTCCGACGCCTCGCACACGAGCGCCGCTTCCGAGCCCTCGCTCCCGATCTCCATGACCAGCGTTACCCTCTCGAGCCATCGTCGCCGTAAACGGGGTAAACAGAGGCATCCCGCGGCCGGAGAACTGAGTCCCGCGAATGAGCCAGAACCGAGTCCTGCGTCCAAGCCTGCTCCTCTTCGTCCAGCGCCTGTTCCCGCGCCTCGACGCCCGTCAGCGCCTGTTCCCGAGATCTTCCAGCCAGAGCCAGAGATCCTCCAGCCAGAGATCCTCCAGCCAGAGATCCTCCAGCCAGAGATCCTCCAGCCAGAGATCCTCCAGCCAGAGATCCTCCAGCCAGAGATCCTCCAGCCAGAGATCCTCCAGCCAGAGATCCTCCAGCCAGAGATCCTCCAGCCAGAGATCCTCCAGCCAGAGATCCTCCAGCCAGAGATCCTCCAGCCAGAGATCCTCCAGCCAGAGATCCTCCAGCCAGAGATCCTCCAGCCAGAGATCCTCCAGCCAGAGATCCTCCAGCCAGAGATCCTCCAGCCAGAGATCCTCCAGCCAGAGATCCTCCAGCCAGAGATCCTCCAGCCAGAGATCCTCCAGCCAGAGATCCTCCAGCCAGAGCCCGAGAGCCTCCAGCCAGAGCCCGAGAGCCTCCAGCCAGAGCCCGAGAGCCTCCAGCCAGAGCCCGAGAGCCTTCAGCCAGAGTCCGAGCCCAGCCTGCCAGAGCATCCCACTGACCTGGAACTCCCGCCGTGGCCTGAATCGCTGGACCTGCCCGGGCCTCCGGATTGGCCAGATCTCCAGTGGCCTGAACCGCCTCCGCCGGTGCAGCCGGCCCTCCCAGAGCCTCCGCCGGTGCAGCCGGCCCTCCCAGAGCCTCCGCCGGTGCAGCCGGCCCTCCCAGAGCCTCCGCCGGTGCAGCCGGCCCTCCCAGAGCCTCCGCCGGTGCAGCCGGTCCAGCCAGAGCCACAGCCGCCGGATCCGGACCCGGATCCAGATCCAGAGCCGGTCCCGCCAGAGCATCCAGAGCCGGTCCCGCCAGAGCATCCAGAGCCGGTCCCGCCAGAGCATCCAGAGCCGGTCCCGCCAGAGCATCCAGAGCCGGTCCCGCCAGAGCATCCAGAGCCGGTCCCGCCAGAGCATCCAGAGCCGGTCCCGCCAGAGCATCCAGAGCCGGTCCCGCCAGAGCATCCAGAGCCGGTCCCGCCAGAGCATCCAGAGCCGGTCCCGCCAGAGCATCCAGAGCCGGTCCCGCCAGAGCATCCAGAGCCGGTCCCTCCAGCCAGAGCCTCCGCCGCCGGTCCGTCCAGCCAGAGCCTCCGCCGCCGGTCCGTCCAGCCAGAGCCTCCGCCGCCGGTCCGT
This sequence comes from Rhodeus uyekii, assembly GCA_037043235.1. Classification (NCBI taxonomy): domain Eukaryota; kingdom Metazoa; phylum Chordata; class Actinopteri; order Cypriniformes; family Acheilognathidae; genus Rhodeus; species Rhodeus uyekii. The sequence continues at coordinate 584,557 of JAWRVZ010000175.1, read as the reverse complement.
CCAGCCAGAGCCTCCGCCGCCGGTCGTCCAGCCAGAGCCTCCGCCGCCGGTCGTCCAGCCAGAGCCTCCGCCGCCGGACGTCCAGCCAGAGCTAACTCCGCCGATCTTCCTGCCGGTCGAGCCCAAGCCTCCAGAACTCCACCCAGAGCCAAGTGATCTCGGCCCCAAGTCTCCAGGACCGAGGTCTCCGGAATTTCTAGCTCCACCTGGGCTCCTTGTGTTTCCGGCGCCGCCATGGGTAGCTGCGCCACCTTGGCCCCCAGAACTCTCTGCTCCTCTCTGGATCCCTGTTCTTCATGCGCCGCCGTGGAGGGCTGCACCACCTTGGCCCCCAGAACTATCTGCTCCTCCCAGGATCCCAGCTCTTCCAGCACCACCCTGGAGGACTGCGCCACTCCGGGTCCCTGAACTCCCGGCACCACCCTGGGACTCTGTATGCCTGGCCTTGCCCTGGAGGCCACCCTGAACTGTCTGAATGAATTTCCATGTGCCCTGTTTTCTGTTTCATGTAGCTGGTGTACTGGGTTCTATGCTATGCCTTGTTCTTGTTTCGATGTGTCCTGATTTAGGTTCCAGGTTCCCTCTCTGTCTTGGCCTGTTCCCCTCTGAATTCCCCCCCCCCCGCGGTTGTTCCTTCCTAGGCGCGAGGACGCGCCTGCCGGGAGGGGGGGGTACTGTCACCCTTGGTCATGTCCTACAGGTGTTCCTAATGTGTGTTCTGGTTAAATTCCCTCCTGTGTCCCCATGTGAGCGTCAGTTGTTGATCCTGTTTTCTAGTGTGCGGATGCCATTTCTCCATGTTCTTAGTTCTCCAGGTTTTGCACTATCACGTGCCGTTTATGTTCTATTTGAAGTGTTTTGTTTCTTTTCGTTCATGAATAAAGAGAGTTTCCGTTTGGAACCCGTTGCTCCTCGTCCTTCCTCTCCGCATCGCACACGTTCCTGCTCTCCATAGTGTAACACTATCACACTTATACTGATATACATACACAACATTTCCCAGAAACCCACACATTGGACTGATTGCACACACCAGCTGGACACCATTATGACTGTTTGTTACACTAGCTGTTAACCATCGCCTGGACTATAAAGGACTCCATCATCCATACACAAACTGCGAAGTCTTGATTTGCTGTTGCGATCATTCTGAGCATTGATATTCCTGTCTTGTTTTGCTGTTACCCGTCTTTGATTCTGTTCTGCCTGCCCTGACCTGTGCCTGGATTATCGCTCGTGATTGTTTTCTGCCTGTCTTGACTCCCGCCTGAACTATGATCCTGATTCCGTCTGCCCGCCTTTGTGATACCTGCCTGATTTAACGTTTACGTATGCTCTCTGTTTGTCCTGACCATTTGCCTGCACGACAACTCTTAATAAAGACACGCACTTGGATCCCTTCCTGTGAGTCCCTTCTATTACAGGGGGATGATTATGATGCCCCTTTTTATAAGACATTATATGCCTCAGTTGTCCTCAGAATGTGCCTGTGAAGTATCATCTCAAAATACTGCACATATCTATTATACAATGCCCTAAATGCCCCTTTTTGGGTGTGTAAATCTTTAAATGCACCCCAACCCCTCATTTCCAGAAGTGGGCTGTGCCTTTACAGATGTGCCTGTGTGGATGTCTGCGGACAGCATGCGTATAGCCTAAGAATATTTTGCACTTAATTCTTCTATATGTGTTTTTTACCTGACTATTACACATCTAAAATCAAACCATTTGTGCAGGCAGTGCATCACTTCTGTTTTGCTGTTCACAATACTGGGAGTGATTCTATTCTTATATGAACTCCCAGTACTCTCATCTGTCCTTTTCGGAGAGAAATTGAGATAACATCGTGCTATGTTATGTAGTGCAACGTTATTACAATGCAACTACCATAGACAGCAATAACATTTCACAGCAATATACATACTTTCCTCAAAAAGTTCCTCCAGCATCATGGTTTGTGTTTCAGGAGTTTCTGCTGATGAACGAAAGGAAATGAAGAGAAAGTCAGTGAAGGAGGGAGAATCTGTTACTTTAGATCCTGGTGTAACAATAAACCCAAATGATGTGATGAAGTGGTATTTTAATGAGATTCTCATCACTGAAATCACTGGAGATCAGAGTAAGATCTGTACAGATGATCAGTGTAATGAGAGATTCAGAGACAGACTGAAGCTGGATCATCAGACTGGATCTCTGACCATCATGAACACCAGAATCACAGATGAAGGAGAATATAAACTACAGATCAACAGCATCAGATTCAGCATCATAAAGAGCTTCAGTGTTAATGTTACTAGTAAGTATTATTTAATCACAGTGCTAAATCCTATTGACAGTTTTTGATTAAATCTAAAAATGTTTAAATCAACCCTGTAAATATTTTCATTGTGGCCTGTTTGAAAAAGCAACTTGCACTCAATATTAAAATATACTGTGTAGATCATCTCTTTATACCTTCATATGCATATCAGGTGACACAATTTACACAAGATGCACATGCTTTTAACAACTCTAATGTTATCAACATGAAAAATACATTGTGCTACTTTTTCCTGTTCAGCTGCTTTAGATGCTGTTCTTCTAAATCCCACCAGAAGGCGTCATTTTTATTGGTAAAGTCCCTCTCTAAGTAAAACTGACTGTTTGTTTTCAGCTGTTGAAACAGGAAAATATTCTGCTGCTGTTGCTGGAGTCTCGCTGCTTGTTGCTGCAGTTGCTGGTGTGATGTGCTGTTACCTAGTGAAATTGTTACGCCTAGGAGGTGAGTATCACATACTGCTGATGTAACAAGACAAAAATACGATATTTATTGTGTGAAAATAATGAATAAAAATAAATGTGCAAATTTGTATTTTTAATCTTATTTATTCTTAATTATCCAAAATAATGAGTGTTTAATCAAATTTGTTTTTCAAGCAGGCTGCAGGAAACAGCAAAGAGTTCAGGTAAGATAATATGAGCTTCAAATCTGCCTGCAAAAAAACAACTGATTTAGATCTGTGAGTTTGTAAAATGTGTATGTTTTAAATGAAATTATGTATTTCATTGAAACACCAGTAATAACTGACTCTTCAAGAGAGCACTGCTCTAATACTATTTTATTTTATAGTACAGATAAATATGTGAATTTTATGTTATTATAAAATTACAATAATTTGCATTGCTATCATAATATTACTGTCATTATTTATTTCCCATTGGCTGTTATGACCCTTGTCTAGGATCAAAATGTAACAAATAATTTCTTAGAAATGCACTCCTAAATGAAAATAATAAAATAAATGACAAATTATATGAAACACAAAAATGTATTAAATTTACTATCTGCAGGCTGTTTAAGCTGTTTTGTTTTTTTTTTTGCTGTGGAGGAATGTTTCAATTCTGAAACTTGAATATGTTTTATATTACAATGGTATCTTATGTCAAGAGATCAAATAAGTTAATATAATTTTGGTCATGACATGATCCCTTTAAGAGAAGCATCCTACATTCAAGACTGCTCATTTTTTGTAAAAGAAAACCACCATGCATTCTTCAAATATCAGGGAAAAAACAGTATTTCAAGACTTCAGTATTCTTGTGTTTGTGTAAATGAGTCATCAAACCTGTTCATTTCTTTTACGTTTGAACCTGTTTTACTACAGATTCCTATAACAGACTTGTTTCCTGATCCGAATGATGCTCAATTGAGTCCTGCCATTCACATATCCGAGCCTGGGACTGAGGCTTCCAGTGAGACATCACAGTAACACTGACAAACTGAAATCCTATCTTCTTCTTCAACTAGATTCACTCAGTATATCCTTCAAGAGCTTTAAAGCTGCTACTAAACTTGTGAGACGTATGATTTTTGCTAAAAACTACAAAAAATCCTATAGACGTTCATTGAGGGGTTTGAACATTTATACAATAATTCAAGCTTCATCCACCAAGTATATATATCACTACCAAAGCTTAGCAATTATCTTAAAACAAGCTAGCAATGTGCTAAAACATGTTAGCAACATACTAATTCACGATAACAATGTGCTAAATACTGTACATGCTAAGAAATGCTAAAAACATGCTTGGAAGCTTATAAACTTTAAGACAAGGCATGGTCAAGCCAACATAAAAGTTTGTCCCAACAAACTACTTGTCTAGTTTATTGCTTTGGTTCTTTCATTTGAAAGGGATCTGTCCTGAAGAGAAGGTGGGAAATGTGAAAGTATTGTCAGAGATAAATAGTGCCACAAATCCAAGATTTCAGTATCATTCACTAGTACTGCAAAATATAAACTTGACATCAATTTCAACTCATTCACATTCAGACTCATTTGCTATTATTCAGTTTTTAAGTACTTAAAAACATGCTCTGAACCAAGATGATCGATCACACTCCAAGATTCAGTTTTTGACTGCTTAGCTAAATCACATCTGGCTTCCTCCAGTTTACCTACGGTTTACTCTAGTGTTTCAAAATGCTAAACAAAACATCTTGGAGGATTCTTTTTTCACCCGCTTTTATCTCCCATGGGCTGGGCTGGATATTTAAAGAAATGTTTGAGGCAGCTTGAGGCTCTCTTTTGGTGGCCGGAGGATTCAGAATGAAAGACCAAACGTGCAGTGATCCTTCACCCACTCCTTGTTTACACTCACAGCAGACGTGCTCGATTCACTGAACACACACTCGACTCACTGAACACACAGACACACTGCAGGCGCACTGGACTCACTGAACACAGACGCGCTCGAATCGGCTCAACTCCTGCGCCTCCTCTTCTAAAAAAAAAGCATCTAGCAGGCTTTAGACTTCTGCGAGTCTCAGGCCACGTCCACACGATGCCGGCGCGTTCCTTATCCGATCTTTTATTCCTCGTTCAAAAAAAACATATCAGCGTCCACACGATACCACCCGCCTAGTTTACTAGTTTACCCGATACTAGTTTTCGGCGACATTAAGGAATCGACATTAAAGAACCGAAAATACTGAGACAAATAGGGAGTTTGGCGGTTCCACTTCAAAAACGTCGACATAATAGTATTGGCGAGTTAACCATGACTCGAGATAAGTGAACTCCACTGTATTTTATTTTCTTAAAAATGGAAAGAAACTTGAAATGTCTTTGTGTGTTTGTGTGATAAATGGCATTAAAACAGATCTGATATGCTCATAATGGCTGGAGTATGTGAGTTTGTTATCAGAAATAAGTGAATGAAGCTAATCATTTATACAGTGATCGTCTCTACATTACTTTCTGATGGACTAAATGTTTATCTTCAACATATTAGGATCCAGCTGTTGACCTTTACTCTGCTGTTCAACTCGACACTTAGCAATGTAAACACAATATCTAATCAACAGTGATTTTCCAAGCTTTTTATTTTATGAATTTATAATGCCTGGTGAAGCTAATCTGAGGTGATTTCTTAGTTAGACTAGATGGCGCTGCTGTACAGTATGCATACAGTTTGTATATACACACTTAAATTTTATATTTAGTTTTACATTTTATAGACATTCTTCAATTTGTTAAGAACAAAATCATGAGTCAACACACTGACGGGTGGGTTCAAAATCATACCAGAAATCTATGTAAAAAAACTGAAGTTACAGAATAAATTAACTTGCATTTATTTATGTCTAGCACATTATTTCAGGAAAAAGTGGTGCTGGTCTAAGATATGTGGTTTTCTGCTTTGAACACCAGAGAGCAACGATGTTCTTGTGTCCAGAAGAGCATTTTCTGTGTGTGTGTGTGTGTGTGTGTGTGTGTGATATACTCTACACCACTAAGCAATGCGCTTAACATTCAATTATTTATTTAAAATTTAATACACAACAATCACAACTTCAGAAAGTGAATACACAAAAAAAGTAAAGAAAAACAAACATGTTTGATGAATTCAAAAGATGTAATATGAATAGTGAAAAGAAAAATATTCTGATAGGTAATAACTGTCCAAAAATGTGAGGCATTGCCTGAATGAGTGTAATCAACAGATCCAGTATTTGATCATCGTCTTTTGGGGACATTTTCATACACAGCATCTGTCTTTGGTTTCTGCAAGGAAACACAAACTCAATCAGGAATCTTGCTTGCAGACAATAAATGCTATCAAGAAGAACTTTGCTATCAAAAAACTTTGCAACAAGACCTCATTAATTATTATATTAAATAAATTACTTATCTAATACTAACTACTAGATGTCCCAAAACAGAAAACTAAACATAATTTGGGTCGGTCTCTTTCCAGAGGTTGTTTTTACGCTAAAAGCGTTTTTTCCCCTGAAGAACTACTAGTGTGGAGCAGCAAGAGGAAATAACATGAAAGATCCAGTTTATGTGTCGCTGTTAGCAGAATGTGTTTGCTCAAAACAAAGATGTTCTTGATGACCATGTTCAGTGAGAAAGTTTCTTCAACTTATCCAAAATTAAATAAAATGAACACAAAACCTCAATCAGACTGCGTTCTTCAACCTGTAAAACTTCACACTCAACTTCTTGCAGCACAGTGAAAATCTCACCTTTTTTCGTGTTGGTTTGCAGGATCCAGTATCAGTTCTGTCTTCCTCTTGGCTCTGAACTGCATTATTAATACAGATGTGTTAAAATGACATTTTTTTCAATTGCATATAGAAATCTGTTTGAAAAAAGACAACTATTTTAATATAAGGTTTCATTTCTTGCTCTCCTGACCTGTTTTTCTACATTTCTTGCAGATGCAGCACATCATGACTATAACAATCAGCAGAAATCCCGCAGCGGCAGCAGAGATCAAAATTAAAGACAGATCCTGATCTAAAGGACCAGATGAAGCGTTAATGTGAGTGAGTGTCTATTTGATCTACAATGAACACTATTAAACATCAGATTCGGATAGCTAACATCAGCATGGTGTACCTGCAGTACATGTGTGAGAGCAGAGTTGAGTGATGTTGGGATGTCTGGTCTGGTTGCTGATGGGATTGTTCAGCACACAGATGTAGGTGTTTTTATCCTGATATTCCACCTCCAGAGGTAGAGAGAGACTGATGCTGAGATCAGACACACTGATGCTGGACAATAAACTGTTTCCTTTGTACCAGGAGAGAGTCACATGATCAACATTCACCACTGATGATGAACACAACAATGAACATGATGATGATGATGATGATGAAGAACAATCTCTGGTAATGTTTGGTGTGGGCAGAGGAGCTGGAAAACACGAGGGAATAAACAGGAAAACAGATCAATCTAAACAATCTTACTTTCAGTGTAGCGTATGTCACCTCAAACTATAAAATTAATAAAGCGTTCAATATGTAAATACTGTAATTAAAGAAATTCCAAGTTCAAGTTCAAATCAAAGGGATTTTGCCATAATCTTTACCTCAATCATTTACTTCCATTTTGCCATTGTTCTCATAAATATGGGTTATACATTGACAATAAAGGAGAATGAAGTCAAGGAATGTTAAAACACTCACTGCTTTAAAAGTAACCTCATTTTTAATGAAAATAATGGTCAAAATTATTTTTTGCTAATCAACGTTTTGCCACAAATACCGTAGTCTGAGCTTAATTTGAGTTAAAGCAGAAACGTTCCTTTAATAAAAAACTATGTAAAGAACAGGTCAAAGTTTATACTCACCATAGACAGAAACACTAAATGTTTTTAATGTAAGTTTTGCTCCAATTATCTTTAGTTTATATTCTCCAGCATGTTCAGTTGTGATGTTTGTGATGGTCAGAGATCCAGTTTGATCGTCCAGTTTCAGTCTGTCTCTGAATCTCCCATCAGGAACATCAGATGAGAAGAAGTTTCCAGAATCTCTATTGGATTCAGCTATTGGAGACTTTTCAGCTCCAAATCTCCACTCTATGTCGTCGTCTTCTTGTATTTCAGTGAAATCAGTGTGTAGAATAACAGATTCTCCCTCCATCACTGACACTGAATCACCAAACACTCCTGATGAACATGAACAGATTTTTAATGTGTTAAAGTGAAATCAGCTGTAGTTTGTCAACTTTAAATGGGAACAACAGTAAAATGAAAGGTGATACACATGAACAGATACAGAACCAGCATGAACCCTGAGCCAACGGCAATGCCCACAACTGAGCCAGAGCTTGAGGCCACGTCTCTCCAGGACCTGAATGTAGTCTTACCAGGTGTGCATGTTCACTTCTACCAACGAGTGAGACAAGCCTGACATGGATAACAGCTGAGAGTTTCCAGCTCAGGCAAGGTGTGTTGATTCCTGTGTTCTTCCTCAGACCTTCGAACCCATAGCTACTTGACCCGATAATCAGTCTCCCCCCTCCCTCGGACTTTCAGACCCAGGACTGTCGTTCCCTCAGCTCCACCATGCTTCCTTGTCCCACTGGTTGGACATCACCTTGCTTTTTCCACAGATTTTCAAGCCTTCCACTGCGCTTAGGCTCTCCACCCCTTCCGGTCCATCTGGTTCCACCTTCCTTCATCAGGATCCTTGGTCCTTGATTCTCCGGCTCCTGGTTCAACCTCGGCAGCTCGTCGCTGTGGCTCCACATGGCCCTGCAGGACCTCCGCTGTCGCTCTGCCCCATCAGTCTCTCCGTTTCACCAGTGACTCCTGACCTCTCAGCTACAGAGAAGTCCTCTAACTAACTCTGCTTGGCTCCTCCCACCATCAGTTCTGCCGTGGGCACTCATACCACCTTTTTTATCTTGCCATAAAATCCTTTCTGGTTCCTTCCACCATCAGTTCCTCCAGGAGATTTAAGCTGTCTGCTCTGATTCCTCCTGTCTATTTCTGTTTCTTCCCCAGCCCTCCCGAAAACATTTTGTATAACTCTTATTGGAACAAGGGAATTGATCATTAAGATAAAAAGTTTTTAAAAAGTTAAAAGTTAAGTTTAACGAAAGTTAAGTTTAAGATTTATACGAAATGTTTTCTTAAACTCTAGTTTTCTTTAATCACTTAAAATTCTTTATTCATAATATGCAAAGACTATTCTATTTAATTTAATGGAAATTTACTATTCATTTAATTTCACTTTGTTTTAATAAACAGCCTTCAATCTGAATCTTCATTGTCACTGGACTAAAACTTAACAGTTGCTTTGGTGGTGCAGTAATAACTTTGACAATTGTTTTGTTTTTTTATTGCTGCCGTTGCTAATTTGCATTTGTAATTCAAACAGAAAAATGCACCCCTGAAATTTGAAACATTCAGAATTTTCCTTTTTCCCCTGATGATTCCAGGCATGAAATTACAATTTAAAACACAACAAGATTCATTTGATATAGATTACATCAAATATTCTAATCTGAACCAAAGCAGCTGCTTTATTATCTTGAATTGTAAAGAAATTAGGCTATAAAAATGTTTTAACTTACCAATTACACTCCACCAGCAGAAAGACAACAAAATAAACACATGAAACATTTTCTTTTGTGATCCGCATCTGATCTAATAAATCTTACTGCAGACGACACTCGTTCATCTAGTCTGTGAATCTTCAAACCACAGAGTTTGACCCTCCTCGTGCTCAACCACATGCTCTCCTTGGAAACATACTTCTGTTTTTTATTAAGACGAACTCTTCTTAATGGTGTAAAAAAAATTTTTATCGAGTGGAAAACATTTTTGGATGGATTTTTTTAAAAGTAGTTGTCTGACTGTTAAATATGTAAAGTAGAGAGTGTTATATTTTGAGAACATAGGTAATATTTAAATGGTTTTATAATTATTTAATCAAAAATAGTCTGTCATCTCACATTGACAGTCTTACTGTGGTGTGACTCTAGCAGCTCAGGTACTGAGTCAAACTGAAACCTGCTGCGGTCTGTTTTTAGATACGTGGTTTGATCTGCTGGATGGACAAACAGGAAGTCAGCTAATTGTTTGTAGGCGAGGGGCTTCTTCCTGTCCTGCTTTTATGAACCTCACAGTTGATCCCCGCTTTTTCAAAACAGGTTTACAGAGTTTTAAGTTAATCAACCAAAAACAGGTCAGAGGTCAAACTGTATTCTGACCCATCATGAAACACTCAATCCTTGCCTTTGACAATTATTTAGTTATGAAGAAGAATGCTAGAGTGACTTTGAAAAGTCATAAATAAAGTCATGAATAATTTGCAGTTTTCTCCACCAAGTTTGACTTCGCTATTTGTACTATCTGCTAATAGGCCTAAAGATGCTCTTCCTTTACTTCAAGATACAAATTAACTTTGTATTTTTTTATTGTCTGTACATACTGCCCTGTGTATTACAGCACTGACTTGTCAGTTATTAGACAATTCATGCATAAAAGTTGGCAAAGTATAAACAAATTGCTAGTTATGGTGAAACAAATCACTGAGGGTTCATGAAACCGAAGCTATTCAGAACAGTGTTGCATCCATCTGGTGGACAAATGATGACTAGCATCTACCAATCTTGTGCATTTCTTGGGACAAATTCAAATTCTCGAAAAGAATGTTCTTGATATTCATGATCATTCTTCTTAAATTTAGTGTAACCTCCTCTCCTGCTTGGTTCATCTACTTCCCTTAAAGATAAGATGTTTCACAAATGTATTGGGTTGTTTCATTTGTAAGCATTGTGGATTGTAAAATTTACACCTGGTATTAAGAAGTGTTTTAGTTGATTGGATCACGAGTAGACGGGGGAGACACATTCCTGTTTATATTTGGTGTTTTAATTTGTCTCTTTTGTCCACTTTCAACCTCTTCTGTCCTGATTTCTTCAGATGGAGGGTCTATGGGTGGGTAAAGGCATCTAATCCAATGCATGAAATAAGCTTACATAATTTATGTATGAACTCAAAAGGAGTCAACAGAAACCATATTGGACAGCATTAGCTTTCCTTTCTGTTCTCGCAGACCCAAGGCCAGCCGAACACTTTGAATGCGTGTTAAAAATCAGAAATGAAGAGAAAGTAGTGCTTGGTACATTTTTCATCTTCAAACCCAATTTTGATCTTCAGTGGCCAAAGTTTAAATCCCCTAAAGAGAATAACAAGAGATACTGGGAAGATAGGCATCATAATTATAAATATAGCTGCAAGCAGCAATGACCGGGGTTCAAACGTCGCAAGACCATCTGAGCTGTCAAGACGGTTTGTGGTCAATCTGACTAGTTCTCCTAATGTGCACAGTTCTGTGAAGTTTCTACTTTGTGCAAACAATGTATAGACATCTTTCAAAGATTTTCAGAATGAGAAGATCAAATGATATTAATATTGTGAACTGAACATCTGAACTGTTATGTCAATCTGACTTGTTCTACACATAAACAGAGCTTTATGAAGTTTCTAGTTTGTGTAAACGATATATAGACGTATCATATTACACATTTTTTCACTATAGGAAGATCTATCAAATGATATTAATATAGTGTGGATATGTTTAACACCACACATCATATCATCTGAACTGTTATGTCAGTCTATGTCAATCTGACTTGTTCTCCACATGAAAAGATTTTCTAGCCTGACGGTGCCTCTTGTGGACAAAAGTAGTATCACAGCTTTTCTAAGATTTTAAAATATAGAGTGTTTATAATTTATTGTGAGCCGTACGAGCATCAGAAATACATGAAACCTCACAAGTTTCTTCATAATGTCTTGTTCTTAACATTTACAAAGTTTTGTGAAGTTTCTTGTTTTTGGACAAGATATATAGACATTTTAATCACAATAGGCCAAATCAGAAATATATGAAAAATTGTATCTGCTGAACGGTTTAACTAATCGAAAATCCTTTGACAACTTTTTGCCTTGAGTGTCCCTAGATGATGCATGTGAATTTTCAAGCCAGTGAGATTGACGGCCTATGACGAGTTCGAAAAATTTGAAATTTCGAAAATCTCCAATATTTCGCAAACAATTTGATTGACAGCACTGGTTCTTGAGGCAAAGTTGTTCAGTATGAGGAGATCTATCAGATGATATCAATATTTTGTGGATGCGTAAAACACCACGTGAGTAGAGACGCAAAAAACTCGTTAGCGCCAACTAGTGTCCGATTTTCTTCAAAATTCTGACAGACCACTAGGGCCATGAGTCAAACACGCCCATCGAGTTTCGTTCCGATCGACCTTCGTTAAGCTGGTCTAATTGATGCTCAAAGTTCATTGGCCGATGACGGCCATGTTTTTTGAGATACACCAATGTCCTCATAGACCATCAGGGACCCTTGGTCAAAGACCGTGCATGACAAGTTTCAGGTCAATCAGATAAACATATGACCCTGTACAGGTGATTGAGTGTTTTTTTCGCAATATAGCGCCACCAAGTGGTCAATCATCGCAGTTTTTTTGTTGTGACCACAAATTGAGCTTATACATGACTATTTGAAGTTTGGTGAGATTATCTCTTTGCGTTCCAGAGCTATTACGATTCTAGCAAAAGTGTCTCCGCCTTATCCGAACGTTTTATTGTCTTGTTGCAAGCGTGAATCACCGATTAAAATTCCTTTGACAACTTTTGGTCATGAGAGTCTCTAGATGATGCGTGGGAAATTTTGCGTGATTTGGCCAAACGGCCTATGAGGAGTTCGAAAAAAATTTTTTTCAGAAAATTCAAAATGGCGGAAAATTTTTATAGGCGGAAATGAAATCGGAGATATACATTTTTTAAGTCTTGAGCCAAGGATTCCAGGGATATAAGACACTTGAGTGTACGACAAACGGTTTACGAGTTATGAGCGTGTACGCGTTTGTAGTCGCTGTAGCGCCACCTATTGCCCGATTTGCGCCATATTTTGATACGTTCTCCCCAAATTGAGACCTACCATCTGACCAACTTTCAAGTCTCTATACCTTACGGTTTGGTCTGCACGATAAGAAGTACGGCAGAAGAATAATAATAATAATAATAAATATAGCTGCAAGCAGCAATGACCGGGGTTCAAACGTCGCAAGACCATCTGAGCTGTCAAGACGGTTTGTGGTCAATCTGACTAGTTCTCCTAATGTGCACAGTTCTGTGAAGTTTCTACTCTGTACAAACAATGTATAGACATCTTTCAAAGATGTTCAGAATGAGAAGATCAAATGATATTGACATTGTGAACTGAACATATGAACAGTTATGTCGGTTTATGTCGGTCTATGTCAATCTGACTTGTTCTCCACATACACAAAGCTTTATGAAGTTTCTAGTTTGTGTAAATGATATATAGACATGTTACAAATTTTTTTCAGTATGGGAAGATCTACCAAATGATAACAATGTGGATATGTTTAACACTGCACGTCATATCATTTGAACTGTTATGACCTTTTTTTGTCAATCTGACTAGTTTTCCTAATGAGCACAGTTCTGTGAAGTTTCTACTCTGTGCAAACAATGAATAGACATCTTTCAAAGATGTTCAGACTGAGAAGATTAAATGATATTAATATTGTGAACTGAACATCTGAACTGTTCTGTCGGTTAATGTCAGTCTATGTCAATCTGACTTGTTCTCCACATAAAGGCAGCTTTATGAAGCTTCTAGTTTGTGTAAACAATATGTAGATATGTTACAAATGTTTTGAAACAACATGTCAACAGAGAGCTTTCAAGCTCGAAATGGAATAAAAAGATTCCCTAGACTGACAGTGCCTCTTGTGGACAAAACTAGTATGACAGCTTTTCTAAGATTTTAAAATATAGAAAGTTTATAATTTATTGTGAACCGTACGAGCATCAGAAATACATGAAACCTCACACGTTTCTTCAAAATGACTTGTTCTTAACATTTTCAGAGTTTTGTGAAGTTTCTTGTTTGTGGACAAGATATATAGACTTTTTATTCACAATAGGCCAAACCAGAAATATATGAAAAATCATATCTGCTGAAGGGTTTGACTGATCAAAATTCTTTGAATAACTTTTTCCCTTGAGTGTCCCTAGATGATGCGTGTGAATTTTCAAGCCAGTGAGATTGACGGCCTATGACGAGTTCGAAAAATTTGAAATTTCAAAAATCTCCAATATTTCGCAAACAATTTGATTGACAGCAGTGGTTCTTGAGGCAAAGTTGTTCAGTATGAGGAGATCTATCAGATGATATCAATATTTTGTGGATGCGAGAAACACCACGCGAGTAGAGACGCAAAAAACTCGTTAGCGCCAACTAGTGTCCGATTTTCTTCAAAATTCTGACAGACCACTAGGGCCATGAGTTAAACACGCCCATCGAGTTTCGTTCCGATCGACCTTCGTTAAGCTAGTCTAATTGATGCTCAAAGTTCATTGGCCGATGACGGTCATGTTTTTTGAGATACACCAATGTCCTCATAGACCATCATGGACCCTTGGACAAAGACCGTGCATGACAAGTCTCAGGTCAATCGGACTACCATGTGACCCTGTACAGGTGATTGAGTGTTTTTTTCGCAATATAGCGCCACCAAGTGGTCAATCATCGCAGTTTTTTTGGTGTGACCACATATTGAGCTTATACATGAATATGTGAAGTTTGGTGAGATTATCTCTTTGCGTTCCAGAGCTATTACAATTTTAGCAAAAGTGTCTCCACCTTATCCGAACGTTTTATTGTCTTGTTGCAAGCGTGAATCACCGATCAAAATTCCTTTGACAACTTTTGGTCATGAGAGTCTCTAGATGATGTGTGTGAAATTTTGCGTGATTTGGACAAACGGTCTATGAGGAGTTCGAAAACTTTTTTTTTCAGAAAATTCAAAATGGCGGAAAATTTTTATAGGCGGAAATGAAATCGGAGATATACATTTTTTAAGTTTTGAGCCAAGGATTCCAGAGATATAAGACACTTGAGTGTACGACAAACGGTTTACGAGTTATGAACATGTACGCGTTTGTAGTTGCTGTAGCGCCACCTATAGCCCGAATTGCGTCATATTTTGATACGTTCTCCCCAAATTGAGACCTACCATCTGACAAAGTTTCAAGTCTCTAGACCTTACGGTTTGGTCTGCACGAGACGCATTACGGCAGAAGAATAATAATAATAATAATAATAATAATAAAAATCCTAACAATTACAATAGGTTTTCAACGCTTCGCGTTTGAACCCCTAATAAAAATCCTAACAATTACAATAGGTTTTCAACGCTTCGCGTTTGAACCCCTAATAACAAGCATTGCTGTTTGTAGCATTAGCTTATTTTAGAATATGAGAACTATTACATAACCTGCAATTAAGGCTTATTCTGTGCTTCTATTTAAGTAAAAGGTAGCTGGTATTCTCAACATCCTGCATATGATATTGTAATGCACAAATAAGCTTTCTTCGATTCCTGCTTTTGATATCATGAGCTCCACCACAAACATCGGTCTGAGACCGCTGGCCTGGCGCTGCTGTCCTCACATTGCTCTGACGTATGGCTCTGCAGGTGTATTATTGGATACAACAATATCATGTTTCATTTCCTGGAATAATTCCCTCCCATCAGGAGAGAGAGCTGGAGCTGAGACGTGAGGAAAGCCCATTCGTCTTCGTCGTCGAAAAAACTAAATGTTATTGACATTTCGCCACAGCTCCTTAACGTGAAATGTGTTGTTTTTGACACAAGATTCGGTGATTCGTTATAGAACTGTATTTCCGCATTTAACCATGTAACTTTCGCTTTCACCTGGCCGCCAGGCGGAGTCATAACACACTTATTTCCACTCATCTTTCAGTGGAGAAGTTAAAATGAAGATCTTTATTTGGCTCGTATTGTTTACATTCCTGCATGGTAAGACATTAGGCTGTTTGTTACATTCTTTCTGGCCAATGTTGTACTTGACAGAAGTGTATTTCTTAGAGAAAGCTGTTAATGAGTAGCTGAGAGATTAGGATGATGTAGCTTTAGAAAAGTTTTCTGAAGGTGCAAATGATGTTCTTAATATAATATATGATATTCATCTTAGAGACTATGAAAATAGATACTGTGTGCTGAATTATTTGTGTGAGAAATATGAATCAGGATCTTAAGTTGTTGAAGGTGTAAATCAGTGTAAATCAATGCTGTTCTTCTGCTGTTTGTTTGCATGTTACATTATGAATCCAGACAGGTTTCTATACCCTCAATCCTTGATCTGTAGAAAAACATTTTAACAGCATTTTAACATTTCCTTTTTCAGGTGCATCTGGTGTTAATACAGAAGTGTCAGTGGTGGAGGGAGTTGAAGTCACTCTAAGCACTGATATTATAAAAACCCAACAAGACAGAATTGGATGGTATTTTAATGGGAATCGCATTGCTTACATCACTGGAGATCAGAGTAAGATCTGTACAGATGATCAGTGTGATGAGAGATTCAGAGACAGACTGAAGCTGGATCATCAGACTGGATCTCTGACCATCACAAACATCAGAAACACAGACTCTGGACTTTATCAACTAGAGATCATCAGCCGCAAGAGTGAAAAGATCTTCAATGTTACTGTCCGTGGTGAGTGTCATTTGGGTTGTTTAAATGGTTAGTTCGTTTTAAAATGAAAATGATCAAAGATACTTTGAATGAAATATGAGAGCTTTCAGTCCTTCCATTGAAAGTCAATTTACCCAAACATCTAATGACTCAGAAAGTTCATAAAACATATGTAAATGTAATCTATTTGAATCAAACGGTTTCATTCAAAGTTTTGGGTGTAGAGGCTTTCAGTGAAGAGACTGAAATCGGTCTTCATTTGCAAAGTTTCTGAGTTTGGAACAACATGAGGTTGAGTAAATGCAGGGTGAACTATTATTTTTATTTTACTATTAACTCAATGTTCACATTATCAATATTTATTATAGCAGGGGTGTTTTAAGTATTTATGTTCTTTTCTGCATTACACTATGAATGTCACATCACAGTACATTTTCAGGGTCAACAATCGACTTTTAATTAATACTTTTAAAATATCTGAGGTTATTTCAATAATGGTGTAGTTCTTTAAACACAATTTATCTGATATGCACCAGATGTTGAGACGGACAGTGTGTCATTGATGGAGGGAGATTCTGTCACTCTACATACTGATGTTAAAACAAACCAACTAGATAAAATGAACAAAAAAAGAACTCTAAAATAAGCATTGTATTGTAAAATAAATAATAAATTCTGAATAGAAAGACTAAATTTGGCAGAAAAAGCAATAAAATAATTTCTCAGCCTATCCTCTAGCCGTAACTTTTGGAAATACGACCCCAGGTTTGATCATTGCTACTAAATCAGTGAAGTCTCGTTTGTTTGCGTGTTACATAATGAATCCAGGTGTATTTCTCTACACACAATCTTTATGATCTGGAGAAAAATGTCTTCAAAAGAGACTTGCAATTATCTGTTGATTTCTCCTCCAGGTTCTCTTGGTGCCGAGACAGAGGAAGGGTCAGTGTTTGTGATGGAAGAAGATTTAGTTACTCTAAACACTGGTGTTAAAATAAACCAACAAGACCGAATTAGATGGTATTTTAATAAGAGTCGCATCACTGAAATCACTGGAGATCAGAGTAAGATCTGTGCAGATGTTTCGTGTAAAGAGATATTCAGAGACAGACTGAAGCTGGATCATCAGACTGGATCTCTGACCATCATGAACACCAGAAACACAGACACTGGAGAATATCAACTACAGTTCACCAGCCGCAAAAGTGAAAAGATCTTCAATGTTGTTGTTCTTGGTGAGTCATTCAATGTTTAAAAGCAGGTTTTATGTATTGTTTAATTTGATTATTTTTGTTATTAAAAATAAAAGAAGTCAAAAACAACAAGAACAATTGGCAAATAATAGGTCAAATAATAGGTCAAGTACAATAAAACAAAGATGAAAGTGCTTTTGGGTTTTCAGGTAAGTCTATCTAACTGTAGAATACAGATACTACAGAGATTCAATAATCAAATGCAACACAACACTGCATAGTTCTCACTGTATGAACTAAATATGCATTGATTCTTATTAAAGCTATAGAAATGATTCAGTCAGAAGCAGATTCTCTCTTTTTTGTTGTTGTTTGATTAACATTAATGTTATAATAAATTTAATCCTGAATGGACGGATCCAATCATTTCACACATCTGATTTATTTTCCAACTGTTTACACTAAAGTCCTAACTGACTGTTTTACATCAATCCTCAACCAGGATGCTCATTTTGACATAATCGTGTGGATTTGGCCGTTTAAACACAATAAGCGACGAGAGAGAATTCACAATTGACAGGCAGATTTCTGTGTGTCCAATTCAAATGTTTGTCAGACATTCATTCAGTTCATTACTGCAGCTTGTTGTGTTTATTAATATTAAGTATGTCTTGTGCTTTATTTAATAATTCATGCTTCTTTCTTTATCTCCGCCCAGCTGTAGTACATGTACTGTAAAACATTATATGATTAACATATTATGGCATCATGTGTTTTTACATTGCTTTAACTGATCAAAATAAGTTTTTTAATGAGTTATAAAAGAGTAAAATCATATTAAACTCAATTTAATTTGCAGTGTGTGTAGTTTTTTTATGGCAAAAATCCTCTATTCATCTGTTGGTTTGTGTTTCAGGACTTTCTGCTGATGAACGAGAGGAAATGAAGAGAAAGTCAGTGAAGGAGGGAGAATCTGTTACTTTAGATCCTGGTGTAACAAATAACCCAAATGATGTGATGAAGTGGTATTTTAATGATATTCTCATCACTGAAATCACTGGAGATCAGAATAAGATCTGTACAAATGATCAGTGTGATGAGAGATTCAGAGACAGACTGAAGCTGGATCATCAGACTGGATCTCTGACCATCATGAACACCAGAATCACAGATGAAGGAGAATATAAACTACAGATCAACAGCATAAGATTCAGCATCATGAGGATTTTCAGTGTCACTGTCACTGGTGAGTGTAGAATACAGTTCAGTGTTGTAAAATCAATCCAATAATTTTAGGGTTTAGCTTTGACTCTGTTGAAATATAAGATATTATCTCTCAATATTATCTCTTTCACATGCACAATGTGTCGATTTGTCTAATGTTATTAACATGGATAAATTCATAAAATTAGTTGTATTATACAATAAATGATCAAAGCATAAAATGTAATAAAAGTCATAGATATCAATAAAGTTAATTATCATTCACTCTCTAATAATCATGTGTCTTCAGCTGTTCCAGATTCACGTGGTCCTTCAGCTGTTTCAGATTCAGGTCTGTCTTCAGCTGCTATAGCAGGAATAAGTGCTGCTGCTGTTGCTGTTCTGCTTGTTTCTGCAGTGATTGCTCTGATTTACCGTTGCTGCAGAAATACTTCAGGTTGTGATGGTGAGTGTTACATACAGCTGATTTAAGATGGAAATATGGTATTTATTGTGTGAAAATAATCTTTAGAAAATGTAAACTTAGGATATAAATATACATTTAACCAAAGTCAATGTGTTTAATTGAGTTTGTATTTGTTCAAACAGGCAGAGCAGAGACAGAGCAGAGCGCTGATAAGGTGAGATATATGTGCACTGAATCTGTTTATCTGCAAATATACAGTTTCAGATCAGTGAGAATTGTGTCTGTGTGAGTTTTTTGTGTATGTAATTGAAAAAATAGTAATAACTTTATTAATTAATAAGAGTAAGAATGTTTGCTTTAAAATGAAGATCAGTGGTATGAGTTTTTATATTATTATTAATTTATATTATTATTAGTTAAGAATAAAACATTTTAGAATTGTTTAATCCAACATCTGTAGGCATTTATTAATGAATCTGGTGCGCTGTCCTACTTAATTAAACGTGAAACAGGTAGGGGGCGCTACATTTATTTATCACAGGGTGTTAAGACCCTTTAGAGTACAGGTGTAATAATCTTTATTTCTATCACCACGGATGCAGAAGTTCATAAGGAACGCAGAGTCAGAACAAATGAGGGGAAAAACTAAACAAACATAAGCAATAAGTACTATATCTTACTATGAGAGCAATTGACTTATTACAACATAACTTTTACAATACTTGTATCCTCTAGTCTTTTGTGTTTGTGTAAATTTTGTGTTAATTTCTTGTACCTTCTGTGAATCTGTATTTTCCTACAGGGGGATGATGCGCCGGACCCTAATCAGAACCATCTGTCGACGAGCCATTCCAATGGGATCTCCCAAAATGAGAATAACATCCTAGAGATGATCACTATCAGAGAGACGCCCCCTAATGAGACTGACGCTCTATTGATGGACACTTCCAGTGGGATGTCCCGTAATGAAAATGACCCCCCATCAACCATTATCAATGGGATGTCCTGTAATGAGAATGACATTCCATTTATAGATGCTGATGTCTCTTAGTGTAACATTATCAATTATATTGATACGTTCAATTAATATCGAAATTGTAATTGGAGGATCGGCTAAATATGTCTGCCGGATTCCAGTAGTGCCAATACCAGTGAAATCTAATTTTCAGTATCAATTCATTACGAGCAATAGAACAAAGAGTGCTTGATGTTTTTTATATCAAAGGTTAGTCAGGAACAATGACACAGTTGCCCTGATTCTGATCATATGCACTGTGAGACTTCTCTTCTCAAAGAGTATCCTCTGCAGCTCAACCTGGCAAAGACGGAGCTTCTAGTCTTTCCTGCCAATCTGACTCTACAACACGACTCCACCGTCCAGATCGTCTCCTCAACGATCACCCCATCAAGGTCTGCCAGAAATCGTGGAGTGATCATTGAGGCTAAATGAATAAATGTAAACGAGACATATTAATGTACTGATCTGTTCTGAAATATCAGTTATTTTGTACCGTCTGTTTACATCTGATGGAACTGACTGTTAACAGAAATATCTCACAGAGACGGACAGTAGAACAAAGTTTATTTGACTGCTCAGACACAGTCGCACATGGTTTCATACTATGAAATGCAAGCACTCTTCAGAGAGAATGTGCATCAATGTGATATAAGTGTTTGAAGGCAGCTGTCAATCAAAAACACTGAGCCTTTCTGCTGATAGAGTGGGTGTTGATACTGACATTGTTGCTGTAACTGGGACTGATACTGTCATGATCCCAGTGTGTCTGCCAGACTTTATTCCTATCTTACCAGCAACCTGTATTTGTTCACCTGTATTTGTTTTTTTTTAATCGTTTATTAAGATGCTGAACATTGCCGGTAAAAGTTACATTTTCTTACATTTAGGACATCAAAGCTAAAAGAAAATCCGCATATAGATATTTTTTCTGATGTGTTCTCCATCTTGTCTTCTTCAACTCTATTCTTTCAGCATGTTCATCTGAGCTGCGTTTGTCTTTCCTGTTTCTCAAACACTAGAGTGTGCAGCTTGCAACGCCAAGATCATGGGTTTGACAATCAGGGAAACCAAGAACTGATTAGAGTGGCAATGTTTACCTTAATGTAATGCAAGTTGCTTGTATAAGAGCCAAATTTATAAAATGTGAAGGATTCTTAAACATAATTAAATGCTTGTATTTGAGAACTGTTTGATGGAGTCAAAACACGACAATGAACGTGACATTGGCAGATGGCAGCATGTGACATCACTACTGGTGTAACCGTGAGTTTAAAAGGACACCTGTGAAATACGTCATCCTCTCAATGTTGGTCAACGTTGGGTTGAAGGAGAAAAACGTTCTCCTTGATGCGCCAGCTTCTCCCTCTGAACTCTGACGCATATGTTGAGACGGTGATTGGGAGGTTTATGGAGGCGAAGGAGCGCTCTGCAGCTTTTATGATCTTTTTACCGCGCCGGACCAGGTCTGCAGCTCAGCCTGTGAAAGGGTGTCTTATCGAGGACTCTGCTTTTCAGACTGAAGTTCTGAGTGTTAGGCTCTCTGTGAGCCTCTGGGATCCTGGTCTGAAAACATCCATAATACTCAAGTTCCTCTCTTTTAGAGTCTTTCTGTTGAGGCCTCCGTTCTTGAGAAGCTCTGGTCTTGGATGATATTACCCTTAAAGTGATCTTAGGAATTTCAACTCTTGAGTTCGCCTGAAAGGGGTCTTGTAGCTCGGCTCTGGCAACAGAAAATTAAACTTCAAGTTTATTTATCATATACAAACGTCAGTGAAGATTTGTACATTGAAATGATCAGGTTGTTCTCAGGCATTCTACAGTACTGCAATATAATACAATACTTTTTAAAGAGGGGGGATGTACATTAAGCAGACTTTCATAGGAAGTATATATACACACACACGCACACACACACACAAGACAAATACATTAATCGTAATGCTGGGTGCACCTAATGAGGACTCCTTTTAGACTTTGACTTGCGTCAGCCACTAAAGCACTCATCCCTTCAGCAGGTTATTTCATTCCCCATAGTGCCCTCTAGGGGACGCAGCGTGAGGTCCAATTTGAATGTGAACAGCTCAGGTCATTTGTGTAATCATGGTTCCCTGAGAAGGGGATCAAGATTCTGTGTCCCTTTTCCATGCTTTAGGTTTTCCTGCGCACGTCTCTTTCAGACAAAAAGTGAGTGATGTACAGCACAGGTGACCTTTTATTCTCACGGTCGCACCAGTGATGACGTCATAAGCTGCTTCCTGCCAATGCCAAGCTCATTGTGGCATTATTATGTGTAGATTATTATGTAATCTATCTTTAACTGAGTTATTGTTATTGTTCAAACAGGTAAACCTACAGTGTGACTGTATAATACAGAGAAATGTTGATCAATCTTATATTTATCTCGACATCTTAAATGGCCAGACAGTGATTAATCTTTTATGAATCGTAAAGATATTGTTGTGAGCCGAGAGACTACAGTAAAGGCTTGTGACGTCAGCAGCATTTTTAGTCATTTTCACAGATCCATGTGAACGGGAATTGTTGCGAATATTTTAACATTTAACATATTTTAACATACTTTCCCATAGAAAGACGTGGAAACCCAAATGTCTGTGTGTGTGTGTGATACTGTAAACCACTCTACAAAACAAGAGCAGTCATTTGACAGAAAAAGCAAAATGAAGAGTGGGATCAGTGTTTAATAATGAACGTTGAGTACATTTCCATTTGAGAAGATAAAAATAGGTCATTTTCTAGAGTTTCTATATGCTATTCTATTGGTGTATTAATAAATTAATCTAATTAATCGCAAAACCAATAAACAAAATTCAAGAAGCTTATCTGCATGTGCAAAAAACAAAATAAGAGCAGAAACAATCAGTTGACATTGTGGCAGAGAATAAATGTGAACAAAACAAGAAGGTTTGAGGCAAGAACCTGGATGAGCTCTAACACAAGTTCCAGTTGATCCAGTATTTGATCAGCGTTTTTTGGGGACATTTTGATACACAGCCTCCGTCTTTGGTTTCTGAAAGGAGAAATAATCTCAATTCAAGCTTCATCTACATTAATCTAACGTGGAGCAGAAAGAGGAAATGACATCAATCATGACTTAACCGTTAAATCATCAATCAGTTTAAGTTCTGAAGGTTTTGTCACACAGCTTCTGCTCTGAGAATGACCGTCTTTCACACAAAAGCAAAAGCAAAGACACTTGTTGCTGCACGTCTGCAAACAACCAATGGCTGCTAAAGCTGCACTTCAGCTCAGATGATGATGAACCGCAGACAAGCTGCAGATTGAGGACAGAGTTCACCACAGCTGACATGAGCAACAATGTAGTCCAATTCATATTTTATAAAAAAACTTTTGTGTAAACGGTCACTGCGCCTGGTATCGGCAGAATCTGGAAGCTCGGATGTTAATTTTATGGCAATGCACATGAAAAAAATCTAACTAATTTGCACGTTTTTGGCTCTTTTTTTACACGTCTTAATTATTTGTGTATAATTGTGTATGTTTGCGTTGCATGCAAACATACTTTGTAATATAGTTTTTAGCCCTAAAAATAAGAACACAACTCGCTCAAAAAACTAGATCAAATATTATAAAGCCGAGGTTAGGAGGGCGAGCTCCCTTCATCATATCTGAAGATTTTCCAGTCTATAATCTGAAGGTCTGAAGGCATAATTTGCTCTTATATCTTTTCAACTATGGCAAAAATGAACGTCTACATTCTCAATACATCTTAATGATTTCACTTGGGTTTTAAAAAATAAAACAAGGCATAATGTTACAGACCGACAGTCAATATTCAGTCAATAATTATTAAACTAACCCTTTTATGTATAATAATTTATCAATGATATATTACTGCAACTGAAACAAATGCACACAAAAAAATTACATTTTGATATATTTTAAAAACATTAGCTATATAGATATATAGTTTGACAAAAGGAAAAAAAAATAAACTGCACTGCAAACAAAAGGTTACATAAACAGTGTCAAAAGCTTAAAACTATTTCTAGTTCCTTCATAAATTTAATAATGATGGCGGTTAAGTTGAAAATGTATCCAGGTCTGTTCACTGGCCGTTTGATGCTGCACCAAATACTTCAATCAGCAGCTTCAATCAGAATAACTGACTGCAAAAACTTCTTGCAACAGTCATAAATGATCTTACCTTTTTCCGTGTTGTTGGTTCACACAATGCTGAATCAGTTCTGTCTTCCTCCTGCCTCTGAACTGCATTAACAATAATACAGATTAGTTAAAACCGTAAAGCTGACAATCTTTATTTATAGTGTGTGTGTTTGTGTGTGTGTTATTATTAATAATTGCTCTTCTGACCTGTTTTTCTACATTTCTTGCAGATGCAGCTCATCATGACTATAACAATCAGCAGAAATCCAGCAGCAGCAGCAGAGATCATCACAATCAGAGAGACTGAGACTGGAGGATGAGGAGGAGAGTGTGTGTCCGGTGCTGTAATGATGAAGACAGAAGTGAATGATCAGTGTGATCTACAACACAAGACAGAGATCAGGTCAGTCTCTCTGTCTATAATCCCATATCTCAGCATGTGTGGAGTACCTGCAGTACATGTGTGAGAGCAGAGTTGAGTGATGTTGGGATGTCTGGTCTGGTTGCTGATGGGATTGTTCAGCACACAGATGTAGGTGTTTTTATCCTGATATTCCACCTCCAGAGGTAGAGAGAGACTGATGCTGAGATCAGACACACTGATGCTGGACAATAAACTGTTTCCTTTGTACCAGGAGAGAGTCACATGATCCACATTCACCACTGATGATGAACACAACAATGAACATGATGATGATGATGAAGATGATGATGATGAAGAAAGATTTTGTGAACAATCTCTGGTAATGTTTGGAGTGGGCAGAGGAGCTGTAAAATATAAGCAAATAGACATAATTATTAAAACAACAATCTTATTTTCAGCTAAAGGTGTGCAAGTTTAGACACTTGGGAGGTTGTGCGTTATTACACACATTATGAATTAAATTCATTAAAATTCCACCGTTTGACTCAAGAATCTTTGTATTTCCCCGCCGGGAAAGATCTCGCAAAGATCTCAGAGGTTTTGTCAGGGAAAGCAAGGTTTCTTGGCAAAACACAAAAGCATTGACTTAATTTTTTCTCAAATATTGTCCATCAACTTTGTGATGACGGTGAGTGTTTCTAGCATCTCAACTTATAAAATGATTAAATATTTCGATATGCCTTAAATATTAATTTAATAAAATAGAAAATAATTTCTACTCACCATAGACAGAAACACTGAATGTTTTTGATACCCGTTTTGCTCCACTTATCTCTAGTTGATAATCTCCAGCATGTTCAGTTGTGATGTTTGTGATGGTCAGAGATCCAGTTTGATCGTCCAGTTTCAGTCTCTCTCTGAATCTCCCATCAGTGCCGTTATAAGAGGAGAAAATATGGTTTTCTATGTTGACTTGAGCAATGCAAGACTTTTCAGCTCCATATTTCCACAGTATGTCGTCGTCTTCATGTATTTCATGTATATCAATGTTTAGAGTGACAGAATCTCCCTCCATCACTGACACTGACTGTGTTTCAAAACCAAACACACCTGGAGAAAATACATAAAAAGATTACGGATTCAGTTAGTTTACAAAGCCTGAAATCAGTTCTTGTTTTTAACTGAACTTAAACAACATACCAGCGTTTTACAACATAACAGCAACAGAAATGATGAATTGAAATAATTAATAGGCCAATTAATATTTGTGGACTAATAATTTGATCTTTAAGTTTTTTTAAGAACAGAATTTAAAAACAAATATTAATATAATCTTGAAGAACATTGTCTAACAAACCTGAACAAGAGCAGCAGGTTTATTACTAATAAAGAAATAAAATGCTTTTATAACTCACCAGTCAGACGCCAGCAGCACAAACACAACAAAACAAGCTTTTGAAACATTTTCTCAGTAATTCAGTGTCTGGTGTAATAAAACTATCCGCTGATAATAATCTAACTGATTTAAAGAAGCATCACAGACGTGTTCATCTGGTGTGTGAATCCTCCCCCAACAGAGTTTGACCCTTCTAGTTCACACACACACATACACACACACACACACACACACACACACACACACACACACACACTTTCAACATGTAATAGAGCGTATAATTACATATAAACGTTCTTCTGGCTCTAAAGACTTTACATTTTTTTAAAGGTGAAAAATATTCTTCACTTTTATCATTTAACATTACAATAAACTACTCCTTTTTCAATGTAAAACAGCAGAAGAGTGGAATATTGTGTCAATATTGGATTATTGAACCTAAATTTCATGGTAAATTAGCGAATGACTTATAAAATGATTTAGAAACATTTGTTATAATCATAAATTGTTGGAAAGGACAAAAATCATTTAAAACTATAGCTTCTGGCAGTGCCAGTGTGAAGTGTGACTTTAGCTGCTACAACTGAGTCAAACTGAAACTGCTGCGGTCGCTTTTCTTCAGAAACAGGGTTTGATCTGCTGGACAAACAGCTTGTGTGAGATCATTTGTTTCATGTGTTAGTTTGCAGGTGAAGAGCTTCTTCCTGTCCTGCTGTTATGAACCTCAAACATCTCAGAGACTCTATTTGGTGCGTGTGTTTGCATCTAGAAGACATTTTTTAGAGAGTTTGTTCATCTGCAATGCATCTCTAGGACATTTCCTGTCAGACATTAAATAGACATTTGGAAAATGTACTTAAGATGTTTATGATTTTGAATGAATGTAAAAATGACATCTTAAAGATGTTTCTCAGATTTTTTTTCACAGCAGATGCTTTCCAGATCTTTAACAGAGGTATAGCAGATGTATATGTGTATCTGGGGACAGTGTGACTTCCTCTCAGGATAAACTTGCTTTAGAGTGAAATAAAGTACTGAATCAAACCATTAAATCACAGGTCAAAGTGGATTCTTACTCATTACGAAATGTGAACTACATAGAAAGAAAGATGCAGCAATTACAATTACAACATCAATTACAATCTTCTTTGATCTTTTCTGTCCATTACAACATTACAAACTTCCACCGAGTGAGAGTGTGTAGTTACAACATCCACCACCAGGTGCTGATGGACAGACAAGCTCAAAGAAGATTTATGTTCTGTGTGTTTCTTTTAAATTTACTTTAAGTTGCATGACAGAATGAAAAAAAAGTAAACAGTGGAAGGAATTTTAAATCATTATATAAACATTAAACATAAACTGTCACTTCTGCATTGATTGCAGCATTTGAAACAGGAGGTGTGTTCCATTCGTCCATAAATAGACTATGAATTCAGACTTCACATGGTGTTCACCATCTGAAATAAAATTCCAGTTTGAAGAGAGCGAACACATTAGGTTAAAAAACCACAGAGAATAGAGTGATGCAAGGATGATGTATTTTTGTAGGTCAAAACCTGGAAATGACTTCCAGTATCATCGTCCTGAAGTCAATGGTCTTATTTAAATGAATTTTTGATTAAATGGTTGAAATAATATCTGTGGTGAATACAAACATCAAAATAATGTATTCTTTGATATAAAATAGCCTACAGCAATATTCTATTGTGATTTTAGTTTTGGTTTTTAAAAAAAGCTTTACTTTTACTTTTGTGGTTGGTTTACTTTGGTTGTTAGGGGTCATTAAACATCATCAGTCGAACATGTAAACTAATTTATTCACTAGTTGCTTTCACATCCTCATTTATAATTGCGCTTTTGCAAACAATTATAACTCTTTTAGGAGATATGTTTTTTAAATAAAGACTAAAAAGACTGTAGTGCAGGACAATGAGGAAGGAGAGAACAAGGAAATAACTGAAAGGTACTTTAATCCGAAAACTCTAAACAAACACTTTAATAATACAAAAATAAAAATGATTTGACACAGGTGACAAGACTGACAAGGTGATTGATTACGTGCATGGAAAAACACTGGGAGAATCACAGAAGGAAACAGGAAGAGAACAGATACGTGAGAATTGAGTGGTTGCAGGGATGATGCATTTTTGTTGGCCAAGCCATAATATTATATTTAATAATGTATATATACATTAATTTTGTGTTTTAAATGATGGATGTACAAGAGTATAAAAGGTCAGTTCTGGATCTCACATTTCAAAGAAGCTTGGATTGACAAAGGTCACATGTGAATGAAACATTGCCCCTCTTCAGTAAAGAACTGATTTAACACATGCTTGATGAGAGTGTGCAGACTCTTGAAGTGCTTTTTTCTATTTTTATGAAAAGCTAGACCTGCACCCAAATATATTTTTTGTCATTTATGTTCTGTTATTAGTAATGGTTGTTTAATTATTCAGATCGTGCATGTACATTTGTAATATATTTACAGCCATGTGATGACTGTCCAGTGGGTGGCAGTAGCAAAGAGGAAAACCCCAGTGAAGAGAAGAGAAAAAAAGGACATGATATGTATTCCGGCACAGTTGTTTAGAATAATTCCCTCTGAATCCAATCTAACGGTCAAACCATTTTCATATTCTGATGTGATTCATTATTCCTCTTTACCTGCGTCCATCCCAGTTTCAAGCATGGCACCGTCTTCTTGTCGATGCTATTGTAGTGTTCCTTGTTGTTCAATAAGTAAATAAATAAAAATTTATGTGGCAGTAAATTACTTTTATAACTATAGGCTTTCATGGCCTTATGGTAATGCTCCATATTGGAATGTTTATAATGTATTTGACTCGCACAATGTTGTTATATGTTTGACAGTTAAGCAACCGAAGTCGCTGATTTTCAAGTTCTGTGTCACAGATGAGGACTTCCTAACGGTATATTGCTACATACATATATTTATATTGCTAAACGAGGTTAAGCTCAAAGGAGGTTTTGGGAGTCAGTTTATCCTCTGCTTCAAGGCTTTTGTTCTGGTCCAAGGCAAAGCGAACAGCACAAGAGACGCCAAGCCCTCAATGAAAACTTCAGCTCATTGATGAAATATTCATGTTTCTCTGTCATGTAAAAAAATCTACAAAAACTGACAACGTCAAAGAAGTTTGTTTGTACACATGTACATAAGTATTCACAGCCTTTGCCATGACTCAGCTCAGGTGCATCCTGAAAAGAAAAAAATACTAATTGTTCGGTTATAAATTTAAATGTTTCACTCTTACCGCCATATGCTTTGTACAGTGTACATTTCACAACGGTATGGGCACGATTCTTGGTCTTCTTTGGTCCTGGTTAAAACACTACCATGTCATTTGTTGCTTTTAGTGCAATTCTCTGTAACATAATAAACTATTAATTGACAAAAGTCATTACATGCCAAAATCAGTAAATGTAATGAATATTAATGTCTTACCTGTGTCTGTAGGTCTATACGCTTCTCAGGTCTTCCATTGAAATGGGGTTTAATATTTAATTATTTACATCAATGGATGAAGTGTTTATCGAGAACTAGTGATGGCAAAATGAAGCCCCATAAAGCAGCGAAGCCCTGCAGGGAAATAATTCACACACACACGTAGGGGCTTCAAGATGATTTATTTGGTCGACTACCCCATCATGTGGGCAGAAAAATGTATAACATGCTTGGTGCTTGCAATAAACTGGTGGGATGTGAATCATGCTCTGAATACAAAAGTTTTAACATGAATTGTTTTGTATTACTTTGTTTTTTGTTTGTGCTTAAGCAACAAGTGAAAATGTGAAATAAGGAGGTAAAATAAAGTGTTTTTTCATTTTTTTTAAAAACAATATTTTTTTCCACCGTGGCTTTCAAGGTCTAAAAAAAATAATTTATTGAATTGAAAAGTATTGAAATGGTTAATGTGATAATAAAGTGCTTCATGTTGTGACATACATACCTGCCGTGTAGGTAGAACATAGGAAGGAGCTAAAGCTTTCATAAGCTTTTTGAATCCACTGCCCTCAACCAAGGCAAAAGGCTGTGAATCCTCAATAACCATATCCACCAACAGCTTAGCCAAGTAAACCTTCTCAGCTAAATTGAATGACATATGTAAGAGTTAAAAACCAACTATACAGTGAAGTGTGGGGCTATGAATATAAATGGGCTACCTGAGCCGGGTTCAACCTGGTTGGTCTCGTTGCCATGCAAGACCCTGAAGTGCCTTAGCATAGTTGAGGTGTTATTTTTATAACTCCTTGTTGGAACACACCAGACACTTCACCTAAAAGTATTCAGAAAAGTTTAAAAAGTTTATTTTATTCACTATTGGAATCTATTACATAGTAATTGCAGGTGCATTACCTTCTTAGGTGAGAACTCAAAGTGCTCCCAAACAGGGGAAAATCTCTTTCTTGCTCGTTCCATCGTAAAAAAGAAGCTCGAATCCAATACCAAAAACAGCGCAATAAAGGGACCCAAAAACACAAAAAGCGAGGGGCAATCCATAGTGTTTCACTGCCGCTTTTATTTCGAACTGCACTCAAACCTAGCGAATCATTTCCTGAAGCAGTCACGTGGTACACCCACTACGCGGGTTTCAAGCGGGTGTCAGCACACGAGTGTAGCAGTTTTACTCTGGTTGTGTGGTTTTTTGACTCTTTAAATGATGACAGCACTGAAGGATGAGGTCACTGGATGGATTTATTAAGTCTGCAGGACAACAAAATACAGTACACAGAATTATTTCCTCAGGACACGTCTCTCCTCGTAAACAGAGCAGCTCTTATTAGAAGAGCGAGCTAACGCACGTCCGACCCCGTCAGTGGAAAATGCGCTTCCCAATGTGTTAGAATAAGTTTACAAAACTTAAATAATGAAATTAATCAAATAAATCACAAAAGACAGTAAACTACAATATATGACATTAAATGCACAAATTGATACACAACAAAAATAAATTTGATTTCTCAATTGATTTGGTGGGGAAAAATAAAACTACAATATTTACAAAGATGAAATGGAAAGACAGACAGACATCACTTGCACATACAGGCCTCATTTTTATATCTGATAAACTCATAACTCTGTATTAAACATCAACAACGAAAATGAACAAAATGGGACATACCTGCAGGACAACAAAATACAGTACACAGAATTATTTCCTCAGGACACGTCTCTCCTCGTAAACAGAGCTAGTAAATAAAACGATTTTCAATAAAACATTCAAATCACATAAAACTTCATGACATCTCATAAATACATCGCTTAGCGATCTTTATCTCGTGAAATGCGTTAGTTAAACCGTTTAAACTCAAAGAAAAGTCCTTACCAGCTCTTATTGGAAGAGCGAGCTAACGCACGTCCGACCCCGTCAGTGGAAAATGCGCTTCTGAAGATGGCGCGGTTAGCGCGTCAAACGAGGTATGTGCGTCATTAATATGTGTCCCGAGTATGACAATTTCCTGCATTAATGGTTCCCATTAGAATTATTTACATTGTCACCCAAAACACAAAATAAAATAAAGTTTTGATGAAGTTCATAACCAAAATATAATTTACCTTTTTTGTACCAGCAACACGAGCATCGACCCGCGGTTCCATGTATGCATCAGCTCTGCTCTCCGTGCGTTTGATTTTAATCGCCCAAGGTAAGACTTGATACACTTTATTTACTTATTTAATCTTGTTTAATGCCACTTTATTCTCGACAGAAATGCATTTATTATTTTTTCGTATAATGTTTAATTCATTGGCATTCATTTGTTACAATCTCTATTCTGGTTCACGATAAACGGAAACGAGTAACAAAGCTGGTTTGTCGAACGGTGTGTGAAGGGCGGAGTCACAATCCTGTTTCAGTCTTCAGTCGGAGTTTATGCGAATATTTTCGATTCAATGCGCTTTATTTTTACATTTTAAGCGTCACTTGGCGTTTCAGTCCGGCGCTTTTTATTGGTTTTCCCAAAACGAGCATCAAAATAATTCGTTTGAAACACAGAACGAATGACTATCTTAAAAACCAATTATTACTTTCGCTTTACTGAAATGGGTCATGGTCAATTGAAAACGCTTTCTCTTTTAAGATTTGCTATAGTAATGTATATAATACATATATAATAATATATACAAAAAAATTACAAAAATACAAATGTAAGACTGTGAACTAAAAGGCTTTAGTGAGGGAATACTATATATAATATTTAATACTAATGGTTCAAACAGTGAAATAATTTTGAATGGAGAAAACCTTTATTTTACACATGGAGGGAAAAACAAATGTTAAATCTTTTTTATTTCAAATCACAATTCAATTCCTGATTTAATTACCATAATTACAAGAGGATGTCATTTCTAGCAAGGAGTTACTTCTGTAGGAATTAATTTTTGGATTTGTTATCAGCAAAATCTGTCTGAAATCAGTTTTGTGAGGTTTTTCCTGTATAGTTCTGGATGCAGCTGGTGTAAATACCTGATTGCATGAATCCACAAATATATTTATCGAAAAAATGTGTGATGAATCATGACGTGTGTTATGTAATGTTCATTATGCTGAACAAGATCATGAGTTTGTCTAATGACTAAAAGTGTAAATCAGTGATATTCTTCTGCTTGTTTGTATGTTGCATTAAACTCTCAATCTGTAGATAAACACGTTTACAACACTTTCTGTTTGTATGTTCTTGTCCCACTATCTATAAAAGCGATTCATAATTATCTGTTCATTTCTTCATCAGGTGTTTTTGGTGTTGAGAGAGAGGAAGTGTCAGTGATGGAGGGAGATTCAGTCACTCTAAACTCTGGTGTTACAACAAACCAACAAAACAGAATTAAATGGTATTTTAATAACACTCGTATCGCTCAAATCAGTGGAGATTTCAGTTGCATCTGTACAGATGTTCAGTGTAATAAAGGAACTGAGGGATTCAGAGACAGACTGAAGCTGGATCATCAGACTGGATCTCTGACCATCATGAACATCAGAAACACAGACTCTGGAGTTTATCTACTGGAGATCATCACCAACAGTGAAAACGTCACTGAAAAGATCTACAATGTTTCTGTTCATGGTGAGTCGTTTAATGACTGTCCCTCTGTCCCTCTATCAAGTATTGTAATGCACAAATAAAACTTCCTTCCATCCTTTCCCTGAATACTGCTATAAGCTCCACCCCAAACATCGGTCTGAGACGGCTGGCCTGGCGCTGCTGTCCTCACATTGCTCTGACGTCACATCGCTTTCACGTATGGCTCTGCAGGTGTATTATTGGCTCATGTTTCATTTCCTTGAATAATTCGCGAGGAAGACGCGAGGAAAGGAGAAAAGAGAAGCCCATTCGTCTTCGTCGTCGAAAAAACAAAATTATTTTGGCATTTCGACACAGCTCCTTAACGTGAAATGTGTTTTTTTTTTTTTACACAAGATTGGGTGATTCGGCATAGAACTGTTTTTCCGCATATAACTATGTAACTTTCGCTTTCACCTGTGCGCCAGGCGTCAGGAAAGCCGTCTGGAAAGACGTCAGTATAGGCGTCATCACACACTTATTTACACTCATTTTTCAGTGGAGAAGATAAAATGAAGATCTTTATTTGGCTCGTATCGTTTACATTCTTGCATGGTAAGGTATTAGGCTGTTTGTTACATTCTCTCTGGCGAATTTGATTTTGGAGCGTTTTTATCTTTATACTTGACAGAAGTGTATTTCTTAGAGCAGTGGTCCCCAACCTTTTTTGTGCCGCGGACCGGTAAACCTGTGATAATTTTGCCGAACGAGCGAGATTTATGATGGGTCCGCGCGAGATTGTTGACGGGGGGTTGCGAGCGCAAGCGAGACTGTTCAAACACCTCCACAGGCACAGCGCCACAGCCGCTTGTAGCCATTTGCAGCAGCTCACGGACCGGTCCGCGAATGCGCTCCGCGGCCCGGTGCCACTTTGTCCGCGGACCGGGGGTTGGGGACCACTGTCTTATAGAATGCTGTTTATGAGTAGCTGAGCGATTGGGATGATGTAGTTTTAGAAAAGTTTTCTGAAGGTGCAAATGATATTCTAAATATCGAGGTTTCTTGTCAGCCATTCGTAATATTCATCAAAGAGACTATGAAAACATATAATGTTCTCTACTGTTTGCTGAAATATATGTGTGAGAAATATGAATCAGGATATTAAGTTGTTGAAGATCCTCCATGAGATTTGTGTGTGTTTGAAAGTGTAAATCAGTGCTGTTCTTCTGCTGTTTGTTTGCATGTTACATTATGAATCCAGACAGGTTTCTATACCCACAATCTTTGATCTGTAGAAAAACATTTTAACAGCATTTTAACATTTCCTTTGTCAGGTGCATCTGGTCATACAGTGTCATTGATGGAGGGAGATTCAGTCACTCTAAACACTGATATTATAAAAACCCAACAAGACAGAATTAAATGGTATTTTAATGAGATTCTCATCGCTGAAATCACTGGAGATCAGAGTAAGATCTGTACAGATGTTCAGTGTGATGAGAGATTCAGAGACAGACTGTTAGTTCGTTTTAAAATGAAAATGATCAAAGATACTTTTAATGAAACCTGAGAGCTTTCAGTCCCTCCATTGAAAGTCAATTCACCCAAACATCTAATGACTCAGAAAGTTCATAAAACATAAAGGGCCAGTCACACAGCCGATCACGCATGAATCACTCTCAAATCACGCACAGATTGGGTTTGTGCGTGCTTGTGCATCGAGAAATTGACCAATGTTCCACGAACATTCGACACATGCCCGATGCATGAATCACTGACGGAGCGCTTCCAAACACGCACGCTTCGCAAACGTTCCACGAACAAGCACTTTCAGAATCCACATTGTCAGTGGAATGAACGTGATACGTGCGCCGTGGTGCGCGGTTCATGCGTGATATGAAGGTGGGGCGTCAGTGGACGTGCGCGGTTTGGAGTTCCGACGCATAACCACTGACGGCCGACGTGTGTCCCGCGTATAGTCACGCATACTCGACGCATAAACTACGCACGCCAACTCATGAATAACGCTGTGCGTCGGAAAAAAAACGATTTTAACCGTTCAAAACTCAAAATCACGCACAAACCGCCTTAGACGCACATCCACTTACAATCACTGATGGTCAACGTTCGTTCCACAGACGAAATTCGCATACGACGCACGCTCCGCGCAGAAACGAAAATCTGTGCGTAATTCGTGCGTTATTCATGCGTTTTCGCTGTGTGACTGGCCCTTAAGTAAATGAAATCTTTTTTAATCAAACGGTTTCATTCAAAGTTTTAGGTTTAGAGGCTTTTAGTGAAGAGACCGAAATCTTTAGTTTTCATTGAAAATATCTTCATTTTCAAAGTTTCTAAGTTTGGAACAACATGAGGGTGAGTAAATTCAGGGTGAACTATTATTTTTGGGTGAACTCAATGTTCACATTATCAATATTTATTATAGCAGGGGTGTTTTGAAGTATTTATGTTCTTTTATGAATTACGCTATGAATGTCACATCACAATACATTTTCAGGGTCAACAATCGACTTTTGATTAATATTTAATATTAATATTTTTTAAATATCTGCAGTTATCTCAATAATGGCATAGTTCTTTAAACACAATTTATTTGATATTTACCTGATGTTGAGACGGACAGTGTGTCATTGATGGAGGGAGATTCTGTCACTCTACACACTGATGTTCAAACAAACCAACTAGATAAAATGAATGAAAGTTAAAATGTAATTGACTAACTCTAAAATAAGCATTGTATTGTAAAATAAATAAATTCTGAATAGAAATACTAAATTTGGTAGCAAAAGCAATAAAGTAATTTCCCAGCCTATCCTCGAGCCGTAACTTGAACTTGAGTCATCTGAACAGCTCACAATGCTATCAGTGCAGACGATATTGACCGCAATATTTTATTGTCCATCAGTCAATTTGTATTGCCTGTACATAAATGAACCTTTATGTTATGTCATCACAGATTAGTCTCATATTGACTGCCCGTAATGTGTTACTGATTTAGGAGCTGAATGCTTAAAAGTTTACGAGTCCTAAAATTAGGACTGACATGCCCATTATTTTAGTCACTTTTGGCTAAAGCTGCAAGTTAGATCTACTTTTAGCCTTAAGATGTTTTGTGAATACGACCCCAGGTTTGATCATTGCTACTAAATCAGTGAAGTCTTGTTTGTTTGCGTGTTGCGTTATGAATCCAGGTGTATTTCTCTACACACAGTCTTTATGATCTGGAGAAAAACTTCTTCAAAAGAGACTTGTAATTATCTGTTGATTTGTACTCCAGGTTCTCTTGGTGCTGAGACAGATGAAGGGTCAGTGTTTGTGATGGAAGAAGATTTAGTCACTCTAAACACTGATATTATAAAAACCCAACAAGACAGAATTAAATGGTATTTTAATGGGAATCGCATTGCTGAAATCACTGGAGATCAGATTAAGATCTGTACAGATGATCAGTGTGATGAGAGATTCAGAGACAGACTGAAGCTGGATCATCAGACTGGATCTCTGACCATCATGAACACCAGAATCACAGATGAAGGATTTTATCATCTAGAGATCATCAGCCGCAAAAGTGAAAAGATCTTCAATGTTGTTGTTCTTGGTGAGTCATTCAATGTTTAAAAGAAGGATTTATCTATTGTTTAATTTAATATTAATTTAGTTATTAGAAATAAAATGAATTCAAAAACAACAGGAGCACTTGGCAAATAATATGTCAAATGCAATAAAACAAAGATGCAAGTGCTTTTTTGAGAGATGTGCAATGAAAGTGCTATGCTCAACCAAGATACCCATTTTGACATCATTTGTGTGTCCGATTCAAATGCATGTCAGACAGTGTGATGAACAGCATTCAGTTCATTATTGCAGCTTGTTGTGTTTGTTAATATTGAGCATGCCATGTGCTTTATGTAATAATTAATGCTCCTTTCTTTATCTCCGCCCAGCTGTACATGCACTGTAAAACATTATATGATTAATAAGTTATGACAACAAAGTTTTTTAACAAGTTATAAAAGATTTAACTCAATTTAATTTACAATGTGTGTAGTTTTTTTCTCTGTGGCAAAAATCCTCTATTCATCTGTTGGTTTGTGTTTCAGGAGTTTCTGCTGCTGAACGAGAGGAAATGAAGAGAAAGTCAGTGAATGAGGGAGAATCTGTTACTTTAGATCCTGCTGTAACAAAAAACCCAAATGATGTGATGAAGTGGTGTTTTAATGAGACTCTCATCACTGAAATCACTGGAGATCAGAGTAAGATCTGTACAGATGATCAGTGTGATGAGAGATTCAGAGACAGACTGAAGCTGGATCATCAGACTGGATCTCTGACCATCATGAACACCAGAATCACAGATGAAGGAGAATATAAACTACAGTTGATCATCAACATCAGATTCAGCATAATTAGGATTTTCAGTGTTTCTGTCACTGGTGAGTGTATAATACATTTAAATGTTGTAAAATCAATCCAATGATAATAGGATTTAGCTTTGACTCTGTTGAAATATCCAATATTATCTCTTTCACATGCACATTAAGTGTTGAATTGTTTAATGTTATTAACATCGATAAATTCATAAAATGTTTTACCATGTTTTTTTATGTTTTTTTCGCTGTTTAAGCTGCTGTTACTCAAGAAAAGGACCAAATTGATTAAATGAATATTATACAATAAATGATCAAAGCATAAAATGAAAATATCAATAATATATATCAGTAAAGCTGATTATCATTCACTCTAGTAATAATGTGTGTATTCGTCTGT
Organism: Rhodeus uyekii; assembly: GCA_037043235.1. Taxonomy (NCBI): domain Eukaryota; kingdom Metazoa; phylum Chordata; class Actinopteri; order Cypriniformes; family Acheilognathidae; genus Rhodeus; species Rhodeus uyekii. Next base: position 546,661 of record JAWRVZ010000175.1, on the reverse strand, counting down.
TCCAGGATCAGGTCTGTCTTCAGCTGTTCCAGATTCAGTTCTGTCTTCAGCTGCTGTATCAGCAATAATTTCTGCTGCTGCTGTTGTTGTGCTGCTTATTTCTGCAGCGATTGCTGTGATTTACAGTAGAAATACTTCAGCTCGTGATGGTGAGTGTTACATACAGCTGATTTAAGATGGAAATATGGTATTTATTGTGTGAATAGAATCTTTAGATAATGTAAAATTATATATTTATATTCTAATTAATCAAAGTCAATGTGTTTAATATAGTTTATTACTGTTCAAACAGGCAGAGCAGAGACAAAGCAGAGCGCTGATAAGGTGAGATATATGTGCACTGAATCTGTTTATCTGCAAATTTACAGTTTCAGATCAGTGAGAATTGTGTCTGTGTGAGTTTTCTGTCTATGTAATTTAAAAAAAAATAGTAATAACAGTATTCATTAATAATAATAAGAATGTTTGCTTTAAAATGAAGATCAGTGGTATGAAAGTTTTATATTATTATTATTACTTGTATAAAACACTTTATAATTGTTTATGTAACCCAACATCTGTAAGCATTTATTAATGAATCTGGTGTCCTACTTAATTAAACGTGAAGCAGGTAGGGGGCGCTACATTTATTTATCACAGGGTGTTAAGACCCTTTAGAGTGCAGGTGTAATAATCTTTATTTCTATCACCACGGATGCAGAAGTTCATAAGGAACGCAGAGTCAGACCAATTGGGGGGAAAAAACTAAACAATAAACAAACAGAAAGTACCATATGTTTTTGAGAGCAAATGACTTGCAACAACACAAATTTTACAATAGTTGTATCCTCTAGTCTAGTCTCTAGTCTTTGTGTTAATTTCTTGTACCTTCTGTGAATCTGTATTTTCCTACAGGGGGATGATGTGCCGGACCCTAATCAGAACCATTTATTGATGAATACTTCCAAAGGGTTCTTCCAAAAGGAGAAATACATCATAGAGATGATCACTATCAGAGAGACGTCCCCTAATGAGTCTGACCGTCTATTGATGGACACTTCCAGAGAGACATCCCATAATGAGAATGACCCCCCATCAACAAACGTTATCAGAGAGACATCCCATAATGAGAATGACCCCCCATCAACAAACATTATCAATGGGACGTCCTATAATGAGGAAAACATTCCATTTATAGATACTGATGACTCTTAGTGTAACGTTATCTATTATATTGATATGTTCAATTAATATTGAAACTGTAGGACCGGCTAAAAATGTCTTGGTTTTCATAAAATGTGTCTCATGATACCAGATTTCAGAAGTGCCAATACCAGTGAAATCTAATTTTCAGTATCAGTACACTGAGCAATAGAACAAAGAGTGCTTGATGCTTTTTACATCAAAGGTTAGTCAGGAACAACAACACACTTTCCCTGATTCTGATCATTTGCACTATAAGACTTCTCTTCTCCATGTGCACCACATCACTGGGTCCAATCATAGAGACACACGGATTCTCCTATTACTGCTACACCGATGACACACAGCTCTACCTATCATTTCAACCAGATGATCCAATGGTGGCTACACGAATCACAAGCTGCCTAGCGGACATCTCGGCATGGATGAAAGAGCATCATCTGCAGCTCAACTTGGAAAATACGGAGCTTCTCGTCTTTCCTGCCAATCCGACTCTACAACACGACTCCACCGTCCAAATCGGCTCTTCAACGATCACCCCATCAAGGTCTGCCAGAAATCCTGGAGTGATCTTTGAGGCTAAATCATCAAATGTAAATGAGACATATTAATGCACAGATCTTTTCTGAAATATCCATTATTTTGTCCCGTCTGTCTTAAATCAATGCGATATAAGTGTTTGAAGGCAGCTGTCAATCAAAAACACTGAGGAACTGAACCTTTCTACTGATAGAGTGGGTGTTGATACTGCCATTGTTGCTGTTACTGGGACTGATACTGTCGTGATCCCAGTGTATTTGCCAGACTTTATTCCTAACTTTACCAGCAACCTGTATTTGTTCACCTATATTTGTTTGTTTTTTTATCATTTATTAAGATGCTGAACACTGCCTGTAAAAGTTACGTTTTTTACATGTGGGACATCAAAGCTAAAAGAAAATCTGCATATAGATGTTTTTTTTATGTGTTCTCCATCTTGTCTTCTTCAGCTCTATTCTTTCAGCATGTTCATCTGAGCTGCATTTGTTTTTACTGTGTCTCAAACAGTAGAGAGTGCCGCTTGCAACACCAACATCATGGGTTTGACTCTCAGGGAAACCAAGAACTGATTAGAGTGGCAATGTTTACCTTGATGTAATGTAAGTCGCTTTGGATAAAAGTGTCTGCCAAATATATATATAATGTGAAAGATTCTTAAATATAATTAAATGCTTGTATTTGAGAACTGTTTGATGGAGTCAAAACACGACAATGAACGTGACATTGGCAGACGGCCAATCCTCATCCTCTCAACGTTGGTCAACATTGGGTTGAAGGAGAAAAATGTTCTCCTTGATGCGCCAGCTTCTCCCTCTGAACTCTGACGCATATGTTGAGACGGTGATTGGGAGGTTTAGGGAGGCGAAGGAGCGCTCTGCAGCTTTTAAGATCTTTATACGCGTTGGACCAGGTCTGCGGCTCAGCCTGTGAAGGGATGTCTTATCGAGGACTCTGCTTTTCAGACTGAAGTTCTGAGTGTTAGGCTCTCTGTGAGCCTCTGGGATGCTGGTCTGAAAACATACATAGTACTCAGTTCCTCTCTTTTAGAGTCTTTCTGTTGAGGCCTCCGTTCTTGAGAAGCTCTGGTTTTGGAAGATATTACCTTTAAGGTGTTCTTAGGAATTTAAACTCTTGAGTTTGCTTGAAAGGGGTCTTGTAGCTCGGCTCTGGCCACAGGGAATTAAACTTCAAGTTTATTTATCGTATATACAAATGTCAGTGAAGATTTTTACATTGAAATGCTCAGGTTTTTCTCAGGCATTCTACAGTACTGCAATATCATACAATACATTTTAAAGAGGGGGGAATGTACATTAAGCAGATATTCACAGGAAGTACTGTATACTGTTGGGATTTTTGGTGTCTCTCTCGACCCTTATCCCCCCCGGTTCGTTGGATTCGCCAAAGAATGAGACACGATGTCCGGTAATAAAATTAACTTACAGATTTATTATAAAAGAATCAGAATTTGCCTTTGCTGAGCTCAGGATTGCAGGACTACCACAAACATGACATCTGGGCAGTCCAGAATGTCTTACAATGCGCAATCAACATTATTTATATTCTTGATCTTCTGTTCCTCCCTTGAGTCCACCTCTCCATACAGTGACTGTTGCCCGGAGCAATCAGTGCTATCAGGTTGATTCCTTCATCCCAGGTTACTCCATACCAATCAGCAGTCTGCACAGAACAGAAAACAAGAACCCCCCTTTCCCCGTCTCTTGCTAATTGAATCTTTTCTGGTGAACAGATAGTTACAGCCACTCTGGGTGCATTGTTCTTTGTTTAGTAAAGAAAGATTAGTTACAAAACATTAACTTCATGATTGAATCAGGAATGAACACTTCAGCACAATTTGAACCTTTTAAACTATCGTTCCCTTCAGTTTACAGTATTCAAGCAGGCCAAACACACATATACATAAAATATAACACACTATGACCAATATATAAATTATTCAAAAACATGTAAAATATTTAATCCCTCAATACACACACACACACAAGACAAATACATTAATCGTAATGCTGGGTGCACCTAATGAGGACTCATTTTAGACTTTGACTTGTGTCAGCCACTAAAGCACTCATCCCTTCAGCAGGTTATGTAATTCCCCATAGTGCCCTCTAGGGGACACAGCGTGCGGTCCAATTTGAATGAGAACATCTCAGGTCATGTGTGTAATCATGGTTCCCTGAGAAGGGGATCAAGATGCTGTGTCCCTTTTCCATGCTTCAGGTTTTCCTACGCATGTCTCTTTCAGACAAAAAGTGAGTGATGTACTGCACATGTGACCTTTTATTCTCACAGTCGCACCAGTGATGACGTCATAAGCTGCTTCCTACCAATGCCAAGCTCATTGTGGCATTATTATGTGTACATTATTACGTAATCCAACTTTAACTGAGTTATTGTTCAAACAGGTAAATTCACAGTGTGACTATATAATACAGACAGAAAAATGAAAAATGTTGATCAACCTTATATTTATCTCTGTGCCGACATCTTAAATGGCCAGACAGTGATTAATCTTTTATGAAACGCAAGATATTGTTGTGAGCCGAGAGACTACAGTAAAGGCTCATGACGTCAGCAGCATTTTTTGTCATTTTCACAGATCCATGTGAACGGAAATTGTTGCTAATATTCTAACAACAAAATAGTATAAAGATCATTATGTCTATGGAATGTCCCCATAAAACATGGAAATCCAGCATATATGTGTGTGATATTGTAAACCACTCTACAAAACAAGAGCAGTTATTTGACAGAAGTAGCAAAGTGAAGAGTGGGATCAGTGTTTAATAATGAACGTTGAGTACATTTCCATTTGAGAAGATAAAAACAGAACATTTTCAAGATACTATTCTATCGGTGTAATAAATTAATCTATTTCATAGCAAAACCAATAAACAAAATTCAATAAGCTTATCTGCATGTGCAAAAAACAAACGAACAGCAAAAAAATCAGTTGACATTGTGGCAGAGAATAAATGTGAACAAAAATAAGAAGGTTTGAGGCAGGAATCTGACAAAAGTTCCAGTTGATCCAGTATTTGATCATCGTTTTTTGGGGACATTTTGATACACAGCCTCCGTCTTTGATTTCTGAAAGGAGAAATACACTCAATTCAAGCGTCATCTACATTAAGATAACATGGAGCAGCAAGAGGAAATGACATCAATCATGACTTTAAACCGTTAAATCATCAATCAGTTTAAGTTCTGAAGGTTTTGTCACACAGCTTCTGCTCTGAGAATGACCGTCTTTCACACAAAAGCAAAAGCAGAGACACTTGTTGCTGCACGTCTGCAAACAACCAATGGCTGCTAAAGCTGCACTTCAGCTCAGATGATGATGAACCGCAGAGAAGCTGCAGATCGAGGACAGAGTTCACCACAGCTGACATGAGCAACAATGTAGTCCAATTCATATTTTATAAAAAAAAACCTTTTGTGTGAACGGTCACTGTTCCTGGTATCGGCAGAATCTGCAAGCTCGGATGTTAATTTCGTGGGACAGCACATGAAGAAAATCAAACTAGGGGAGCCCTGGGACAAACGTAGCCTAACACTTTTTGGTTTTAGCCAAATAATGAACAAAGAAATTTGGTTAGACAAACCATATTTTTATACAAACAACACACAAGCCTCTCCTACAAATGAGCACTGGTTTGATGTTCGTCGGACTTACAGTTTCTGCGCAGTATCACCAAAAGCGCAAGGAGTGAAATGTGACAACTTACCCCGTGAGCGGGGCTCGTTGTAACAGACCATGTTAGTTGTAACACCATGTTATCCAATGGGTGTTCATTGACGTATTTTTATTTCTTAATAAAAGTTGAGTCTTAATGATTATAAGCATAACTTATGAATGGAATATATTTTTTTATTTTATTTATTACATTGTTATGCTTTGAACAATGTAATGACATGAAAAAACGTTTTAATAGGTTAATACAATGCAAAATATATGATTATTGATGCAGCCTATTCAATACGGCTTAGTTGTAACACCGCGTTACAACTAACCCCGTGTTCACTTCAGGACCGGCAAGCAGTCACTATGTGTTTTTCACATCTTTCAAAATGGTACCATCTTTTAGCCAAGAAGATGGTAATCATAACAATATAAGATTAGACTAACATACTTTCACACATTCTTTGAAAATCGAAAAACAACTACTATAACAAAAAATATTTTCATGCTTTCAAAAGAGTTTTTCCTGTGGTTCTCATCCAAATTTCGCTGAAATTTCTCGAAAGATGGCCAGAAGACGTGTGCAAACAGTGTGATGAAAAGCCCGTTAGCACGTCACATTTAAGCCCGTGCAACTATTTAAAAAATCGCTGTTACTTTTTACCCCGCGTTACGTTGTGCCCCGCGCTCCCCTAATTTGCACGTTATTGGCTCTTTTTTTTACGTCTTAATTATTTGTGTCAGCGCTGCATGCAAATATACTTTGCAATATAGTTTTTAGCCCTAAAAATAAGAACACAACTCGCTCAAAAAGTACTGGTTCAAATATTAAAAAGCCGAGGTTAGGAGGGAGAGCTCCCCTCATCATATCTGAAGATTTTCCAGTCTATAATCTGAAGGTCTGAAGGCATCATTTGCTCTTATATCTCTTCAACTATGGCAAAAATGAACGTCTACATTCTCGATACATCTTAATGATTTCACTTGGGTTGTACAAAATAAAACAAGGTATAATGTTATGGACCGACAGTCAATATTCACTTTCATTTTATGGAAAGATATGCAATTAATTTCACAGTGGTGGGCATCTTTTTAAATTATTATTATATAAAAAAAATTTTTGATATATTTAAAAAAAACGTTTTCTTTGTACTAAATATTAATTTGTGCCAGATATTATAGATTGGCAAAATTGCACTACAAACAAAAGGTTACATAAACAGTGTAAAAAGCTTAAAACTATTTCTAGTTCCTTCATAAACTTAATAATGATGGCAGTTAAGTTGAAAATGTATCCAGGTCTGTTCACTGGCCGTTTGATGCTGCACCAAATACTTCAATCAGCAGCTTCAATCAGAATAACTGACTGCAAAAACTTCTTGTAACAGTCATGAATGATCTTACTTTTTTACGTGTTGTTGGTTCACACAATGCTGAATCAGTTCTGTCTTCCTCCTGCCTCTGAACTGCATTAACAATAATACAGATGAGTTAAAAGCGTAAAGCTTACAATCTGCATATAGTGCGTATGTGTGTGTGTGTGTGTGTGTGTGTGTGTGTGTGTGTGTGTGTGTGTGTGTGTGTGTGTGTGTGTGTGTGTGTGTGTGTGTGTGTGTGTGTGTGTGTGTGTGTGTGTGTGTGTGTGTGTGTGTGTGTGTGTGTGTGTGTGTGTGTGTGTGTGTGTGTGTGTGTGCGTATGTGTGTGTGTGTGTTATTATTAATAATATCTTATATCTTATATTATTAATATCTGACCTGTTTTTCTACATTTCTTGCAGATGCAGTTCATCACGACTATAACAACAATCAGCAGAAATCCAGCAGCAGAAGCAGAGATCATCACTATCAGAGAGACTGAGACTGGAGGATGAGGATGAGAGTGTGTGTCCGGTGCTGTAATGATGAAGACAGAAGTGAATGATCATCTGATCTACAACACAAGACAGAGATCAGGTCAGTCTCTCTGTCTATAATCCCATATCTCAGCATGTGTGGAGTACCTGCAGTACATGTGTGAGAGCAGAGTTGAGTGATGTTGGGATGTCTGGTCTGGTTGCTGATGGGATTGTTCAGCACACAGATGTAGGTGTTTTTATCCTGATATTCCACCTCCAGAGGTAGAGAGAGACTGATGCTGAGATCAGACACATTTGTACCAGGAGAGAGTCACATGATCAACATTCACCACTGATGACGAACACAACAATGAACATGATGATGATGATGAAGAAAGATTTTGTGAACAATCTCTGGTAATGTTTGGAGTGGGCAGAGGAGCTGTAAAATATAAGAGAATAGACATAATTATTAAAACAACAATCTTATTTTCAGCTAAAGGTGTGCAAGTTTAGACACTCGGGAGGTTGTGCGTTATTACACACATTATGAATTAAATTCATTAAAATTCCACCGTTTGCGTCCGACTCAAGAAACTTTGCATTTCCCCACCGGGAAAAACTTCTGTTCTCTCGGTAAGATCTCAGAGGTTTTGTTAGGGAAAGCAAGGTTTCTTGGCAAAACACAAATGCATTAACTTAATTTTTTCTCCAATATTGAGTGTTTCTATCATCTCAAGTTATAAAATGATTAAATATTTCGATATGCCTTAAATATTAATTTAATAAAATAGAACGTCCAGTTTCAGTCTGCCTCTGAATCTCCAATTAGTGCCGTTATAAGTGGAGAAAATACGGTTTTCTATGTTGACTTGAGCAATGCGAGACTTTTCAGCTCCATATTTCCACAGTATGTCGTCGTCTTCATGTATTTCATGTATATCAATGTTTAGAGTGACAGAATCTCCCTCCATCACTGACACTGAATGTGTTTCAAAACCAAACACACCTGGAGAAAATACATAAAAAGATTACAGTTTCGGTTAGTTTACAAAGCCTGAAATCAGTTCTTGTTTTTAACTGAACTTAAACAACATACCAGCGTTTTACAACATAACAGCAACAGAAATGATGAATTGAAATAATTAATAGGCCAATTAATATTTGTGGACTAATAATTTGATCTTTAAGATTTTTTAAGAACAGAATTTAAAAACAAATATTTACAATTAGACAATATATAACAATATATCTAACCAACCTGAACAAGAGCAGCAGGTTTATTACTAATAAAGAAATAAAATGCTTTTATAACTCACCAGTCAGACGCCAGCAGCACAAACACAACAAAACAAGCTTTTGAAACATTTCCTCAGTAATTCAGTGTCTGGTGTCATAAAACTATCCGCTGATAATAATCTAACTGATTTAAAGAAGCATAACAGACGTGTTCATCTGGTGTGTGAATCCTCCCCCAACAGAGTTTGACCTACACACACACACATACACACACACATACTTTCAACATGTAATAGAGCATATAATTACATATAAACGTTCTTCTGGCTCTAAAGACTTTAAATTTTTGGAAAGGTGGAAAATATTCTTCACTTTTATCATTTAACATTACAATAAACTACTCCTTTTTAAATGTAAAACAGCAGAAGAGTGGAATATTGTGTCAATATTGGATTATTGAACCGAAATTTCATGGTAAATTAGCGAATGACTTATAAAATGATTTAGAAACATTTGTTATAATCATAAATTGTTGGAAAGGACAAAAATCATTTAAAACTATAGCTTCTGGCAGTGCCAGTGTGAAGTGTGACTTTAGCTGCTACAACTGAGTCAAACTGAAACTGCTGCGGTCACTTTTCTTCAGAAACAGGGTTTGATCTGCTGGACAAACAGCTTGTGTGAGATCATTTGATTCATATGTTAGTTTGCAGGTGAAGAGATTCTTCCTGTCCTGCTGTTATGAACCTCAAACATCTCAGAGACTCTATTTGGTGCGTGTGTTTGCATCTAGAAGACATTTTTTAGAGAGTTTGTTCATCTGCAATGCATCTCTAGGACATTTCCTGTCAGACGTTAAATAGACATTTGGAAAATGTATTTAAGATGTTTATGATTTTGAATGAATGTAAAAATGACATCTTAAAGATGTTTCTCAGATTTTTTTTCACAGCAGATGCTTTCCAGATCTTTAACAGAGGTATAGCAGATGTATATGTGTATCTGGGGACAGTGTGACTTCCTCTCAGGATAAACTTGCTTTAGAGTGAAATAAAGTACTGAATCAAACCATTAAATCACAGGTCAACATGGATTCTTACTCATTACGAAATGTGAACTACATAGAAAGAAAGATGCAGCAATTACAATTACAATCTTCTTTGATCTTTTCTGTCCATTACAACATTACAAACTTCCACCGAGTGAGAGTGTGTAGTTACAACATCCACCACCAGGTGCTGATGGACAGACAAGATCAAAGAAGATTTATGTTCTGTGTGTTTCTTTTAAATTTACTTTAAGTTGCATGACAGAATGAAAAAAAAGTAAACAGTGGAAGGAATTTTAAATCATTATATAAACATTAAACATAAACTGTCACTTCTGCATTGATTGCAGCATTTGAAACAGGAGGTGCGTTCCATTCGTCCATAAATGGGCTATGAATTCAGACTTCACATGGTGTTCACCATCTGAAATGAAATTCCAGTTTGAAGAGAGCGAACACATTAGGTTAAAACACCACAGAGAATAGAGTGATGCAAGGATGATGTATTTTTGTAGGTCAAAACCTGGAAATGACTTCCAGTATCATCGTCCTGAAGTCAATGGTCTTATTTAAATGAATTTTTATTAAATGGTTGAAATAATATCTGTGGTGAATACAAACATCAAAATAATGTATTCTATGATATAAAATAGCCTACAGCAATATTCTATTGTGATTTTAGTTTTGGTTTTTAAAAAAAGCTTTACTTTTACTTTTGTGGTTGGTTTACTTTGGTTGTTAGGGGTCATTAAACATCATCAGTCGAACATGTAAACTAATTTATTCACTAGTTGCTTTCACATCCTCATTTATAATTGCGCTTTTGCAAACAATTATAACTCTTTTAGGAGATATGTTTTTTAAATAAAGACTAAAAAGACTGTAGTGCAGGACGATGAGGAAGGAGAGAACAAGGAAATAACTGAAAGGTAATTTAATCCAAAAACTCTGAACAATCACTTTAATAATACAAAAATAAAGTAAAGTACTGATTTAACACATGCTTGATGAGAGTGTGCAGACTCTTGAAGTGCTTTTTTCTATTTTATGAAAAGCTAGACCTGCACCCAAATATATTTTTTGTCATTTATGTTCTGTTATTAGTAATGGTTGTTTAATTATTCAGATCGTGCATGTACATTTGTAATATATTTACAGCCATGGGATGACTGTCCAGTGGGTGGCAGTAGCAAAGAGGAAAACCCCAGTGAAGAGAAGAGAAAAAAAGGACATGATATGTATTCCGGCACAGTTGTTTAGAATAATTCCCTCTTAATCCAATCTAACGGTCAAACCATTTTCATATTCTGATGTGATTCATTATTCCTCTTTACCTGCGTCCATCCCAGTTTCAAGCATGGCACCGTCTTCTTGTCGATGCTATTGTAGTGTTCCTTGTTGTTCAATAAATAAATTTAAAAAAATTTATGTGGCAGTAAATTACTTTTATAACTATAGGCCTTCATGGCCTTATGGTAATGCTCCATATTGGAATGTTTATAATGTATTTGACCCGCACAATGTTGTTATATGTTTGACAGTTAAGCAACCGAAGTCGCTGATTTTCAAGTTCTGTGTCACAGATGAGGACTTCCTAACGGTATATTGTTACATACATATATTTATATTGCTAAACGAGGTTAAGCTCAAAGGAGGTTTTGGGAGTCAGTTTATCCTCTGCTTCAAGGCTTTTGTTCTGGTCCAAGGCAAAGCGAACAGCACAAGAGACGCCAAGCCCTCAATGAAAACTTCAGCTCATTGATGAAATATTCATGTTTCTCTGTCATGTAAAAAAATCTACAAAAACTGACAACGTCAAAGAAGTTTGTTTGTACACATGTACATAAGTATTCACAGCCTTTGCCATGACTCAGCTCAGGTGCATCCTGAAAAGAAAAAAATACTAATTGTTCGGTTATAAATTTAAATGTTTCACTCTTACCGCCATATGCTTTGTACAGTGTACATTTCACAACGGTATGGGCACGATTCTTGGTCTTCTTTGGTCCTGGTTAAAACACTACCATGTCATTTGTTGCTTTTAGTGCAATTCTCTGTAACATAATAATAAACTATTAATTGACAAAAGTCATTACATGCCAAAATCAGTAAATGTAATGAATATTAATGTCTTACCTGTGTCTGTAGGTCTATACGCTTCTCTGGTCTTCCATTGAAATGGGGTTTAATATTTGATTATTTACATCAATGGATGAAGTGTTTATCGAGAACTAGTGATGGCAAAATGAAGCCCCATAAAGCAGCGAAGCCCTGCAGGGAAATAATTCACACACACACGTAGGGGCTTCAAGATGATTTATTTGGTGGACTACTCCATCATGTGGGCAGAAAAATGTATAACATGCTTGGTGCTTGCAATAAACTGGTGGGATGTGAATCATGCTCTGAATACAAAAGTTTTAACATGAATTGTTTTGTATTACTTTGTTTTTTGTTTGTGCTTAAGCAACAAGTGAAAATGTGAAATAAGGAGGTAAAATAAAGTGTTTTTTCATTTTTTTTAAAAACAATATTTTTTTCCACCGTGGCTTTCAAGGTCTAAAAAAAATAATTTATTGAATTGAAAAGTATTGAAATGGTTAATGTGATAATAAAGTGCTTCATGTTGTGACATACATACCTGCCGTGTAGGTAGAACATAGGAAGGAGCTAAAGCTTTCATAAGCTTTTTGAATTCACTGCCCTCAACCAAGGCAAAAGGCTGTGAATCCTCAATAACCATATCCACCAACAGCTTAGCCAAGTAAACCTTCTCAGCTAAATTGAATGACATATGTAAGAGTTAAAAACCAACTATACAGTGAAGTGTGGGGCTATGAATATAAATGGGCTACCTGAGCCGAGTTCAACCTGGTTGGTCTCGTTGCCATGCAAGACCCTGAAGTGCCTTAGCATAGTTGAGGTGTTATTTTTATAACTCCTTGTTGGAACACACCAGACACTTCACCTAAAAGTATTCAGAAAAGTTGTCACATTTTATTTTATTCACTATTGGAATCTATTACATAGTAATTGCAGGTGCATTACCTTCTTAGGTGAGATCAACTCAAAGTGCTCCCAACCAGGGGAAAATCTCCTCTTTCTTGCTGGTTCCATCGTAAAAAAGAAGCTCGAATCGAATACCAAAAACAGCGCAATAAAGGGACCCAAAAACACAAAAAGCGAGGGGCAATACATAGTGTTTCACTGCCGCTTTTATTTCGAACTGCACTCAAACCTAGCGAATCATTTCCTGAAACAGTCACGTGGTACACCCGCTACGCTGGTTTCAAGCGGGTGTCAGCACACGAGCATCGACCCGCGGTTCCATGTATGCATCAGCTCTGCTCTCAGTGTTTTTGATTTTAATCGCCCAAGGTAAGACTTGATACACTTTATTTACTTATTTAATCTTGTTTAATGCCACTTTATTCTCGACAGAAATGCATTTATTATTTTTTCGTTTAATGTTTAATTCATTGGCATTCATTTGTTACAATCTCTATTCTGGTTCACGATAAACGGAAACGAGTAACAAAGCTGGTGTGTGAAGGGCGGAGTCACAATCCTGTTTCAGTCTTCAGTCGGAGTTTATGCGAACATTTTCGATTCAGTGCGCTTTATTTTTACATTTTAAGCGTCACTTGGCGTTTCAGTCCGGCGCTTTTTATTGGTTTTCCCAAAACGAGCATCAAAATAATTCGTTTGAAACACAGAACGAATGACTATCTTAAAAACCGTCTCGGGTTACGTATGTAACCCTGGTTCCCTGAAGGGGAACGAGACGCTGCGTCAGAAAACGCTAGGGGAAACCCTTGACGTCAGTCACGTGAAGATGTGTACAACCAATGGGAAATTTACGCGTGTGAATGCGAGTCACGGAAGTGACGTCATGAACAGAGCATAAAAAGCGCGCCGGAACCCGGAAGTGACAGCAAAAGAGTGTCTGAAGCGGGCCCGGAGGCGCAAGGAGCTGAGGCGAAGACGCAGCGTCTCGTTCCCCTTAAGGGAACCAGGGTTACATACGTAACCCGAGACGTTCCCTTTCATGGGAACTTCGAGCTGCGTCAGAAAACGCTAGGGGAACGTTATACCAACGTCACCTCAGCGACGCCGGCCTACGGATGTGTCTCAGCTCACTGAGAGAGCACCCTCGTTCCCGGAGCGGAATCGAGATCTAACTGATAGAATCTCATAAAGGTGTGCGGTGAGGACCAGCCAGCCGCAGCACAAACATCAGCAAGGGAAACTCCTGAGAGAAACGCCTTGGAGGTCGCCACGCTCCTAGTGGAGTGGGCCCGGACCCTCAGGGGAGAAGCATGTCCGGCCGACTCATAAGCCAGACAGATAGCCTCGACTATCCATCGGCTTAGGGTTTGTTTGGAAGCTGGAGCCCCCTCAGGGGTCCCAAAACAAACGAACAGTTGGTTTGACTTACGCCAGGTAGCAGTCCTGAGGACGTAAGCGTCCAGTACTCGTACTGGACAGACCTTGTTCTTTCGCTCCTGCTCATGATCGTCAAAGGGGGGAGGACAGAAGGCCTGTAGCATGATAGACCGAGCCACGTTCGTAAGAACCTTAGGGACATAGCCTGGCCTCGGGTGAAGAAAAACCTTCGTCATCCCGGGCGCAAACTCGAGGCAAGAAGGAACCACCGAGAGAGCTTGAAGATCCCCGACCCTCTTAAGCGAGGTGATAGCCAGCAAAAGAAGGGTCTTTAGGGAGAGGAGTTTAATAGGAAGCTCCTCTAATGGTTCAAAGGGTGCCTGGGACAGGCCTTGGAGTACCAAAGACAAGTCCCAGGCAGGAACCCTGGTCTGTGCCACAGGTCTCAGCCTTAGAGTGCCACGAAGGAAACGAGAGACTAGGGGGTCCCTGCCCAAGGACACCCCTCCCAAAGGTATGTGGCAAGCCGCTATGGCAGCCACATAAACCTTCAAGGTAGAAGGGGCCAACCCTGTCGCAAACTTCTCCTGCAGGAACTCCAGCACTTTGCCAACGGGACAGGTTACTGGGTTTAACTGCCTTACGCTACACCAAGCAGAAAAGAGTTTCCACTTCAGAGCGTAGAGTTTCCTCGTGGAGGGAGCTCTGGACTGAAGGATGGTCTCTACAACCTCGGCTGTGAGACCAGATTCGAAGAACTGGACCCCCTCAGGGGCCAGACCTTCAGCTTCAGAAGTTCTGGACGGGGGTGAATAACACAACCCTCCGCCTGGGACAGAAGATCCCCCCTGACCGGAATCTCCCAGGGGACTCCGTCTAGGAGGGATATCAGGTCCGAGAACCAGATCCTGCTGGGCCAAAAGGGGGCCACCAGCGTGAGACGGACCCTGTCCCGACGAACTTTGGCCAGAACTCCCGGGAGCAGAACAATCGGGGGAAAAGCGTACAGGTGTAGCCTCGGCCACACCTGCATCATGGCATCCTGCCCCAGCGGCGCTGGGTACGTTAAGGAGAACCATAGAGGGCAATGAGTATTCTCGACCGAGGCAAACAGGTCTACCTGTGCCTTCCCGAATCTCTTCCAAATCTGCTCCACCACCTCGGGGTGGAGCCGCCATTCCCCGGGCCTCGGCCCCTGCCTCGACAGGAAGTCTGCTCCTATGTTCTGGACTCCAGGGATGTGAGCTGCCCTGAGTGAGAGCAGCTTGCCCTGGGCCCAGAGAAGAACTTGTCTCGCCAATTTGTACATCGGACGAGAACGAAGACCTCCCTGGTGATTGATGTAAGCCACCACTGTCATGCTGTCTGTGAAAACAGTGACATGATGCCCAATTAGGTCTGGGAGGAAAGCAAGTAGCGCTCTGCGGACCGCCAGTAACTCCAGCAGGTTTATGTGCCAGGACTGGTGCCGCAGGCTCCAAAGCCCTTGTGAGGAGCGGTCCCTCAGAACCGCCCCCCAACCTGTGAGGGAGGCATCCGTTGACAGAGTTACTCGTCGAGACGGAGCCCCCAACACGGGGCCTTGTGACAGGAACCAGATGTTCTTCCACAGGGTCAAGGTGCGTAGGCATCGCCTCGTGACCTTGATTGTGCGAAGCGGGTTGCCCCTCGGGGAAAACCCTTTGGTCCTGAGCCACCACTGCAGGGGTCTCATGTGCAGCAGGCCGAGCGGTATAACGCTGGACGCTGCTGCCATGAGCCCTAACACTCTCTGAAAGTGTTTGACAGTGCGCAGCTGGCCTAATTTTATGCCCTCGACAGTTGATTGAATGGAATGAATGCGCCCGGGGGATAGCCGAGCAGACATTGTTTCCGAGTCCCAAATGACTCCCAAGAAGGTGGTTCTCTGAGCAGGAGAAAGCACACTCTTCTTGGTGTTCAACCTTAACCCCAGCTCTTGCATGTGAGCAAGCACGACATCTCGATGACGTGCTGCTAACTGAGACGATTGGGCTATTACTAGCCAATCGTCTATATAATTGAGGACACGGATGCCCTGTAACCGCAACGGAGCCAGTGCAGCGTCCACGACCTTCGTGAACGTGCGGGGTGAGAGCGATAGGCCGAACGGAAGTACACGATACTGGTACGCCTTCCCCCCGAAGGCGAACCGTAGGAACTTCCGATGCTGAGGAAGGATGGAGATGTGGAAGTATGCGTCTTTTAGGTCGATTGTGACGAACCAGTCCTCGGACCTGATATGCGTCACAATCTGCCTGAGCGTCAACATTTTGAATTTTAGACGCAAGATAGTGCGATTTAGAAGACGCAAATCCAGAATGGGCCGCAACCCTCCATCCTTCTTCGGAACTATGAAGTATCGGCTGAAGAAACCGGACTGTCTGTCTGTAAGGGGCACATACTCGATGGCCCCTTTCTCCAGCAGAGAGTCTACTTCCTGTTCCATAATCAGAGCCTGCTGGGGCCCTACCGCGGACGATAGGATCCCCATAAAACGGGGTGGTGAAGCCCCGAATTGAATTTTGTACCCGGAGGTTACTGTGCGCAGGACCCATTGAGAGATGCCCGGCAGACGCAACCATGCGGCCTGGAACTCTACTAAGGGAATCAGCCTCTCGAGACTGATCTCTGATACGAGCAGAGACACCACAGGGCCGGGGTTTCCGGACACCGTACTGGTGGAATGCTCTAGGACCCTCCTTAGAGGGGGCAGTGCCTCCGAGACGGGCTCCCTCGGGAACCGGACACGGAGCTGACCGCCTTGGTGCGGCTTGCCTCTGGCGTCAGGAACGCTTAGAGGTAGCCTTCTTGGCATTTAGGATGTTCCTCAGATCCATCCTTTTACCAGAAGGCTGGGCCCGAGAGTGTTGTCCCGACCTCCCTTTATTAGGGGGAGGTAAACGAGATGCAACACTCTCCTTCTGTGAGGCCCTGTACGAGGAACTGCGAGCCCGTGTTTGGCTACTGGGCTCACGTGAAGGGTGGCGGGGAAGGACTTTGCTGAACGCCACCTGCTGTCGTGCAGCCTCCTGAAACTTATCGACAACGCTTTTTACGGCGTCGCCGAACAAGCCCGAAGGGGACAGAGGGGCGTCCAACAAAACGAACTTGTCCTTATCCTTTATGGCTGAAAGATTGAGCCATAAATGCCTCTCCGTAGCCACCAGAGCTGCCATTGAGCGCCCGACAGAGAAGGCCGTTTCTCTAGTGGCTCGGAGAGACAAATCCATGGCCCGACGCAGCTCTGCCACTGCTTCGGGACCAATACCGCCACCTTGATCGAGGTCTCCCAGCAAATCTGCTTGGTAGGCCTGCAGCAGTGCCGTGGTGTGCAGGCACGCTGCAGCCTGACTAGAGGCAGAATATGCTTTTTCCCACCAGTGATGATGTGACTCGCAACGGTTTGGTGGGGAGCGCCGGGGCTTTAATAGTGGATGCCGAATGGGGCACAAGGTATCCCGCAAGAGCCTCGTCCACCTTCGGCATCCCTCCGTAACCGTAAGGATGAGCTCCGGTAAGAGTAGCGTACATCGCACTAGACGATGTATGCACCCTATCGGAAGCTGGCTTCTTCCAAGATCTCGACACCTCAGTATGGAGATCCTGGAAGAAAGGCATTGCCCGGCGCTGGGGAGCGACACGAGCCGGAAGGTAACGCTCATCCAACTTACTTTTGCTGGGACGGGCGTTCCTAGTCTCTGCCGGCCAATCAATATCCAGACGAGAGACTGCTCGTGTCACAACCTCGATCAGTTCCTCGTACGCCGGTGAAGAGGGTGGCGAAGCCTCCTCAACCGGATCGATGCTAATCACCTCCTCCTCCTCAGAGCAGGATAATGACAGCACCGAAGTCCCAGTCGGATTGGAAGAAACCGCGCCTGAAACGCGTGCTTCCAACCTCCGGCTGGAACTGGGATCAGCACAGTCGAACTGCGAGGCGGGCTCACCCGCCCCGCAACCTTCCGTGAGATCCATTTGCGATCCCCAAGATTGAGAACGCCGCCGAGCCTCAGCCGCAGCGGGTCCCGAACCTTGAAGAACGCGAGTCTGGTTAGTATCCGCAAATACTGCCAGACGGGAGCGGAGAGTACGCAATGAGAACCTCTCGCAGTTCTCACAATCACCGCCCTCAAGCGCTGACCGAGCGTGCTCCGCTCCCAGACAGACAACGCACTGAATGTGTGTGTCCTTTCCCGTAATGAAACGAGTGCAAGGAGAAACACACGATCTAAATGTCTGCTCCGCCATAATCACAACGCAATCCAATGGGAGGTTTGAAACTCGCAAGCACAAACTCTCTGACACACGCACGCTGAAGACACTCAAAGCTGTCACTTCCGGGTTCCGGCGCGCTTTTTATGCTCTGTTCATGACGTCACTTCCGTGACTCGCATTCACACGCGTAAATTTCCCATTGGTTGTACACATCTTCACGTGACTGACGTCAAGGGTTTCCCCTAGCGTTTTCTGACGCAGCTCGAAGTTCCCATGAAAGGGAACAATTATTACTTTCGCTTTACTGAAATGGGTCATGGTCAATTGAAAACGCTTTCTCTTTTAAGATTTGCTATAGTAATGTATATAATACATATATAATAATATATACAAAAAAATTACAAAAATACAAATGTAAGACTGTGAACTAAAAGGCGTTAGTGAGGGAATACTATATATAATATATAATACTAATAGTGCAAACAGCGAAATAATTTTGAATGGAGAAAACCTTTATTTTACACATGGAGGGAAAAACAAATGTTAAATCTTTTTTATTTCAAATCACAATTCAATTCCTGATTTAATTACCATAATTACAAGAGGATGTCATTTTTAGCAAGAAGTTACTTCTGTAGGAATTCATTTTTGGGTTTGTTATCAGCAAAATCTGTCTGAAATCAGTTTTGTGAGGTTTTTCCTGTATAGTTCTGGATGCAGCTCGTGTAAATACCTGATTGCATAAATCCACAAATATATTTATCGAAAAATGTGTGATGAATCATGACGTGTGTTATGTAATGTTCATTATGCTGAACAAGATCATGAGTTTGTCTAATGACTAAAAGTGTAAATCAGTGATATTCTTCTGTTTGTTTGCATGTTGCATTAAACTCTCAATCTGTTGATAAACACGTTTACAACACTTTCTGTTTGTATGTTCTTGTCCCACTATCCATAAAAGCGATTCATAATTATCTGTTCATTTCTTCTTCAGGTGTTTTTGGTGTTGAGAGAGAGGAAGTGTCAGTGATGGAGGGAGATTCAGTCACTCTAAACTCTGGTGTTACAACAAACCAACAAAACAGAATTAAATGGTATTTTCATGTCATTCGTATCGCTCAAATCACTGGAGATCAGAGTTTCATCTGTACAGATGTTCAGTGTAATAAAGGAACTGAGGAATTCAGAGACAGACTGAACCTGGATCATCAGACTGGATCTCTGACCATCATGAACACCAGAAACACAGATGAAGGAGTTTATCTACTAGAGATCATCACCAACAGTGAAAACATTACTGAAAAGATCTACAATGTTTCTGTTCATGGTGAGTCGTTTAATGACTGTTTTAAGGTTATTTGTGTTTAAATCACATCATTAATGTGTTTATTATATATCAATTTAGTTTTGTGGGTTTTGGTTCTAAAATGTCACTATAGATCTATAAATACATCACCATAAATTATAAATATTTATCAATTATTTTTCATCATTCAAAGAGTGCTTGATAGTGATATAATACTGTATGCTGAATAAAAACAATCTATGTATTTTTCTAACAGTAAATCATCTGATTTTAGTTTATTCTGTTTCAGGAAGTTAATATGAACAATCATTGTTATTTAATAACCATTGTGTGAAGTTTCTTTCCAAAAAACCTCCTATAACCAGCTTTTGATTTGTTTCAGGTGTGAATGAAATGAAGAGAAAGTCAGTGAAGGAGGGAGAATCTGTCACTTTAGATCCTGCTGTAACAATAAACACAAATGATGTGATGAAGTGGTATTTTAATGAGATTCTCATCAGTGAAATCACTGGAGATCAGAGTAAGATCTGTACAGATGATCAGTGTGATGAGAGATTCAGAGACAGACTGAAGCTGGATCATCAGACTGGATCTCTGACCATCATGAACACCAGAATCACAGACTCTGGGAAATATAAACTACAGATCAACAACATCACTGGTCGTCGTCATCGCAGCATCAGCATCTCCAGTGTGAAGAGCATCATGGTCACCGTCACTGGTGAGTTTCATTTTCAGTGTTTTTCTTTCAGGATCAGTTTGAAATCTTTAAATTGACTCTGTAAATATTTTCATTGCCTGATTGACTCAATATTAAATATAGAGATTATAACGGCTCCTGAACGGTTTCTTCTGATTAAAAGACTCACGCTTCAACTGATTTCTTAACGTTTAAAATATTGGCACTGTTGACATCATCACATCATCTTGACCTCAACGTCACTTGAACATCGTGACACACTTTTGACCTTTATTCAACATCTTCCATCATCTTTACATTATGACACCGTGAAAAACTGAAATAAATGACTGTGTGAGTGTTTTTCTGTCCATAGTTTCCGAGTCCATGACAGTTTCAACAAAACACATTAATTTGCCAATGAACATACAAAACAAACATACCGTTACCATTAACAGACATTTGGCAGCATTTCTTCAGTTAAATTCATCAGTTTTCAGTTGATTTTATGTGATGTTGATGCTGCTCATAATAAAACACCAGATGACACTGTTTATCAGTTAAATCAATATCAAAGTCAAAGAAGAAAGATGTAAATATCAATCACAGATATCAGTATTGGATGGATTATAATTCTCTCTCTATTAATAATGTCTGTGTGTCTTCAGCTGATCCAGGATCAGGTTTGTCTTCAGTTGCTGTAGGAGGAATAATCTCTGCTGTTGTTCTGATGTTCGTTCTTGTTGCTGCTGTTGTTGCTGCTGCTGTGATTTACTATCGCAAGTGTCAAGCAAACGGTGAGTGTTGCAAAAATCTGAAGTTTATTGTGTGAAACAAGAGTTTAATAGATGTAAAAATATGTATTTTTAATTCTGATTAACCAAAGTAATGAGTTTAATTGAGTTTATTGTTCAAACAGGAACCGGGACGGAGAGCAATGATGATGATGAGGTGAGAGATTATAATCACTGAATCTGTTTCTGCTCAAAACTCAATTTAATAATATGTTACATTTATATATTTATATAGCGCTTTTTATATAAATTTATATAGAGCTCAAAGCGCTTTACATAGTAGGGGGAATCTCCTTAACCACCACCAACTTATAAGTTTCCGATCTGTGATTGGTGTGTGTCTGTGTGTTTTCTGTGTGTAACATTTCATTTAGAAGATGATGTATAGAAATGGCAGTAATTATTGAGTCTTTAAGTCAGTGCTGTTCTGCACTGTTTCAGTTTTCATTTGTGTTATTCAATCCTGTTCCTTTCTGTTACTGTCTGTGAAACTATTGCATTACAGCTGAACAACACGGGATGTTGTGTGAGATATACATCTGTTCATCAGAGAGAAAACTCCTGCCAATGGGGACGTTTCCTAACGGAGTGAAGACTTCTGGTGAGATTTCATATTATTTTATTCCTTCATTGAAAGAGAGAGTGAAGGGAAGATGGAAAGGGAAGTAGAGAAATATTTTTGTTCATTCCAGTGGAATTTCACCTCAACACCAATTCTTCATTATTAGTCATTTGAATGTAACTTAAATATTTTTTTAACGATGTAAAGTGAGTGATTTATGTTTCTTGACATTTCTGTAAAAAGTCCTGTTAATGCAGGGGTTTTGACCTATATAAGTGCATTCCCTAATCTCAGAACAGCTCGATGTGTGAGACAAGTTTCTGTTCCCAGCATTATTGCAACATCCAGTAGTTTAGTTCAATATTTAATGTTATCTATTCCAGATTTACTCTGACACCCTTCACCTGTCCAGATCTGATACTTTACTCTTTTCAGACCCAAGCTTCAGCTTTGTGCCATAACATTTTTAACAGTCAGGAATATATTTCTATCTTATTTTATTTTTTTACATTGCATTTAAAGTTCTCTGCATCTCCTGCACTGCATCAAGCCACCAACATAATAGCTTTCATCATTCAAATGATTAATGTACGGTTCATACTGACTGTATGTAAGATAATTATTAACCAATAATAACTCTCAGTGAGTAAAATCTCTACTGTATTACAGACGAAACAACAAGTACATGTTTTTAATGATTCAGTTCCCTGGTTCAGTAGTTTGCTCTTGTAAGAAAGTAACAGTGGCTGGGAAAGACTTTCACCTTTAAAAAGATGCAGTGTAATCGTGTTGCCGTACAATAAATCGGATCCTGGACAAGTTTGAGAGTCCTGACTTTAAAGAGCCTGACAATCCTGGATCATCTCAAAACATTGACAGTAAAACCCTGATAACTAATTAATCTCTGAATGTTGAAGACAGACCCCTGTTTACCTGTAGATGATGATGGTTGTAATTATTATCATTATTCATTTAATCCCCTCTCATTGTTTTTATAGGTGTTCGTTTGGAAGAGTCAACATTGCAGGAAGACACACGTGTGAAAGGGGAATGAAACAGTGTTTCCCCCTATATTCAGCTGCTGTGCAGTTCAGAGGATCATACAGACTCAGTGTTGATCATACTGTGTGGAGCTCAACAGAGAAACAGAATATCTGACAAAAAGTTGAGATGGAGGGACGGCGATTCGACTGAAATTGAGTCCTGTTGGAAATTCAGAAGCAAAGACTAGGACTCTTGGATGTTTCTTCAGCACGATTCTTTGAGATTGTGCTGTTCGTTTCTGCGGTTTTCAATTGATGTTAAACAGATTACAAATATAACAATCACAGAAATAAAAATTCAGATTTCCTCTATCTCTACTGATTTGTCTCCCCTTTTAATTGGTCCTTTTAATTACATTTTAATTATGTATAACTTTAGTCTGTTATTCTGTTTGTTTGTGTCTCAAAACTTTTAAACCCTTGTATTGCTGTTTTGTTTAGTCTTGCCCAAGATTATGATAAAAAAAATGCATGTAATGGTAAAAAAACATGAAAAATCTTTCATATTTACATAATGTCTTACTTTAAAGTTAAAATAAAGCACATTAAAATAAAGGTGTTCGCCTAAAGAAATAATAGAGGATCGATATTTGAAACAAAACTACTTTAGTAGTACCGGTATTTAAAGATATACAGATGGATCAAAACTCCAGACTGGTTGTACAGTGACAGCCAAATATATCCCTTATTTTATTATCTATTTTTACAACAGAAATTATGGCATTTCAACTGGCTGTGGGTGAAAGAAAGACTTCCTATAAGTGTTGTAGTGTGTTCAGACTCATATTCAGCATTAAACAGTTTATATAGCATGAAATCAGCTTTTAGACTGGATATGTTATATGAAATTTTACAGAATTTATACTGAATAAATCAAACAGGAGTAAGTGTAGCGTTTTTACGGATGCCTGCCGAAGATACAGATAAACTGGTCAAGACAGCACTGAGATTGATATAGAGATTTCATTAAGTAAAACAGAAGTATTAAGATTATTAACAGCACCAGCAGTTGTAAATATGTGGCAAGAAGAACGGTATAAAGAGTCGAAAGAGAGACGCATATTTCAGCATTCAACCTGAAGAGGGATTGAAGGAAGGATAAATGGAAACAGAAGGGAAGATGCTAATAACCAAGCTCTCACTCAAATCTGAATTATTTACTGCAGATTATAGGAGAACAGGAGTGCAGTGTCAGAAAGAGTTGAACATGTTTAATTACCTAAAACCTTATTTTAGGTAATTCACACAAAACCTTTTTAAATCATAGTATTTTTTTAACCCTGTTACATCTGCATACTTATATGTTGTTATATTTTGTGTGCAGGATTTTAATTTCTGTTTTGTATTTTGTGAAAAAAGTTTCTGAAATAACTGATGCTTGATTATAATATATTTGAAATAGAATTTATATGATATAAAGAACGTTTGTTATGGTTATTGACGTGTTATCGCTTGTGTTTATTATGGTTTTATGTTATTCCTTGAACATAACAGAATATCTATTAAAAATACAGAATTAAATGAATCTGTTAATGTAATTTAATTTCTCCACAATTGCACTTCCTCTTTATGTGCTTTTAGGTAAAGGGAAGATCTTACAGCATCTAATAACATGTTATTTTGACCGTTTAGGTTAAATTCTGTTGTGCACAATATCTTTCTGAAGTGTTTACTATAGTCAGATAAATTTAGTTAATCTGTCTTACGTTATATATATATTTAAACATTAATGATTTACGGACTCTAGTAAGACTGTGTGTGTGTGTGTGTGTGTGTGTGTGTGTGTGTGTGAAAGCTTAATGTTTAAATTCTTAATAACAGCCTTTCGTTTTTCAGAATAATACAATGAAGGCAAAAAGTGACGTGTTCACTACGTCATGCTCTTACGGGTGTAGTTTGTCTCCTATTGGTTAAAACTCGACTTTCGGTTTCCATAGGAAAGTTCATGGATTAGGGTCTACATTTATTTTCAGGAAAAGCGGTGAAAATGCTTGTCGTTATTTTGCTTTGGTGTTTACGTGACCATGGTAAGTCATTTAAACCTGCATGTTTCTCTTCCTGCACCCAGTATGAAACCGGAAGAGTCTTTGTTATGATCCTGCGTCATCAGCGTTTACATCTGTGCTGAGATAGCCTTGTTTTCTAATCAAGCGATCGCAAGAACTTCATAATCGAAGTCGCTTATACTACCGATTCAACAAATACAACTTTGAATTATAATAATGCACTGTGTTAGTAAATATATTACCTAAGATTAATAAATGCCACAGAAGTATTGTTGAAGTTTACAAATGAGCCCTTATTGTAAAGTGTAACTTTATTTTCTGGAGTGTTTGTAAACTATTCATCTGTGTCTAACATTTCTCCTTAATGCACTAAAATATCTGTGTTGTGCATGAGAAGATCGAAGCATAAGCCGACTACTCATTCATTCACGAGCATGCTTGTTACAAGGTCAGAGAGAATGAAGAAGAAAAAATGTCAGAGAATTGTCCTAACAACAGCTCCTCCCTGAGGCAGGAGGAACACATTACACCTTCCCTAATGCATAATCTGCATCATAAGTCTCTTATGGCTTCTGTTTCATCTCTCGGGTTTTAGACAATTAATTATCTGTTACAATCAATAAACAGGTTTGATTTAATGCTATGTATTAAATATGGTTATTATTTTACAAATCATCAACTTACAATTAAATAATTAAATATTTTCCTTCATCAATTAGCCTTATACAATATTAATACAATAATAAACCTCAGCATAATGATCACATTATGAGCGGATACAGGATCATATTTTAAAGCATTTTTGTGAATCACAAATTAATTATTTGCATTTTACCAAATGCCACACTGCCCTATTTTTGCATGGAAAACAGCCTTACATAAAAGTAGTTTATTTTATTGTAAGATCATCTGAATTTATCAACTCATCTGATGTTTTATCTCATGTTTGTATAATATAGGTTTTATGTCTCTTAAATGTAATTAATGGGCAATGTTGACATTTATTGTTTAATGATGCATCCGGTGATAATATATATTCTGATGTTAATGAATAATAGATTTAACCGTATTACTCTTCTAAGTATATATTTACATAGGATTTACTGTGAAAATCGTATCTCATGATATGAGATATTTTAAATGTCAGTAAAATATCACGATTATTAATATTTAAACTAAACTAAACTAAAACCAGGTTAATCCTTGTAAAAGTCCTTTAAAGATTTACAGATGAAAAGTAAACCATCAGCAATAAAATAAAGATGGTAAATTACAAAAAATGAAATGAACAAAAATACAAATTAACTTGTACTTGAGGTTTTTATGAACAGTGATATTCAGATCATTAATAGCCAACAACAGAAATGTAATAAAATAATCAAATGTAAATTAACATGTATACATTAAATATAGATTAATCATTAAAGCTACAAAAGTGGCTCATTAAAGAGCAGTGAGTTTATCTTTTGTTGTTTTTTTAACAATGAATGTGTCAGATATATTAGAGTTAATGCACAGATCCAATAATCTGATACTTTCTCATTGTTTACATTCACTTCAGACATAAACAACTGTTTATTCACCAAATTTCAACACATTTGTGTGTAGGCTATTTGAACTTTAGATGCGTATGTGATTAAGACTATCACTATCCTGATTTAATTACCATAATTACAAGAGGATGTCATTTCTAGCAAGAAGTTACTTCTGTAGGAATTGGTTTTTGGGTTTGTTATCAGCAAAATCTGTCTGAAATCAGTTTTGTGAGGTATTTCCTGTATAGTTCTGGATGCAGCTCGTGTAAATACCTGATTGCATGAATCCACAAATATATTTATTGAAAAAGGGTGATGAATCATGACGTGTGTTATGTAATGTTCATTATGCTGAACAAGATCATGAGTTTGTCTAATGAATGAAAGTGTAAATCAGTGATATTCTTCTGCTTGTTTGTATGTTGCATTAAACTCTCAATCTGTAGATAAACACTTTTATAACACATTCTGTTTGTTAGTTTTTGTCCCACTATCCATAAAAGCGATTCATAATTATCTGTTGATTTCTTCTTCAGGTGTTTTTGGTGTTGAGAGAGAGGAAGTGTCAGTGATGGAGGGAGATTCACTCACTCTAAACACTGATGTTACAACAAAACAACAAGACAGAATTAGATGGTATTTTTATGATATTCGTATCGCTCAACTCAGTAGAGATCCCAGTAAGATCTGTACAGATGTTCAGTGTAATGAAGGAACTGAGAGATTCAGAGACAGACTGAAGCTGGATCATCAGACTGGATCTCTGACCATCATGAACATCACAAACACAGATGAAGGAGTTTATCAACTTCAGATCATCAGCAGTGGAAACATCATTGAAAAGATCTACAATGTTTCTGTTCATGGTGAGTCGTTTAATGACTGTTTTAAGGTTATTTGTGTTTAAATCACATCATCAATGTGTTTATTATATATCGATTTAGTTTTGTGGGTTTGGGTTCTAAAATGTCACTATAGATCTATAAATATTTATTATCAATTATTTTTCATCATTCAAAAAGTGTTTAGTTAATATGTACAATCATTGTTATTTAATAATCATTGTGTGAAGTTTATTTCCAAAAAACCTCCTACAGCCAGCTTTTGATTTGTTTCAGATGAACGAGAGGAAATGAAGAGAAAGTCAGTGAAGGAGGGAGAATCTGTCACTTTAGATCCTGGTGTAACAAGAAACCCAAATGATGTGATGAAGTGGTATTTTAATGAGATTCTCATCACTGAAATCACTGGAGATCAGAGTAAGATCTGTACAGATGATCAGTGTGATGAGAGATTCAGAGACAGACTGAAGCTGGATCATCAGACTGGATCTCTGACCATCATGAACACCAGAACTGAACACTCTGGACTCTATCAACTGCAGATCAACAGTGTCATTCGTCGTCGTCGTCGCAGCATCAGCATCTCCAGTGTGAAGAGCTTCACAGTAACCGTCACTGGTGAGTTTCATTTTCAGTGAGTTTTCCTTTAAGCAACAGTTAAGTAAATGTTTAAAATGACCCAGTAAATGTTTTCATGTGGTCTGTTTGAAGACTTTGGCATTAACTCTATATTAAAATATAGCACTTTCCTTTAGAGTTTTAGAAAACACTTTGGAATAAATAAATCAACATATTATCTTCTCATGTGACATTTTGGTTTACATTACGAATTTTAAAATGTTCAAGTGTTTTATAAAGATGCAAAACATTCATCATTGTCCTTTAAAAACTCCACCAGATGGCGTCATTTATAAACTAAATTAATATCATACTGATGACTAAAGTAATAAGTACAGTTCCCTTTCATGGGAACTTCGAGCTGCGTCAGAAAACGCTAGGGGAAACCCTTGACGTCAGTCACGTGAAGATGTGTACAACCAATGGGAAATTTACGCGTGTGAATGCGAGTCACGGAAGTGACGTCATGAACAGAGCATAAAAAGCGCGCCGGAACCCGGAAGTGACAGCTTTGAGTGTCTTCAGCGTGCGTGTGTCAGAGAGTTTGTGCTTGCGAGTTTCAAACCTCCCATTGGATTGCGTTGTGATTATGGCGGAGCAGACATTTAGATCGTGTGTTTCTCCTTGCACCCGTTTCATTACGGGAAAGGACACACACATTCAGTGCGTTGTCTGTCTGGGAGCGGAGCACGCTCGGTCAGCGCTTGAGGGCGGTGATTGTGAGAACTGCGAGAGGTTCTCATTGCGTACTCTCCGCTCCCGTCTGGCAGTATTTGCGGATACTAACCAGACTCGCGTTCTTCAAGGTTCGGGACCCGCTGCGGCTGAGGCTCGGCGGCGTTCTCAATCTTGGGGATCGCAAATGGATCTCACGGAAGGTTGCGGGGCGGGTGAGCCCGCCTCGCAGTTCGACTGTGCTGATCCCAGTTCCAGCCGGAGGTTGGAAGCACGCGTTTCAGGCGCGGTTTCTTCCAATCCGACTGGGACTTCGGTGCTGTCATTATCCTGCTCTGAGGAGGAGGAGGTGATTAGCATCGATCCGGTTGAGGAGGCTTCGCCACCCTCTTCACCGGCGTACGAGGAACTGATCGAGGTTGTGACACGAGCAGTCTCTCGTCTGGATATTGATTGGCCGGCAGAGACTAGGAACGCCCGTCCCAGCAAAAGTAAGTTGGATGAGCGTTACCTTCCGGCTCGTGTCGCTCCCCAGCGCCGGGCAATGCCTTTCTTCCAGGATCTCCATACTGAGGTGTCGAGATCTTGGAAGAAGCCAGCTTCCGATAGGGTGCATACATCGTCTAGTGCGATGTACGCTACTCTTACCGGAGCTCATCCTTACGGTTACGGAGGGATGCCGAAGGTGGACGAGGCTCTTGCGGGATACCTTGTGCCCCATTCGGCATCCACTATTAAAGCCCCGGCGCTCCCCACCAAACCGTTGCGAGTCACATCATCACTGGTGGGAAAAGCATATTCTGCCTCTAGTCAGGCTGCAGCGTGCCTGCACACCACGGCACTGCTGCAGGCCTACCAAGCAGATTTGCTGGGAGACCTCGATCAAGGTGGCGGTATTGGTCCCGAAGCAGTGGCAGAGCTGCGTCGGACCATGGATTTGTCTCTCCGAGCCACTAGAGAAACGGCCTTCTCTGTCGGGCGCTCAATGGCAGCTCTGGTGGCTACGGAGAGGCATTTATGGCTCAATCTTTCAGCCATAAAGGATAAGGACAAGTTCGTTTTGTTGGACGCCCCTCTGTCCCCTTCGGGCTTGTTCGGCGACGCCGTAAAAAGCGTTGTCGATAAGTTTCAGGAGGCTGCACGACAGCAGGTGGCGTTCAGCAAAGTCCTTCCCCGCCACCCTTCACGTGAGCCCAGTAGCCAAACACGGGCTCGCAGTTCCTCGTACAGGGCCTCACAGAAGGAGAGTGTTGCATCTCGTTTACCTCCCCCTAATAAAGGGAGGTCGGGACAACACTCTCGGGCCCAGCCTTCTGGTAAAAGGATGGATCTGAGGAACATCCTAAATGCCAAGAAGGCTACCTCTAAGCGTTCCTGACGCCAGAGGCAAGCCGCACCAAGGCGGTCAGCTCCGTGTCCGGTTCCCGAGGGAGCCCGTCTCGGAGGCACTGCCCCCTCTAAGGAGGGTCCTAGAGCATTCCACCAGTACGGTGTCCGGAAACCCCGGCCCTGTGGTGTCTCTGCTCGTATCAGAGATCAGTCTCGAGAGGCTGATTCCCTTAGTAGAGTTCCAGGCCGCATGGTTGCGTCTGCCGGGCATCTCTCAATGGGTCCTGCGCACAGTAACCTCCGGGTACAAAATTCAATTCGGGGCGTCACCACCCCGTTTTATGGGGATCCTATCGTCCGCGGTAGGGCCCCAGCAGGCTCTGATTATGGAACAGGAAGTAGACTCTCTGCTGGAGAAAGGGGCCATCGAGTATGTGCCCCTTACAGACAGACAGTCCGGTTTCTTCAGCCGATACTTCATAGTTCCGAAGAAGGATGGAGGGTTGCGGCCCATTCTGGATTTGCGTCTTCTAAATCGCACTATCTTGCGTCTAAAATTCAAAATGTTGACGCTCAGGCAGATTGTGACGCATATCAGGTCCGAGGACTGGTTCGTCACAATCGACCTAAAAGACGCATACTTCCACATCTCCATCCTTCCTCAGCATCGGAAGTTCCTACGGTTCGCCTTCGGGGGGAAGGCGTACCAGTATCGTGTACTTCCGTTCGGCCTATCGCTCTCACCCCGCACGTTCACGAAGGTCGTGGACGCTGCACTGGCTCCGTTGCGGTTACAGGGCATCCGTGTCCTCAATTATATAGACGATTGGCTAGTAATAGCCCAATCGTCTCAGTTAGCAGCACGTCATCGAGATGTCGTGCTTGCTCACATGCAAGAGCTGGGGTTAAGGTTGAACACCAAGAAGAGTGTGCTTTCTCCTGCTCAGAGAACCACCTTCTTGGGAGTCATTTGGGACTCGGAAACAATGTCTGCTCGGCTATCCCCCGGGCGCATTCATTCCATTCAATCAACTGTCGAGGGCATAAAATTAGGCCAGCTGCGCACTGTCAAACACTTTCAGAGAGTGTTAGGGCTCATGGCAGCAGCGTCCAGCGTTATACCGCTCGGCCTGCTGCACATGAGACCCCTGCAGTGGTGGCTCAGGACCAAAGGGTTTTCCCCGAGGGGCAACCCGCTTCGCACAATCAAGGTCACGAGGCGATGCCTACGCACCTTGACCCTGTGGAAGAACATCTGGTTCCTGTCACAAGGCCCCGTGTTGGGGGCTCCGTCTCGACGAGTAACTCTGTCAACGGATGCCTCCCTCACAGGTTGGGGGGCGGTTCTGAGGGACCGCTCCTCACAAGGGCTTTGGAGCCTGCGGCACCAGTCCTGGCACATAAACCTGCTGGAGTTACTGGCGGTCCGCAGAGCGCTACTTGCTTTCCTCCCAGACCTAATTGGGCATCATGTCACTGTTTTCACAGACAGCATGACAGTGGTGGCTTACATCAATCACCAGGGAGGTCTTCGTTCTCGTCCGATGTACAAATTGGCGAGACAAGTTCTTCTCTGGGCCCAGGGCAAGCTGCTCTCACTCAGGGCAGCTCACATCCCTGGAGTCCAGAACATAGGAGCAGACTTCCTGTCGAGGCAGGGGCCGAGGCCCGGGGAATGGCGGCTCCACCCCGAGGTGGTGGAGCAGATTTGGAAGAGATTCGGGAAGGCACAGGTAGACCTGTTTGCCTCGGTCGAGAATACTCATTGCCCTCTATGGTTCTCCTTAACGTACCCAGCGCCGCTGGGGCAGGATGCCATGATGCAGGTGTGGCCGAGGCTACACCTGTACGCTTTTCCCCCGATTGTTCTGCTCCCGGGAGTTCTGGCCAAAGTTCGTCGGGACAGGGTCCGTCTCACGCTGGTGGCCCCCTTTTGGCCCAGCAGGATCTGGTTCTCGGACCTGATATCCCTCCTAGACGGAGTCCCCTGGGAGATTCCGGTCAGGGGGGATCTTCTGTCCCAGGCGGAGGGTTGTGTTATTCACCCCCGTCCAGAACTTCTGAAGCTGAAGGTCTGGCCCCTGAGGGGGTCCAGTTCTTCGAATCTGGTCTCACAGCCGAGGTTGTAGAGACCATCCTTCAGTCCAGAGCTCCCTCCACGAGGAAACTCTACGCTCTGAAGTGGAAACTCTTTTCTGCTTGGTGTAGCGTAAGGCAGTTAAACCCAGTAACCTGTCCCGTTGGCAAAGTGCTGGAGTTCCTGCAGGAGAAGTTTGCGACAGGGTTGGCCCCTTCTACCTTGAAGGTTTATGTGGCTGCCATAGCGGCTTGCCACATACCTTTGGGAGGGGTGTCCTTGGGCAGGGACCCCCTAGTCTCTCGTTTCCTTCGTGGCACTCTAAGGCTGAGACCTGTGGCACAGACCAGGGTTCCTGCCTGGGACTTGTCTTTGGTACTCCAAGGCCTGTCCCAGGCACCCTTTGAACCATTAGAGGAGCTTCCTATTAAACTCCTCTCCCTAAAGACCCTTCTTTTGCTGGCTATCACCTCGCTTAAGAGGGTCGGGGATCTTCAAGCTCTCTCGGTGGTTCCTTCTTGCCTCGAGTTTGCGCCCGGGATGACGAAGGTTTTTCTTCACCCGAGGCCAGGCTATGTCCCTAAGGTTCTTACGAACGTGGCTCGGTCTATCATGCTACAGGCCTTCTGTCCTCCCCCCTTTGACGATCATGAGCAGGAGCGAAAGAACAAGGTCTGTCCAGTACGAGTACTGGACGCTTACGTCCTCAGGACTGCTACCTGGCGTAAGTCAAACCAACTGTTCGTTTGTTTTGGGACCCCTGAGGGGGCTCCAGCTTCCAAACAAACCCTAAGCCGATGGATAGTCGAGGCTATCTGTCTGGCTTATGAGTCGGCCGGACATGCTTCTCCCCTGAGGGTCCGGGCCCACTCCACTAGGAGCGTGGCGACCTCCAAGGCGTTTCTCTCAGGAGTTTCCCTTGCTGATGTTTGTGCTGCGGCTGGCTGGTCCTCACCGCACACCTTTATGAGATTCTATCAGTTAGATCTCGATTCCGCTCCGGGAACGAGGGTGCTCTCTCAGTGAGCTGAGACACATCCGTAGGCCGGCGTCGCTGAGGTGACGTTGGTATAACGTTCCCCTAGCGTTTTCTGACGCAGCTCGAAGTTCCCATGAAAGGGAACGTCTCGGGTTACGTATGTAACCCTGGTTCCCTTAAGGGGAACGAGACGCTGCGTCTTCGCCTCAGCTCCTTGCGCCTCCGGGCCCGCTTCAGACACTCTTTTGCTGTCACTTCCGGGTTCCGGCGCGCTTTTTATGCTCTGTTCATGACGTCACTTCCGTGACTCGCATTCACACGCGTAAATTTCCCATTGGTTGTACACATCTTCACGTGACTGACGTCAAGGGTTTCCCCTAGCGTTTTCTGACGCAGCGTCTCGTTCCCCTTAAGGGAACCAGGGTTACATACGTAACCCGAGACGTTTTTACTTATTACAGTGGTACCTCGAGATACGAAATTAATCCGTTCTGAGGCGGCCTTCGTATAATGAGTTTTTCGTATCTTGGAACACATTTTACATGTAAAATGGCTAATCCGTTCCAAGCCCTCAAAAACACCCCATTAAATTTCATAATAAAGCTAAATTGACCTATAAACAATGAAATAACGTAAAATGTTGATGTGGCAAGGGGGGCGTGGATATAAACAGCCTGGAAGGGAAAGACGGAGAGAGAGATCCGGGTGAGACGCGAGGCTCACGAGCGAAACGAAAGTGAAAGTGATTGCGAGTGACACGGAACTCAGAGGGAGAAGCGTGACTCAGCTGAGAGAAGCGGGACAGTGGGAGTGAAACGCACCTGCTTATGTTTTGTTTTGTGTTTTGATTTATTTAAGACTCTAAAGAAATAAAAGCTTGTGAGTCTCAGTAAGCTGACCCTGCCTCCTTCCTTCTCCGTGACTAACGAACCTTACCACAGTCGAAGCTTACCTTTCGAGTGAGGCTATCTCCGAAAGTGGCGGCAGAGGAGGAGGAGGACAAACGGCAGATAGCAGCTTCGTACTTCTTTATGATCTCCATCTTTGTCTCCAGAGCTGAAGCACGTCAGCACGTACGTATAGAAGATGCATGATGGGAGGGATGCTGTCCAATTAGAGAGAAGGATCTCATGGCTTGGCTAGCATCAGGAACCAATGGGAGAGCAGGAGGATGGTGGCGAGTCTACTATAACTAAGATGGCGGCGTGCGGCGCGAGTTTCAAAATTGTTATGGGGCGAATCTCGGACTTTCAGAAACCTTTCGCATCTTGAAAACTTTTCGTATGTAGAAGAGAAATATTTTTTGTCTTTGCTTTCGTAACTTGGATTTTTCGTAATTTGAGCCTTTCGTATCTTGAGGTACTACTGTATATAAGTATTTATATAAGTATTAATTAATAATTATAATTATTATTATTATTATTGACCAAAGTAAATACCAGTGAAAATGATTGTTAAAGTTGATTTATTAATCAGTCTCTGCTGAATAATGACTGTCTGTTTTTAGCTGTTCCAGATTCAAGTGTGTCTTCAGGTGGAAAAGGAGGAACAGTTGTTGCTGTGATTGTTTGTGTTGTTCTGCTGGCGGCTGCAGCCGCTGGTGTGTTTTACCTTCGCCACAGGAAATCTAAACAAACAGGACAAAGTGGCAAGTATTACATAAAGCTGATTTAACAAGATAGAAATATGAGATTTATTGAGCAGAAGTAATCTTTTTTTTAAGCATGTGTATTCTTATTTAGATGAATCTGTTTCACTGAGTTTGTTGTTTAAATAGGAACCCAGACGCAGATCAGTCATGATGAGGTGAGTGATAGTTGAGTTTTGATTCGCCCATGAAGCTCAAAATGGATTTTATTTTTTATTTTTTTGCCATTCACACTTGATAAATATTTCCTTACAGAGGAATGGTTTCTTACAGAGGAATGGTGGGGAAGTTTCAATTCCCTTATCAGACAAGGATTCCACTGATCACTTTTGATAATGAAACATCAACTGGTTTTCTATTTGGAGACGTACTTGTTTACGCCTGCTGTTTTATTCTGTCGCTTACGCCAACTTTTAACCATTTCTGTACTGATTTATTCACAGACAGAGTCTATATGCAGGTAAATGTACAGTTTTCCTCAGATCTTTCATTCTAATGGACAATATAAGCTTGTGCAAATCACACATGAACACGTTCGGAGAGAACAGAAAACAAACGGAGAGCAGCAGCTTTTGTTTCTGCTCTGACAGCAGCAAGATCACACAAAACACAGTGTGTGTTAGACTTCAGGAGTGGTTAGAGTTCATTGTGCTTGTTATGTTTTTCATCTTCAAACCAAACATGGGTCAAACATTTTCATGTGCACACTGATGCTTGGTGTGCCGTAGCTTTGTGGTTTTGGGTCCAAATCAATGAATAAGTGTCTTATAATGTTTATATATATATATATAATATTTTGTATATTTTTTTTATTATATCTATTACATGTCATTTGCATATAATCGACCATAATTTTTACTGATAAAGCTAATGTTATTATATTGTGAAATTATGCGATATATAAATGTGTGTATACTGAATACAGTAAGTATACTTTTTTAAAGATTACAGTATTTACTTTACTAAATTACTTTTCTTTGCATTTTGTTTTAATTTTTTTGTTCACACTCCTTGTTTTTTAATGGATTATTTCTAAACAGTTAAGTGTGGTTTCAGCACAGACTCAGGCCTAAAAGAAGCTACAATTGTTTCTTTCATTAGAGTTTGTTTTTGTTAGTTTGCACATTTTGTGAATGCTTGTGTAATGTTAGGATAAAGCACAGCAAACTTCAACTGCTCGTTTACACATTCCATTGTTCTTTTTCTTTTGTAAACTGTACTGATGTGATGATGATGTTTAACTCCGACCCAGACGGTCTCCATGTTTTATACTGTGTAAGTGCTGAAACATTTGACTGACAGTGTCCAATTGTATTAAAAAGAATGTTTATTATATTTTCAAACAAAAGCATATGTAACAATTAAAACTATTGCAAGGTTTAAGGTTCCACTTGCACAATAAAACCAAAACTTCCATTACAAGTGAATGATTTCTTCTTTCCTGTTGCTCAAACAGTAGAGTTGCAACGCTAAGGTCATGGGTTCAATCCTCAGAGAAAGCAAGAGCTGATTAGAATGTCAATGTGTTTCTTGAATGCAATGCAATTGAATAAAAGCGTCTGATAAAAGCAGAAATGTAAATGTAAAGTTTGCTTGGGGAAAAAGATATAGAATATTTTTAAATACACAAACCAACCATTTAATTTATTTATTGTTATGCTCTTCTGTTACTTTACCTTATGAAGCATTAAATGTTCATCTCTGAATGTCATTGACTGAAATAACATCCACGGCCATATCAGTGCATGCCTTAAACACTTTCCACCTACACTGATGCTCTCTGTCATCTGCTCGTTCTTCCACCATGATACACAATTATCATCACCAACACAAACACATGATATATTTTGATGCACAATAAACACTCATTAACAATGTTTAAGTCATACATTTTCATAAACATGCATGTTCTTATTCGGGCTTTAATTAGAAGCACTTTTGATAAGTAATATTTAAAAAGTAAGCCTATTTAAACTACTAGATATAAGTTAAAACATTTCTGACATTTTGGCTTTTTTAAGTCACTGTTGAGATTTTCGTGATAAAAGACTGGAATCACTATGATGTAATAAATGTAAACTTTTATTCAGCAAGGACGCATGAAATTGATCCAAAGTGACAGTAAATGCATTTATAATGTGTTTCAAGTGGTAAAGGAGGAAAAGTTGTTGCTGTGATTGTTTGTGTTGTTCTGCTGGCGTCTGCAGCTGCTGGTTTGTTTTACCTTTTCTAATGGAAACCCAAACAAACAGGCCAAAGTGGCAAGTATTACATAAAGCTGATTTAATAAGACAGAAATGTGAGATTCACTGTGGATGTGCAAAAGGAATCTTTAAAACCATGTGTATTCGTATTCAGTTGAACCAACGCAGTCTGTTTCACTGAGTTTGTTGTTTAAACAGGAACTCTGCCACAGATCAGTCGTGATTAGGTGAGTGATAGTTGGATTTTGATTGAAATTAATCCAAAGTGACAGTAAATGCATTTATAATGTGTTTCAAATAAACGCTGTTCTTCTGAACTTGCTGTTAATAAAGAATCCAGAAAACAGACTGTGGTGGAATTGGATAAATTATATGTTTTTTCTTTCTTATACATGATTATATTTTGTTTCTTGACATTATTGATTATTGTGTAACATTAATTTCATTTTTATTCTGTAGAACTAGTGGGTAAGATATAATAAGTCTGAAGAAATATGTTTGAGGTATTGATAATTAAATCTTTAATTAAGTCTTTAGCCTTGAATATAAATGCTGGAGTAGGCTACTACATTGACTAAAGTAAATGAATAAGACGTGGATCAAAATCAACAGTTCTGAACTGAAATCAACAGTTTTGCTTGTAGTTTTATCCCTAATCCTCGAAGCTCAGGCAGTTTACAGTTTGAATCGATCTTATATGTTTTTGTAATCCTTTAAGTGCAGAGAAAGCGTCCGTGTGCGTTCTGGGTCTGCTGTTTGAAAAATGGAAATACATAATCTTATTTGATAAAGGAGGAGCGTATAGAAGCGTAGTGCGCGTGCACGCGAATGGGGAGTCAGAATTCACTAGAACAGCTGTTCGTTTTCTTCATTTTTTTTTTATTAAAAGCGAAGAAAATGTTTATCGTTATATTACTTTGGTGTTTACGTGACCGTGGTAAGTCATAAAACCTGTATGTTTCTCTTCCTGTGCCCAATATGAAACCGAAAGTTTCTTTGTTTTGATAAAGTTTTCTGTGTTGCACTGTGCTGAAAGAGTTACTTTTATACTTCGCCCTAAAAAGCGATCGCATATCAAGCATATCGTGTCGTCAGACAATACACTGCGTTTATATTTGTTTACAAGCGTTTATATTTATTTTGCCTTTTTTCGCGCAATCGTTTGAAAATAGGAAGTTGCACTTTTGTTGACTTGTTTACACTAGAGATGGATAGCTCGACACCCTGTGTCGACACACGTCTCGAGTTTTTGACAAACTAGGGCTTGTAAACAGTGTTCCGGAACATTGTTTTGAAATGGGGTTGTCACGTGACCTGTGTGAAGAAGCTTCGTTTCCTCCCTAAAACTTTGAGACGCACCCACAGAGCGCAGAGATCGTGCGGTCTCATGGTTCACGGAAGTGTTGAGTACACTTAAATTAATACATATAAAATGAAATAATGTGTATAAAGGATCCAAAAACATGTCAGATGGATTGCACCAGCAAAACTGTTGATTTCACACTGAAATTATGTTCCTGCTGCATGAAGATCAGAAAAAATGTATCGCTTCTTCTAGTAAGACTGTGTCTGTGAAAGCTTAATATTTCAGATCTTCTTAACATATAGCCTTCAGTTTTTTAGAAACTGTGTTCACGTAGTGTGATGACGTAGAGTTCACTACGTCATCGCTCAAGAGTGTAGTTTGTCTTTTATTGGTTAAAACTCGACTTTCGGTTTCCATTGGAACCTTCATGGATTAGGGTCTACATTTATTTTTAGGAAAAGCGGTGAAAATGCTTGTCGTTATTTTGCTTTGGTGTTTACGTGACCATGGTAATTCATTTAAACCTGCATGTTTCTCTTCCTGCACCCAGTATGAAACCGGAAGAGTTTGTTATGATCCTGCGTCAGTGTTTACAGCTGTGCTGGAAGGCCCTTGTTTACATATTTCACAATCGAAGACGCTTAAACTAACGATTTAAGTCTCTCTACGTCAAACACGTGCAAAACCACATATATGTTTTGCTCATTACAACTCGGCAGTTTCCAGTCAAATATTGTTTAAAACAGCATGAATTCTTGAAACAACTGAAATGTTCCTATAAATATATTTTATTTCCAACTGTCCATTCCGGATAATAAACGGTGGGTAAACCTGTAGTATAGCGTCGCTAATAATTACCAAATAGCACCAGCAGCTAAACCACCGACATTAAAATAGACCTAAAACCGCTGTAATAACATGAAAAGGCACCCAACAAAGCTGTTGTTAACACAGTTTCAAGCTTATTTAAAGCACCATTCACGGATATTTCAGTAAACATGCGATATAGCGTCGGTAATTAGACAGTACCCTCTCCCATACAGGAAATACTTTAGTAGACAGCAGTAAGTTTCTATGTATTTTTACAATTGTTTTTTTATTAAAATAAATTTAAATCAGAAATCCACAATGGCGGGAAGACCACGAGCGTCAACGACTATTGTAATGAAGGTGGACTGGTTGTTAGGTAGACTTGGTCATCGCCATGGTGTGTCAGTAAGAACACGGAGACAGGGAACTCATTTGAATGACTTTAATGTCCATCAAGTTCACTGGTTACATTGCCATAAATGGTAACTTATGGGCGTGTGTATGTATGTGGTCTAAACAAAGGAAAGAAGAAATAAATGACATAAATTAAGTGAATCTATGATAACATAAAATTACCACATGCAAATTACTAGATAACATAACAGATGTACAACGGCACATGGCACTGTAACACATTATACATAAATAATGTGAATCCTCAAACTTATTAGATTCGTGAATCAAATCTACATGCATACAGGTCAATATACATTAAGGTGTACATTTGACTGATTCATCATACATCTAATCTAACTAACAGTAGGCTATTAGGCGGAAATATAGCTACTACAATAGAATAAACAAGTTCACGTAATGCAATACTGTTTCCACAACAACCGTTGTGCAGAACCGCGGGTCTTTCGTGCATTTCTCTATCTTACATATAAACAACTCAGCGACTAATCTTGATCAGAAGCAACAGCAATATATATATATGATGAATAAACACTTACTTTGAGTCATTAACGCACACAACTCTGGCAGGAAATAGGGAGAACAACACCACACGAACCGTCTCTCAACTATAAAGCGAAACAAAGCTAGAAAGTTCTGCACACTGTCATTGGACCAATGCTATGGTGTGATTGGCTGTCCGTCAGCGTGATTGGGGCATGATCACTATGTCAGCTTGTTAGGATATTGGTCAGATGGGTAGTAGAGTTATCCAGCAGATGGCGATGCTGACCTCCTCTATAACAACTATTGTACCACCGAACGAAATACTAACTAAAAACGACATGTTACATGAAGTGTGGCGATTGTCGGAGGTTTAGCCCCCTGCTGGTGCTAGTTGGTAATTAGGGACGCTATACTACAGGTTTACAAAACGGTGTATAATTCCCCAGTGACCTGCAGCAGTCCGTCTTCTCATTAACTGCTTTTGTCTTACTGATCATATTTCATACCTGTTGAGTTTACTTTTTAAAATTAACAGAAGTTTGACCACTAAACCCTGATATTACATAAACATCTCAGAGAGTCTATCTGATGTGTGTTTTTATGTGGAAGACGTGTTTTATATAGAGTTTGTTCATCTGCAATACATCTCAGGACGTTTCCTGTCAGACGTTAATTAAAATGTTTATGATTTAGAATGGATGTAAAACTGACATCTTACAGACGTTTCTCAGATGTTTGTACTGCAGATGCTTTCCTGATCTTTAACAAACATCTTGAAGATTGATAGGACCTTTTTTTGTAAGACTGTGGTCTTGTCCTCATCAAGTCTTTCTGTCCTGTCCTGTATGCTTTTGGTCTCATCCATGTCTCTACTTTGTACCTGGTCCAGCTCTTGCCAGTTAACCGACTTCCGGATGTCTCAATCTTTCCCTCTGGAGTAAAACACAGTCGGACCCTTCCTTCCAATTTTGCCTCTGCTAACTGTCCATATAGCAAGGTGACAGATAAAATGTTAAAGGTTGTAGTAGTGATTTTATCCTTTTTCCCCTCACTTTTACTTTTTTAAAGAATAGTCTTTTTTTCTTTGATTGTGTTAAACTGTTTAAGAAATAAAAAAGAAAGACTTCGAGTGACTGCTCGAAAGTTGTAAAAAAAAAAAAAAAAAAAAAAAAAAAAAATATATATATATATATATATATATATATACATACACGCACATACACAACTAATTTGTTGATATACCACTGAAGTGTAATTTATTTTTCAGCATTAACTTGGTACATCAGATGGGAACGTTAACATTTCTTTAAATGTTTCAACAGAAGTGATTCAGAATTAACATCACCTTGTAACATTGACTCAACAATATTACCAAATATCCTTTCTGTGATGTAGAATCATCATAATAAAGTAACGTTGATTTAACAAAATTGCCTTTGTTTTTGGAAAAAATTAACATCATTTTAACATTAACTGAGGGTGCAAAAGTGATTTAGAACCAGCATCACTTTGTAATGTTAAGATTTGTATGTAAGTATAATGCAATTATTGTTGACTCAACTGATTTAACATTGTTTCAACAGTTGCTTGCTTTCTAGATGGAGTTTATCTTGGACCTGGCACCTCTTCTTTTGTTCTGTGTCATTCAGTATAGTATCTCATTCTGCTTCTGTGTCCTCTCTTTTTTTCAGATTCTGACCGAATTAACAATTTACGAGATCTGATGTTTACCTGCAGTCTGCGAGTTTACAATTTATTTGTCTTCTGAAATATACATGTATATTTTGTGCAGCTTCTAAAAGGCAGTACTAAATGAAAAAGTGATCTTTAAACACAGTTATGATCTTTTAATCATAATTATAAAAAAAAAACTACATCCTGTTCTAATGTTTCCACCGCCCAGCTCTTAATGTATACTGTATTTTGTATCATGTTCATATCATGTTTTTTTTTTCTTTCTTTTTTGGGATCATTGAATGTTTGAAGCTTTTGTAATATTTGTGTATGAGTCCTTTAGTGTGGAAAAAATTAATCTCAAATTCATAGTTTTTGGCAGCACGATATATATCTAAATATCTCTCTCTCTCTCTCTCTCTCTCTCTATATATATATATATATATATATATATATATATCTAATAAGTTACACTATAAAATTGATTTTTTAAATACTCTTATGTTTTAGTTAAGTTATTTATGATTTCATAAAAACCAAACTAATGTTATTTTAGTTATTTTATAGCTATAGTAAATTGGTCAAAAACAAAGGGAATTTTTTAACTGTTCACTTTATGGTTTCTGAGGGAGGTTTGAGTTCAGCCGTGGCTCGTCTTTAAGGGAGGTGAGGCAGTAAAATATTCATTCACTATATAAACTTGAATAAATTGTGAATATGTTCGACATTGTGCAACTAAATATTGGACATTCTGCCACATTTATATAATCAGATTTTATAATCAGATTTTGATAAATAATTTTGAGCGTTCCTAATTTAAAGCCAGATTTCTGACTGTCGATTTTCACATCACCTCATATAAAATGTTTATGCCCAGATAGACGCACACATCTGCATAACGTCTGTTAAAGAGCTTCATCTGGAAATCATCTGCTGTGAACAAACATCTGAGAAATGTCTTTAAGATTCAGTTTTACATTCATTTAAATCATAAGGACATTTTCTAAATGTCTGTATAACATCTGACAGGAAACGTCCTAGAGACGTATTGCAGATGTAAACGCACACTTGAAATAGATTGCATTGCCCTGGTTGCAATGTGTTTATTGTAGAAAATGGATAAATTGCTTGAATATATCGATTTCCACATGAAACACCCCTTTCCACTGATTGGTCAACCAAATATCAACCTGTTTCACTTTCAATTCTACCACATTTCCGTGAATAAATAATAGTAGTAGAATAATAGTAATAATAGTTGCTATAGATTTTAAGACCTTAAGGTGTTTATTACACATTTTTCTCTCTCATCAAAACCGCACTGGGCCTAGAAGGGGCTTTCTTCTCTATTGGCATGGGCTCAACAACCAGAGAAATATGAATTGATTATTTCTGAAATAATAATGTATCTTGCATCTGCAACCATTACCCATCAGCCCACTTCTTTGGCACACCACTGGTTTTGTTTAGCTGTCCAACTAACAAAATGTGTGGCAAAGCTGCGTAAAGAGCCACTGGACAGCAGGAAGATGTGCTGTAGCAAAATGCAGACCAGATCAATCTGTTTATGCTGTCTTATGACCATGCTACAATGTGCCTTACCTACGGGGCATGTTGTCACATTTCCCTTTCATTCTTTCTGGGTAAATTTAGAAAAAATATACTCTGTAATTATGAAATAAAACAACATATTTGTTCTAGATGTGTGAAATTAATGTGAACTAAAATGTGGGAAAATGTGAATTTACAGAAACTGGGAAAAAATGTGCCAAAAACGTTAAAGAGTGCGTTGCTCTCCCCTGTGATGTTCATGAAGTTGTTCAAAATCTCATGTGTGTTTGTCTGACGAGTGAATCGATGCTTTTCTTCTGCTGTTTGTTTGCATGTATTACATTATGAATCCAGACAGATTTCTCTACCCACCGTAGAAAAACTTTCCTGCTGTGTAATTCACTTTGACTTAAAATAACTGTTGATTTCTTCTTCAGGTGTTTCTGGTGTGGATACAGAGAGATTGTCAGTGAAGGAGGGAGAATCCATCACTTTAAACACTGGTGTGGAAATAAAACAACAGGAGAATATTAGCTGGTATTTCACATTTGTGAATGACATTCTTATCGCTGAAATCACTAGAGATGCCATCTGCACAGATGTTCGGTGTAAAGGTATAGATGCGCGATTCAAAAACAGACTGAAGCTGGACAATCAGACTGGATCTCTGACCATCAAAGACAACAGACCCATAGAATCTGGAGTTTATAAACTAAAGATCAACAGCAGAAACACAAAGATCTTCACTCTTGCAGTTCACAGTGAGTCATGTTTAAAGCAAGTACATCATGTCACATTTAATGTGTTTTGAAGTGAAGGTTTTTCTCTTTACCTGCTTAATGCAAAAATGTTTGGCAGCTAAACATTCCTGAAAAACTGTTGCAAAGGAATTGTTACTGATTAGATTTTTTAGGAATTCTTCTTTGATTGAGTTCAACAGGATCACTTGGCTGTTGGAAACGACTGTAAATCACGGCTTATTGCTGTAAATTAGTTCAGTATGATTTAAAGCTGACAGTTGGTTTTGGTTCATAAAAAGCTGCATTTGTGTTCTAGTGTAAATCAAAGATATTAGTAAAAT
Organism: Rhodeus uyekii; assembly: GCA_037043235.1. Classification (NCBI taxonomy): domain Eukaryota; kingdom Metazoa; phylum Chordata; class Actinopteri; order Cypriniformes; family Acheilognathidae; genus Rhodeus; species Rhodeus uyekii. Next base: position 502,873 of record JAWRVZ010000175.1, on the reverse strand, counting down.
TGATTATCAGTAATGCTGTTACAGATTCAGGTCTGTTTCATCTTTTGAAACCATTGCTTTGTTTGAGACGAGTATAATCTGAGCAGATCTGATCACTCGTACACACAAATACACCTCTTTCAAGATTAAATATTCTGCCTTTTCCTATTGTTTAATTTGGTTTGGTTTAGATTTATCTGTTCATATCTTCTCCAGGTTTTTTCGGTGCTGATATAGAGGAAGTGTCATTGTTTGTGAAGGAGGGAGATTCAGTCACTTTAAACACTGATGTTCAAACAAACCAACAGGAAAAGATTAGATGGTATTTTTATGACACTCGCATCGCTCAGATCCTTGGAGATTTCAGTAAGATCTGCACAGATGTTCAGTGTAATGAAGGAACTGAGAGATTCAGAGACAGACTGAAGCTGGATCATCAGACTGGATCTCTGACCATCATGAACACCAGAAACACACACTCTGGACAATATCAGCTGAAGATCTTCACCAGCAGCAGCAGCATCACAAAGATCTTCATTGTTGCTGTTTATGGTGAGTCATTTTGTTTAAGAGCAAGTCATGGACAGTATATTTTTCTAAAATGTTTTCTTTGATATTTAAATAATTTTTTCTCTGTATATTAATTCCCATACTGATCATTTCTTCTCAAACACATTTAGTGTTGAAGTGGAAGATAGTGTAGATTGTGTAGATTTAAATATAAACTTATTTTAGTATAACTTAAAACGTTTTGTAGGGGATTTACAGTTAAGACCCGAGGAGCAGATATGTTGAATGAACACCAGGAGTCAGAAGTGCAGTCAATAGAAGAAATTTTAGTGAAGTTTAGTTTGCAGTTTCATCAGCAGAAGCTTCAGGTCTCACAAGGAGTTCGTAGGCCGACCCACATACAATAACATTGTTACAGCAATTACACTCTAACAGAGGGTGCTAACTACGTCAATGATGACGGTTAAATGATCCTGATTGGCTAAGAAAGAAAGAAAGAAAAACAAAACTAGTAATTTTCCACACAAGAGCAGACAGTCTGAAGCATATCTTCGTTGATCACATGGTTGACGGGTTCGTGACGTGGCTTGTCGAGAACAACAAGTTTTATGGTGCCAACTAATCACCTCATCAATACAGACCATATTAACACACACACACACACACACACACACACACACATACAGCTTCTCCAAGGCTGAACTCGGCTCAGGCTCCAACTCTCAACAGAAACAGTACCCAAAACATTCTGATAACATATTCTATCTGTTGAGAAGTGCTGACAATATTCATCCTTACTCGATGGAAAACTACAGAAGAGTAAAGAAAGGTTTTTAACTAATAAAAAGCCTAACTTGATTATAAATCACTATTTACAACTCATTCAAATAAGAAAAAAGAAAAAGTACATATGAAAAATAAGACAAAGAAAAGAATATAGGTATAAATAGGAAAAATAAAAATAATATATATATAATGTAAATGGAAGAGACAAGAGACTTTGATTATCCGCCTTCAGTTTTGTTTTACCATTGGTTAGTTATTAAATGTATCACTTATTTTTTTTCCAATACTGATGACAGTTTAGCATTTGTTTAAATCCATATACATATCATATGTATTTTCTAGCTCATCACCAGGAATCCAAAGTGCCGAGAATTTGAAAAGTATGAGTATAAGCTAAAAATATGCATAAATGTTGCTTTTTTTGTAAAGAGTAAAGAGTGTTCCACAATTCTCCCGTGATATGTAGTGTTTATCCATAAAAATTGTGGTTTGTGTTTCAGATATTCCTGCTGAAATGAAGAGAAAGTCAGTGAAGGAGGGAGAATCTGTCACTTTAGATCCTGGTGTAACAAGAAACCCAAATGATGTGATGAAGTGGTATTTTAATGAGATTCTCATCACTGAAATCTCTGGAGATCAGCGTAAGATCTGTACAGATGATCAGTGTGATGAGAGATTCAGAGACAGACTGAAACTGGATCATCAGACTGGATCTCTGACCATCATGAACACCAGAAACACAGATGAAGGAGAATATAAACTACAGATGATCATCAACAGCAGCAGCTTCAGCATCACTAGAGTGAAGAGATTCAGTGTTTCTGTCACTGGTGAGTGTCATTTAGTCAGTCAATACACTTTCCTTTAGAGTTTTAGAAACAGTTTGGAATAAATAAATCAACATATACACTGGAGTCTGGCTAGAAAAAGTGATATTTGACTCAATAGCAGCCCTTCACTACTATATTCTCATGTGGCATTGATTTTGGTTTACATTATGAATTTTAAAATGTTCAAGTGTATTATAAAGATGCATAACATTCATCATTGTCCTTTAAAAGCTCCACCAGATGGCGTCATTAAACTAAACTAATATTATACTGATGACCAAAGTAGACAGGCGTAAATACCATTGAAAATTATGCTAAAGTTGATTTATTACTCAGTCTGTGCTGAATAATTACTGTCTGTTTTTAGCTGTTCCAGATTCAAGTGTGTCTTCAGGTGGAAAAGGAGGAACAGTTGTTGCTGTGATTGTTTGTGTTCTGCTGGCGTCTGCAGCCGCTGGTGTGTTTTACCTTCGCCACAGGAAATCTAAACAAACAGGACTAAATGGCAAGTATTACATAAAGCTGATTTAATAAGATAGAAATGTGAGATGTATTGTGCAGAAGGAGTCTTTAAAACCATGTGTATTCGTATTCAATTGAACCAAGTAATAAAAAGGTTTGTTGTTTAACAGAAACTCCGCAGCAGAACAGTCACGATGAGGTGAGTGAGCATTGAGGTTTTGATTGAAGTCCAAAATGGATTTCATGTGATTTTTTTATTTTAATTTTTTTTTGCTATTCACACTTGAATAATATTTCCAGATTCCAATCAGATATGCATAAAAATGAAATTTGGACTCAGTCTGAACGAACCTCGTTGAGATAGTTTACTGTATATATTTCTGTATTCAGGAGTCACCAATAATTTATATGGAGTTATTTAAGAAAGTGCTGCTCTCTTGAGATGTTTTACTTCAGAATAAAACACATTCAGCAAACAGAGAAAAATAATAAATTTGTTGTAACCTGCTGTAAATGTGTGTTTTCTTACAGAGGAGTGGTGAGGAAGTTTCAATTCCCTTGTCAGAAAAGGATTCCATTGATCACTTATGATAATGAAACATCAACTGGTTTTCTATTGGGAGACGCACTCGCTTACACCTGGTGTTTTATTCTGTCTCTCACGCCCACTTTTAACCATTTCTGTCCTGATTTCTTCACTGACAGAGTCTATGCGCAGGTAAATGTATGGTTTTCCTCAGATCTTTCGTTCTAATGGACAATATAAAACATGAACACGTTCGGAGAGAACAGAAAACAAACGGAGAGCAGCAGCTTTTTGTTTCTGCTCTGACAGCAGCAAGATCACACAAAACACAGTGTGTGTTAGACTTCAGGAGTGGTTAGAGATCATTGTGCTTGTTATGTTTTTCATCTTCAAACCAAATGCTGGTCTTCAGCTGCCAGATTAATCCCGTCTGGTTATAGCGCTCTTCCCATGTGTTCAGCATTACGTCAGTAGACGAAGAGAAGATGGTCTTTTGTTACTGTTCGAATGCATTATATATATAATATATATATATATAATCTTTTATATATATTTTTATTATATCTATTACATGTAATTTGCAAATAATCTAACTTTTACGGATAAAACTAATGTTATTACAGTGGAGTTTGGTTATGTCGACGGCCTTGGGGGTTGCAAAAAAGCGTTGAGATAACCGTTTAGCGAGATAGCCAACACCCAATATATCTATTTATAAAAAAAAATATTAGTATAAAAATGTACATACACTGTATATGTTTGCTAAAATGGCCATGGCATGACGTGCAACGCGAACTCGGGTACCTACATGAGTCACGAGATAAGCATGTGAAGTGGCGAATTTGTCCCTCTTTTTTGCTCGAGATATTAGATTTCGGCGACATAAAAGAATCAACATAACCAAAAAGAAAATACTGAGACAAATAGGGAGTTTGGTGGTTCCACTTCAAAAACGTCGACATAACAGGATTGGCGCGTTAACCGTGAGTCGAGATAAGTGAACTCCACTGTATAATGTGATAATATATGATATTATATTGCATTTATGTGTGTTTACTGATTACCGTAAGTATCTTTATTTTATTACTGTATTTACTTTACTAAATTACTTTTCTTTGCATTTTGTTTTAATGTTTTTGTTCACACTCCTTGTTTTTTAATGGATTATTTCTAAACAGTTAAATGTGGTTTCAGCGCAGACTTAATTAGGCCATTTAATAAGCTACAATTGTTTCTGTTAAGCTACAAACAGTTTATGTTTTTGTTAGTTTGCACATTTTGTGAATGCTTGTGTCATGTTACAGCACAGCACACTTCATCTGCTCGTTTACATATCTCCGTTTTTCCGTATCTCCATATCTCCGTCTTCATCTCCGTTGTTCTTTTTCTTTTGTAAACTGTACTGATGTGATGATGATGTTTAACTCACTCTGTTCCGACCCAGACGTTCTCCATGTTTCATACTGTCTAAAAGTCTAACAGTGCTGAAACATTTGACTGAAAATGTCCAATTGTATTAAAAGAATATGTTTATTATATTTTCAAACAAAAGTATATGTAACAATTAAAGCTATTGCAAGGTTTAAGGTTCCACTTGCACAATGAGACCAAATATTCCAGAACAAGTGAATGATTTCTTCTTTCCTGTTGCTCAAACAGTAGAGTTGCAACATCAAGGTCATGGGTTCAATTCTCAGGGAAAACAAGAACTGATTAGAATGTGAATGTGTTTCTTGAATGCAATGCAAATCACTTTAGATAAAAGCATCTGATAATTGCAGAAATGTGAATGTAAAGTTTGCATGGGGAAAAAGATATAGAATATTTTTTTAATACACAAACCAACCATTTAATTTATTTATTGTTATGCTCTTTTGTCACTTTACCTTATGAAGCATTAAATGTTCATCTCTGAATGTCATTGACTGAAATAACATCCACAACCATATCAGTGCATGGCTTAATAAACACTTTCCACCTACACTGATGCTCTCTGTCATCTGTTCGTTAATCCATCATGATACACAATTATCATCACCAACACAAACACATGATTATTTTGATGCACAATAAACACTCATTAACAATGTTTAAGTCATACATTTTCATAAACATGCATGTTCTTATTCGGGCTTCAATTAGAAGCATGTTTGATCAGTAATATTTAAAAATTAAGCCTCTTTAAAGCACTAGATATGTTAAAACATTTCTGACATTTTTCCGTTTTGAAGTCATTGTTGAGATTTGCATGATAAAAGACTGGAATCACTATGATTTAAGAAATGTAAACTTTTATTCAGCAAGGACACATGAAACTGATCCAAAGTGACAGTAAATGCATTTATAGTGTGTTTCAAGTAAATGCTGTTCTTCTGAACTGGCTGTTAATAAAGAATTCTGTAAACAGACACTATTAGTTTCAATGCTTAATTAAGCCGCACATCCCTTATAAACATAATTATCATAAATGCAAATGTCTCCAATGCTCATTTATTTCACTGTACAGGAATGTTAGTAAGTCTTGAATCCATTGTTATATGATGAGGTTTGATGTATGCACTGAAAGTAAATGCATTAGTTTACACTGAGTAAACTGTGCACATGTGGCATTTTTTCACACTAAAAGCCAACAGATATACCTAAAAAAAGAGAAAGAAACAGGGGATGTCCCATATACTATATGAACAGCTCATATCAAACCATTTTACTGCGGCATGTTGGACATTCACTTCTGCAAACATCTCTACAGACTTGACTTCTTATAGTGGACGTCCCGTACGCATACCTCATATATAATAAAACAATGTAAGTCGTGTCATCACTGGGTCTTAATATCTGCTGGAAGGAGTTTTAATATAGAGTGATCAGTTTTTCTAAAAGTCTATAAAGCCAAACCGCAGTAACAAGTAATTCATATTTCATACTCACACAGTAAGATCTCACAGCAACATCACTGTTTGATTTGAGAGACTCTCATCGTTGTATTTCGTAGAAAAGCTGATTTGCCTAAAGCAGAAGCTTTAATATGTGCTGGAATGGAAAAAGCTGCATGTTATAGACAACTCAAACTCACTCTCACAACACTGACATTAACACACACACACTCAAGCTCATGCAGAACCTGCTTGTCCAACAGATCAAACCACAGGTGCAGATGTGAATAGATGAGACACAGCACTCCGCTTTTAGTGAGCGTTTCACATCTACATTTGCACCTTTTTTAACACACAGTCTATTTAAGACTTTAACAGTCAGATATTAAATGCTCCAATGTGCCATGATTTAATTAGAATGATCTTCAGAATGATCTTACTGCATGTCTTCTGGGATTTCCTAATTCTCATCAATCCGAAGACTCGGTCATTGACTCGGAGCCTGAAGTCGGTGCAGGAGCTTCCTGGTCTTGCACTTAGAGAAGGACTGAAGTTTGATCATCATCTCATGGCAATAGGCGCATACACAACACAATCGTCCTCTGTAACGATCTGTACAATAACACATCACACAAGAGATGATAAAACAAGCAGAGCAGATTTTTTTGAGTGTTTCTGGTATTGAATGATCACTTTATGGCTGTTATAAGTAATGGATGTGGTGTTGTTGTGTGTGATCGATCATTATACAAAAACACAGTCACATCTAAATCCGTCTCACTGCTCAATTTATACAGACACAACATGAATTAGGAATAAATTATCTTACTGATTTCTGTTCTTCTCTTTTGTGGAAAGTGGGATCAGCGTAAACGATCTTGTCTTCATGCGTCTCTGTTTTACCAACAACAGCAAAAATAGACTAATTAAAAGAACAAAACTCATTCTGAACTAGATCTGTTTCATTGTTCTGTGTTGTTATTTTTGTCAAAGTGAAATTCAATCATCATTAAAACTCAACAAATGAAATGAGTCATGAATACATAAATGTGCTTATAATCAGAAGGTAACACTTGCCTTCGCTAGCAGTTTTTCTGTGTTTCCTGCAGATCCAGAAGATCCCAAATCCTGCAACAAACAACAGAGATCCAGCAGCAGAGATCATCACTATCAGAGAGACTGAGAATGGAGGATGAGGAGGAGAAAAGAGAGACAGTCAGTAACACAAGACAATCTACAACACAAGACAGAGATCAGGTCAGTCTCTCTGTCTATAATCCCATATCTCAGCATGTGTGGAGTACCTGCAGTACATGTGTGAGAGCAGAGTTGAGTGATGTTGGGATGTCTGGTCTGGTTGCTGATGGGATTGTTCAGCACACAGATGTAGGTGTTTTTATCCTGATATTCCACCTCCAGAGGTAGAGAGAGACTGATGCTGAGATCAGACACACTGATGCTGGACAATAAACTGTTTCCTTTGTACCAGGAGAGAGTCACATGATCAACATTCACCACTGATGATGAACACAACAATGAACATGATGATGAAGAAGAACAGTCTCTGCTGATGACAGGAACAGGCAGACGAGCTGGATAACATGAGAGAATAAACAGAAATATTGTAAAATTCAACAATCTTAATTTCAGTTCAGTGTGTTGAATGAGGGTATAATACGGTCTGTCACACACAACAAATTATTTCTACTCACCATTGACAGAAACATTGAATGTTTTTGATGCCAGTTTCGCTCCACTGATCTCTAGTTTATAATCTCCAGCATGTTCAGTTGTGATGTTTGTGATGGTCAGAGATCCAGTTTGATCGTCCAGTTTCAGTCTGTCTCTGAATCTCCCATCAGTGCTGGTATACGTGGAGCAGGTTTGTTTCTTTCTTTTGATTTTAGCTATGAGAGAGTTTTCAGCTCCAAATGTCCACAGTATGTCTTCATCTTCATGTATTTCAGTGAGATCAGAGTTTAGAGTGACAGAATCTCCCTCCATCACTGACACTGAATCACCAAACACTCCTGATGAACATGAACATGTTTTAAACAGATTAAGACTCCTGTTGATTTACAATCCCTGAAATCAGCTGTAGTTTTTTGTCATTTACATATGAACTGAAAGAAAAATTCAGCAGCAGAGACACAAAATGAAAGGTGAGAAATACACTATTGTGCAAAAGTCTCAAGCATGTTAGTGTTTTCACAAAAGAAAAAGGTTTTGAGCCAGTTATTTATAACATTTCCTGTATATGTTTATGCAGTTCTTCTGGATTTAGTTTGTCTCAGTTTGTTCTGGTTCTCCATGTAAAACCCAGACGGACTCGATGATGGTGAGCTCAGATCTCCGTGTGAAGCACTGGCTGTTGTCAGACTGGATTATTACAATTAATGCCAAAAGGGATGCTTAGAAAGGTAAACTAATATTTCCTACTGACACACTACAGAAAAAGATATAAATAACTGGCTAAAACCATTTCTTGAGTGTGAAAATAGTAATGCGCCTTATACTTTTGCACAGTACAGGCAGATATAAACTGTCAGGGTTCACATTCGGTCTAATAATCTCTTGTTGTTGCGGCAGAGCTCTGACACTACCGTAATGTCTTGGGTTGTATGTGTGTGTGTGCGCGGCTTCGAGTGTTCGAGTCGCGTGCGCGCTTGTCTGTGTGACGTTTTGTGTGTGAGTTATGATGTCCGATCCCGACACTTTGGTCTGGTTCAGTTTCGGTTCTGTGTTGGGATTCTGGCATTCATGACTCGTGTGTTCGTCCTTGTTCATTTTGTGTTTTCTTGCGCGTCGTCTTTGTTTAATGTGAACATGCAGCGATGCGCATCCGCATTGGCTGTGTGTTCATGACTTCTCTGTTACCCCGCCCGTCTTGTTTCATTGTCATTAGTTTGATTTGTTCCCAGTTGAGCCCTAATCAATTACCGTTCCTCATGTGTGTATTTATTCTCCCAGTGTCTGCTGTCTTGTGCTGGTTTCTCGTCGTTTAAAGGTTGTGTTCATGCTGTCCTTATTAATGTCAAGTCTCAAGTCAAGTCAAGTCTTTTAGTCTTGTTTTTCCCCCTCAGGGTGGTTTTTGTTCAGTTTTTATTTTGTTTTGTTATGAATAAAATCCCCATCTGCTTGCAACATTGAGTCCTCGTTTCATTCCTTCAACTCAACCTGACATAAACAGGCAGATGTGTCTCAATCATTTGGCCTTTGTCTTAAAGTTATCAATTTTACCATTTTAATTGTACTGGATATTTTCTAATTATTTTTTTATATTTATGTCAGTACATGAAACAGGCTCTCTGAAACGGTCTCTATCGCTCTCAGGCCTCTTTTGACAAATTAATTTCCATGGCATTTGTAGATGTTTTTGATTATAGCAGAAGTACTAAAAAGTAAATCAATAAAATTGTTTTTCAAAAGCATAAAAAAGGCTTAATATTTGAAAGCAGCTCAATGGAGTCTCATATGCAGAACATAACCAGACATTCGCTGTACAAATGACCATTATTTACCATGAGCTTTTTTAATTTGAATTAAAAATTATGAACATAGACCTGAATTCAAAGTAACAATAATTATTTATCTGGTGCAGATGAAAGTACCAGATGAAAATGATCTGATTGGAACAATATTTATCACCCTAAAATGGAAAGAAATTAATCCAGAAAAATGCTTTTATAACTTACCAATGAGAATCCAGCCACACAAATAGAGCAGAGCGAACATGTGAAGCGTTGTCTTTAGATGTCTTTAGATTGTCTTTAGACGCTCAGTGTTTGCTCTAATGACACTGACCGCTGAAAACACTCAGTCTGTGTGAATCCTCCCCAAGACAGAGTTGGACCCTCCTAGTTTCACTCGCCGCACTTGCATATTGTTTAATGTAGTCGTCAATGTCTCCCTTATTAAGACTTTAACTCGTTTTAATGGATGGAAATATAATTTTCAGTGAATATACTTTTTTAAAGGTAGTAATCAGACTGTTAAACGGCTGCAAGTAGAAGAATGATATTGACTATCAGATGAAATTCATAGAAACACAAAGTCTAACCCTTGTGATGTTAAATTGGTTGTATATATTTATCCAGTTCTCGGTTATTGTGCGCAATGTCCAAAATAAAAATAGAGAGTTAAAACCATCTTGCATTTCCCAGAATAAGTTTAACTGAGGGTTATCTTCTGAGTGAAACTGAAAGCTGTGGTTGGTTTTCTTCAGAATGTAGTTTGATCTGATAGATGGACACACATCTTGTAGGTGAGAGTGTATTCAGAGCATGTGTGTTTAGTTTGCAGGGGAAGAGTGTCTTCCTGTCCTGTTTTTAAGACTCTAAAACAAGCATGAAGAGAAACAGTTTCTGAAACTCATGGAGAGATACAACAACTCTCAACTCTCATCTATAGTAAGTGAGGGAAGTGTGAAGTTTCACCCGCTGTGCTAAAAAACAAGCAAACATAAACTTTAGTGGGCTTTAACCCTTTCATTTAATCTTTAATCCTATAAAAATATCAGTTTTAGTAGGTTCCCAGTGCAAGTGTATTGATGTATGAGAAGATCGGCACATATGAATAAATCTGTTGGTTGTGTAATAAAGTTGATAAAGATCCTTTATCAACTTAATGGAAGTCATATTACTGATGAAATCATCTCACCTTCACATGCAGAGACACAGTTTTCACACTGAGTCATAACCACATCCCTGATATCACACGTCCATCTCAGAGAGTCTATCTGATGTGTGTTTTCATCTGGAAGACGTGTTTTTTAGAGTTTGTTCATCTGCAATACATCTCTAGGATGTTTTCTGTCAGACGCTAAATAAACATTCATAAAATGTCTTTAAGACGTTTATGATTTAGAATTAATGTAAAACTGGCATCTTAAAGACGTTTCTCAGATGTTTGTTCACAGCAGATGCTTTCCAGATCTTTAACAGACGTCTAGCAGATGCATGTGTGTATGTGGGTTGCTGGTGTATGTCTTTCTTGTGTCTTAGCCCAGTGTGTGTTCACTTGCATCTTCTTCATATTCATATCTTAATATTTGAGGTGCTGCCATCTCTGTCTGATGTTTCCTGTGCAGCTTTCAGTGCTGTGATGCTGCTATAGATGATGTTTCTCAGATAACACACTAGATGGGGCCATTTAGAAGTTAAATCAGCATCAACTGCAAGGTAAAATGATCATAAGTATAATTTTTGGGTGGGACATGTGCCAGCCACCTTCTACCAGGGTCCATATTGATATTTTCTCCACCTCCTTTTGAAACATTTCTGATCTAACCAGCAATCTCTTGTAATAATAGCTGTTGGTCTTTATCCTGACAAATTTGAGTCTTGGAGCAGGAATATACACTCACCTAAAGGATTATTAGGAACACCTGTTCAATTTCTCATTAATGCAATTATCTAATCAACCAATCACATGGCAGTTGCTTCATTGCATTTAGGGGTTGGTTCTGGTCAAGACAATCTCCTGAACTCCAAACTGAGTGTCAGAATGGGAAAGAAAGGTGATTTAAGCAATTTTGAGTGTGGCATGGTTGTTGGTGCTGTTGTTGGCATGGCATGGCATGGTTGTTGGAGTATTTCACAATCTGATCAGTTACTGGGATTTTCACGCACAACCATTTCTAGGGATTACAAAGAATGATGTGAAAAGGGAAAACATCCAGTATCCAGCAGTCCTGTGGGAGAAAATGCCTTGTTGATGCTAGAGGTCAGAGGTCATGGGCCGACTGATTCAAGCTGATATAAGAGCAACTTTGACTGAAATAACCACTCGTTACAACTGAGGTTTGCAGCAAAGCATTTGTGAAGCACAACACACACAACCTTGAGGCGGATGGGCTACAACAGCAGAAGACCCCACCGGGTACCACTCATCTCCACTACAAATAGGAAAAAGAGGCACAAAGCTCACCAAAATTGGACAGTTGAAGACTGAAAAATGTTGCCTGGTCTGATGGATCCATCATGCCTTGTTACCACTCTGCAGCCTGGTGATGGTGGTGTAATGGTGTGGGGGATGTTTTCTTGGCACACTTTAGGCCCCTTAGTGCCAATTGGGCATCGCTTAAATGCCACGTTCTACCTGAGCATTGTTTCTGACCATGTCCATCCCTTTATGACCATCATGTACCCATCCTCTGATGGCTACTTCCAGCAGGATAATGCACCATGTCATAAAGCTCGAATCATTTCAAATTGGTTTCTTGAACATGACAATGAGTTCACTGTTCTAAAATGGCCCCACAGTCACCAGATCTCAACCCAATAGAGCATCTTTGGGATGTGGTGGAACGGGAGCTTCGTGCCCTGGATGTTCATCCCACAAATCTCCATCAACTGCAAGATGCTCTCCTATCAATATGGCCAACATTTCTAAAAATGCTTTCTTTGAATGCTTTCAGCACCTTGTTGAATCAATGCCACGTAGAATTAAGGCGGTTCTGAAGGTGAAAGGGGGTCAAACACAGTATTAGTGTGTGTTCCTAATAATCCTTTAGGTAAGTTTATGTGGTGGTGTTTTTCTGCTGGTGTGAGTTACTGTTACTGTTATTGTAACTCAACCACAGCAGAATAGCATAAGTGGTGGATACAGAAATAAGCTTGAAACTAGATAGAGGAAGTTTATTTTATAAACTTCAGTTGGCTTGAGAAAGCCCAGCCTGAAAGTTTAAATTAGTTGTAAAAGCTTCAAGCTTAAAAAGTTTTGAGAGTTTAAACTTTAAAACATGTCGCTAACAAGATTTATTTGGAGATTACTGATGATTCAGTTGGTCAGTGAATGGCGCCAATAGACCCAACCCCCATGTCTCTAAGACTTTCTGATGCAGAGATATAGGTCTGGCTAAACGGTTGCTAGGGTACTTTGTTTGGTTGCTAAGGAGTGGCTAAGCCTCTGCCATTGATGTCACTTCAAAGGCTGCTTGACAGTATGAACGATATAAACCAACCAAAACGCCTCTACGACATTCAGAACTGAAGATATCTCGCTTTGCATTTGGTTGCTAAGGTGGTCGATAATGGTTGCTAGGGCGTGGCTAGGAAGTGTTGAAAACATTGGTGATTGGCAGTTTGCCAGTTTGAGATGGGTTGCTAAGGTGCTCTAAATGGTTGCTAGGGCGTGGCTTAATAGCTTCACTGTGATCCTGAGACACTCATTGGTCGCCTGAGTAAAATGAGCCCTCCCCCTTGTCTTTGTGACGCTGTGATGCAGAGCTATGTTCAATTCGAAATCCCTATGCATTTTGCCATAGTAGATGGTGTTTCATGGGACAGCCTTCCCCATTCATCTCTATGGGGCAAATTTGGGCAGCTCTAGCACCCCAGGGGTGCAACTTTTACCCCATTGTGTGGTATGTTCTTACAGAGGCTGTCACCCTCTTCAAATGTGGCGAGTTTCATCTTTTTACAAATTCCTCGCTCCGAGTTATTAATCGTCAAAGTTCGTCGCAACGTTAAGTCAATGGGATTTTTCGGCTGCTTTTTCGCCCCTGGGGCGAACATCGTACCCCCGATCCCTTAGAAACGATATAGCAACTCAAGTCAGAACAGGTCTGAAGTCTGAGCAGAGTTTAGTGGTTGTAGCTTTAAAGCTGTAGGAGGAGATTCTTTTAGAATTTTAGGTAAGAAGAAAAATAATAATAAGTTTAGATACAATATCACTAAGTTGGCTTTCTCAAGCCAACTTAATAAGCAGTGTATTCTAGTAATGTGACTAAACAACTTTGAAATTTGAATGCTCTTTATAGTATGTAGTAGTACAAGGCAGCGCACAGGTGACGTTCACTCTCAATCACATCAACGGCCGTGCTCGACACAATATAGAAGAATCAATTCCTCTTTTTTTAAACAAAAACAAACTTATGATTATCATGTTTCCATTTTTCTATGTCTGTGTCAGTTTCTCATCTTGGTTCAACGATTGTTTTCATAAAAGCAAAAGGTCTTCACCTACAAACCAAACACACATGCTGTGAAGATCCACTTTCTCGTACAAGAAATCTTCCCACCTGTCAGACCAAACCACGAGTCTCAAGAAAACCGACCGCTGTGGCTTTCAGTCTGACTCACTAAAAAATTAACTTCTGTGAAACTGGTATATGTGTGACAGCACACACTTTTAACTTTGTTTTACGTTTTTTCTGTGCACAAAAAACCTGAGAATTGAGTAAATATATACAACCTTTTTAAAATCTCTGTAGTGTTAAGATGTTACCATGAAATAATTCATCTAATATTCACACACTATTCTTCAAATTTTACATATTTAACACCATCAAACAACTACCTTTCAGAAACAATATTGTTACATTATATAAATGAAAAAAGTACACTTAAAAAAAGCCTTAATAAGGACCAGAAGTGGATGTACATGTAACCATCCATTATATACATTCAGTGTGTGTGTGTGTATCTTTGTGTGTGTATTCTTGAATGTGTGTGTGTGTGTGTGTGTGTGTGTGTGTGTGTGTGCGTGCGTGTGTGTTTGTGTGTGTGGTGTGTGTATCTGTGTGAGTGTATTCATGTGTGTGTGGTGTGTCTGTGAGCGTGTGTGTGTGTGTGTGTGTGTGTGTGTGTGTGTGTGTGTGTGTGTGTGTCTGTGAGCGTGTGTGTGTGTGTGTGTCTGTGAGCGTGTGTGTGTGTGTGTGTGTAGGAGGGTCATCAGATTCTGTTGGGGGAGGAGTGTCACACACCACATGAACATGTTTCAGCAAAGAGTAGGTCAGACTTTCACTGAACTTTTGAAGAACATGTTCCACATGTTTGTTTTGTTCTGTTTGTGCAGTTGGAAACTGATGGGTAAGTTATAAAACATTTTTATTCAACTTTGTTTCGGTCCATTTCAGGGTAATTAAGGTTCTGCTACTGCCATGTTTTAACTCTAATTACCTGGATTCAGGTCTCTGTTTGTAATCAGAAATTTGATTGATTTTTCGGCCAGGAAAGTCATGAAAACGTTATAAGTTACGGAAAATAATGAAAATTTCTACATTGAATGTAATTCTAACTTTTTTTGTACATTTCCTGTAGACTTCAATTCACATTTACGTGTTACAAACTAAAACTGATTTCAAGTTTTATAAACCAATTGGTGCCTTAATCTGTTCCTCGTCATGTTCATCAGGAGTGTTTGGTGATTCAGTGTCAGTGATGGAGGGAGATTCTGTCACTCTAAACACTGATCTCACTGAAATACTTGAAGGTGACAACATCATGTGGAAATATGGAGCGGAAAACTCTAGCATAGCTCAAATCAAAATAAAGAAACAATTCTTCTCCACATCTAATGATACAAACAGCAAATTTAGAGACAGACTGAAACTGGACGATCAAACTGGATCTCTGACCATCATGAACATCACAACTGAACATGCTGGAGATTATCAACTATGGATAAGTGGAGCAAAACGAGCATCAAAAACATTCAGTGTTTCTGTCTATGGTGAGTAGAGACGCCATTTGTCCTGCACATCACATGTTTGTTTTATTAACTATTTACACAAAACATTCACCAAAAACATTAAAATAAGATAATTGTTTAGATTGTTTAATTTTGATTATTGTCCATATGTATTCTCTCATGTTTTCCAGCTCGTCTGCCTGTTCCTGTCATCATCAGTAACTCTTCACACTGTTCTTCATCATCATCATCATCATCATCATGTTCATTGTTGTGTTCATCATCAGTGGTGAATGTTGATCATGTGACTCTCTCCTGGTACAAAGGAAACAGTTTATTGTCCAGCATCAGTGTGTCTGATCTCAGCATCAGTCTCTCTCTACCTCTGGAGGTGGAATATCAGGATAAAAACACCTACATCTGTGTGCTGAACAATCCCATCAGCAACCAGACCAGACATCCCAACATCACTCAACTCTGCTCTCACACATGTACTGCAGGTACTCCACACATGCTGAGATATGGGATTATAGACAGAGAGACTGACCTGATCTCTGTCTTGTGTTGTAGATCACACTGATCATTCACTTCTGTCTTCATCATTACAGCACCGGACACACACTCTCCTCCTCATCCTCCAGTCTCAGTCTCTCTGATAGTGATGATCTCTGCTGCTGGATCTCTGATGATTGTTGCAGCATTTGGGATCTTCTGGATCTGCAGAAAACACAGAAAAACTGCTAGAGAAGGCAAGTGTAACCTTCTGATTTAAACAAGTGTTATTAAAATGTACTCTAATAAAGGTGGGCGATATACCGGTGAATAACATAGACTGGTAGAAATGTGTTGCTGTTACGCTCAAGTGATGTTGCTGCGCTGGAAAACTTGTCAATTAAATTGCTTTTTAAGACTTCTGGTTTAAAAACAAGTGATTTAAAACCGTTCAAGATCAAAATAACTGATTTTGGTATATGCGTCACTCTCTGAGGTGTTTCTGAGGGTTGTGTTCACACACACTTCAAAATACCCGACTTTGCAAGTATCCTTGTAAGCACAGTAGTTTATGTCTTAAATGAAAGTTGTTTTCAGTAAGAAATCGTATATGTATATATTAATATATTGAATCTGTCTTAAAGTGACAGCAGCCTATTTATTTTAAACTAACTATATTGTGACACATCTTTCTTATTAAATACAATTATGTACTCTAAATATTTTACTTGTTTGATAATCTTTATTATCATTAATCCCAGTTATACTCATACTTTTTGTAGTTTTGACTTCAGCCTCTCCTTTACCAAACTAATATGTGTAGTTATGAGAATATACACGGTACTTATTACGAAACCACTTCATACTCTCTGCTCATCATACAAAGAAGAAGAAAAAACTTTCTTGAACGGCTTTAAAACCCACTGGTAAAACAAACCCATAAATTCTGCATCAATTAAAAGATAAACCAAAATTCTCCAATTTATGAACATAATCATCTTACCTATGTATAAATGCATAAACTGCTAATGTTCAAATGAACATCTCTATGACTTATAATGTTCCACTGGTGGATAACATTTCAACTTCAATAAAATTGTTGTAATTAATTTCTAAAAATGATAAATGATTGCAAACTCGGCTGAGGACATTTGTGTGTGTGTGTGTGTGTGTGTGTGTGTGTGTGTGTGTGTGTGTGTGTGTGTGTGTGTGTGTGTGTGTGTGTGTGTGTGTGTGTGTGTGAGTGTTAAAACGGTTATACTGTCAAATAAAAAAAATGCAGTATTAAGTATTTTTTGATTGAATGTGTTACATTTGAGACTTGATATTAAATATTTTGTGAAGAAACAGAATTGGTTAATTTTTTGGTTTTGTTGTTTAATGCATTTGTCATTATTGCAGAAACAGTCGAGACGTGTGCAGATGAGATCATTTATGCTGAGGCAACATTTTGCAAAAGAAACACACATAAATGGGTAAGAATGTATTCTCTGTGTCATTTCAGATTTAATCTCAATCAGATTTAAATGCCTCTGTGCTTGTGTATCTGTATTATGAAATCATGCACTCACAAACAGACATATCAGATATTTATAAAATGGCATAATTTTATAACACAAAAAACAACAAGCTTATGATTATTTAATAATTGCATTTTAGCATATTATATAAATAACTTCATTAATTATGAGCAAGAAACTGTAATATACTAATGCAGTCCCATGCAAAGCATGCTGGGAACTGCAATCCACTGAAAACCCAGTTAGGTATATCAGAAAATCAGAAATCGTGACTGCGTCTGGCAGATCAGATCTTGTTAATAACCAAAACACAATTTTTGTTCAATTTGGCATTCAGAATATGGTTTTAAATCAAATCAGTCTAAAAACTCGTATTCAGTTCTTTCACACCTTTCACAAGTTCTTGAACAGATTATATATTTGCTGATGTTCATGAAGTCATTCTGGAGCCACAAGATGCCTTCATGCTTTGCAGCAAGAACCCGTTAACCACAAAACTTGCACAACGATGCAAGGTCTTTTGCAAAACCCACAACAAAATGGGTCACAGCTCTGTAAATATTACTATATTTCAATGTTTTATTTAAAGGAACTGTATTTCTTCTGGAATATTAACAATTGTGCTAATATTGTGGTTCCCCACATGATGTTTAATGTACTGTTTGAGCCCTGAAGCAGAACCGCTGAGATACAGGAAATGAACTGGATGTTTGATGGTGTTTCCTCAAACTGCTTCATGTTCAACATACAATGATGATCAATGTCATTACACTAAAACATGATTTCACATTGAAACTCAAACAGTCTACAATAATGAATTTGCCTTGTTTTACATATTGTATCTTTTGTGATGCATTTTTACAGAAAGTTAAAGAGGAGAGTCATGTGGATTACGCTCCTATCTCATTGAGATGATCAAACTTCAGTCTTCCTCTGAGAAGCAGATCCAGCCGTACGATCGTTTCACTCGGAGCCTCCGGTTCAACCTCAGAGTCTATAGTTCAGTTCTGGGATTGGTGAGAATCACTACTAACTGTACAATGAATGGAGCATGAATGCATGCCAGAAAAAAATAAGTAAAAACTCAATACTTTTAATCTCAGCAGGACATTTTTTTAGCTTTGCTCTAGTTAATCCTCGGTATGATCAAGAAATCCCAGCAGACATACGGTATAAGACATACAGGCATAAGGATCATTATGAGGGGTTTAAAGTGTGATATTTAGAGATGGACTCATGAAATAGAATCCTTGAGAATTTTTATCTTTACGTTTGTTTGTTTTTTAATAAAAAAAATTTTTTTTTTTAAGAGACGGTTCATCCTGAAATGAAAACTGGGTCATCATTTACTCACCCTGGTGTTGTTCTCACGCTGTACGCCCTTCTTTCATTTATGGACCACAACAGGAGAATTAAAACTAAAAAAGGGAATAGAGAGTGAATAGCGACCAGCATATAAAAAAACGACACAAAAGTACCACAGAATGATCCCATGTGACACGTATATTCTCAAGTGTTTTGGGGGTGTATGATGGGGTTTGGTGAAGAACAAACCAAAATGTAAGAATTGGCTTGACCTTGACTGTTGGTCTTCTCTTCACAGTGGTTGGTGACACTTCCCTTGTCACTCCGCCTCACCCAGAAAAAGCACACAATTTGTCGCATTCACATATGTCAAATGTCATTCTGACTGTCATCATTTAAACTGATTTCACTGCTGGTTATATTTGACAGTACAAATCAATATACCCGTGTATAAGAAAGTACACGGGTTCTTTAGTGGGATTTCTAGACGTTGTAACTCATATCATGTTTCTGTTCATCTTGATCTCTCACAGCTCTGTGTTGTTTCTCTGGAAGAGACGGAGTGAACTGAGTCTCACAAACATGCATGTCGTGCAGGCCTGCATGAGACCAATAGCAAAGGTCAAGAATTTTGTTAAATAATACATTGTATTTTAATCTGTTTTTCACCCAATCATATACCTCCAGAACACTGGGGATCATTTGTCTTTAAAAGCCCCCAAAATACTCTCCTTTTGTGGTCAATAAAATAAAGAAGGGCATACGGCATTAGTACAACACCAGAGTGAGTTAACGATGACTTTATGAAGACTGTGTCCCTTTAAAGTCTCAACAAATTGAGGCTGTGTTTAAGTTTCCAACTAGATGCAGAATGCTAAAAGGGGTCAAACTGAACCTGCTGTGGTCTCATTTATTCATTTACATCTGTACAGAGATGTGGTTTAGCAGGACAAACAGCTTCTGCATGAGCTTGTCTGTGGACGTTTGTGCATCACGTCTTCATGAATTGTGTCTGCAGTGTGTGTTTATATGAAAAGCATGTGGTTGAAGGGTTTGTTTCAATTCTTCTCTCATGAAGCTGACAGTTTAACCTCTTCTCTACACTAAAACACCATTACTGTGAAATAAATTACTGAATGTCTGACAGATAAAACATTCTCTCAAGTCAATCAGCAAAAATAATATATACTGTACTATGTCTCTGTGAAATATTGATTTTGATGTTCAAAGACATTTGCATCTCACTGTATATCTATCACTGTATATACCCGTGCTGTGACTCTACAGAGACTCTACTAGTTTCAGTGGTTATTTCTATCATAGTTAGCAGAAGTTATTGCTATGCTAACTATCCTGGAACTACTTTTTTATATAAATATATCCTATATTTTTTGTCTGTGAGTGTCTGAGAGTCATTGTAAGAATAAATGCAATGTATAGTTTACTGTTGTGTTATTTATGGTTTCATGCACATGTCTAAAAGTAAAGATTTCTGTCATTTTCATTGTTTTGTAGTTAAGTAGCAATGGTGCTAACAAACTCTTTCTGCAGTAGCATAGCAGTGCTGCCGCCTAAAGACAAAATGTACTAACTACACATTTAGTCAAACCTGAGGTTGAGATCTGTTCTGTGACAGGTTTGGTTTAAATGCTGTACATTAATCCCTCGTTTTTCGCAGTTAATGTGGACAGGAACCCTCCTCGATAGGTGAAATCCGCAAAGCAGGATCAGCCAATCAGCTCACGGGATACATCCACTCGTGCTCTCATTGGTTGCTCTCGCGCTGGGAACCAATCACGTGTCTTGTCTGAGTGCCGTGGGTGTGTACAAAGCCTCTGAGAGAGTTTCTCTCTTTGTCTGGGATCCTGGGAAACCGTTTCTCTCGTATCACGATGAAGCAACGCTGCTTTCCGCAATACGGCTGCCGATATGGCGGTATTTTTTAACTTTATTTTTCGATTCATATTTTTGAACAATCTGATGCACTTAGGCCGCAAAACTTGAACCGCGAAGTGGTGACTGTATACATGTTTTCAGTGAAAACAGGGTAAATTCAAACCAGAATTCAATAATAAAAAAACACACCATTTTAAACAACTTAAAGGGGTCATGTGATGCTTTTTAATGCTTTACTTTTCCTTAAGAGTGTAAAGTATCTGTGCGTGCATGTGTACGATGTGCAAAGTTACAAAGTTCATAGTCTCACACAAAGTCATTTATTCTGTATGATAAAAAGCACTGATCCAGACCTGCCTGAAACGCCTCAAAGTCCAGATATTACTGCCACAAAAACACATGGTGAAATATCGAGCATAACGTCCGTTCAAAATCATACACAAAGAAATAAGGCAAGAAATATATACTTCAGTTCATTTTTTAAACTTTGTTTTATTTTCTTACTTCAAGATATAAAGTTACAGTGAAGAAGTCAAATTAAACCATTATAACATTGTACCACATACTATTTACTTGAATGGTGAAATGGTGAAACCTCAAACTACACCACACTCGCAATTAAATAGCATATTTCAAATCAGCAACAAATTCTGACATGAACTGTCTGAGAAATATTGTTTCAAATCCATTTAAAAAAAAGCTAATTATTCAGGCTAGACAGGCAATGTGCATGTGCGTCTGAAATCATGTACTGTCTGATTAGGTGCTACTATTTAAAGAAAGGAAAATAAATAAATAAATAAATAAATATATATAAATATATATATATATATATATATATATATATATATATACACACAGTATAAATGATGGTGTTACTGTCACATGATCTACACAGCGTCATGTGACAGTTCAGCTTCAATGCCAATGCCATTCATCCTGTCATGTGGCATCATGGGATAGTAAAATGGCATTTTCGTCTACAGTTTTTTTTAATACAATGGACTTGGATATACTACCCTTTTCTGTGTTGCATTTGTTGTGTTCTGTCATAAGGTTTGTATTTCCACAGCATGAAGAGAAGAAACTGCAATTAGATCCAAGCCTCTCCTCTTCCTCTCCACAACCACTCTGGCAGTCCTGTATATTTGGATAATATAAAATGGCCTTTCACAAGTAATGTAATATAAAATGGAATTTACAGTAATTCAAAAGTATGAAATTAAAAATGTAGCTGGAGCACATGTAAAAATGACACATGGTGTGCAGAGATCTCATGCATGATGCAACTTACATTCAAAATACATGCATAACCCAGCTCAGAATATCTCGCATTGGGTCGATTTCAGTGTCTCTGCCGACCTCTTGTGGAAAACAAATGATACAACATGATATTTCATGACTGGGTCATAAACTCAGTTCTTCAGTTTATTTTTAGAATGCATTCGGATACACATATAGACATTATAAAATAGATATTTTTTGGAAAAGTTTTAAAAATTTTAGTTTAATTTTTAGTTAATTTGAGCATTTGTTAGGTTTTCTACTGAAGCTGAAGCATCCCTCACATTCCATATATTCCTAAGGGGTCAAATTGTTTGTTTTTGAGCATGACAGGATTTGGTTTTTTATTTTTTTATTTTTTTATTGTTAAAACCAGATCCAGATCATATTTTCTACGTGTATTTACGGTCCAACTGCAACAAAAGTCAAAAGGTCTTGAACCACTCCAATGAACACTCAATTTTCATTCATTTAAAAAAATATGTTTGGATCAAAATATCCAGAGGGAAGCAACTCATCCAGTAGCTTGTCTCTCCGTTTCGGCAAAAGCAGACTACACTATACTGATCTGTGTTTTAGGAAAGATGAATGTAGATTTCAGACTGGATGAGAATCGGCTGCAAACATTTTTGATTAGTCATATTCTTACTCAATATTTGTATATTTAAATTATTATAAAACAAACTATGGCATGCACATATGTTTTGCATCTGCACTACAGAAGATGATAATGTGATGCAGTTCAGATTCATTAAGGGAAACATCCTACATTTATGACTATGCGTTAATGAAAAAACACCATGGATTTCCTCAAATATCAGGATGTAGTTTCCAAGTCTCTGGTATTTTTATTTTTGTGGAACTGTTCTGTTCATGTTTTTTTTACATTGTGTTAATCTCTGTTTTATGACAGGAAAATGATGGACTGTAGATGAATCCATGAGGAGTGAGTTGCTTCTACACTAGCGGATGAGTGTGTGTCGTGTTATCTGCATCTCCATCAAGAGCGTCTGCAGGCTCTCACATCACAGCAGTCAGAAAAACACAAACACATAGAGACTCTTTCACCTAGAAATCATCATATAAATTCTGTTCCTTGATCCGGTAAATACAAAACACTACGAACCCATTTACGGTTCCCCCCACAAGGTCTCCCCAATATCTAATTAATGTTAAAAAAAACCTCAGATATAATAAACATAACTTGATGTTGAATATTAGATCCCTTCCTTCAAAATCATTTATTAATGATATGATTATGGATTATAGCCAAGATTATTGTTATAAACATGAGCTTCATCAGAAGGGCAAAAGGGAAGTGTGCTGTTGTTCGTCTTGGTACGGTTGATTTTTGTCTCTCAGTGGACATTTGAGGTACTGCACTTTGTTTACGCATTTTTAGTTTCGGTTTCGGTTTCTCTCACTTAACGCTGTCGAGAACGTGCATGCGGTTCCTATCAACGGTTGATTCCTTCGTTGGAACCTGGGAAATATATGTCTGTCAGTGTAACAATTTATATTAAATAGTATTTAAAGTGTTTAGGAATTATTAGATGGAGATTATAGCTCTATTTTTGTTAGAAGCATTTTCGATTTCTGTTATTGGTAACCTGTCATGTGTTAGTTTATATAATTGTATTATATAATAATAATATTATATAATATTAATAATTAATTACACTTGTGTAGAGCTTTATCATAGACACTCAACGCACTTACATGGACGGGGGAATCTCCTGAACCGCCACTAGAGTGCAGCATCATCCTGGATGATGCGACGCAGCCATATTGCACCAGAACGCTCACCACACACCAGCTTATTGGTGGAGAGGAGACAGAGTGATGAAGCCAATCAGAGAATGGGGGTGATTAGGAAGCCATGATGGACAAATTTGGCCAGGATGCCGGGGTTAAACTCCTACTCTTGCGAAAGACATCCTGGGATTTTTAACGACCACAGAGAGTCAGGACCTCGGTTTAACGTCTCATCCGAAAGACTTGTTGCAGTACAGTGTCCCCGTCACTACACTGGGGCATTAGGACCCACACAGACCACAGGGTGAGCACCCCCTGCTGGCCTCCTAACACCTCTTGTTTACGCAATTGGTTAGAACAGAATGGAAAGGTATTGCAACAATTAATATATATTCAGTATTATTTAGAGATCTGGTTCCAATTACAGTTCTTTTGAAATGATGCTTTATGTAATAATGTATGTAACTGAACACCCCTTTGAGTTTATGTGTCTGCATATATCATGATGGAGCCTCAGTCTGCTTTCATCCAATTCGTCCACGTAAAACTGAGATGGTTTTACATTCTCTTTTTCCTGTCACAAAACCCTCGAAATCTTGCATGTGCTTAAATGCAGTGACCTCAAAGATGTGTTAGCATTGAAACTGCTGAAGCCAAGCGAGTCTCTGATTCCAAGCAATTTCTAATTCAAGTGATCAGGTTACAAATAAGTAGCCTGAAGTTTCGACAAGCTGGGATGTTTTTGGGAACCACCAAATGAACAAGTCGGGGCATGCAGTGGCTGTACGGGGCTTGAGTCTCCATTTCATGTACTCAAGCCTATAGATCTCTCTGAATCCCAGAAACATTTGCTGCGCCGCCATTACACTGTTCTCTACATTTTCTGATTTTAAAAGAGATAATCTCTTTAAAGCATCTTTCAAAAATTCAACAAGTGTCTGCAGTTGTGTTAGCTATCCTGTAAAACCCAACGAATAATTGACTAAATGCTCTGTTACAAAATGGAAACATATTAAGACCGGTTCTTTGACTAATGCCAGCCATCTTGTCTAAAATCACAGAGAAAAACTCAGCACTCTGTGTTTCTTTGAATATCATTCACTGTACATTATGGGCTACAATATACAGCAATTTCCAAAATATCAAGAGAAAGCCGCTTGCTCTTTGAAAGCCATCCGTGCGATATCTTGAGCCTGTAGCTTTAACAGTTAACAATTAAAAGTGCATTACTCATCTGTGTGCTCTCAAATTTCCAATCCTTGGCATGCAAGAAATTAAGTTAATGAAACGAGCAATAAACGAATTATTGCATCTTTCATGTGCTTTTGCTTACCTGAATTCAGAGCATTAGCACTGACAGCGCTAGCAATATTAACCAGAGCTCGGTGTAGATTTGATCTCTCATGATACCTAAATCTTTCCAGTGCTTTTCACCAGAAAGGTTTTTTTTATAATCTTCAACAGCTTGTAGTGTTGTCTGCTGAAGAGCCGCTTTTCTATAGTGAGGAACTTCTATGTCAAGCTTGTTCAGATGATGTGAAGTCAATGGTTTGAAAGAGAAAGATTCAATGAAATTGACTTCACTTTAGTCTTTTCACAACATATTTCTTTAGCTCAGATCCCTTAAAGGATTTTTAGGTGGCATTAATATGTTCATCCAAAACCGGGTATTCTTTGATACACCATAAGACGAATGGCATCTATGCTTGTGTGCTTATAGTCTGTTTGTCTCGCCGTTATCCCAAGGTTACTGTTTTCAGCCGGATCTAGTGCGTATCCAGGTCAGATTCAGAGGAAACCACAACACTAAACCCGCCCAATCTGGCAACACTAAACAGCAACGACAATGCGTATGCTCAAAGTCTTCTTCTCTGTGTATAGTGTATTATCTGTGGCAGAATTACAGCGCCCCATACTGGTCTGGCATATATACTACACCGTTATCAGTCGGTTTTAGCGGTCTCGTGTGGACGCTGATATTTCTTGCGCAGACGCCGTGTTTATGATCGGATAGGGCAGTGTTTTTCAACCAGTGTTCCGTGGCACACTAGTGTGCCGTGAGAGATCGTCAGGTGTGCCGTGGGAACTCATTCAATTTCCCCCAACTTTTCTAAAAAATATATTTTGAGCGGCTGCAAGCGGCAGTGGTGCTATAGCAGGGGTCTCAAACATGCGGCCCGCAAACAATATTTTGTGGCCCGCGGGACAATATGAAAGTTTAATGTAAGTGCGGCCGCAAGTTTTGAATGAATAGTGTGCGGAAGATTCCTTTTTCGTGCAAGCTGGAGCTGTATAAACCAGCCAATCACAGTGGAGTATATGACTCCCAGGGGCCAATCACAGTGGAGTAAATGACTCCGGGGGCCAATCACAGTGGAGTAAATGACTCCCGGGGGCGGGGCATCGGCCGGGCTTGAGGCAGACAGAGAAACATAGCTGCTCGTGTAATATCACATTTGTCAAAGCCGTCATAGAATTATTACTTCTTATTGTGATTGAAATTGAGCATGTTCTACTTTGTGTTACTGTTATCGGCATTGGATTTAGAGTCATGCGTATTGTATTTTGTTTTTCCATCATTATGATCGATATGATCGCCACTATCCATGCGGATGAAATGTTATCATGACGAATCTGCAAATTAACGACCAACACCGATGCTCTGTTGAGAGTGTCACTGAGGGGAGTGGAGCTCGATTGTAGTGAAGTAAAATCCAGTAAAAATGTCTGTTGCTGCATCCCAAATACAGTGGTACCTCGGTTTACGAGTTTAATTCGTTCCAAGAGCGAGCTCGTAAACCAAAATGCTCGTACACCAAAACAAATGTCCCCATAAGAATGCACTAAAAATCAATTAATTCGTTCCACATGACCACAAATGCCCATTTAAAATATTTTTTTTGGTTTTACCCTATTAATTGCAGTTAAAATTGTAACCATTAAGATCTCATATAAATACTAATTAATAATTGACAATTAAACTCTAGAAATACTTGACAATTTACTGTAATGCACATCAGGTTTGAGCAGCCTGCTTGGAGGAGAGAGAGGAGGGAGGAGAGGGGAGCGGGGAAAGCAAGGATGAAAGCAAATGAGTGAATTTATTATAATAGTGCAGAAAACAAAGAGTGATAATCCAGAGTTAAAGTCGTGGAACATGGGAGCCGCAAAAGAACGAATTCACGGGAGCCGCAAACGAACGAATTCGCGGGAGCCGCGAGAGAACGAATTTCGCGGGAGCCTCCGAACGAATTCGCGGGAGCCTCGAACGAACGAATTCGCGGGAGCCTCGAACGAACGAATTCGCGGGAGCCTCGAACGAACGAATTCGCGGGAGCCGCGAAGGAACGAATTCGCGGGAGCCGCAAACGAACGAATTCGCGGGAGCCTCCGAACGAATTCGCGGGAGCCTCGAACGAACGAATTCGCGGGAGCCGCGAAGGAACGAATTCGCGGGAGCCGCGAACGAACGAATTCGCGGGAGCCGCGAAGGAACGAATTCGCGGGAGCCGCGAAGGAACGAATTCGCGGGAGCCGCGAAGGAACGAATTCGCGGGAGCCGCGAAGGAACGAATTCGCGGGAGCCGCGAAGGAACGAATTTGCGGGAGCCGCGAGAGAACTAGGGGAGCGCGGGGCACAAAGTAACGCGGAGTAAATAGTAACAGCGATTTTTTTAGATAGTTGCAGGGGCATAAATGTGACGTGCTAAAGGGCTTTTCATCAGACTGTTTGCACACGTCTTCTGGACATTTTTCGAGAAATTTCATAGAAGTTTGGATGAGAACCACAGGAAAAACTCTTTTGGCAGCATGTAAATATTTTTTGTTATAGTAGTTGTTTTTCGATTTTCAAAGAATGTGTGAAAGATTGTTAGTCTAATCTTATATTGTTATGATTACCATCTTCTTGGCTAAAAGATGGTACCATTTTGAAAGACGTGAAAAACACATAGTGGCTGCTATCCGGTCCTGAAGTAAACAAGACAGCGCGGGGTTAGTTGTAACACTAAGCGGCATTGAACAAGTTGCATCAATAATCATATATTTTGCATTGTATTAACCTATTAAAACGTTTTTCATGTAAAAAAAAATAAAGGAAAAAAGTTATGCTTATGATCATCAAGACACAACTTTTTTAAACAAATAAAAATACGTGAATGAACTTGTATTGGATAACATGGTGTTACAACTAACCCGCTGCCTGTTAAAACGAGCCCCGCTCACGGGGTAAGAAGTCACATTTTACTCCTTGCGCTTTTGCCGATACTGCAGAGAAACGGCAGGTCCGACGAACATGAAAACAGTGCTCATTTGTAGGAGAGTGCTCATATGTTGTTTGTATAAAAATATGGTTTGTCTAACCCTATTACTTTGTTTATTATTTGGCTAAAACCGTGTATATTTCACTACGTGAACAATGGTGATCACAATTAATTAATGTTTAGAATATGAGGTAAAAACTTCTGTAAATCACTTATAAAAATATCACTGTGGTGAATGATGCAGCCAATTAATGAGTTAAGGGGTTATAAAAGGGGTTGAAACCTCCTGACTGTGTAATGAGAGGCTGTCATTAGGATATTTAATGTAAAAATGCGCACAAGGATGCTGAGCGTTAGGACTTTTTCCACACAGAACTGCGCATGGGTGAGGGAAAAATTTGTTCGCACTCCGATACAAAGCTCGTACACCGATTCAACCCTCCATGCTCGTACACCGATTTTCTCGTATACCAAGTCGCTCGTAAACCGAGGTACCACTGTATATTAAAGGTGTCCCACAGTCCCAGCTGATAATTAACAGCCGGTAGCAGTCGCCTATCTCTGTATTTTCTGCCATAATACAAATGTTACGATGTTCATGACATCAGGAAAGTATGGAAGCCCGTTTCCGCCACAGTTGAGGAAAAAAATGACTAAGTTATAATAATGAGAGGGTTTCTCATAATAATGACTAAGTATCCTGAAAAAATGAGAAAGTTTCTCACAATAATGACTTAATATCTCAAAATAATGAGAGCGTTTTTTCATAATAATGACTTAATATCTCGAAATAATGAGAAAGTTTCTCATAATAATGACTAAGTATCTCGAAAAAATGAGATACATTATTTTGATGACTAAGTATCTCGAAAAAATTTGAAAGTTTGTCATAATATTGACGTAATATCTCAAAATAATGATAAAGTTTCTCATAATGATGACTTAGTATCTGGATTTAGACAAGTCATATTCAGAAGAACCGTTCATGTTCTTCAATATTCTGTTTATGTTCAGGGCAGTTCATGCTCAGAAGAACCCATTGAAGTTAAAGAACTGTCAATAATGATGTTTGAGAAAATACTTTTTTTGTGGAACACTTGATGTGTTTTGTGGAACACCCTGCCTCACCCAAATTACCCTCATGCGGCCCCCAGGTCATTTGAGTTTGAGACCCCTGTGCTATAGCTTTGGTGGAGAGCAGTTTTGACAGGGGCACGGAATCCCCCAAAGAGCTTAATGTCAGGAAATTCTTTGTGGTGCTGAGTCTCGAGGTTGTGACTGGCTTGCAATGCGTTCGCATTTCAGAGCCGAAAGAGACGGGAACAAACGTTGTAAGCATGCTTGTCTTCTCTGTGTTGTTTTTACTCGCACATGGTAAGATATTTTATGTTTCAATCTCTGTTCTATCAGGACGCGTCGCGTCATTTAAAGGGGAAGCGCGAGCGTCAATGAGAACCAAACGAATGCGTTAAAGCTCTTGATTCATAAATGTTCTTTTTTTATTTGTATCTATGTGACCTACATAGGCTACTGAAGCTTGATATTTATGAATGAATGATGCTTTGCTTTCATTTTTCATTGTAACTTTAACGTCTTTGTTATGCCTTGGCATAAAAAAAAAAGATGTATGGAATGCCACACCGAAACATTCAAAATAAAGCCTTATGTAAACGCAAAAAATAAAATAAAACGTGCTTATCGCGCAACTGAAGCGACCTTTGTTCTTTGAGTGAATGAATAACTGTTAATGTTTTTATTAGTTTGCACTTTTATTTCGTTCTCGCTGTGTTTACTTGTTTTTGTGTTTACTATTTGTCATCGATATCTAAATAAAATAGTGATTTATTTGGGGGATTCAAATAGCAGGACTAAAAATAAAAACAATATTTTGTAGAAAAACTACATTAATTGAGGTTTAATATTGTGGAAAGTATTTTTATGGATAGTTTATTCTTGTTTGTTCTATAAATATATGAATCATGATGTGGTTTGTTGTTTATTAAATTAAGACCCTCCATGAGATTTGTTTGTTATTCTGACTTATCATCAATTACAGTATGTTCTTTTCCTGTTTATTTACATTTTATATTATTAATCCAGACAGATTTCTCTACTCACAATCTTTTTGATCTTTAAAGAAACAAAACAAAAAACACGCTTTTTACTGTACTTTCCTGTTGTGTGATTTTTTTTTTTCTTCTTTTGTTTATTTATACTTAAATGTTCATTTTTTCTCCAGGTGTTTTTGGTGCTGATTTAGAGGAAGTGTCAGTGAAGGAGGGAGATTCAGTCACTCTAAAGACTGGTGTTAAAATAACCCAACAAGAAGATATTAAATGGTATTTTAATGACACTCGTATCGCTCAAATCATTGGAGATCTCAATAAAATCTGTAAAGATGTTCAGTGTAATAATGGCACTGAGAGATTCAGAGACAGACTGAAGCTGGATCATCAGACTGGATCTCTGACCATCATGAACATCAAAATCACAGACTCTGGACTTTATCATCTTCAGATCATCAACAGCAACATCAGAGAAAAGATCTTCAATGTCACTGTTTATGGTGAGTCATTAAAGCAGGTTATTTGTTTTACACACATTGTTGTTGGAATTTTTGACATACAGATGTTTTTTTCTTTATTTCTTCATTTTAAGTACAGTGGAATTTACAAACACATTTGTTCTCAATTTCAATCATCTCATCATTACATCATTAAACAGTTCAGTTTAAAACTGTCACATTTCCATTGGCAAACTGGAGTTTTTGGAAGAGATTGCTGGTCTTTCTTATGAGTTTCCTAGAGTTTAATTTGGAGCTCTGACAGATGATCCATCAGAGGGTGGGCTAAAGTCCTCCACCTGCGTTGCTCCCTTTAACCTAGACCAGGGGTGGGCAAACTATTTGTCTCGCGGGCCACATTGGTTTCTTAAAATTGACAGAGGGGCCGGGGTGAAGGTCGTACCTGTGCATTTACTTATAAGAAATCCTAGAAAACCTGTATAAAGTATAGTTTGGTCTTAAATAACTTAATTAACTCGACTGGGACACGTGAAATTACAACAAAACAATATTAATACAATTTAATCGACAGAAAAACCATAATATGCAATGTGACTGAATCGTATATTTGCCTCAGCTCTAGATTGACAATCACAAGCGTCCAATCACAACTGACCTCTGGAAAAAAGGGAACTAACCAATGACGTTTGATGTTACTTTTACAAGAGCAAGCCCCGCCCCACGACTAATAAAAATAAAAATGCTCGCACAAGCAAAAACAGCAGTCGAGAGCGGGTGAATGTTCGCGCACGCAAGTGATTAAAATGAGCTCGCGGGTACCCGTATTTACGTGTGTAGCTCTGTTTTCCGCTCGCGGATGTAATTTACGCACGCGCAAACATCAGTTTTGCGCTCGTTCCTTTTTAGCACTGAATTAACGCCATAAAGGGGGTTGTAGAGGGGTTTGCGACACACGCCTGCTCTCCACCACAGCTTCAGCGCCACTGCCGCTTGCAGCCGCGACAGAGTGACATTACAGGGAAATGTAAAATGAAGGAGGTTTAATACAGGTTCGGCAAGTTCATCGGGCCGGATTAAAAAGCCCAACGGGCCGGATATGGCCCGCGAGCCGTAGTTTGCCCACCCCTGACCTGGTTCACAGCATCCCGTCCCGTCCCGTCCCGTCCAGTGCCTTTCTTTCAGGAGTTGCATTATCAGGTTACCACTTCATGAAAGTCACCTTTTTCTGCCTGAAACCGAGCTGGAACCACATACATTTACATTGTGACAGCAATTATACACAACACTAAGGTCACGACTACGTCATTACTTCAGGTTGAATAAATATAATTGATTAAGAAATAGATAAAATTAGAAAACATCTACAGAAGTTCACATGGTTGACAACAAGGCAGTAGCGTAGCCACGAGGGAGCCATTTACATGTCCGGCCCCCTCAGATTTTCAATTGGTTAAAATGGCGACTTTCTGAAGTGAAAGCACATATCGCCCGTACTTCTGCCGGTGTATCGCACAAGACGATCGCTACGCATCACAGACCCCCCCCCCCCCCCTTTCAACAATCGCACGCAGTTTGGCCCCCTCATTTTAAGCTGGGACCCCCAAAAATAAATCTCTGGCTACGCCCCTGCAACAAGGCCTTTGGTTTACGCGTTAAGTTCCTTTCAGGTTGCAGAAAAGTGTTCCTAGGTGTCAGATTGTCGAAAAAAACAAGTCATTTTTGTCTCTTATGGTGCCAGTTGATCACACCAATACTCATCTGTAACAGAGCATATTAACACACACACACACGTACACAGGATACAGGGTATATCTTCAGGGTTGAAGTTGGTCAAGCTTGACCGACTGAAGTGTACATACATTTGACGAAGTCTTGAATAATAAATCAATAACTTAATTATGATTTATTAAGGTTTACTTAATTAACAAAATAATATATTGAGGCAGTGGATTCCAGAATCAGACGCCAATGTACATCGACTTGTTTAGTTGCACTCGAAGATGATCGTCTCTCAGACAAGATCACAATTCCTCAGTTCAGTTCTGATGTAACGTCTTTGTTCCCTCCTTCAGGGAACGGCGGTTACAATAGTACAGGCGTTCATCATCATGCCATGACCATAAGAAAATGGATAAATAAATAAACATGGATAAATGTTGCTTTTAGTAGTTTAGTTTTCCCCCAAAAAAGATCCTCCAGCATCTGTTGGTTTGTGTTTCAGGAGTTTCTGCTGCTGAACGAGAGGAAATGAAGAGAAAGTCAGTGAAGGAGGGAGAATCTGTCACTTTAGATCCTCGTGTAATAAAAAACCCAAATGATGTGATGAAGTGGTATTTTAATGAGACTCTCATCACTGAAATCACTGGAGATCAGAGTAAGATCTGTACAGATGATCAGTGTGATGAGAGATTCAGAGACAGACTGAAGCTGGATCATCAGACTGGATCTCTGATCATCATGAACACCAGAATCACAGATGAAGGAGAATATCAGCTTGAGATCAGCAACAGCAGAATCGGCATCAGTAGGAATTTTAGTGTTTCTATCAGTAGTGAGTATCATTCAGTTTCCTGATTCTTACTGTAAATCTGCTTTGACAATTTCTATTGTAAGAATGCTTTAAAAATAAAGGTGGCAAATATTTATCTTGAAAGGTAAATTGAATAATACCCCCAATTTTATTGAACTGAGATATTATTGGACAGTTTTATTTATCTGTCAATGCACAATAGTCTTTGTGGTAAAAAAACAAACAAAATAATTTAAGTCTTGTCAAAGGGAAAGTATTGAAAATGAAAACTGTTTAAAAAAAAATTATATATATACACATTTCATTAATTTTAGCTTTGAAGCAATTCAAGATGGCTTCAGTTTAGTTTGCGTGTTTGAAAAATTAGTTTTAGTTTCAGTGAACTATAATAACATTAGTTCTTCAAAAACCTACCATTTCTAAGTTAAATCAGTGTCATAAAACTGAAGATCATTCTCTCTTGTCTTTGTCATACAGGTTCAGGTCTGTCTTTAGCTGCTAGAGAAGGAATATGTGTTGCTGCTGTTGGTTTTGCTGCTCTTCTGCTCATTCCTGCTGTGATTTACTGTCAAAAGAATCCAAAAAGTAAGAAAATTGAGTATTACATACAGCTGATTTCACAAGTTTGAAATAACATTATAGAAATCTTTGACAAATGTAAAAATATGTATTTCTGTTCTAATTATCCAAAGCATCATGATTAATCAAATATACACTAAACTGTTGTCCTGTTGTACTATTTTTTTTTTTTTGTCAGGGTGAAGGGAAATGTGAGGACAGGGAGTGAAGGGCTTTTTATTTAATAAGAATAAAACAAAAATACAAATAAACCTACCCCAAGGGGGAAAACATAACTCGACTGACTTGGCTTAAGATAACAACGACATCACAATTTAACAACAAAACAGCACGGGACAGCAGACACAGGCAGAATAAATAGGGAAAGAAACAGAGCAGGTAATGACGGAGGACAGGTGGGGCAAATCAAACCAATAACAAGGAAACAAGATGGGCGGGGTTACACAATTACAGAAAAAATACATAACATGAAAGCACGCTGTCGATGTAAACATGTACCGCGTGCTACAACTGGTACAACTGTAAGCATGTCAATAGTACACTGTGTGTACTGACTATATGTGCAAATTGCACTTTTTTTCTGTTGAAGTTTGTATGGTTATATGTAAACTGTTTCTGCAAATTTCTGGAGAATGCTCCCAAGAATTTCACTCTCCAAGGCACATGTGCTGTGGAGATGTGACAATAAAAAACTTGAACTTGAACTACAATTGACTCAGAAAACAGAGTGCGCAGCTCGAGCAAACTCAAAACAAGACAAACACACGGAGCATGAATGTCCGAATCCCGACACAAAACCAAAACCGCACACAAATGAACTCCCAAAGAAACTACAGAACAAATGGTATAAAACCAAAGTCTAATCCTGGCTTAATTTAAACCCTGCCTGTGAAATCAGGCCTGAGTTGTTTTAGAAAAATAAAACCTGCCTGTGCAATCAGTAAGGATCAGAAAAAATGTGCTTGTGTAACTGAATCATTGTCATTTACCTTTTGTCAATGTGTTTATTACAGGATGGGAGTTCAGAAGACTCGTCCCCTTAGCCATCTGACTCTCCATTGATGGATTCTGCTACTAACAATGACTCAGGCTGCCAGTGACACACCGCTGTAATATTATTATTATTTTGACTTTAATTTAAAGGGACAGTGAATAGAAGACAGCAAACACAAGAGTAGGATCAGCAGGAGCTTTCATTACTCGCAGAGACACAGTGTCATAAAACCATGATTTTAGTATTTTGTACCATAGTAAAAACCGTATGTTTAAATAGGAAATGAAAATAATTATATATATTTTTATACAAAAACCTCTTTTTTGGTTAAATAAAAAATGCTTTAAAAAAGTAATATTAAAAGCATAATAAAATGAGGAACACAGCAACACGTTACCAGCAATGGAACTGAGCGCTCAAGGTTTTTTAAAGCTACTATAGTGATATGCACATATCTTTTGACATGCCAAGGACAGTTTCCTGTCTTTTTAAATTCTGATATTCACCTCATTTTGCTATGCGAAGTAAGCTATTTCCATTGAATGTGTGATAGCAGTAAACGGTTAAACTACAGTATTTGTGCTACAAGCCAGTGTGTGTTTACCATTACAATAATACTTTAAAATAATGAAAATGATTGTAAGCTAGCAAAATGAAGCAACAATAGCAGCAGCAGACTTTTTTTGGGGCATTAAAATTTGACATCTGAAGCCTCAGACATACAAGTTACAAATGGCTGCACTAACATTTTCATTTAAGGCCCTGACTGTGTCTGAAATTACCACCGATAGGATTAAAAGGGCACCATTTGAGAGGACAGTCATTTGTAGGGGTGTCCAAATCCATAGTGAA